>CM040120.1:73753593-74953593 GCA_022559845.1 Amorphophallus konjac
CCAGTATCTTTTGCTTATGAGCAAGTACTTCGTGAATTTCTATGGAATATCAAGTCATGTACAAGAAAGCCATGTCGTGTTGTATCATGGATCTTCACTTATTTATAGAGAAAGTACTACCAGCGCAATTCGACGTAAGTAGCATCATACCCCATTGTTTATAATATTATGTTTCTGACAATCAACAAAGGGGACTAGCATAGAGCCCTTGAACACAATCAGTGTTCGATCGCATCTTCAAGTGTAAATCAAGCTACTTCCACGTATGTAACAATAAAGTATGGCCAAGAATGTATAATTCAATAAGTTCATGATAACACTATTCAATGAATGAACGCTTCAATTTAATAATCCGAGAGTCAAGAATGACTTAAAAAAGGTTATGCTTATGGAAATAAATCGGCAGCACAACGGTATGTTCTTTATTTTCCATAAATTAAATTAGGTATATTGAACTAATTTGGAAAGTCTTAGATCATCATAAATCCATCTAGAAACTTTGGAACATCAACCCTTGGGTCAAACCTCGGGTTAAGCACTCAAACAATGTGACGGTCAAGTATTGGGCCGTTACACTCATGTGACGCACCAGTAGTGGGCCGTTACATTAGTCTGAATCCAGAAATAGCAAAATAGACTTAGTGAAATGTGACGGTCGTATATTGGGCCGTTAGATGCTCCTGACGGTCCAGTATATATCCGTTACATTGCTAGAACCAGAAACATCGATAGTGTAATCTACTAAATGGGCTTTAATGGTACAACCAACTCGGCGTCCTAGTGAGAATCCCAGGCTCGCGGAGAATTACGGAGGCCTTGAAACAAAATTTCCTAATCTATTGGAAGGAATATCCAATAGAGAGGTCCTCATGTCCAAGAATAATGTTCCTATAGTGCAAAGTGTAAACTAATGGCCATATACCAGAATATATGCCATGTACTTAAAGAAAATGACTCTATTGATAAGAGAGAATGTGTAACAATATGAAACCATGATAAAACTTCGTTCATACATCATTGAAAACCATGATTTAGATACAAAACTATAGAATTTTGGCACATGAAATTAACATAACTTAAAATAACTTAAGACACCTTAATCATGCACTTTCAATTATGAATCAGTAACTAAACTTAAGGTCATGATAACAGGTCCAAACTTAGCTATCTAAGCATATTTATAGGTAAACTTTAACTCGTTATCATTCTGCCTCGGGCTGACAAAACACAGTGTCTGACGGTCTAGGATAGGCACGTTACAGTCTTGTGACGGTTTATCGTAGGGCCGTTACAGTAGTGTAACGCTCCTGTTATGGTGCGTTAGAGACAACAAAGAAATTCAAATGCAACAGAGGGTGTGACGGCTTGTCGTAAGGCCGTTATATCATTGTAACGGCCTTACCTTGATGCGTTAGATAGTCTGTTGGCAGTAAAATAAAGTAAAGGTTTATGAAAACATAACATGCCTGGAAATCAAAATACTACGACTATTCCAGACATGATAAACGAAGTATAGGCCAACTATATGCATGGGTTTTAGTGAATAGACAAGATAATGTCTTTTATTTTCCATTTAGGCAAAAGATATGCATGAATGTATAGAACTATTAAACTAGAAATCTATGATCTATCATGCATGAAATCAATCAAAACCAGAGGGCTATAATCCCTAACAAGATGTTTTTGCCAATCATGAGATGACCTACCTCTTAAATGATCTTTAATCTTCCAATTTGGGACTGCAAGACATGCCCTAGTTCTTCCCTTCCTGAGATTTTTTAGCAACTTCACGTCACTCTATCTCTCCAATCTCTTGACCTAAGGACGTGAAATTTTGAGGGTAATAAGCTGAAACTAAGGTGAACAAAAAGTTCTAAAGGACTGAACTCTAATTACCTCATTTAGACGTCCTAATCTCTTGATCTTCAGGGGTCTTTTGCTCTGAATTCTGGGCTGCTATGACTGAATCAGCGACTTTGGAAGCTTCTATCTCCTTGGTTGGTTGATCTCCTAGCATGAAATTTGGAGCACTATTAGTCTAAAGTATACTAAACAAAATCTTCTAAAGAACTTACCCAAAATTATGACTCCTTACCTTGATTCTTCACGAGCCAAAAGTAAGGGTCGCTCAGTTCAGAACTAGGTCCTATTTGTAGGGTTTTGGCTAAGGTTTGAAGATTAGATCGATTCTAAAGTCCTTAATTTGCCCGAACCTGATCCCTAAGAGTCCCTAGTAGATAGGATCCCAAAGATCCAATCTTTCTACTCGTCCTTCCATTCACGGAACTGACAGGGTGTAACGCATCAAGACTAGTGCGTTACATGGCTGTGGCGGTCGCACGAAAGACCGCTACATCCAACGTGCACAGAATTCAATATAAATCAAACTCTTTTATTAATTATCTATTTTATTATCCATAAAATACGTAAATAGGCTAAATAACCTTCTAGAATATGGGCCAAACTTAATGGGCTTGGTCCTCTAACCTATTGGGTTTCAATTATCAAAGCTAGATTAATTACTTATCATAAATTGGGCCTTATAATGATTTATTTAATCTAATATCCATTTATTAATCCATTTTGGGTCTTTAAAATTCCCAGAAAATAATTAAATATACCAAAAATAATTTATAAAATTCTGGACCTTACACCCTCCCCCACTTAAGAGAATTTGGTCCCCAGATTCAATACATAAATTGTGGAGAGTGTACTTACAGTAGAATAATTCTGAAAATCTTTTCCACATGGCTGCTTCGGTTTCCCATGTTGCTTCATATGGCCATATTTTCTCCATTGAATCTTGACCATAGGAATAACTTTATTTCTTAGTTGACGCACTTCTCGTTCCAGAATCTTTATTGGCGTTTGCTCGTACATCATATCCTTCTGAATGTCTAGATTGTCATAAGTGATAATATGGTCAATATCATATACATACTTCTTCAGCATAGAGACGTGAAATACGTCATGAGCTCCTGCTAATTGTGGAGGTAAAGCCAGTCTATAAGCCACTTCACCGACCCTTTCAAGAATTTCAAACGGGCCAATGAACCTTGGAGTTAGTTTGCCCTTAATGCCAAATCTTTGAATACCACGACCTGGAGAAACCTTGAGATACACATGGTCTCCTACTTGAAATTCCAAGTCGCGTCTTCGATTATCAGCATAAGATTTCTGCCTATCTTGCGCCATCTTTATTCTCTCTTGAATAATCTTGATCTTCTCTGTAGAATCTCTGATAATATCGGGGCCTAGGAATTGTCTTTCCCCTATTTCACTCCAACATATTGGTGATCGATAACTTTTTCCATATAGAGCTTCAAAAGGTGCCATTTGTATGCTGGCCTCATAACTGTTGTTATATGCAAATTCTACTAGAGGCAAGTGATCATGCCAACTACCTCCAAAATCAATAACACAAGCCCTAAGCATGTCTTCTACCACTTGATTCGATCTTTCTGTCTGACCATCAGTTTGTGGATGAAAGGCTGTGTTGAAATTCAATCTAGTCCCTAGTGACTATTATAGACTATTCCGAAACGGTGATGTGAACCGAGGATCTCTATCAAATACAATAGTGACTGGGCCACCATGTAATTTAACAATTTCTCTTATGTATAATGCTGCCAGGATATCCACAGACCATCGACTTTTGATTGGTATGAAATGTGTAGATTTAGTTAATCGGTCTATGATTACCCATATACCATCGTGTCCACCTCTTGTCTTAGGTAACCCCATAATGAAATCTATCCCTATACTCTCCCACTTCCATTCGGAAATATTCAAGGGATGCAGTTTACCTGCGGGTCTAAAATGCTCTGTCTTTACTTGTTGACAAGTGAGACAGCGAGACACGAAATCAGCTATTTCTCTCTTCATGTTGGGCCACTAGAAATTTCTTTTAAGATCTTGATATATTTTTGTACGACCTGGGTGAATGGTTTACCTGGACTTATGTGCTTCTTCTAGAATCAATTTCTTCGTATCCTCATGATCCGGTACACATACTCGGTCTTTAAATAGCAATCTTTCATCCTTAATAGAAAAATCCGGCCTTTGTTCAACATTGGCCTTGATCTCCAATAATATAGGATCATCATTTTGTAGCTTGACCAGATCTTCTATCAATGTAGGTTGAGCTTGAATATTAGCTAAGAAATAATCCTCCGTCCTGTCAATATCTAAGTTCAACTGAGCAAATTGAGGAATAAGATTTGTCATACTAATCATGAGACTTGATAGCATACCCATTGGTTTTCTACTGAGTGCATCCGCAACAGCATTAGCCTTGCCAGGATGATATTGAATAGCAAAATCAAAATCTTTGAGATATTCTAACCATCTCCTCTGCCTCATATTTAGCTCTTTTTAAGAAAATAAGTATTTCAAGCTTTTGTGGTCCGAGTAGACCGTAAACTTTTCTCCATAGAGATAATGACGTCAAATTTTCAAGGCATAAATGACAGCAGCTAATTCCAAATCATGTACAGGATAATTTTCCTCGTGACGCTTCAATTGTCTTGAAGAATAACAGATTACTCTTCCATTTTACATGAGGACACACCCTAAGCCAATACATGATGCATCCGTATATACTTCGAATCCACCACCTTCCATCGGTAGTGTTAGAATAGGAGTTGTAGTAAGATGATTCTTTAGAGTTTGGAAACTCTTTTCACATTCCTCTGACCAGACAAAGGGATTTTCTTTTCTTGTGAGTCTAGTTAAAGGAACTGAAATCTTTGAGAAATCCTTAATGAATCTTCTATAATAACCAGCTAGACCCAGAAAGCTTCGTACTTCTGATACGGTCGTTGGCCGGCTCCAATTCTTGACAGCTTCTACCTTAGAAGGATCCACGGCGATACCTTCTTTTGAAATAATGTGGCCTAGGAATAAAACTTCCTTGAGCCAAAATTCACACTTATTAAGCTTGGCATAAAGTTTATGTTCTCTAAGTGTTTGCAAAGCTATCTTCAGATGTTCTTCATGTTCTTCCTTTATTTTGGAATATATCAAGATGTCATCGATGAAGATGACGATGAATTGGTCCAGATATGGCTGGAAAACACTGTTCATAAGTTGCATAAATGCGGCTGGGGCATTAGTTAACCCGGACGGCATTACCACGAATTCATAGTGGCCATAACGACTTCGAAAAGTCAATTTATAAATGTCCTCTTCTTTAATTCTAAGCTGATGATAACCTGATCTGAGGTCTATCTTAGAAAAATATTCTGCTCCTGAAAATTGATCGAAGAGTTCATCAATACGCGACAACGGGTACTTATTTTTGATTGTAAGTTGATTTAGTCACCGGTAATCGATGCATAGCTCGAGAGAACCATCCTTCTTTTTGACAAATAGAACTGGCGCACCCCAAGGGGATGTGCTAGGTCTGATAAAGCCCTTATCCAGTAGTTCTTGCAACTGCTTCTTTAGTTCTTTGAGTTCTATGGGGGACATCCTGTAAGGGGCTATAGAAACAGGTGCTGCTCCTGGAATGAGTTCAATAGTGAAGTTTACTTCCCTCTCGGGTGGTAAACTGGGTAATTCGGATGGGAATACATCGGGGAACTCATTTACAATAGGAATGTCTACTAAGATAATCTCCTTAGATTCGGTAACAATGATAGAAACAGGAAAAGCTTCACATCCTTACGAGATAAGTTTGCAAGCGTGAAGAGAAGATATGATAGTAGGATGTTTCTTGTACTTGATGCCAAGGAAGAAAATCTTGGAAGATCAGGCTTTCGAAAGGATATAATCCTATTTCGGCAATTGATATAAGCATCATTATCTACAAGTCAATCTACCCCTAAAATGGCATCATAACCTTTCATGTCAAGGCATACTAAGTTTGCGGGGAGATTATGACCTTCTACTATCACTTCGCTATCAGGATAATAGTTGGTAAGCTTTGTTCCAGAACCTAAGGGTGTGGTAATAGGGAGATCTGAAGGTAAGGGAACGGATGCAATTGATAATCTTTTTATAAAAGTAGTGGAGGTAAAAGAATGAGAGGCACCAGTATCGAATAGCACAAATGCAGGACGGGAACAAATTTGAAGAGTACCTTTCATAAGCCCACCATCCCTGGGCGCTTCCTCTTCTTCTAAAACGGCATTGAGGCGAGCCTGCCTCCTACGTCCTCCACCAGACGATTGGTCTTTCATAAGGGGGCAATCTGGCATGCGATGCTCCCTGCTTCCACAACGAAAATAAGCGTCGAGGCGCTTCCAGCATTCCTCAGCTGAATGGCCGAATTTTTCTCAAAATGTGCAAGCTGTGGCAACTTGCTCTTCCTTGACTTTCTTTTACTTATGGGAACTTCCACCATTCCCATTCATGGATCTTTTCTTACTATCACGGCTTTTGTAGGGCTCCATGATGCTGAACATTTCTTTCTTATAACGCCGATCTGGGCGTCGGCTGGATTCTTCTCCTTTCCCTTTTAAAGTGTTGACCTTCTCTAAGGTCCTTTCGCACAAATATGCTCGTTGAACCATTTCCGCATAAGTACGGATGTTTCGGGTCCCGAGCTGCTGAATGAAACCGGGCCGTAACCCGTCCATGAACCGATTTGCCTTCAATAAATCGGTGCTGATAAGATGCGGTGCGTAAGGTGCAAGCCTTGAGAATTGCAGTTCATATTTGGCAACCGTCATCATTCCTTGCCAAAGGGCGGTGAACTCCATAGCCTTTCTCTCTTTTACGTGCTCAGAAAAATACTTGGCACGGAATAGGGTAAGAAAACCGTCCCAGGTATGAGGTGCATCGGCCGGAGGTGCCAGAACCGACTTCCACCATGTACGAGCATCTTTGTTGAGTTGAAAGGTTGCGAGACGCACCTTCTCCTGATCGGTGCATTGGATAACATCAAAGATACGATTCATTTCATCTATCCAGTTCTCTGCCTCGTGAGGGTTAGAAGAACCATAGAAACGCGGAGGGTTTATGTCACGTCCCGAACCGATAGCAGCGAAATGTGTCATTTGCTCGGAACGTGGTAGTTAAACAATCATGTCAATCAGAGCATAGTCATTTCCACAAAACACAATTTGGACAAATAACAAATTTTATTTCAAATATAAGTTCTTTACATATTCGGGCCCATAATAAATGAAAAGACTCAATAAAGAAAAACTACAATGAGACATAAGACGCAAGATAACCAAACTAGACGGTTCATCTAGATGTCAGAGTTCTCTTCACTCTTGCCCTTGCCCATCGTGTTCGATCTCGCCATCACTAAGGTCATTTCCTGAAAAATATTAGAAAACGCAGGGTGAGCGAACACTCAGTAGGACTTAATATCTCATGCTTCCATGCTAGCTTTAAGTCAATTATAGTTTAACATGCTCATGCAGGTCATGCAAGATATAGAAAGTGAGAACTATAATAACACGAGATAAATTCAAGAACTATAATAAACAAATGAGTAAGCAAGATGCTAGATAAACTCATGAAGAGTAAGGACGATGATAATCAAGAGAGTATAGCAAGATCTAATCAAGTACTTTCTCAAGTTAGTCAAGAGCATTCATGAGGAAATATAACATTCATCTCTCTATGACGAACACTATCACGAGAGCTTCAAGGTATCCATTATTGTGAAGGATCTTTGTGACAAGATAACGAGTACTATCAATGGGATAATTCAAGAACATCTATGATGATCGATATAGAAGTAGGACAATTACTTCTACAAGCACCACATAGCATTTGCCAAGACACTAAGGGAATATCACGACGATATGATAACCTCTCCAATAAAGCAAATCAAGATCTTTTCATGACGAACAATAAGTTGTAGAAAGGTATACTATGATGGCAATTACTTCCGATCATCACTATCACGAGAGCGTTTGCACATCTAGCACTATATAGGATTGGCCAATGCACTAAGGCGAAAATCACGACGATATGACCACCCCTCATGGAAATAGCATTGGTTAGTATTTGGTCGCACACTTAGGAGTTCTCACGACTGTATGATTGCCCCTAAATGCCAATAACCGAGTTGGTGAATGCCAGCACCCGATCATCGTATACGGGTAACGTTTGGACTTTGCCTCGCCCAATAGGGTCAGATCAGGACCCGTAGCATTTAAAATGTCATTTTAGTGGGACCCATAGCCCCTGACATTTAGTCTAGACTAATTCCATATTAATGACCAAGAATTTCAAGGATCAAGCATGTAAGAACTTTAAGATAGATTTCATGAAACATAGAGTTCAAGGACAGAACTTGTAGTAAGGATGATATATCAATAAACCATATAAAAACCATGGCATTTCGAAAATCTAGGTGATTAGGTACAACCAGCTCAGTCGGCCTTGAGGGAATCCAAGGCTACGAGGAGACTTACGGAGGTCCCAATGACTAACTTGCCAGTCCGAAGGAACGGAATGTCCAACGGAGGGCTCGTATGTCACCGAGAGTTGAGGTGTATAACGTGAACCAATCATGAAACGGGGACACCATCTACGGACGTGAGATGAGAGTGCCAAAAGATCCTAGGTATAAGTCAAAACCGGAAGAAAACGGTGAGAACATGATTACGTTAATTATAGAATTCATGTCCATCCAATTCTATAATTAACTATAATTAAATAAACTTATATTATTTGACGCCCGTGGGTGACGTCATTTATTAATTAGCGTCCCCTTGGAGGGACGTTAATTTTATGATTTTTAAATTAATTTATTTAACAAGAATTCACGTCAATATCTATTTAATTGAATAATTTTAAAAATATACATTCAAAGAGACATTAATTTATATAAAATCATTTAGAAAAATAGAATATATGATAATTAGGAGAAAAATTCAAGGATTCCAAAAATATATTTTTTATAATTTTCTGTTACATATTGTAATAAATATGGATTTTCAAAGATATAATATATATATATATAAGTTAATCTAACGCCATAGTACAGTGGCGTCAAATACAAATTTGACAACCTTCGTTTGGTCGTTATTTCAAAAAAAGTTTGATTTTCGACCCTCTCGTTTCTCGACGTAACTATGTCGGAATAGAGCTTATAATATACCAAAATGACGGGCTCGAAAAACTCTACCTTACCAGACGTTCAAAATAATTTTTCATTGAGAGACGAGAGATCTTGAGATAGTGGGCACGAAAAATGGTGTAACCACTTTCACTATCTCGGTCTCCACCCCAATAGTACGCCCATAAATTTTTATGGCCAAAGGATACTCCGACGGCCACGAACAAATCGTTAAGGTAAAATCCCATAACTATCAAGCTACAGTAATTTTTATAATTCACCGAGTATATAGTTAAAACATATTAAATTGTTTAACTAATTAATGTTTATAGTCAATGCAACATTTATATGCACGAAAATTTAGGAATAATCATGGGGATTCTTATCATATGCACTTCACAATTTTTAGATAAAAGGTTAGATGGATATAAAAATTTTAATGTGCTGTAATTAATATTAACACACAGGAATTAACGACAGTTGTACTGTCGTTGTTTAATTAGCGCTCCTTCACGTGGGCGTTTCTTATTGAATTAACGACAAGGATGTGGTCACTAATTCATTTTTCATGCAAAAACGTAAAAACTCAAGCTATAGACAAAGAATCACGTAGCAAGAAATTTCATGATAATACCTACATGTTCTATACATCTAGCATGCTAGTTGTTTTATAATTATGCTTGGGAGATTCCCTACCTCTTGGCGTTTATACGATCGGAGGGATTGTTGGAAAGAAGAAGATGATATAGGGAAGATGCTTCCCACGCTAACAGCAGCAACAATTGTAAGGGAAAAGACTTGGCTTCTTAGTACAGTAATGGCAGCCGCGACAACCTCTCTTCGAACGCAGTGAAAGACAACCCCTTGATGCGTTCGAACGATAGATACTTATAGAGGGTGGGGAGGAGGAGAATCCTTCTAAGTACAGGAATCCTAGTTAGATTAAAGTTTGCTTTGGGAAGTCCTCTCCTTCTAAAATAGAAGCCGCCGCCTTCCTAAATTCCCCATGCAGTTCTTGAGTGGAAGTGATATAGGGTTTTAGTGTTATTTTTTTTTAAATGCCATAACTAATGGCCCTTCGTTGATGCACAAAGCCCATTACCAATGTGCTTAATATAAAGCCAACACATCCTTTTTTTTTCTCCTACGGGTTTTTATTCTTCAAACCCCTTAGCTATGCTAACGTGATGGCCCATGTTATGGGTGACATTATATAACAAAAAAAAAAATCTCAACTGTGGCTGGGCTATCTTGACCTATCGTGAGTGTAACGACCCAGAGTTCAGGATACCGATATACCGATAACATCGATACACCGATACCAAGAACTGGGGAAGCCACCCAAGAGGCTGATGAGGCCCCTGAAGGGTTAGTAAGGTTATGTCGAGGGAATGTATAATGAACTGCAATTTGGAATGCGTAGATTACAAATAAGTAATAAAATTAACACAAGTGCGGAAGCAATTCAAAATAACCAGAGTGATATATATATATACTAGTCCAGATAAACAAGAGTACTAGTCCACAAGGGCACAACTACACGGGGCATACCCCGGCAAAAGTACAACAAAAGCCTCAAAAAGCGGCTCGACTAGAGCTGGCAGCTAGACGCGGTCTCCGAAACAACTCACGAAGCACCGGGAGACGACGGGCGCGGCTCACCTGAAAGGAGAAGGGTGAGTCAGATCCAGACTCAGTAGGGGTCACGCGGATCCCTACCTGTTTGACGCGGATTTTTTTATCTCTTTTTATCTTGTTTATTGTTTTTATTTATTTATTTATGTTTATGGGTTTATTGGCGTGCCAGTCACCGTGGTGACGATTCTTATTGTGCGCTCGATCTAACTTGGTCAGTCGATTGTGAGTGATCGTGTCTGGACTAGTAGTCCGTCATACCCTGAACGCTATGACGTTAATTACGTCCTCCCTAAGGAAGACAACCCTTGATTAAACGCTAGAGGTAGGAGGAAGACAGCGGTAAAGCCGTATGCTCAAAGGAGACAAAGTTTATCTGCTTGCAAGACGTTAAACGTATTTGAACAGAGCAGGGGTTTATTAATTACGGGAGAAACCCGACGGCATATTCCCACCATCTTGGATGATGCCAAGTGGGGAATAGGAAACCACCCATGCAGCGGCAGGGTAGGCTCCGCAAAAGATCGGGTATATAGACATAACCCGGAATCCGGATGGGGACCGGCCTGATGTAACACACCCGGTACGAGTGCGATGTCTTATTAATATCCCCCTTCGGAGGGCCATCAGAGATCACGCAAGGGCATAGCTCCGTGGGCCAGCGGGGTTAGAGGAGAATACCACACTCGATTGGTGGGGATATGTAAATTTCGGCAGCATGTCCCCTGAACTTGGATTATGCCAAGGAAGAATAGGTCATCATCCACGGAGAGCCGGGACAACGACCGAACAAAGACGGGCACCAGGCCCAGGGACATCTCTTGCCTTCATATCATTGATCAATATTCCCTTGGAACCCATCAGAACACATATAATGACATGGTTCTTTAGGTTCATAAGGCATTGGTGAAATCCGGATTCGGGACGAAAGCTGTAGGGGAGATCTTCCCCATTTATTGTATCTCATCAAGACACAAGTGATGGTCTATGAGTATCTCCTTAAACAGATGTAGGGGAGCTTAAGAAGTTTATAGAAGAATGGTGCAGAGGTGGGCCTCGGAGTGGGTTTCATCTGACTGAAGGGGGGATCTCGGCCTGGCCTTTGGCTTGGACAAAATGGGGCTCTCGGCCTGGGTTTTGGTGGATGGAGAGGGGCTCTCGGCCTGGTCATTGGGCTGGCCGAAGAGCTTCTCGGCGGCCAAGGGAAGGCTCTCGGCCGAGGGTTCTCGGCGGCCAACAGAAGGAGGGAAAACCCTCTCGGCTGGAGACTTTCGGCGGGCACCTGGGCGCGCCGGAAAGGGGGGGGGCGCCGAGAGGGGCAGCATCAAGGTTGGGCATAAGAAAGGGGGGGTGTGAACGGCTATAGGCAGAGGGTCTCGGCCTGGTCATTGGGCTGGCCAAAGGGAAGAGGGCCTCTCGGCCTGGAGCTTCTCGGCGGGCTCATGGGCGCGCCGGAAAGGGGGGGGGCGCCGAGAGGGGTGTCATCAGGATTGGGCAAAAGGGTGTATGGGTGGTTGTGAAGGCAGAAGGGTTCTCGGCAGAGGGCTTCCCGGCGCGCTCCTGGCCGCGCCGGGAGTCTACACGCCGGGAGCCTTGCACATATGGCCTCACGAGGAAAGCGTTGGTAACCGACTGGGTTGTCGTTTAGCCAAAAGAAGGGGGGAGGCCTCTCGGCCTTATGGTTCTCGGCGGGGAAACTCGCACGCCGAGAAGGTGAAATGCAGAAGAATTTCAGGGTTTCCAGAGCTCAGAAACGATGCTCTGTTTGTGTGTTTTCTGGGGATTTCAAGCTCGAATCAATGTCGGGCCAGAGATGTAAGAGAGGGATTTCATGGAGGCTTCTATTAGAAGGGTGCCAAGGGATTTGGATGAAGGAATCAAATGGAGGAGATCAGACCATCACCTGATCCTGTGGAGAGTTTTGCCCGTCTGTTGCAGGCCATTTGGCCATTTGGGGGAGTCAGGAGATGACTGTCCTCCGACCCCTCCAGATGAGCCCAGTGATATTAAACCAACGGAGAAGGAGAGGCTATCAATCGTATAAACTTCAGGTCCTAAACATTCAATATTTAGGATGGAGGACCTGAGATCCGATCATTATTTATGAGAGCTGGGCAGCCCAGGAAACCAAGAGACTGATATCTCTGGTTCCTGAACCGCCAAAAGGGGGGCTCCTCAGAAAAACCCAGATTATATATGTATGGAAAAACAGGCATTGAGATCGGAGAGGGAAGAAGAGAACGAAACTCAGTAACCCATTGGATGGGGTTAGGAGTCTTATCCTCATCCCTCTTCGAAGAACAAACCCACGCGATCGGCTTCGAAACCCAAAGAATCTAATCTATGTTCCTTTCAGACGAAGGCTATATACATAGAGAGACAGACAGAGATCGATGTCTTAATCTATCAACACCCAAACGGGCCATCTTGACGTTTCATTGCATTGCATAAAGGAAATATTACACTGATCATGAAAGAAAAATGTAAGGCAGAAATCAAAAGAGAAGACCGGAACTCCGGCTACAGTTGAGAAATCGAGAGAGAACTCGATATATTGCATCAGATAAGGAAAGAAAACATGGAGGGGAGGGTGGAGCATTGACTCCTCTCCCTCCCCAGTGCCCACCTGGAGCTTTCCTTCTTCTTCTCTTCTATTTCCTCTCTGTTGATCGAAAGGGGGGGGTGGCTCTTTCTCTCCGAACGATCCCCTTTTTCTATCTGGCTTTCTCTCTTTTTCTCTTCAGCTTTTTTCTCTTTAGCCCTCACCGAGTCTCTCGTGTTCTTTCGAAGGGAGGGGGTTTTATAACCCCTTTCTTCTTTCTTCTCGGCAGGCTTCTGGGCGCGTCGGAAAGGGGGGCGCCGAGAGGGGCCTGAAGCTCCTGGGCGCGCCGGAAAGGGGGGCGCCGAGAGGTGCCTCATCTTCATATAGGCCCACTTGGGGTTTCTTCAAATGCATCATCATCCCAAAGGGTCTATCATCTCTGAAAATATCTTGTATTGACATCATGATTGCAATTTTCATCAGTCCGTAGACAGGGTTCTATCAGTCCGTAGACAGGGTTTTATCAGTCCGTAGATAGGGTTCTATCAGTCCGTAGACAGGGTTTATCAGTCCGTAGACAGGGTTTTATCAGTCCGTAGACAGGGTTTATCAGTCCGTAGACAGGGATTATCAGTCGTAGTTTTATCAGTCCGTAGACAGGGTTTTATCAGTCCGTAGACAGGGTTCTATCAGTCCGTAGACAGGGTTCTATCAGTCCGTAGACAGGGTTTTATCAGTCCGTAGACAGGGTTTTCATCTTATCAATATCGCCACTCGAATGGCGACGAGCTCGGACATCGGCCTTAGTCTTTCGCTGTTGGTCAGATCTTCTTTTCAATCATGCTTCCACCCTTGTTCATTTTCCGGGTGTCAACAAATGCCCCCCACCTGCGGGCGGCGTAAGCGCAGAATAAGCGCCACGGGGGTTGCAGGTGTCTTTCACTATTCGAGGGTATCTTCCTCAATTTGTCTTCAATTCAGTTCTCAGACTTGATCATCTTGCTGTAACAGTATTCTGCACATCGATGTTTCTTCTCTTCATATTTTCTGTCATCATTTTCAGCATTTAGGGCTTTTCGGCCTGCAGTACCTCCCGGCGCGAAGCTTCTCGGCGCGGGGGTCTCGGCCTGGGATGTTATCGGCATGGGAGGCTTCTCGGCGCGCCCTGGCCGCAGAGGGTCTCGGCCTGGGGACCTTCTCGGCGCGGGGACCTTCTCGGCGCGCCCTGGCCGCAGAGGATCTCGGCCTGGGGGGCTTCTCGGCGCGCCCTGGCCGCAGACGGTCTCGGCCTGGGGGCTTCTCGGCGCGCCTTCTGGACGCCGGGGGGCTCTCGGGCGAGAGGTTCTCGGCGCGCATTTCGCCGCGCCGAGACCTCAGTCGCCTGGGCCCCTATTTAGGGCGCCGATGGCCCTTTTTTCCTCATTCTTCATTCGACTTTCTCTTTCTTCATCTTTTCTCCATTTCTTCTCTTCGGCGCGAGCCGCCTCCGTCCTCTCGGCCGTTGCCGCGAGCCTTCCGTCCTGGGTGACGTCTTTTGGGATTCAATCCCTTTGCTTCCGGGATCACCCCCTCTTGGTTGGTGACTCCCTATTCTTTTGGGCAGATCCCGAATAAGGGGATATGCTGCCGAAATTTCTATAGAATCTCATGTTGCAATCCTTATAAGACTGACTTTTAATCCACATTTCTTCTTTTGTTTACAGATATAGCAATGGCTTCTGGCTCTGCTGCTGCATCTTCGGGAGCTGTTGGAGCTAGTTCATCGGCCCAGCCAGACATATCTCGGGCCAGAGTGAATTGGTTGAACGTGCACAGCTTGGATTATGGATATGATAGAATAGCTTCAGTTGACGAATCGTCCGATTCTGAAACTGACACAGTGTCGACAACCCGGGTATACTCCGCGGGGACCGAAACATACTTCAGGCGGGATAGTAACTACCGGCCAGATTTCCCGAAGGATCGCCACTTGATGCCGTTCATCCGGACCTTCACAGTGGGTGGCCTGCGAGATTATCGGATAGCTCGCGTAGTTGAAGCTGCCATCCTTGCTGAGCGAGATAGCCTGAAGGAATCAGTGTATCGCAGCAAGGCCATATATCTTCCGGGGGAGAAGCGGGACTGGGATGCAGTCCTTGGAATATCGGAGCTGGAACCGGAGAAGAAGATGCTTACCCGGGCACCGGAATTTACACCTGCTCGGTGGGACAATGCTGGCGGCCGAGTTAATAGGGAGAAGCCCGGCTATGGTATGTTCTTGGCACCTATAAAGTGGGGATATCGCGAAGAGCCCTTCGTGCTAAATTGTTCGGCCATTCAGTTCAAATACCATTTGTCAGCTGGTTGGTTCGGAGACTGCAAGATCACTGACTCCCATCTATTCCGAGTAGGGGCAGTAGAATTTACTGAATTTGTTCTGACGGAATATGCCCCTCTGCTGATCAGAGCGGGAGTATACCACAGTGTTTTTGCTTCCAGATTCCGATATCCCATCTCCAGAGGGTTATGCTGTGGGATGTTTGAAGTGTTCTGTCCTTTGTTCAACACTTTTTATACAGCAGAGGGTGAGACATCCCTAGACCTCTGGAGTTTATCACGGCTTTCCGGTCTGCCTATTGACGGTGAACCGTATGAAGAAGTCTGCTTGGCGGACTCCGAGAAAGACAGCTCTGATGGAGAAGGCAAGTATTCCCTTGGCTTCTCTTACCGATATCTGATGAAGGTCTATCGCTCCATCTGTCTGGCATATAGTAGAGGATCCTCCAAAGGCTATCATCCCCGAGAGAAAGGTAGCAAGCTGAGGGTCCGGATCGGGCAGTGGCTCCAGTACTTCTTCGACGGTCCCCTGAAATATGCAGATTTCCCCTCCATGGGTCCTGTTGCGAGCAAGCAGATAAGAGCTCCCCGCTATAAATCGGCACTGCCATCTTCATTGCGCCATGCGGGCAAAGGTGGTCCCAACCCGGCAGGGGTAGATCCCATCACACACTGTGCAGCTTATTTCACATTCTGGCTGTGTACTTTTGCTCTTCCACAAGGGGACGAGACAGTCATTCGGCCAGAGGCCATATATCCAGCTTGTCAGATGGCCTGGGGGATGAAGCTGTCGCTCTGCCCGGTGGCCTTGTGTTTGATCTATAAATCTTTGGGGGACCTGTACAAGCATCGGACTCCCCGTTCTTTGAGGACCGTGGGTCCTTTTCATTTCTTCAATGCTTGGGTCTGCAGTATATTCCCTGAATTGGCTCCGAGAACCTTGCAGGCGGACACAGTGTTACCCAGGATGGTTGAATTTGCCAGCGCTGAGCCTGGTCCCTTTTATGATCAGCTATTTAAGATCAGGGGCCGACTGATAAAGGTACCAGTGGACGCCCCTGGCAGCATACATTTCTGGAGCTTGGCCGCAGGTTCAGCTCCTTTGATCGATCCTCAAAGAGAGTGCAAGCTGGAGGAGATAGAGACATATATCCACCCTGTCTCAGGGGTCAACACTGCTCGGCCAATCTTGGAACCGGAGCTGGTGAGATGGGCCATGGCAATTCGACCCAGTGTTTTGGTTTACAGAAAGGGTGGCCTGCTTCTGTTGGAGCCATACTATCCGTTCCGATTTGGGCGGAACTTTGGTTATGACCAGCACATCCCTACATCAGTTGCTCAATTTCCCCTGGATAGCAGGGCCAAGCACGGGTCCACCATGGTTGGCGATGGCCGGTTGTGGTGGGATTTCTATCATCGTCATGACGACGCAATTTTCAGGGTGCCCACCGTCTCCAACCGTGTTCCCCGGGTAACATCAGAATATATTAAATGGTGGAACATTCGGACCGGCTTTTTCAGGGATGGCAGGGGTGCTTTCTGGGATGTAGCAGAGCGCTCTTTCCTGAAACAGCAGCCTGGGCCGGTGTTTGAAATCCCCGAGGCCCATCTGAGGAAGCTTTATTCGCAGAACCCGAGAGAGGCAGAGAACTATCTGGCCCAGCGTCGAGCTCTGAAGGAAAAGAATTCTGAGCCACCCGCTCCTGTCTTTGCTGCTATTAATGAAGACAGTTTCATAAGACCCTGAAACATCTGTGCCATATAGGAGATGATCGCTTGGAGGCACAACAGTATCCATTTCCTGTTGAAGAGCCGCTCCCGGCAGGTAGCTCATTGGAGGGGTCCAGTTGATAAATTTCATCCGTATAGGACGTTTGTACGCCGGGAAGATAGAACTCAGACGTACTATAAGCAAACGTCCTGGCTGTTCATTCTGCTGAATTTGCATGGACTATCTGCAGAAAGCCCGATAGCTGGCATTTTGAACAAGCCGCTATTTATATCATTTCATTATGTCGATGGCTGGGGCATGGACCATCTTGACTTGTTTCGCTGCCTGGATTTTCATGGCCATAATGACCTGGCAGCTTTGGTGGAGAAATGCCAGACATTCGGCGATGTGTGTTGGCTCATCAAGGAGGCTGCTTCCCGCTCCAAAGAAGTGGCTTATCTGTATTGGCCGCTCTCTGTATTTTATGATGGACCAGCAGGTATCATCTTCTCCTTTCTGACTGCAGTGTTTTCTGTTTAACATCTGAATTTTTCATCTATTGATCCCATCATCTTTCTGCCGTTCTTAACAGACCGGCCCGATATAAAGCGGCAGGGGCTCTACAGGAAGATTATTGCGCGGGCTGAGAAGCCCACTTATTTTGAAGTTCCTGCTGCAGCACCGACCACTACTCCCCTGCCTCCTGGCAAGAAGAGGAAGGCTTCTGCAGTCAAGGCCGCAGTTGGGAAGGCCAGGAAGGCCAAGAAAGCTCAGGCTCAACAATCGGCTTCGGTAGTGATGGACACCGGGACCCCTCTCCCTGACATTCCCTCATTTGATGAGTTCGAAACTCAGAGGGAGGCCGCTCAGGCATCAGTTCAGGGTAACATCAATATTCTGCCATTGCATTCTTCATTCTATCTTGCTGGATTTCAGAGGAGTGTTTAAATCTGACCACTTCTTCTCGCATAGCCCAAGAGCCAGTTGCGGCGCCCTCCGAGGTGGAGACCAGGTTGCCCTCTCCCACGCCGACTAGCGAGGCGGAGGGTAAGCATTCCCTTTTCATCTTTTCATGTTCATTTCAACTATCTTTCATCGTCCCTCTCACAGGCTTTTCTTTATAGTGATGGCCGGGGAGGAGACTGAGATTACAGGAGCGGCTGGCGATATTACTCAGCCGCGGGAGGGTCACAAGACCCAGGCGAAATGGGGCCCCGCTCTCGGAAGGCGCATAGTTACCCGGTCTTCCTCCAAGCAGATGTTAGAATTGATGGCCCCGCCCATGGACAGAGTAGAAATCTCTTCCGGTAGCTCTGCGGCCGCTTCTGAGGCAGGTGGAGAAGAAACAGACTTCAGCGGGAGTGACACGGAGGGTGCCTCCAAACCAGAGGCCCCACCCGTATGTACCGCCATTGTTTTATCATTTACACCCCCCAAGCTGCTGGTGCCATTTTCTAGAGAAGAATTGCCAGAAGAGTTCGCCGCTCTGGATACCGAGGCAGATATAACTCCCCCTTTTGTGGTCTCATCAGCGGAGCTTTCCTCTTCTCTGCAATCTTTTGAGGATATTGGCATCACTTTAGAAGTGAGTCTCTTCCCTTTATGGTTTCCTTTTCCCCATCTTTATCTGCTGCTTGACGCTGCATTGATTCGTTCACAGGAATCCATTGTTGCCCTCCCGGCTACGAGTGCAGCCGTTGAAGCCACTTTATCTGGCACCTTGGCTATTGTTCCTGCTTCGGCAGCCATTCTTGAGATAATTCGCCCTGTGCCGGTGAGGGTGCAGTCCTCCACAGACTTAGCATCATTGGACCTGCGGAATGCAGGGGAAGGCCCGGCTCTCATCAAGGCTTTGGATTTTAGAGCCGAAATGGACCCAGCCAGGGGTTCTGCCTTTATACCAGCTGCAGTGATGACCATCGCTCCGGAATCAACAGTTCCCACAGTATCAGTCATGGAGACCGAACCTGTGCCTCTTCAGATCGTGGCCCCCGCAGCCTTGACATTGCAGGGGGCGGGCACCGAAATGGAAGAAGGAGAGGTATTTGTTGGAGAACTGGGAGTATCGCCTACAACGACCACGGAATCTGCTTCTGCATTTTCAGAATCTGAGGAGGAGATGCCTGAAGTTGCGTCCGGGATTATTCCGACGGCCGCCTCCGAGGAGATGGAGGTGGAAGATCTCCCGGCCACATCAGAGGTTATGGGTGGAGCTCAGTTGGTGGCTTCGGCAGACCTGCCGTCTTCTTCTTCGCAGCCGGACATCACCCTATGGGCGGATATAGACAGTGAAGTATCTTTTGAAGTAGCTCCTCTTCCTTCGCCTGGCTTCACTTCCCCTGAAAGTTTTGTTTGGCAACATCTGGGCATGCTGCGTCAACTGGTGGAGTCCCAACCTGGACTAACTTATTTACAGTTGAAGGATATAGCCGGGCGCTTCACCGCCGGTTTACAGGCGATGGGATGTCCCACGGAAATATGGGCCCAGCGGGTTCTTTTGCTGTTAAAATTTGTTCATCGCCGGGATTTCTTGACACATATCATGTCGGACAGATTGGCAGCCTTGAAGTTGCAAAGAATGGAGTGCAAGTCCGAGCTGGCAAAGATGAACTCTATCTTTCAGGAGCGACAGCGTCAAATGCAGTCTTTGGCGGAGCGGGAGCATTTCGTGCGCGACCGGATAACTATCCTGGAAGCTGAACTGTCTGATCTCCGAGCTGAGCTGCCACAGCTGACAACTTCTCGACCGCAACTCGAGGAGAAGCAGCTTTATTAGAGGGGCAGGTGGCATCCTTTCGAGACCAGTCTGTTCGACTGCAGGAAGAGGAGGCTCGGCTTCATGAACTAGGAGCCGCCCCTTCTGTGGGTCTTCTGGCATTCGAGGATATCTTCCGGCAGCCATGAATCATTTTCTTTTTCTTTTCTTCTTCTCCTTTTTTGCTCTTTTGTGATACAATGTCCCCTCGGGGCCCTTTATGTACTCACTTCTTAATGAAAGGAAAAATTTTGCCTTATGTGTATCCACCTTCTTTTCCATGTGGTTTTATCACTTCAGGGAAGTGGGGTATTGGTTTTAGCAAACCCTCATGCGAATGGCGCGTATCTGGCAGGAGAGCGTCCACCCCTTCAGAGAAAGGATGGGGAACTCGCTCCACCGCGTGACGGCATCCGAAGAGGTGCTTAAACCGGATTCTGCTAGTAGCGGAAAACGTCCCTCTTGGCAATATGTGCTGTGAGGGAGACAATTTGCAGGAATGTGAAAGAAAGGGCCTTATCAGAATAGACGGAAAGTCTAGACTGGGTAGAGGTTATAACAGGTGGGATGATTATAGGATATGTGGTTTTCATCAAGACAGACGTAAGGTCTGGACTGAATAGGGTTTCATCATTGATCGGGCGAAAATGCCAGTCGATCAACAGCTGGTTTTATCATCGATATTGGGTTTATATCGACGCAAGAAGAGTTCATAAATTTCCTCAGAATAGACGAAAGGTCTAAACTGAGTAGGGTTTTATCATTGATCGGGCGAGGTGCCAATCGATCAACAGTTGATTTCATCATCGATATTGGGTTTATATCGATGTAAGAAGGATTTATAAGTTTCCTCAGAATAGACGAAAGGTCTAAACTGAGTAGGGTTTATCATTGATCGGGCGAAGTGCCAATCGATCAACAGTTGATTTCATCATCGATATTGGGTTTATATCGATGTAAGAAGGATTTATAAGTTTCCTCAGAATAGACGAAAGGTCTAAACTGAGTAGGGTTTATCATTGATCGGGCGAGGTGCCAATCGATCAACAGTTGATTTCATCATCGATATTGGGTTTATATCGATGTAAGAAGGATTTATAAGTTTCCTCAGAATAGACGAAAGGTCTAAACTGAGTAGGGTTTATCATTGATCGGGCGAGGTGCCAATCGATCAACAGTTGATTTCATCATCGATATTGGGTTTATATCGATGCAAGAAGGATTTATAAGTTTCCTCAGAATAGACGAAAGGTCTAAGCTGAGTAGGGTTTCATCATTGATCGGGCGAGGTGCCAATCGATCAACAGTTGATTTCATCATCGATATTGGATTTATATCGATGCAAGAAGGATTTATAAGTTTCCTCAGAATAGACGAAAGGTCTAAGCTGAGTAGGGTTTCATCATTGATCGGGCGAGGTGCCAATCGATCAACAGTTGATTTCATCATCGATATTGGGTTTATATCGATGCAAGAAGGATTTATAAGTTTCCTCAGAATAGACGAAAGGTCTAAGCTGAGTAGGGTTTCATCATTGATCGGGCGAGGTGCCAATCGATCAACAGTTGATTTCATCATCGATATTGGATTTATATCGATGCAAGAAGGATTTATAAGTTTCCTCAGAATAGACGAAAGGTCTAAGCTGAGTAGGGTTTCATCATTGATCGGGCGAGGTGCCAATCGATCAACAGTTGATTTCATCATCGATATTGGATTTATATCGATGCAAGAAGGATTTATAAGTTTCCTCAGAATAGACGAAAGGTCTAAGCTGAGTAGGGTTTCATCATTGATCGGGCGAGGTGCCAATCGATCAACAGTTGATTTCATCATCGATATTGGGTTTATATCGATGCAAGAAGGATTTATAAGTTTCCTCAGAATAGATGAAAGGTCTAAGCTGAGTAGGGTTTCATCATTGATCGGGCGAGGTGCCAATCGATCAACAGTTGATTTCATCATCGATATTGGATTTATATCGATGCAAGAAGGATTTATAAGTTTCCTCAGAATAGATGAAAGGTCTAAGCTGAGTAGGGTTTATCGCAGGTGGGACTGCCAAGAATGTATAGGTTTCATCAGAACAGTGATGGATTTCATTGTTTGTGGGACATGCGAATGGGGTATGTGGATTTCACCAGGGCAAACGTAAGGTCTGTCCCAGAAAGGCTTTATCATCGGTGGGGCATGGAGCCATATGACCGACGGAAGGTTTTACCAATGAAGGCAGATGAAGGTATCGTGCCGGTTGGCACGGGACTTTTTGGATTAGCATATTACTGACCCAAGTGCCCTTTCGGGTTTTCACCAGAGCCAGCCCCCTCTTGCTTTTGCCCACGCGTCCTTTCGGATTTTCACGTGGCGGGGTACCCGATTTTACCTGCAGTGCCCTTTCGGGTTTTCACCACAGCTGGGTTTTAGCCATTTTTGCCCTTGTTCAGAGTGCCTGAACAAGACTGGCGGGGTATCTCTATTTTTAACCCCATTTTGTCTCTTCTCTCTTTTTTTTTATTGAAACTTTGATTCTATAACTGATAGGCGCAGCTTGTGCATATATCATCATTGACGTGGGTGCTAACATCAATGCAAGGATTTTTATAGGTTTTATCAGGATAGACGTAAGGTCTAAACTGGATGGATTTCATCGCTGATCGGGCAATGCGCCAATCAATCAGCAACGGGTTGCATCATCGGTATTGGGTTCATACCAATGCAAGGATTTTTATAGGTTTCATCAGGATAGACGTAAGGTCTAAACTGGATGGATTTCATCGCTGATTGGGCAGCGCGCCAATCAATCAGCAACGGGTTGCATCATCGGTATTGGGTTTATACCAATGCAAGGATTTTTATAGGTTTTATCAGGATAGACGTAAGGTCTAAACTGGATGGATTTCATCGCTGATCGGGCAATGCGCCAATCAATCAGCAACGGGTTGCATCATCGGTATTGGGTTCATACCAATGCAAGGATTTTTATAGGTTTGATCAGGATAGACGTAAGGTCTAAACTGGATGGATTTCATCGCTGATCGGGCAATGCGCCAATCGATCGGCAACGGGTTTCATCATTGGTATTGGGTTCATACCAATGCAAGGATTTTTATAGGTTTTATCAGGATAGACGTAAGGTCTAAACTGGATGGATTTCATCGCTGATCGGGCAATGCGCCAATCAATCAGCAACGGGTTTCATCATTGGTATTGGGTTTATACCAATGCAAGGAAATTTTTTTATAAATTTCACCAGGAGAGACGTAAGGTCCAAACTGGGTGGGTTTTATCACGGCGGGACATAAAGAGATACGCGGGTTTCTTCGTGGTTACCACATTACCGACCCAAGTGCCCTTTCGGGTTTTCACCAGAGCCAGCCCCCTCTTGCTTTTGCCCATGCGCCCTTTCGGGTTTTCGCACGGCGGGGTACCCGATTTTACCTGCAGTGCCCTTTCGGGTTTTCACCACAGCTGGGTTTTAGCCATTTTTGCCCTTGTTCAGAATGCCTGAACAAGACTGGCGGGGTATCTCTATTTTTAACCCCATTTATATATATATATATATATATATATATTTATTTATTTATTTTCTTCTATTCCCCCCCTACTTGTTTAGAGGGTGTCAGACCGTGACGGCACAGGACCACGATGAGTGGTAGCTTGGTTAGGACGGAATGTCACTATACCAAGGAAAGGATATCTCGGCTAGGGCGGAGTGCCATTAGACCAAGGAAGGGTAGTTCGGCTAGGGCGGAGTGCCACTAGGCCAAGGAAGAGGTATCTTGACTAGGGCGGGGTGCCGCTAGACCAAGGAAGGGTAGTTCGGCTAGGGCGGGGTGCCGCTAGGCCAAGGAAAGGATATCTCGGCTAGGGCGGAGTGCCACTGGGCCAAGGAAGAGGTATCTTGACTAGGGCGGGGTGCCGCTAGACCAAGGAAAGGATATCTCGACTAGGGCGGAGTGCCACTAGACCAAGGAAGGGTAGTTCGGCTAGGGCGGAGTGCCACTAGGCCAAGAAAAGGGTATCTCTTGCCCGATTACTCGGGGAATATCAGCTGTGCAGCATGATACAGCTTCAGGTGTTTACCGTTGAGTGGTGAGAATTGGATCTCCCCTCGATGATTAACAACTATGTAGGCCCCTCCTTCGTAGACCCTCTGTATCACATATGGACCTTCCCAATTGGGATTTAGCTTTCCCTTTGGGTTGGACGCCATGACTTCTTTTTTCTTGACCATGACGAGGTCACCTTTCTTAAATTCTCGTCCTTTTACGAGTTTGTTAAATGCAGTGGCCATGCGGACCTGATACATTTGGATGTTCTTCTGAGCTTGGAGGCGCTTCCCTTCCAATTCAGCCAATTCTTCTAATCTTCTTTCTGCATTGGTTTGTTCGCCATGGGCCAGCTCATATTGGACTGCCACTCTGAGTGACGGGACTTCCAGCTCTATTGGGACTACTGCCTCTGAGCCGTATACCAAGGAGTATGGTGAGCACCCTGTAGGTGTTTTGAAGACGGTGCGGTACGCCCACAGAGCTTCATACATCTTTTCTTCCCAATCCTTCTTATTGGCACTGACGACTTTGGCCAGCAGGGTGCACAAAGTCTTATTGAAAGCTTCTGCCAATCCATTTGCCTGTGGATTGTAAGGAGTGGAAGTCCTCCATTCGATCTTATATTTCTCGGCAAGCCGATAGACTTTCTGATTTCTGAAATGACTCCCATTGTCAGATATTATTCGGCTGGGGATCCCAAACCGGAAGATGATGTTTTGCTTGATGAATCTGGTGACCAACTCACCAGTGACTTCTCTTAGTGCTATAGCCTCTGCCCATCGGGAGAAGTAATCTGTTATGGCCAGTATATACTTATGCCCGGCCGAGGAAGTCGGTAGTGGACCGACTACATCAGTTCCCCATTGTGCAAACGGCCAGCTAGGGACTGTAGGGTGCAGAATCGTAGGTGGCCTTCTAGGCACAACAGCATGCTCCTGACACTTCTGGCATGACTTTGCAAATGTGCAGCAGTCTTCAAACATAGTGGGCCAATAGTAGCCCAGCTTCTTGATTTCTATCTTCATCTTGGGGCCAGCCTGGTGAGCACCTGCTGTCCCAGCATGTACTTCTTTCATCGCTTGCCAAGCTTCCTCAGTGGACAGGCAGCGGAGCAGAATCTTCTTGCGTGCATCTGCCATTATTCGGAACAGAGTCCCATTTCTGAATTCATAAGAATCTTTGATCCTTAGAAGTTTCATCTTTTCTTCTCTTTTCTGCGGCAGCTGTTGATGTGAAAACCACTGTAGCAGGTGTTGTCTCCAATCAGATGCCTGTTCTGTACTGATCGTGGCGACTTCATTTTCTTCGGGGCAGCCTTCTAGCATGCTGGGGACCTGCCGCCGATTTATAACAACAATGTTCAGTGTTTCATCTGGTGGGACTGCTATTGAGCTGGCTAGTTTTGCCAATGCATCAGCCTGGGCATTATGTGCACGGCCCACATGCTTGAGCTCAATATGATAGAATTTCGCCATGAGGCGCACAGCTTTTTGGTGGTAGGGGTTCAACTCCGGCTTCCGCACTTCGAACTCCCCTTGAATTTGTTTTATTATCAACATCGAATCCCCGAATACCTGAAGCATCTGGATACCCATGTTGAGGCTTATATGCAGTCCGATTATCAGAGCTTCATACTCGGCTTCATTATTAGTGCAGGGCTTGTTTATAGAACAGGAAGTGTGCACAACCTCCCCTTCTGGCGATTTCAGCACAATACCGGCTCCGGCCCGCATTCTATTTTTTCCATCGGAGTCTGTCTCTGTTCTAGATGCTCCGTCAAAGAATAGCTGCCACATAGTTGACTGAGCTTGGCAGGCTTCTAGTGTCTCATCATCGGGTAACTCAGTCCCCAACATATCATTCTCTGGCACAGGATGTTCTGCGAAGAAATCGGCCACAGCTTGTCCTTTTATTGCCCTCTGGGGTATATATGTGATATCGAATTCCATCAGAATTACTGCCCATTTGCCCAACCGGCCTTTCAGTACTGGTTGAGTCAGTATGTATTTGAGTGGATCTGCCGCAGATATCAATCTGATTTCATGTGACAGCATATAGTGCCGGAGCTTTTTAACGGCAAAGACTAGTGCCAAGCATGTCTTCTCTATATAGGTGTAACTTTCTTCAGTTCTGATCAGCCTCCTACTCAGGTAGTATAGAGCCTGCTCTTTGCCCTCTTCATTTATCTGTGCCAGCATTGCCCCCAGGGAACAGTGTGTGGCTGCAATGTATAGTATCAGGGGTTTGCCCTTAATAGGTGCCCCCAGCACTGGAGGGGTTTTGAGATATTCTTTCAGCTTCTCAAAGGCTTCCTGACAGCCATCGTCCCAGAGGAACGAAACATCTTTCATCATGAGCTTGTGAAAAGGGTGGCATTTCCCCGACAGATTTGATATGAATCGTCGGATGTAGGCCAAACGCCCTTGTAGAGATCTTAGCTCGTGGAGATTCCTTGGTGGAGGGAGCTCCTGGATAGCTTTAATCTTGGATGGGTCAATCTCAATGCCCCTATGACGGACAATGAACCCAAGGAATTTTCCACTGGACACGCCGAAGGCACATTTCATAGGGTTCATTTTGAGCTCATATTTGCGCAGCCTCTGGAATACTACTCTCAGATCCTGCAAATGGTCTTCTTTTCTGCTGGTTTTCACCACCAGGTCATCAATGTAGCACTCTACCTTCTTGAGGAGAAAATCATCAAAGATCTTTGTCATAGCTCTTTGATAGGTAGCGCCGACATTCTTGAGGCCGAACGGCATCCTTTTATAGTGGAATATCCCCTTCGGGGTGCGGAATGCAGTGTGCACTCTGTCTTCTTCAGCGATCCAGATCTGGTTATATCCAGATGACCCATCCATGAATGACAGGGCTTCATGGCCAGTGGTTGCATCGATCATTACTTCAGTGATTGGCACTGGGAAATCATCCTTCGGGCAAGCCTTATTCAGGTCCCTGAAATCCACACATATTCTGATCTGCCCATTTTTCTTCTTCACGGGCACTATATTGGCCAGCCATGTAGTATACTGGTTTTCTTCAACAAAGCCTACATCAATCAGCTTGTCGACTTCTTTGTTGATCTAATTTATCAGTTCAGGATGCATTCTCCTGGAAGGCTGCTTTGCAGGGCATGCCCCCGGGTTTATCGCCAATCGGTGCTGTGCCACATCAGAGCTCAGTCCCGGCATTTCATCATATGTCCATGCAAAGCAGTATCGGAACTCTTTCAGAAACTGTATGTACTGTTCTCTGGCAGCTGGTTCTAGCAGTGCACTGAGGAATGTCGGCCTTGGCTCATCTGCTGACCCCAGGTTCACTTCTATCAGCTCATCGACGGTGGCTTGGCCTCCGTCCTCAACTTCGGGTGGGGCTTCTTGCAAATCAATAAAGCCTCCCGGGATATAATTCTCTTCAGTTTCATGTTCTTCTGTATCGTCATCCTGCTCATCAGCGGATGTCGGCTTATCATATAAGGCCGATACCATCGGATTCTGTTCAGTCTGCCCCGAGGACGAGACTGGTTCAGAAGAGAATTCAAAAGTGGAATCTTCTGCTCTTAGGGATCTTTCTATTGCAGGCTCCCCTGAAAGGTCATCTTTCTGTAGGGCCCGGACTTCTTCCAGAATGCGCTCAAATTCCAGGCATTCTCTCAGTTCTTTGGCCATCTGGTCTTCATCCGGGGTTTCCGTATCAAATTGTGCTTCGGCCTGGAATAGATCCTCCTTGCAGGACGGGTCCTTCCAGCACCGACCCCTCTCAGTTTTATCAGACATCCCTGCTCCTGGCTGGTCATCTTGGGCTTCATTGTCTGTTATGGTTTGATACATGATCTCTTCATCCTCAAAGGGATATTGATCATATCCTATCCCAGGGGAGTCTCCATGCTGGTAGAAGGTAGAGATGACATCCACCTCGGCTTCATAATATTCTTGAAGGGTATAACCCAATCCCGGATGCTGTGTGATCTTCCTCAATTCCTTATTATCTCGAGGCGGATCCCATAGCTCCCTGAATGCTTTCTTCTGAGCTGCAGATTGTAGTGATGGCATTTGCATCTTGGAGAACATCTGCGAAACCCGCTGGGTAGTATACTCCAGGCCTGTAATCGGCACCATCTGGTTTGCGGCTTCTTCAGGGACCATGCAGTCTTGATCATCTTCTTCGACTGCCTCCCCGGTGTAGAATATGGTAGGTGGCTCGCAAAAGCTAGGGATTTCCATAGTCTTTAGTGGTAGCACAGTTTGGTATTCTAGGCTGGCGACGGGTTTGATTAAACCTCGTGGGACCTTCACCTGTATGCACCTTTCTTTCATTTCTTGATCAGTGCTATCTGGATGGATGCTAGGAGGGGTGATCCGAGCAAAATCATCAGCATAAGAGATGTGAGCTACTTCATGCTTTTCAACATAACCCCTAGGTGGCGGTGGAGACCAAGCTTTTGCCTTCGTCGCCGGCTTCTTCTGGCTGATCACAGCCTCTTTCTTTTCATCCTTTTGTGACACCTCGGTGTAGTAGGAGGCATCGAGCATATGGCATTCGAACACTTCAAAGGGATGTAGGTCCGCAAACACCCTTTCTTCCTTTCCTTCATGGCAGTATTTTATGCATTGGTGTAGCGTGGATGGCACTATCTGATATTCATGCAGCCACGGTCTCCCCAACAGGGCCTTATACGTGGTGTTGGAGTCGATCACATAGAATCGTACCACGTTAGTGAGATCGCCCAATGTGAGGTTGAAATCAGCCACCCCAAGAGGTGTTTCACATTTCTGGTTGAACCCAGCAATCTTCATGTCTCTGACCTTGGTAAGCTGCAGATCAAAGTAGTATTTCTGATAGATGCGATACGGGAGAATATTTACAGCAGCCCCGGGATCTATCAGTATCCTGCTCAGCGACTGACAGTTCAGGGAGCCCCTCATATACAACGGTCTGTTGTGACTGGCATTTGGGATCAGCATATCATCTTCTGTGAACGTGACTGATGGTCTAGCATTCACTTCTGCCAAGAGTGCTTCACATTGTGCCGGCGACTGCAGGGCATCCACAATTGCTTGGCGGGCCTCTTCACTCAGAGAGAGTATTTCCCAGATGGAGAATCTGGTGGGGAGCTTCTTCAACATTTTCATGATTCGACTGCCAACCCGAACATTAGACAGCCTCATCTCCTCTGCCCACCGGGGTCTTGGAGGTTCATGTGGTGCCTGTGGCCTTTGCTGCCCAGTCCCAGTTTCATTTTCTTCATCGGTCTCCCGGAGGGCTTCTTCTGTAATGACCGCCCCTGGCTTTGCTAGAGGGCTATTTTCTTCATTTTCCTCATGCTGTTTATGCTTTCCAGTTGCTGTCTGCTGGCATTTATTGCTTTTAGCTGGAGCAGTATGAGATGGCTGCTCGTTTTCTAAGCTGGACAAGAACTCTAGGAATGAAGGGGCTCCTTCTGCTTTATCTTTTCCTTGGTACAAGCTGGCAGGGGGAGGAACCTGGACACCGCGCACCTCTGGTTTTGGGATTTGATAGGGTTGCTCCCCTCTGAACATAATATTATGGTTAGCTGGTGGCGGACGCCCCCATTTTCTCCCAGAACATGTTGCATGGGCTGAGGTAGAGGCCTCAGCATGATTGGCTTCTAGCGGGACATCTGATGCTTCTTGTTCATCATCCTCCCCGGGCAGAGAAAAGAGTACCGACAGAGTATTGCATTGTACTGTCGTGACCTTCTTTCCCTTTTTGGCCTTAGGCCGTCTCTTCTTTTTCTGGGAAGTTGGCTTTGCTAGTTCCTGCCCGCAGAAGGACTCAGTCTCATCTTTTCTTTGTTCTGCCTCCGGCTGCTCTTCAATTTTCAATTCTTCAAGCTGCTCCCAGAGTATACAGTCTTTCACCAACAGGTGTTTCGGCTTTTTCTGCTCATACTCATCAAGCTCATTAATATATTGCTGTAGACGCCTGGTCGCAGGGCTTTCTTCTTTATGTGCAGGGAGGGGAGTTTGTCTCCTCCGGTTGCGAGTATGGATCCGGATGACTGGTCCGGTCTCAACTGTAGGCCATATTGGCTTTATTGGAGGCGACTCAGGCCTTGGGGTGACACCCCGGATAACTGCTCCGTTGGTTTTGACTGCGGGAGTCTTCTTTCTATTTTTTGCGGGTACCGTCTGCCATCCTTCCTGATCTCTCAATGGGGTGAGGAGGCAGGCTTCATAGGTGTGCCTGGTGCATTCTTCAATGGCTTCCTTAGGCAGTTGTTGATAGATTGAGATCATATTAGCGGCCACCCTCCAGGGCGGAAGCTCATGTGGCCGAGGCGGCTTCACCTGGTAATCTCCCAGCTGCAGTTCACCCTTCTTGACCATTCCTTCCATGATATCTTTGAAGACATAACAGTCCTCAATTGGGTGCCCCAACACCCGGTGAAATGGACAGAACATCGGATCATCTTTCTTTTCTGCATCTTCGGGCTTCTTCGGTTCAGGCAATGTTACCTTATTGAACTTATACGCCCAGTTAAATAATGCTGCAGTCTTATCCTTGGGAAAAGAGTAAGCCCTTCTCATCCTGTCCCTTAGAGAGACCTTGTCTCTTCTTTCTGCTGTATCTGCCATCGGGGGAGCTTCATCTGCCCCTTTCTTCCCTTTTTGTTGCTCAAAGGTTCTAAAATCGACGGTGTTGGCCTCAGAGTGTGACGGCCGCCGATCGTTGGATTTACCTTTTGGCATGGCGGGAGTATTGACGGTCGGACGTTTGGACAAGAACGTCTCGACCTCCGCCACTATATTGTTCAGTCGGTCAAATGTTTTGACATCTGCACCGATCATTTTTTCCAGTACCTCCCTCCTGAGGTTCTGCTTGCATATCTGCACTGCATCCTCCTGATGAGGAGGTCTTCTGCATCTCATGGCTAGATTTCTCCATCTTTTGATGTACTCCAGCGCAGTTTCATCCTGTTTCTGTCTGGTAGCATACAGTTCTGCTATTGTGATTTCCCTCTCCGTGACATGAAACCTGTCGCGGAATTTTCTCTGCATATCGGGCCAATCAACCACTGATCCTGCTGACAAGCTTGAATACCATTCAAAGGCTAACCCAGTGAGGGACGAGCCAAAGAACTTGAGCAGATAGGCTTCATCGACTGCTAGGTCGCCCATGATTGTAGTATAGTAGGCTATATGCTCCCTGGGGGAGCCCTGGCCATTGAACTTCTCAAACTTTGGCGGCTTGCTGACGCTTGGAGGTAGTCTTTTGGCAGCATACTGGGGGGGATACGGCACCTTGTACACATCATAGGCACTAGTATCATCTCCAGTCTTCTCTGACAGCTTCATTTCCACAATTCTTTCAATCATCTGCTTGTGGGCTACAGCTGGATCTATCTCTTCCGGGAAGAAGTGAGCTTGTTGCTGGCTGTGAGGAGTTGTCATCACAGTGGCGCGCAAGATGGGCGCGGTAGGCTGCGTCTGAGACACAGAGGGCTGAGCTACTGTTTGCTGTGGAACAGGTTGGCTTGGTGCTTTGCCCTTATCAGCTAAGAGAGGATTAGCCAGGCTAGTTGTTTCTGTGGAGCTGGATGTCTGCCCCGCAGGTTCAGCTTGTTTCGAGACTGATGTAGCTTCCTGTCTCTCATTGAGCTGTCTTCGGAGAGCATTGATCTCCTGTTGGTATCTTCTGAACATCATCTGGATCATGGGATCCATGGTTGATGAAATTTGTATATCTTCAGAAGTCCCTTCAGCATCATCAACGAAGGGGTTATCTCCATCTTCCGCTGTTACCACATTAACTGTCATAGTGGTAACCCTGCGGGCTTCGTCATCAATTTTGATTTTATCTTTTGCTGCCTGGCCTCTTTTGGTGACAGGACCAGGTCTAGCTTCCAGCCTGAGCAATTCATCTGGCTGAGTTGGTAATATATCTTGCCCCCTGGCCAGTCCAGCCATATTGCAGGCGAAGATTTGCATCTTTCCTTTCCGCCTGTAGACCTTTCTTTTTATTTGGCTAGGATATCTGAGCCGGTCAAAGACCGATATTCTTTCTTTGGCTTCTTCCCCGTGCAGGTCTTCTTCATCATGTCCGGCCCTGAGGCCTTCTTCATAATCATTTGAATCGGAGGGAGAGACTCCGTACATCATTTCTTGAGGGATATCTTCTTCTTCCTCATCCACGGTACCCAAGGCACGGGATAATCTTTGTTGACCGAGGGCGGAGTTCCCAAGGTAGTGGAAGTAGTCCTGGACCACTTGCTTCATCTCTTCAGAGTTGTGCCTCTGCGGCTCAGGTTGGAACATCAGTCTTTCCTGGCTTCTTTGCTGATAGGCCAGTCTTGTTATCTGAGCATTCAAATGTTCGGTCTTGGAATATCTGAAGATGTCGGCTTGTCTAGCACAGGCCCTCGATCTTCTTGGGACGGCAACCATGGCTGGTTCACACATTCCAGCATCGCCATTCTGGCAGCAGTTGGCAGCAACATCATGGTTCTTTCTCTGCCATCTTCGGCCCCCGGCCCTGGGGTGGGTGACAGCAAGGTCTTCTTTCTTTTCAGGTCTTCTACCCCTCGTCATGGGGCGAGCAGCAATAGTATTTCCTGTTTCTTTTCCCTTTCTTCTTCGGCTTCCCGCCCTGAAGTGGGCAACAGCATCATTGGTAGCCTTCTCCTCATCTTGAGCTGGAGCCCAGCTCTGCATCTTCTTCGGTTGCCATATCTGCTTATATCTTGCTGGCTTGGGCGCCAGTGGCTTCCTCCCATCAGCTTCCCAGTTGGCCTTCTTGGTGGCCAGAACTTGGAACTTGTTGTCAATCTGGATGGTCGGGACAATCCTGTCCGGCCGGACTTCTCGGGGGTGACCGTCGAGGTTCACCCTAACATCGCCCATCATCATTGTCTTCCCAGAATTTGAAAGACGACGGTCAGCAACAGCATACCAGCTCCTCCGGTTGGTTCTTTTTCCCTTCTGGGCAGCAGTGGAGACCACGTCCCTCCTTTGAACATGGTGCACATAGCAGGCGACGGCTGTCGAGGCCGTCTTCTCCGGTAAGCTAGCCTTCTCATCAGCAGCCCTTATCGGGGCACTTGCAGCGGCGCCTTGCTTGTTGTTGTCGACCTGCAGCAGGTCGGTGAAGATAAGGCCCAGACAGTTGGGCAGCCCGACGGCGGGCGGCATTGATCCGAACGCGAGGGGTACCGCCAGGTAGCCTTCTCGCACATGCATGTCAACCGGCTGCTTGCCGAAGCAAACGGACATGATTCCGGCTGTCATTGTAGATTCCTGGAAATAAGGAAAGTACACAGAATCAGAAATTGAGGGGGGGCCCGCTGGGCCTCGTACCTTAGCGCAAAGATGAAGGGAGACTATGTCCCACCGGGCGTGCCAGACTTGTTTGACGCGGATTTTTTTATCTCTTTTTATCTTGTTTATTGTTTTTATTTATTTATATATGTTTATGGGTTTATTGGCGTGCCAGTCACCGTGGTGACGATTCTTATTGTGCGCTCGATCTAACTTGGTCAGTCGATTGTGAGTGATCGTGTCTGGACTAGTAGTCCGTCATACCCTGAACGCTATGACGTTAATTACGTCCTCCCTATGGAAGACAACCCTTGATTAAACGCTAGAGGTAGGAGGAAGATAGCGGTAAAGCCGTATGCTCAAAGGAGACAAAGTTTATCTGCTTGCAAGACGTTAAACGTATTTGAACAGAGCAGGGGTTTATTAATTATGGGAGAAACCCGACGGCATATTCCCACCATCTTGGATGATGCCAAGTGGGGAATAGGAAACCACCCATGCAGCGGCAGGGTAGGCTCCGTAAAAGATCGGGTATATAGACATAACCCGGAATCCGGATGGGGACCGGCCTGATGTAACACACCCGGTACGAGTGCGATGTCTTATTAATATCCCCCTTCGGAGGGCCATCAGAGATCACGCAAGGGCATAGCTCCGTGGGCCAGCGGGGTTAGAGGAGAATACCACACTCGATTGGTGGGGATATGTAAATTTCGGCAGCATGTCCCCTGAACTTGGATTATGCCAAGGAAGAATAGGTCATCATCCACGGAGAGCCGGGACAACGACCGAACAAAGACGGGCACCAGGCCCAGGGACATCTCTTGCCTTCATATCATTGATCAATATTCCCTTGGAACCCATCAGAACATATATAATGACATGGTTCTTTAGGTTCATAAGGCATTGGTGAAATTCGGATTCGGGACGAAAGCTGTAGGCGAGATCTTCCCCATTTATTGTATCTCATCAAGACACAAGTGATGGTCTATGAGTATCTCCTTAAACAGATGTAGGGGAGCTTAAGAAGTTTATAGAAGAATGATGCAGAGGTGGGCCTCGGAGTGGGTTTCATCTGACTGAAGGGGGGATCTCGGCCTGGCCTTTGGCTTGGACAAAATGGGGCTCTCGGCCTGGGTTTTGGTGGATGGAGAGGGGCTCTCAGCCTGGTCATTGGGCTGGCCGAAGAGCTTCTCGGCGGCCAAGGGAAGGCTCTCGGCCGAGGGTTCTCGGCGGCCAACAGAAGGAGGGAAAACCCTCTCGGCTGGAGACTTTCGGCGGGCACCTGGGCGCGCCGGAAAGGGGGGGGGGGCGCCGAGAGGGGCAGCATCAAGGTTGGGCATAAGAAAGGGGGGGTGTGAATGGCTATAGGCAGAGGGTCTCGGCCTGGTCATTGGGCTGGCCAAAGGGGAAGAGGGCCTCTCGGCCTGGAGCTTCTCGGCGGGCTCATGGGCGCGCCGGAAAGGGGGGGGCGCAGAGAGGGGTGTCATCAGGATTGGGCAAAAGGGTGTATGGGTGGTTGTGAAGGCAGAAGGGTTCTCAGCAGAGGGCTTCCCGGCGCGCTCCTGGCCGCGCCGGGAGTCTACACGCCGGGAGCCTTGCACATATGGCCTCACGAGGAAAGCGTTGGTAACCGACTGGGTTGTCGTTTAGCCAAAAGAAGGGGGGAGGCCTCTCGGCCTTATGGTTCTCGGCGGGGAAACTCGCACGCCGAGAAGGTGAAATGCAGAAGAATTTCAGGGTTTCCAGAGCTCAGAAACGATGCTCTGTTTGTGTGTTTTCTGGGGATTTCAAGCTCGAATCAATGTCGGGCCAGAGATGTAAGAGAGGGATTTCATGGAGGCTTCTATTAGAAGGGTGCCAAGGGATTTGGATGAAGGAATCAAATGGAGGAGATCAGACCATCACCTGATCCTGTGGAGAGTTTTGCCCGTCTGTTGCAGGCCATTTGGCCATTTGGGGGAGTCAGGAGATGACTGTCCTCCGACCCCTCCAGATGAGCCCAGTGATATTAAACCAACGGAGAAGGAGAGGCTATCGATCGTATAAACTTCAGGTCCTAAACATTCAATATTTAGGATGGAGGACCTGAGATCCGATCATTATTTATGAGAGCTGGGCAGCCCAGGAAACCAAGAGACTGATATCTCTGGTTCCTGAACCGCCAAAAGGGGGGCTCCTCAGAAAAACCCAGATTATATATGTATGGAAAAACAGGCATTGAGATCGGAGAGGGAAGAAGAGAACGAAACTCAGTAACCCATTGGATGGGGTTAGGAGTCTTATCCTCATCCCTCTTCGAAGAACAAACCCACGCGATCGGCTTCGAAACCCAAAGAATCTAATCTATATTCCTTTCAGACGAAGGCTATATACATAGAGAGACAGACAGAGATCGATGTCTTAATCTATCAACACCCAAACGGGCCATCTTGACGTTTCATTGCATTGCATAAAGGAAATATTACACTGATCATGAAAGAAAAATGTAAGGCAGAAATCAAAAGAGAAGACCGGAACTCCGGCTACAGTTGAGAAATCGAGAGAGAACTCGATATATTGCATCAGATAAGGAAAGAAAACATGGAGGGGAGGGTGGAGCATTGACTCCTCTCCCTCCCCAGTGCCCACCTGGAGCTTTCCTTCTTTTTCTCTTCTATTTCCTCTCTGTTGATCGAAAGGGGGGGGGGGTGACTCTTTCTCTCCGAACGATCCCCTTTTTCTATCTGGCTTTCTCTCTTTTTCTCTTCAGCTTTTTTCTCTTTAGCCCTCACCGAGTCTCTCCGTGTTCTTTCGAAGGGAGGGGGTTTTATAACCCCTTTCTTCTTTCTTCTCGGCAGGCTTCTGGGCGCGCCGGAAAGGGGGGCGCCGAGAGGTGCCTCATCTTCATATAGGCCCACTTGGGGTTTCTTCAAATGCATCATCATCCCAAAGGGTCTATCATCTCTGAAAATATCTTGTATTGACATCATGATTGCAATTTTCATCAGTCCGTAGATAGGGTTCTATCAGTCCGTAGACAGGGTTTTATCAGTCCGTAGACAGGGTTCTATCAGTCCGTAGACAGGGTTTTATCAGTCCGTAGACAGGGTTTTATCAGTCCGTAGACAGGGATTCATCAGTCCGTAGACAGGGTTTTATCAGTCCGTAGACAGGGTTTTATCAGTCCGTAGACAGGGTTTTATCTGTCCGTAGACAGGGTTCTATCAGTCCGTAGACAGGGTTTTATCAGTCCGTAGACAGGGTTTTCATCTTATCATCATCGCCACTCGAATGGCGATGAGCTCGGACATCAGCCTTAGTCTTTCGCTGTTGGTCAGATCTTCTTTTCAATCATGCTTCCACCCTTGTTCATTTTCCGGGTGTCAACACTACCTCGCACTAAACAAGCATTCATGCCTAAACAAAAGCAATGAGAGCATGCATTTAATTGGAATAACAGGCAATGGCATGAATAAACTACTCAAGTAAAGCTGTAAACTCTGACTAAGCAATTAGAACAGCTAACACATGCCACAGCTAAATAAATGCAAGCGACTAAAAGTAAATCTACCAAAATAGAATAAGCCTTAACTAATCCAAACAATAAGGAAGGACAACCACTGGAGCAGAAACCAGAAGCGTCCACTGATGACTTACACTACGTCTCAAGCACTCGCAGTCGACAAAGCGACAAGCTGAGCACGTAACCAGTACCAAACCAAGTGACCAGTCGGAGTGGCACTCGTCGGTGTCAGTCCACAGTCTCCGACCACGTGTGCACACACTGACTCTAGCCTGAGCCAGGCCCTCTAGCTAGTTTTCTCCCTTGGTAGGACGCTACCATTGGCCAGGAGCCCACGGAACTAGCTTACAAATCGTGAATGGGAAACACCCCTCCGCTATCCTCAAGCGGGTCGGTACTCAACAGACCTAGGGCAACAACAGTGGCTCCATTGCATGGAAAGAAAAGCTACTCTATTGGTATAAGAAACATGCCATCGAATAATGAAACAACATGAACATGGCACAATTACGTAAAGGAACGCATAACAAATGGCTGGCAACTTATTAAACCCAACAGGCAAGCGGCGGTCGGATGCCCACGCGCTACATGAAAGTAACGGTCGGAGGCTGGCGTGTTACACCAAGAACGACGTGTCTGTCTCCGTCCGTCACTCCCGCCTGAGTTCCAGCTCAAATGGCCCAAAAGGGAATGTGACGGTAGGGGCCCTGTGCGTTACATCGATGCAACGCATTGGGTCACCGCCGTTACATCCACCCGAGGCCAAAACCCAACGTACAGCATTCGAAATCAGACGCAGGCGAAGCGACGCGCTCGCTCAGGCGCGTCGGACGGAAGCGACGGCCGACCGACTGGCCGTCGGGCTAACCGCCTCACCCGGTCAACGTAAAACGACGGACGAGTAACGGATGGGGATACCACCGTTACTCTCCAAATAACGCACCCACATCGGGCCGTTGTTTGGAAATGACGCGTCCACTAAGGACCGTCAGGCGTGTGACGGTTCCTGGCAGGACCGTCACACCACCTGGAATACGGGCGGGTACGGTTTGAAAATCGGAGCCCTCCCGGACGATAAAAATCATCGGGTAACGTCGTAGAAACCTGTAACCTGTCAAACCATACAACCCAAGCAACATAATAACACGCAAACATCACACATGCAATGCCCACAATGCATCAAATTCAAGAATTAAGCTAAAACCCCAAAATTATGAAATATGAACCTTAAGCATGCTACGGGGTTCTAATCAAACGAACGAGCTATAGGAAATGATCCTAGCGAGATCAGGATTCCATCCCCCTACCTTTTGCAAGCCGAAACGGTCAAAAAGGCCGCATGCAAGGAGGAAGAGCCACGAGGCCTTCACGCTCCACCACGCTCCCACGAGCCACGAAACACGAAACACGTCGAGGTGGGCGTCCACGCGACGCGAGAAATCCACCGGTACCTCCCACGCCTCAATCCGGCGCCAAAAAGCCTGCTTCCCAAGGGGAGGGGAGAGAGGCGATCGACGAGAGGAGAGAGAGAGTGAGGTGAGATCGACGAGGGAGAGAGAGAGAGTAAGTGTGAGGGATTAGAAGAGAAGAAAAATAAAATTAAAATATATATAATATAATTATTATATATATTAAAATCTTATTAATCTCTAATAACCCTCAAGACTCCAAATAAATCCGGAAAAATACCAGAAAAATTCCTAAAAATCCAAGAAAATAGCTGAAAATTCCAGAACAAATATTAGAACAAAATACACTAAGGATCCATTAAGGCACGGGCCTTACAGTCCCTCCCTCCTAATAAAAATTTCACCCTCGAAATTTACAACAACAAAAAAAGGAGGAAACAGAGAAAGGACATATACCTCACTGGAATAAAAAGGTAAAAAGCTGACGCATCTCATCTTCGCATTCCCAAGTGGACTCATTACCAGAGTGACGTTGTCAAGCAACTCTTACTAGAGGAATAACCTTATTTCTCAACCGCTGCTCACGACGGTCTTCAATTCTAATAGGGAACTCTGGCGCAGACAAATCAGCAGTCACCTCGGGCCAAACTGAATCATCAAGAACATGAGAAGCATCTGGCACATATTTCCTCAACTGAGATACGTGGAATACATCATGAATAGCTTGCATGGCCGCAGGTAGTTGTAGACGATAAGCCACCTGACCAATAGCTTCAACGATCGGAAAAGGGCCAACATACCGCGGACTAAGCTTTCCACGCTTCCCAAACCTGGAAACACCTTTCATCGGAGATATTTTAACAAACACCATATCTCCTGGCTCAAATTGTAGTGGACGTCTGCACTGATCTGCATAACTTTTCTGTCGACTCTGAGCCGTCAACAATCTCTGCCTGATCAGACGAACCACATCAGAACACTGCTGCACCATATCAGGTCCGGTCAACAATCTGTCCCCAACATCAAACCAATTCAGAGGAGTACGACAAGGACGACCATACAGTGCTTCATAAGGAGCCATTCCAATACTGGAGTGAAAACTATTATTATAAGCAAATTCAACAAGTGGCAAATGCTGACTCCACGAACCCTGCCAATCAAGGCAATACAATCTCAACATGTCCTCTAAAGTCTGAATAGTCCTCTTTGACTGTCCATCTGACTGAGGGTGATACGCTAAACTAAAAGCTAACTCAGTGCCCAAAGCTTTCTGGAAACTGCGCCAGAAGTCGGAGGTAAAACGTGGGTCACGATCTGACACAAGTGAAACAGGAACTCCATGCAGTGGCACGATCTTCTGCACATACAGCTCGGCCAACCTTTGCACATTCCAGGCAATCTTAATCGGCAACAATCTGGCAGTTTTAGTCAATCTGTCGACAAGTAACCAGATACCATCAAAACCTTGAGAAGTCCGAGGCAAACCCACCACAAAATCTATAGTAACATGGTCCCATTTCCACATCAGAATCTCTAATGGCTGAAGCAAACCACCTGGCTTTTGATGTTCGGCTTTAACCTGCTGACACATCAAGCACTTAGAAACAAATATAGCCACGTCTTTCTTCAAACCCGGCCACCAGAACTACTTTTTCAAATTCTGATACATCTTGGTGACACCTGGATGAATAGTAAAACGGGAACCATGGGCTTCACTCAGAATCTCATGCCTCAAATCAACATCAGCGGGAACATACCATCTGCCCTGAAAACTGACAACCAACTCGTCATCAAATTCCACATCATATCTTGATATAACACGGGCTAAATCAGAATCTGCTTGCTGAGCTTCTTTAATCTGCTGATATAGAGCTGAACCCAAAATCAAACTAGCACAAATCGCCATCTTCGGATCAGCAGGAAACTCTGCACTGAATGCCTCGCTCGGAAGCCATTTCCACAATTTCCATTCATGAAGCATCAAATGACTGACCTGCACTTTCCTGCTCAGAGCATCAGCCACAACATTCATTTTACCCGGCTGATAGGAGAGTGTAAAGTCAAAATCTTTCATGAATTCCATCCATCGGCGCTGCCTGAGATTCAAATCTTTCTGGGAGAATATATACTGTAAACTCTGGTGATCAGTAAAAATCTGAAATTTCTCACCATACAGATAAAGTCTCCAAATCTTTAAGGCAAAAATAACTGCAACTAGCTCCAGATCATGAGTGGGATAATTCTCTTCATGTCGTTTCAATTGCCAAGATGCATATGCGATAACTTTACCGTGTTGCATCAGCACTGCACCCAAACCTACTCGAGAAGCATCAGTACAAACCAGAAAACCACCCGAGTCGGAAGGCAAAGTCAACACAGGAGAAGAAGTCAATAGCCTTTTCAATTCAACAAAGCTAGCCTCACACTGATCCGACCAGACAAAAGGTACATCTTTACGAGTCAGTCTAGTCATCGGGGCTGCAATCTTCGCAAAATCTTGGATGAATCTGCGGTAGTACCCAGCCAAACCTAGGAAGCTTCGTATTTCTGTCACAGTTCTAGGCCTCTGCCAGCTCAACACATCATCAATCTTTGCAGGGTCTACTGCCACTCCGTCACCAGAAATCACGTGACCAAGAAAATGAATCTCCCGAAGCTAGAATTCACATTTACTGAACTTCGCATAAAGCTCATGATCCCTTAGAGTCTGCAGAACGATCCTCAAATGCTGCACATGATCTTCATCAGAGGCAGAATAAATCAAAATATCATCAACAAAGATCACCACAAACTGATCAAGAAATGGACGAAAGATACACTACATCAGGTCCATAAAAGCTGCTGGGGCATTAGTCAAACCAAACGGCATGACTAGAAATTCAAAGTGACCATATCGAGTACTGAAAGCCTTCTTCTCCACATCTGATTCCCAGATTCGCAATTGGAAGTAGCCAGACCGGAGATCAATCCGTGAAAAGACAGTAGCAGACTGTAACTGGTCAAACAAATCATCAATCCTGGGGAGCGGATATTTATTCTTGATAGTCACCTGATTCAATTGCCTGTAATCAATACAAAGCCTCAGGCTTCCATCTTTCTTTTTCACAAACAACACTGGAGCACTCCACGGAGAAAAGCTGGGGCGAATATAACCCTTTTTCAGTAACTCAAGTAACTGTGCTCGCAGTACATTCAATTCAGTTGGAGCCATTCGGTACAGTGCCTTTGCTAAGGGAGCTGTACCCGGAATCAGTTCAATCACCATCTCTATCTCTCGCTCTGGGGGCAAGCCTGGCAACTCGTCAGGGAACACATCAGGGAACTCATAAACAACAGGAATATCACTGACTTCCTGTCGTGGTTTTTCAACAGCAACCACAGAAGCAAGAAACCCCTGGCAACCTACACTAAGCAACCTATAGGCTCGAATAGCAGAAATAATCATACGAGAAGAACGGAATCGAATACCTTGGAAATAAAAGCTGATTTTTCCTATGGCTGAAAATAGACTTTTTTCGATCTACAGTCAACCACAGCTCCATAATGCTCTAACCAATCCATTCCCAGAATAACATCATAATCTGCCAGCTGCAATGCATACAATCTCACCGGCAACTGGTGATTATCAATCATAACAGGAGACTCTTCCAAGCACAGAGGTGTAATCATGAAATCTCCCGAAGGCATCTCAACATACATCTCACAAGCTATCTCTGAAGTCGGTTCCTCTATGCATGCCAAGAAAGCCTCAGAAATAAAAGAGTGAGAAGCACCAGAATGAAATAAGACGCGAGCTGACAGACCATAAAGCATAATCGCACCTTCCACAAGATGGGCTGTAACAGCATCAGCTCTAGTCATATGTGAAACCTTGCCCTTCTGCTTCTTTGATCCAGCTAAAGATTGCTGAGAAGACGCCGACGCTTGAGAGAAGAACTGCTGAGCTTGCGATGCAGGAGGAGGTCTGAATTGCGGCAGCTGAGGTTGAGGAAACTGAGGAGCTTGCAATTGCTTCGGCCTCAGCGGGCAATCCCGAACCACATGACCCGGCTGGTCACACCGAAAGCAAACAATGGGAAGAGAACACGGCTGGCCCTTGTGATGACCACCGCATCTCCGACACGTCCATGGCTGACTGACAGCTGAACTCTGACGAGTCTGAGTAGAAGGTGCTGTCGGCTGCTGAACTACATCTGTACCGGACGGCTGCTGGAAAAACTTCTTCTTCTTCTTGAACCTCTTAAACTTGGTCTTGGAAGGAGAGGAAGCACTGCTAACCTCTGACTGGACTGAGGGAACACCTGGCGCTGGCGGTCGGTACACCTGCTAAGACTGTACTGCTGGCTGAACTGACCCTACCTGAGGATATCCACCCGGTCTCGTCATCTCCAGCTCAAGTGCCACAGTTGTCTGGCACGCACTATCAAGGTCTGCAACACGACTTGCAATCAGGGGCATCTTCAATTCTGGCCTCAAACCTCGCAAAAATTGCTGTGTCTTCAAAGCTTCACTAGCCAGCACATGGGGCGCATACTGACCCAATTCCATAAACTTATTCCGATACTGAAGCACAGTCATACTGCCCTGAGTCAGCTCCATGAATTGATACATTTTTACCATTTGCAAACAGGCAGGAGTGTAGGCACGCTCAAAAGTAGCTGCAAACTCTGCCCACGTGATCTGCCGAAGAGGTCTAGAACGAAAAGCGATCTGCCACTCGGCCTTCCACCACGTAATGGCTGCACCCTGGAGTTGAAAAGCGGCAAGCATAACTTTCTCATCTTCAGCACATTCCATCGAAACAAAAACACGCTCAATCGCATCTAGCCATTGCCTCGCAACCTCTGGATCAGCTTGACCATCGAAAGGAGGCGATTGAACATCAGGAATTCTTTTAAAGCCTTGCCTCGACTGCCAGGCGCTTCAACCGGAGGAGCAACAATCGGCGCTGGAGGAGGAGCAACTGGTGCAACGGGAACAGCAGGAACTGCAGGAGGAGGTGCAGAACCACTATCTTCCCTGGGCGGATCACGAGGGGCACGAGGAACTCGAGGAGGTCTTCCTCGACGAGGCGGCATAATTACTCTGTCGAGATCATAAAACAACAATAAAATCCATCAATCATACAGAAAACACCCTAAGCCAGCAATAGACGACACAGGACTAGCTCTGGACAAACACAAATTTCAATTCCTTATACAATTCCTCAAACATCAGCTCTGATACTAAATGTAACGACCCAGAGTTCAGGATACAGATATACCGATAACATCGATACACCGATACCAAGAACTGGGGAAGCCACCCAAGAGGCTGATGAGGCCCCTGAAGGGTTAGTAAGGTTATTTCGAGGGAATGTATAACGAACTGCAATTTGGAACGCGTAGATTACAAATAAGTAATAAAATTAACACAAGTGCGGAAGCAATTCAAAATAACCAGAGTGATATATATATATACTAGTCCAGATAAACAAGAGTACTAGTCCACAAGGGTACAACTACACGGGGCATACCCTGGCAAAAGTACAACAAAAGCCTCAAAAATCGGCTCGACTAGAGCTGGCAGCTAGACGCGGTCTCCGAAACAGCTCACGAAGCACCAGGAGACGACGGGCGCGGCTCACCTGAAAGGAGAAGGGTGAGTCAGAGCCAGACTCAGTAGGGGTCACGCGGATCCCTACCTCGCACTAAACAAGCATTCATGCCTAAACAAAAGCAATGAGAGCATGCATTTAATTGGAATAACAGGCAATGGCATGAATAAACTACTCAAGTATAGCTGTAAACTCTGACTAAGCAAGTAGAACAGCTAACACATGCCACGGCTAAATAAATGCAAGCGACTAAAACTAAATCTACCAAAATAGAATAAGCCTTAACTAATCCAAACAATAAGGAAGGACAACCACTGGAGCAGAAACCAGAAGCGTCCACTGACGACTTACACTGCGTCTCAAGCACTCGCAGTCGACAAAGCGACAAGCTGAGCGCGTAACCAGTACCAAACCAAGTGACCAGTCGGAGTGGCACCCGTCGGTGTCAGTCCACAGTCTCCGACCACGTGTGCACACACTGACTCTAGCCTGAGCCAGGCCCTCTAGCTAATTTTCTCCCTTGGTAGGACGCTACCATTGGCCAGGAGCCCACGGAACTAGCTTACAAACCGTGAATGGGAAAGACCCCTCCGCTATCCTCAAGCGGGTCGGTACTCAACAGACCTAGGGCAACAACAGTGGCTCCATTGCATGGAAAGAAAAGCTACTCTATTGGTATAAGTAACATGCCATCGAACAATGAAACAACATGAACATGGCACAATTACGTAAAGGAACACATAACAAATGGCTGGCAACTTATTAAACCCAACAGGCAAGCGGCGGTCGGATGCCCATGCGCTACATGAAAGTAACGGTCGGAGGCTGGCGCGTTACACCAAGAACGACGCGTCTGTCTCCGTCCGTCACTCCCACTTGAGTTCCAGCTCTAAAGGCCCAAAAGGGAATGTGACGGTAGGGGCCCTGTGCGTTACATCGATGCAACGCGTTGGGTCACCGCCGTTACATCCACCCGAGGCCAAAACCCAACGTACAGCATTCGAAATCAGACGCAGGCGAAGTGACGCGCTCGCTCAGGCGCGTCGGACGGAAGCGACGGCCGGCCGACTGGCCGTCGGGCTAACCGCCTCACCCGGTGAACGTAAAACGACGGACGAGTAACGGATGGGGATACCACCGTTACTCTCCAAATAACGCACCCTCATCGGGCCGTTGTTTGGAAATGACGCGTCCACTAAGGACCGTCAGGCGTGTGACGGTTCCTGGCAGGACCGTCACACCACCTGGAATACGGGCGGGTACGGTTTGAAAACCGGAGCCCTCCCGGACGATAAAAATCATCGGGTAACGTCGTAGAAACCTGTAACCTGTCAAACCATACAACCCAAGCAACAGAATAACACCCAAACATCACACATGCAAAGCCCACAATGCATCAAATTCAAGAATTAAGCTAAAACCCCAAAATTATGAAATATGAACCTTAAGCATGCTACGGGGTTCTAATCAAACGAACGAGCTATAGGAAATGATCCTAGCGAGATCAGATTCCATCCCCCTACCTTTTGCAAGCCGAAACGGTCGAAAAGGCCGCATACAAGGAGGAAGAGCCACGAGGCCTTCACGCTCCACCACGCTCCCACGAGCCACGAAACACGTGGAGGTGGGCGTCCACGCGATCCACGCGACGCGAGGAATCCACCGGTACCTCCCATGCCTCAATCCGGCGCCAAAAAGCCTGCTTCCCAAGGGGAGGGGAGAGAGGCGATCGGCGAGAGGAGAGAGAGAGTGAGGTGAGATCGACGAGGGACAGAGAGAGAGTGAGGGTGAGGGATTAAAAGAGAAGAAAAATAAAATTAAAAAATATATAATATAATTATTATATATATTAAAATCTTATTAATCTCTAATAACCCTCAAAGCTCCAAATAAATCCGGAAAAATACCAGAAAAATTCCTAAAAATCCAGGAAAATAGCTAGAAATTCCAGAACAAATATTAGAACAAAATCCACTAAGGATCCATTAAGGCACGGGCCTTACAGTGAGCCCCTATGGGCCACTTTGATATAGGATTAAGGGTGGATTAAGGTGAGTTATTATGTTTAAAGTTATTGTAATTGGAGTCAATTAAGGTTAAAACCCTTATCTCCGAGTTACTTTATTTTACTCTCTCTCGTAGTAATATCCTATCAAATCTTAGTTACGATAAATTATTAAATCAACAATTTCTTTAATCTAAAGATAAGTTAACCCGGATAAACTTGAGTTAACTTATCCTAACTTATTATCAAAATGACCCTATAGGTATGTGTAGGGTTTGGCCAAAAGGTCCAATTATTATCGTTAAGGCCTATCTATTATGTATGCTAAAGTTATAATAAGCTTTAACGAGATTATTTAGTAGGACTCTTCATATATATAAGGACCTTATTTCTTATTACTAGATTTTTACCGCTCGCTCGGGTATCAGAGTCGGGTTCGATCCTATGAAAGACTTTATATATTTGTACGTGCATAAATATATTTTTGGAATGAGATTCCTTCTAAATTCTTAAAGTCGTATTTTTTCAATTTAAGCCATAAATAGATAAAGGGATATATTCAATATCTATTTCTTAACTATTTATTTATACCTTTATTTGTGCCCATTTATTAACATTTAGGCTAAATAACTATTTTAACTAATTATCTCTTTTTCTTTATCAAAATTTTTAATTCTCATAATTTTCTATGACTAATAATCATGATTATGTTTATTTATTCTATATTTAATTTTTTTGGGGCGCTACACCCTCCCCCACTTAAAATAATTTGGTCCCCAAATTCACATGATTTCCTTCCATAGCAGTGGGGTAAAATCACCATGTCTAAAATATGCATTCCAGCTAGATCACTCTCATAACATGCTAGGTGCTAAGATCACTATATCCAATTCATGCAATTATGGATGAGATGGGTTTATTGGGTTACCTTCCAATGCTTGCGGCGTTTCTTTCTTTAGGAGTGGACAACGAGCAATTTTATGATCTCCACTTCCGCAACGGATGCATTTCCCGAGTTTATACAAACACTCGTCCGGATTGTGCCTTCCCTTCTTGCAATACTCGCATTTTCCCTTGGTCGGAACAATTTGTCGATCTTTATTCCGGGGTTTCTTATTTTCATAGAATTTGTTGCCTTCATTAAATCTCTTCTTGTCATTCATGTTTTCCTTGTTCTTGGGTCCATTTGGTAAGTCCTTCTTGGCGGCCTTTCCTTTGATTCTTTCCATCATATCCATAGCATCTTCCAAGAGTTGAGCTTTTCTAACCATCTCCGTATATGTTTGAATTTCTAGTGGAGCTAGTTGAGGTATAAGTTCCACCTTCAAGCCATTCATAAATCTCTTTGCTCTCATTTTGTCCTTGCAAACCAAGTGTGGTGCATATCGGGCCAATCTAGAAAACCTTGCCTCATACTCGGCGACTGACAGACTACGTTGCTTCAAAGCCGCAATTTCCATAGCTTTCTTCTCGCGAATTCTTTCTGAGAAATACTTCTCGTTAAAGAGTTCGAAAAACTCGTCCCAAGAAACTTGATCGTTAGGTAAAATGGCTTCCACGGATCCCCACCATACTCGGGCATCCTTCTCTAATTGATATGTTCCTAATAGTACCTTCTCTTCATCAGTGCATTGCATCACCTTAAAGGTCCTCTCTATTTCTTGCACCCAATTCTCCGCTTCATCCGGGTCAGTCGACCCACTAAACTTAGGGGGATTTATCTTTTGGAACTTCCGATGCAAATCCCCGGCTCCATGCCGTGCTCCACCTTGTGCAACTTGTTGCAAAGCTTGTGTCAACCCTTGAACCGTACATTACATTTCTCTCCATTGGGCTCTCTCGGCGGCCATTTTAGCCTACAAGAATAAGTTTTGAATTAATGATATTCATGTCTTGGCATTTATCTAACGCGAATGTAACATATTTTATTGTTTCACCCATAGCTCTACCCAAACCTCACGGGGTTCCTATAGGATAACTGACAAGGATGACTCATTCTAGGACTTCAGCCTGATGACCTAGGGATTTAGAAGCCTAGGCTCTGATACCACCTTCTGTCACGCCCCGAACCGATAGCAGCGAAACGTGTCGTTTGCTCGGAACGTGGCAGTTAAACAGTCATATCAATCAGAGCATAGTCATTTCCACAAAACACAATTTGGACAAATAACAAATTTCATTTCAAATATAAGTTCTTTACATATTCGGGCCCATAATAAAAGAAAAGACTCAATAAAGAAAAACTACAATGAGACATAAGACGCAAGATAACCAGACTAGACGGTTCATCTAGATGTCAGAGTTCTCTTCACTCTTGCCCTTGCCCATCGTGTTCGGTCTCGCCATCACTAAGGTCATTTCTTAAAAAATATTAGAAAACGCAGGGTGAGCAAACGCTCAGTAGGACTTAATATCTCATGCTTCCAAGCTAGCTTTAAGTCAATTATAATTTAACATGCTCATGCAGGTCATGCAAGATATAGAAAGCGAGAACTATAATAACATGAGATAAATTCAAGAACTATAATAAACAAACGAGTAAGCAAGATGCTAGATAAACTCATGAAGAGTAAGAACGATGATAATCAAGAGAGTATAGCAAGATCTAATCAAGTACTTTCTCAAGTTAGTCAAGAGCATTCATGAGGAAATATAACATTCATCTCTCTATGACGAACACTATCACGAGAGCTTCAAGGTATCCATTATTATGAAGGATCTTTGTGAGAGGATAACGAGTACTATCAATGGGATAATTCAAAAACATCTATGATGATCGATATAGAAGTAGGACAATTACTTCTACAAGCACCACATAGCATTTGCCAAGACACTAAGGGAATATCACGACGATATGATAACCCCTCCAATAAGGCAAATCAAGATCTTTTCATGACGAATAATAAGTTGTAGAAAGGTATACTATGATGGCAATTACTTCCGATCATCACTATCACGAGAGCGTTTGCACATCTAGCACTATATAGGATTGGCCAATGCACTAAGGGGAAAATCACGACGATATGACCACCCCTCATGGAAATAGCACTAGTTAGTATTTGGTCGCACACTTAGGAGTTCTCACGACTATATGATTGCCCCTAAATGCCAATAACCGAGTTGGTGAATGCCAGCACCCGATCATCGTATACCGGTAACGTTTGGACTTTACCTCGCCCAATAGGGTCAGATCAGGACCCGTAGCATTTAAAATGTCATTTTAGTGGGACCCATAGCCCCTGACATTTAGTCTAGACTAATTCCATATTAATGGCCAAGAATTTCAAGGATCAAGCCTGTAAGAACTTTAAGATAGATTTCATGAAACATAGAGTTCAAGGACAGAACTTGTAGTAAGGATGATATATCAACAAACCATATAAAAACCATGGCATTTCAGAAATCTAGGTGATTAGGTACAACCAGCTCAGTCGGCCTTGAGGGAATCCAAGGCTACAAGGAGACTTACGGAGGTCCCAATGACTAACTTACCAGTCCGAAGGAACGGAATGTCCAACGGAGGGCTCGTATGTCACCGAGAGTTGAGGTGTATAATGTGAACCAATCATGAAACGGGGACTCCATCTATGGACGTGAGATGAGAGTGCCAAAAGATCCGAGGTATACGTCAAAACCGGAAGAAAACGGTGAGAACATGATTACGTTAATTATAGAATTCATGTCCATCCAATTCTATAATTAACTATAGTTAAATAAACTTATATTATTTGACACATGTGGGTGACGTCATTTATTAATTAGCAGCCCCTTGGAGGGACGTTAATTTTATGATTTTTAAATTAATTTATTTAACAAGAATTCACGTCAATATCTATTTAATTGAATAATTTCAAAAATATACATTCAAAGAGACATTAATTTATATAAAATAATTTAGAAAAATAGAATATATGATAATTAGAAGAAAAATTCAAGGATTCCAAAAATATATTTTTTATAATTTTCTGTTACATATTTTAATAAATATGGATTTTCAAAGATATACATACATGATATATATATATATATATATATATATATATATATATATATATATATATTAGTTAATCTGACGCCATAGTACAGTGGCGTCAAATACAAATTTGACGACCTTCGTTTGGTCATTATTTCAAAAAAAGTTTGATTTTCGACCCTCTCGTTTCTCGACGTAACTATGTCGGAATAGAGCTTATAATATACCGAAATGACGGGCTCGAAAAACTCTACCTAACTAGACGTTCAAAATAATTTTTCGTCGAGAGACGGGGATCTTGAGATAGGGGACACGAAAAATGGTGTAACCACTTTCACTACCTCGGTCTCCACCCCAATAGTACGCCCATAAATTTTCATGGCCAAAGGATACTCCGACGGCCACGAACAAATCGTTAAGGTAAAATCCCATAACTATCAAGCTACAGTAATTTTTATAATTCACCGAGTATATAGTTAAAACATATTAAATTGTTTAACTAATTAATGTTTATAGTCAATGCAACATTTATATGCACGAAAATTTAGGAATAATTATGGGGATTCTAATCATATGCACTTCACAATTTTTAGATAAAAAGTTAGATAGATATAAAAATTTTAATGTGCTGTAATTAATATTAACACACAGGAATTAACGACAGTTGTACTATCGTTGTTTAATTAGCGCTCCTTCACGTGGACGTTTCTTATTGAATTAACGACCAGGATGTGGTCGCTAATTCATTTTTCATGCAAAAACGTAAAAACTCAAGCTATAGACAAAGAATCACGTAGCAAGAAATTTCATGATAATACCTACATGTTCTATACATCTAGCATGCTAGTTGTTTTATAATTATGCTTGGGAGATTGCCTACCTCTTGGCGTTTATACGATCGGAGGGATTGATGGAAAGAAGAAGAGGATATAGGGAAGATGCTTCCCACGCTAACAGCAGCAACAATTGTAAGGGAAAAGACTTGGCTTCTTAGTACAGCAACGGCAGCCGCGACAACCTCTCTTCGAACGCAGTGAAAGACAACCCCTTGATGCGTTCGAACGAGATACTTATAGAGGGTGGGGAGGAGGAGAATCCTCCTAAGTATAGGAATCCTAGTTAGATTAAAGTTTGCTTTGAGAAGTCCTCTCCTTCTAAAATAGAAGCCGCCGCCTTCCTAAATTCCTCATGCAGTTCTTGAGCGGAAGTGATATAGGGTTTTAGTGTTATTTTTTTTTAAATGCGATAACTAATGGCCCTTCGTTGATGCACAAAGCCCATTACCAATGTGCTTAATATAAAGCCAACACATCCTTTTTTTTTCTCCTACGGGTTTTTATTCTTCAAACCCCTTAGCTATGCTAACGTGATGGCCCATGTTATGGGTGACATTATATTTTTTAAAAAAAAATCTCAACTGTGGCTAGGCTATCTTGACCCATCGTGAGCCCCTATGGGCCACTTTGATATAGGATTAAGGGTGGATTAAGGTGAGTTATTATGTTTAAAGTTATTGTAATTGGAGTCAATTAAGGTTAAAACCCTTATCTCTGAGTTACTTTATTTTACTCTCTCTCGTAGTAATATCCTATCAAATCTTAGTTAAGATAAATTTTTAAATCAATAATTTCTTTAATCTAAAGATAAGTTAACCCGGATAAACTTGAGTTAACTTACCCTAACTTATTATCAAAATGACCCTATAGGTATGTGTTGGGTTTGGCCAAAAGGCCCAATTATTATCGTTAAGGCCTATCTATTATGTATGCTAAAGTTATAATAAGCTTTAACGAGATTATTTAGTAGGACTCTTCATATATATAAGGATCTTATTTCTTGTTATTAGATTTTTACCGCTCGCTCGGGTATCAGAGTCGGGTTCGATCCTATGAAAGTCTTTATATATTTGTACGTGTATAAATATATTTTTGGAATGAGATTCCTTCTAAATACTTAAAGTCGTATTTTTTCAATTTAAGCCATAAATAGATAAAGGGATATATTTAATATCTATTTCTTAACTATTTATTTATACCTTTATTTGTGCCCATTTATTAACATTTAGGCTAAATAACTATTTTAACTAATTATCACTTTTCCTTTATCAAATTTTTTAATTCTCATAATTTTCTATGACTAATAATCATGATTATGTTTATTTATTCTATATTTAAATTTTTCGGGGCGCTACAGTTTAAGCTCCGAAAGTTACGATGCAAATCACCAGCCCTTGCTCCTGCACCAGCTTGCGCCATGGTTTGTAATGCCTGAGTGAGGCCAGCAACCGTTTGTTGCATGCCATCCCAATTTACGTGATGAGCCATGGTAATAATAGGGTACCTGAGAGAAAAATAACAACTTATTATTTCTCGTGAAATTGGAAGGAAAATCAATCTTAAAACTAATTAACTATCTCATCTCGGGTTCTACACAATTCTCACATGGGTGTGGAAATTTCTTCCTTAGTTCATAGGTAAGGGTCCTTAAACCTTAGACTTATCCTATGACATGACTCTTCTCCCTAAGTCCTGAGACTTAGGCTCTGATACCAACTTAACTGTCACACCCCGAGCCTTTATGATAGCGGAAGACTCACTCGAGAAACATGAACAGCCGGCATGGTAAGCCTCTTGCAAGCAAGAATGATCAGAGCACAAGATAATCACACACATAAATGCAATTGCACAATAATTTAGTCAAACTCCAACTTTATTTCATAAATAATCAAAATATTCTTTTACAATAACCTTTTCATCATTTTCCATTCCACCAGACTCAAGAAATGATAAATTACAAAGACTCGATCTAACATTGTAGACTTCCTAAGTCTTCACTCTCCATTTGATATGACTTTCATTCGCTCTCGAACCTGCTACTTGTATAACCCGAATCCAAATTCATATCACTTTCATTCCCTGAAAAGATTGGAAATAGGTAATGAGCACACTTGCCCAGTAGGTATCTCCGCATCAACATGAAGGCATCATTAAAGTAATTAACATTTTAGCTCTAAAGAAATAAGATAAAATCATGCAAATGCGATCAATCACGCGGTTAAATCAAAGTAACAAGATGATCATGTAAGATAGAATGAGAGCAAGAATGAACTTGCAAGAATGTAACAAGAACATGTTATTGGCCTTTCATGAACAAGAATGTATGGAGAATGTACTAGCAAGCCATATAATCATCACTCCAGTATCTTTTGCTTATAAGCAAGTACTTCATGAAGTTCTGTGGAATATCAAGTAATGTACAAGAAAGCCATGTCGTGCTGTATCGTGGATCTTCACTTATTTATAGAGAAAGTACTCCCAGCGCAATGCGATGCTAGTAGCATCATACCCCATGGTTTATAATAGTATGTTTCCGATAATCAGCCGAGGGGACTAGCATAGAGCCCTTGAACACAATCAGTGCGCGATCGCATCTTCAAGTATAAATCAAGCTACTTCTACGTATGTAACAATAAAGTATGGCCAAGAATGTATAATTCAATAAGTTCATGATAACACTATTCAATAATTGAGCACTTCAATTTAATAATGCGAGAGTCAAGAATGACTTAAACAAGGTTATGCTTATGGAAATAAATCGGCAGCACAACGGTACGTTCTTTATTTTCCATCAATTAAATTAGGTATCTTGAACTAATTTGGAAAGTCCTGGATCATCATTAATCCATCTAGAAACTTTGGAACATCAACCCTTGGGTCAAACCTTGGGTTAAGCACTCAAACAATGTGGCGGTCAAGTATTGGGCCGTTACACTCATGTGACGCACCAGTAGTGGGCCGTTACATTAGTCTGAATCCAGAAATAGTAAAATAGACTTAGTGAAATGTGACGGTATTATATTGGGCCGTTAGATGCTCCTGACGGTCCAGTATAGATCCGTTACATTGCTAGAACCAGAAACATCGATAGTGTAATCTACTAAATGGGCTTTAATAGTACATCCAACTCGACGTCTTAGTGAGAATCCCAGGCTCGCGGAGAATTACGGAGGCCTTGAAACAAGATTTTCTAATCCATTAGAAGGAATATCCAATAGAGAGGTCCTCATGTCCAAGAATAATGTTCCTATAGTGTAAAGTGTAAACTAATGGCCATATACCGGAATATATGCCATGTACTTAAAGAAAATGACTCTATTGATAAGAGAGAATGTGTAATAATATGAAACCATGATAAAACTCCATTCATACATCATTGAAAACCATGGTTTAGATACAAAACTATAGAATTTTGGCACATGAAATTAACATAACTTAAAATAACTTAAGATACCTTAATCATGCACTTTCGATTATGAATCAGTAACTAAATTTAAGGTCATGATAACAGGTCCAAACTTAGCTATCTAAGCTTATTTATAGGTAAACTTTAACTGGTTATCATTCTGTCTTGGGTTGACAGAACACAATGTCTGACGGTCTAGGATAGGCGCGTTACAGTCTTGTGACGGTTTATCGTAGGGCCGTTACAGTAGTGTAACGCTCCTGTTATGGTGCGTCAGAGACAACAGAGCAATTCAAATGCAACAGAGGGTGTGACGGCTTGTTGTAAGCCCGTTATATCATTGTAACGGTCTTACCTTGATGCGTCAGATAGTCTGTTGGCAGTAAAATAAAGTCAAGGTTTATGAAAACATAACATGCCTGGAAATCAAAACACTACGACTATTCCAGACCTGATAAACGAAGTATAGGCCAACTATATGCATGGGTTTTAGTGAATAGACAAGATAATATCTTTTATTTTCCATTTAGGCTAAAGAGATGCTTGAATGTATAGAACTATTAAAACATGAAATCTATGATCTATCATGCATGAAATCAATCAAAACCAGAGGGCTTTTATCCCTAACAAGATGTTTTTGCCAATCATGAGATGACCTACCTCTTAAATGAGCTTTAATCTTCCAATTTGGGACTGCAAGACACGCCCTAGTTCTTCCCTTCCTGAGATTTTTCAGCAACTTCACGTCACTCTATCTCTCCAATCTCTTGACCTAGGGACGTGAAATTTTGAGGGTAAGAAACTAAAACTAAGGTGAACAAAAAGTTCTAAAGGACTGAACTCTAATTACCTCGTTTAGACGTCCTAATCTCTTGATCTTCAGGGGTCTTTTGCTCTGAATTCTGGGCTGCTATGACTGAATCAACGATTTTGGAAGCTTCTATCTCCTTAGTTGGTTGATCTCCTAACACGAAATTTGGAGCACTATTAGTCTAAAGTATACTAAACAAAATTTTCTAAAGAACTTACCCGAAATTATGACTCATTACCTTGATTCTTCACGAGCCAAAAGTAAGGGTCGCTCAGTTCAGAACTAGGTCATATTTATTGGGTTTTGGCTAGTGTTTGAAGATTAGATCGATTCTAGAGTCTTTAATTTACCCGAACCTGATCCCTAAGAGTCCCTAGTAACCTTACAAGCTCTCCCAATTAGGTCTCTTGTAGATAGGATCCCAAAGATCCAATCTTTCTATTCGTTCTTCCATTCACAGAACTGACACGGTGTAACGCATTAAGACTAGTGCGTTACATGGCTGTGGCGGTCGCACGATAGACCGCTACATCCAACGTGCACAGAATTCAACATAAATCAAACTCTTTTATTAATTATCTATTTTATTATCCATAAAATACGTAAATAGGCTAAATAACCTTCTAGAATATGGGCCAAACTTAATGGGCTTGGTCCTCTAACCTATTGGGTTTCAATTATCAAAGCTAGATTAATTACTTATCATAAATTGGGCCTTATAATGATTTATTTAATCTAATATCCATTTATTAATCCATTTTAGGTCTTTAAAATTCCCAGAAAATAATTAAATATACCAAAATAATTTATAAAATTTTGGGTCTTACACCCTCCCCCACTTTAGGTCCCCAAATTCAATACATGGATTATGGAGAGTGTACTTACAGTTGAATAATTTTGGAAATCTTTTCTGCATGGCTGCTTCGGTTTCCCATGTTGCTTCATGTGGCCATGTTTTGTTCCATTGAATCTTGACCATAGGAATAACTTTATTTCTTAGTTGACGCACTTCTCGTTCCAGAATCTTTATTGGTGTTTGCTCGTACGTCATATCCTTCTGAATCTCTAGATTGTCATAAGTGATAATATGGTCAAGATCATATACATACTTCTTCAGCATAGAGACGTGAAATACGTCATGAACTCCTGCTAATTGTGGAGGTAAAGCCAGTCTATAAGCCACTTCACCGACCCTTTCAAGAATTTCAAACGGGCCAATGAACCTTGGAGTTAGTTTGCCCTTAATGTCAAATCTTCGAATACCACGACCTGGAGAAACCTTGAGATACACATAGTCTCCTACTTAAAATTCCAAGTCGCGTCTTCGATTATCAGCATAAGATTTCTGCCTATCTTGCGACATCTTTATTCTCTCTTGAATAAGCTTGATCTTCTCTGTAGAATCTCTAATAATATCGGGGCCTAGGAATTATCTTTCCCCTATTTCACTCCAACATATTGGTGATCGACAACTTTCTCCATATAGAGCTTCAAAAGGTGCTATTTGTATGCTGGCCTGATAACTGTTGTTATATGCAAATTCTACTAGAGGCAAGTGATCATGCCAACTACCTCCAAAATCAATAACACAAGCCCTGATCATGTCTTCTACCACTTGATTCGTTCTTTCTATCTGACCATCAGTTTGTGGATGAAAGGCTATGCTGAAATTCAATCTAGTCCCTAGTGACTGTTGTAGACCCTTCCGAAACTGTGATGTGAACCGAGGATCTCTATCAGATAAATAGTGACTGGGAAACCATGTAATTTAACAATTTCTCTTATGTATAATGCTACCAGGATATCCACAGACCATCGACTTTTGATTGGTATGAAATGTGTAGATTTAGTTAATCGGTCTATGATTACCCATATACCATCGTGTCCACCTCTTGTCTTAGGTAACCCCATAATGAAATATATCCCTATACTCTCCCACTTCCATTCGGGAATATTCAAGGGATGCAGTTTACCTGCGGGTCTAAAATGCTCTATCTTTACTTGTTGACAAGTGAGACAGCGAGACACGAAATCAGCTATTTCTCTCTTCATGTTGGGCCACTAGAAATTTCTTTCAAGATCTTGATATATTTTTGTACTACTTGGGTGAATGGTGTACCTGGACTTATGTGCTTCTTCTAGAATCAATTTCTTCGTATCCTCATGATCCGGTACACATACTCGGTCTTTAAATAGCAATCTTCCATCCTTAATAGAAAAATCTGGCCTTTGTTCAACATTGGCCTTGATCTCCAATAATATAGGATCATCATTTTGAAGCTTGACCAGATCTTCTATCAATGTAGGTTGAGCTTGAATATTAGCTAAGAAACAATCCTCCTTCCTGTCAATATCTAAGTTCAACTGAGCAAATTGAGGAATAAGATTAGTCATACTAATAATGAGACTTGATAGCATACCCATTGGTTTTCTACTGAGTGCATCCGCAACAGCATTAGCCTTGCCAGGATGATATTGAATAGCAAAATCAAAGTCTTTGAGATATTCTAACCATCTCCTCTACCTCATATTTAGTTCTTTTTAAGAAAATAAGTATTTTAAGCTTTTGTGGTCCGAGTAGACCGTGAACTTTTCTCCATAGAGATAATGACGCCAAATTTTTAAGGCGAAAATGACAGCTGCTAATTCCAAATCATGTACATGATAATTTTCCTCGCGACGCTTCAATTGTCTTGAAGAATAACAGATTACTCTTCCATTTTGCATGAGGACACACCCTAAGCCAATACATGATGCATCCATATATACTTCGAATCCACCACCTTCCATCGGTAGTGTTAGAATAGGAGATGTAGTAAGATGATTCTTAAGAGTTTGGAAACTCTTTTCACATTCCTCTGACCAGACAAAGGGATTTTCTTTTCTTGTGAGTGTAGTTAAAAGAACTGCAATCTTTGAGAAATCCTTAATGAATCTTCTATAATAACCATCTAGACCCAGAAAGCTTCGTACTTCCGATACGGTCGTTGGCCGGCTCCAATTCTTGACAGCTTCTACCTTAGAAGGATCCACGGTGATACCTTCTTTTGAAATAATGTGGCCTAGTAATGAAACTTTCTTGAGCCAGAATTCACACTTATTAAGCTTGACATAAAGTTTATGTTCTCTAAGTGTTTGCAAAGCTATCTTTAGATGTTCTTCATATTCTTCCTTTGTTTTGGAATATATCAAGATGTCATCGATGAAGATGATGATGAATTGGTCCAGATATGGCTGGAAAAGACTGTTCATAAGTTGCATAAATGGTGCTGGGGCATTAGTTAACCCGAACGACATTACCACAAATTCATAGTGGCCATAACGACTTCGAAAAGCCGATTTATAAATGTCCTCTTCTTTAATTCTAAGCTGATGATAACCTGATCTGAGGTCTATCTTAGAAAAATATTCTGCTCCTGAAAGCTGATCGAAGAGTTCATCAATACGCGGCAACGGGTACTTATTTTTGATTGTAAGTTGATTTAGTCGCCGGTAATCGATGCATAGCTCGAGAGAACCATCCTTCTTTTTGACAAATAGAATCGGCGCACCCCAAGGGGATGTGCTAGGTCTGATAAAGCCCTTATCTAGTAGTTCCTGCAACTACTTCTTTAGTTCTTTGAGTTCTGTGGGGGACATCCTGTAAGGGCTATAGAAACAGGTGCTGCTCCTGGAATGAGTTCAATAGTAAAGTTTACTTCCCTCTCGGGTGGTAAACTGGGTAATTCGTATGGGAATATATCGGGGAACTCATTTACAATAGAAATTTCTGCTAAGATAATCTCCTTGGATTCGGTAACAATGACAGAAGTAAGAAAAACTTCACATCCTTGCGAGATAAGTTTGCAAGCGTGAAGAGAAGATATGATAGTAGGATGCTTCTTGTACTTGATGCCAAGGAAGAAAAATCTTGGAAGATCGGACTTTCGAAAGGATATAATCCTATTTTGGCAAATGATATAGGCATCATGATCTACCAGCCAATCTACCCCTGAAATGGCATCATAACCTTTCATGTCAAGGCATACTAAGTTTGCGGGGAGATTATGACCTTCTACTATCACTTCGCTATTTGGATAATAGTTGGTAAGCTTTGTTCCATAACTTAAGGGTGTGGTAATAGCGAGATCTGAAGGTAAGGGAACCGATGCAATTGATAGTGTTTTTGCAAAAGTAGTGGAGATAAAAGAATGAGAGGCACCAGTATCGAATAACACAAATACAGGACGGGAATAAATTTGAAGAGTACCTTCCATAAGCCCACCATCCCTGGGCGCTTCCTCTTCTTCTAAAACGGCATTGAGGCGAGCCTGCCTCCTACGTCCTCCACCAGACGATTGGTTTTTCATAAAGGGGCAATCTGGCATGCGATGCTCCCTGCTTCCATAACAAAAATAAGCGTCGAGGCGCTTCCAGCATTCCTCAGCCGAATGGCTGAATTTTTCGTAAAACGTGCAAGCTGTGGCAACTTGCTCTTCCTTGACTTTCTTTTGCTTATGGGAACTTCCACCATTCCCATTCCTGGATCTTTTCTTACTATCACGGCTTTTGTAGGGCTCCGTGATGCTAAACTTTTCTTTCTTATAACGCCGATCTGAGCGTCGGCTGGATTCTACTCCTTTCCCTTTTAAATTTTTGACCTTCTCTAAGGTCCTTTCGCACAAATATGCTCGTTAAACCATTTCCACATAAGTATGGATGTTTTGGGTCCCGAGCTGCTAAATGAAACAGGGCCGTAACCCGTCCATGAACCGATTTACCTTCAATAAATCGGTGATAATAAGATGCGGTGCGTAAGGTGCAAGGCTTGAGAATTGCAGTTCATATTCGGCAACCGTCATCATTCCTTGCCGAAGAGCGGCAAACTCCATAGCCTTTCTCTCTTTTACGTGCTCAGAAAAATACTTGGCACGAAATAGGGTAAGAAAACCGTCCCAGGTATGAGGTGCATCGGCCGGAGGTGCCGGAACCGACTTCCACCATGTACGGGCATCTTTGTTGAGTTGAAAGGTTGCGAGATGCACCTTCTCCTGATCGGTGCATTGGATAACATCAAAGATACGATTCGTTTCGTCTATCCAGTTCTCTGCCTCGTCAGGATCATAAGAACCATAGAAACGCGAAGGGTTTAAGCTTCGAAAGTTGTGATGTAAATCACCAGCCCTTGCTCCTGCGCCAGCTTGCGCCATGGTTCGTAATGCCCGAGTGAGGCCAGCAATCGTTTGTTGCATGTCATCCCAATTTATGTGATGAGCTATGGTAATAATAGGGTACCTGAGAGAAAAATAACAACTTGTTATTTCTCGTGAAATTGGAAGGAAAATCAATCTTAAAACTAATTAACTATCTCATCCCGGGTTCTACCCAATTCTCACATGGGTGTGGAAATTTCTTCCTTAGTTCATAGGTAGGGATCCTTAAACCTTAGACTTATCCTATGACATGACTCTTCTCCCTAAGTCCTGAGACTTAGGCTCTGATACCAACTTAACTGTCACACCCCGAGCCTTTATGACAGCGGAAGACTCGCTCGAGAAACGTGAACAGCAGGCATGGTAAGCCACTTGCAAGCAAGAATGATCAAAGCGCAAGACAATCACACACATAAATGCAATTACACAATAATTTAGTCAAACTCCAACTTTATTTCATAAATGATCAAAATATTCTTTTACAATAACCTTTTCATCATTTTCCATTCCACTAAACTCAAGAAAAGAGAAATTACAAAGACTCGATCTAACATTGTAGACTTCCCAAGTCTTCACTCTCCATTTGATAAGACTTTCATTCGCTCTCAGACTTGCTACTTGTATAACCCGAATCCGAATTCGTATCACTTTCATTTCCTGAAAAGATTGGAAATAGGTAATGAGCACACTTGCCCAGTAGGTATCTTCGCATCAACATGAAGGCATCATTAAAGTAATTAACATTTTAGCTCTAAAGAAATAAGATAAAATCATGTAAATGCGATCAATCACGCGGTTAAACCAAAGTAACAAGATGATCATGTAAGATAGAATGAGAGCAAGAATGAACTAGCAAGAATATAACAAGAACATGTTATTGGCCTTTCATGAACAAGAATGTATCGAGAATGTACTAGCAAGCCATATAATCATCACTCCAGTATCTTTTGCTTATGAGCAAGTACTTCATGAATTTCTGTGGAATATCAAGTCATGTACAAGAAAGCCATGTCGTGCTATATCGTGGATCTTCACTTATTTATAGAGAAGGTACTCCCAGCGCAATGCGACGCCAGTAGCATCATACCTCATGGTTTATAATAGTATGTTTCCGACAATCAGTCGAGGGGACTAGCATAGAGCCCTTGAACACAATCAGTGCTCGATCGCATCTTCAAGTATAAATCAAGCTACTTCCACGTATGTAACAATAAAGCATGGCCAAGAATGTATAATTCAATAAGTTTATGATAACACTATTCAATGAATGAACGCTTCAATTTAATAATCCGAGAGTCAAGAATGACTTAAACAAGGATATGCTTATGGAAATAAATCGGCAGCACAATGGTACGTTCTTTATTTTCCATCAATTAAATTAGGTATCTTGAACTAATTTGGAAAGTCTTTGATCATCATTAATCCATCTAGAAACTTTGGAACATCAACGCTTGGGTTAAACCTCGGGTTAAGCACTCAAACAATGTGACGGTCAAGTACTGGGCCGTTACACTCATGTGACGCACCAATACTGGGCCGTTACATTAGTATGAATCCAGAAATAGCAAAATAGACTTAGTGAAATGTGACGGCCGTATATTGGGCCGTTAGATGCTCCTGACGGTCTAGTATAGATCCGTTACATTGCTAGAACCAGAAACATCGATACTGTAATCTACTAAATGGGCTTTAATGGTACAACCAACTCGGCATCCTAGTGGGAATCCCAGGCTCCCAGAGAATTACGGAGGCCTTGAAATAAGATTTCCTAGTCCATTGGAAGGAATATCCAATAGAGAGGTCCTCATGTCCAAGAATAATGTTCCTATAGTGCAAAGTGTAAACTAATGGCCATATACCGGAATATATGCCATGTACTTAAAGAAAATGACTCTATTGATAAGAGAGAATGTGTAACAATATGAAACCATGATAAAACTCCGTTCATACATCATTGAAAACCATGATATATATATATAACTATAGAATTTTGGCACATGAAATTAACATAACTTAAAATAACCTAAGACACCTTAATCATGCACTTTCGATTATGAATCAGTAACTAAACTTAAGGTCATGATAACAGGTCCAAACTTAGCTATTTAAGCTTATTTATAGGTAAACTTTAACTGGTTATCATTCTACCTCAGGCTGACAGAACACAGTGTCTGACGGTCTAGGATAGGCGCGTTATAGTCTTGTGACGATTTATCGTAGGGCCGTTACTGTAGTGTAACGCTCCTGTTATGGTGCGTGAGAGACAAAAGTGCAATTTAAATGCAACAGTGGATGTGACGGCTTGTCGTAAGGCCGTTATATCATTGTAACAGTCTTACCTTGATGCGTCAGATAGTCTGTTGGCAGTAAAATAAAGTAAAGGTTTATGAAAACATAACATGCCTGGAAATCAAAATAATACGACTATTCTAGACATGATAAACGAAGTATAGGCCAACTATATGCATGGGTTTTAGTGAATAGACAAGATAATATCTTTTATTTTTCATTTAGGCTAAAGAGATGCATGAATGTATAGAACTATTAAAACATGAAATCTATGATCTATCATGCATGAAATCAATTAAAACTAGAGGGCTTTTATTCCTAACAACATGTTTTTGCCAATAATGAGATGACCTACTGTTGGCACCTAAAATATGATCGTCGGCGACCAAGCCGTAAAGACGAATGACCCGGTCCACCGAAGCACGGGAGCCGATAAATATCAACATATTGAAGACTTTTCAAGCCGCCAGAGCCTCGAGTCGCTCCGTATAGATACGGGGACTTCACCTCAGGGGAGCCAGGACAAGCTCACAACCAACCGGCAGTGCGACCAAGCCTGCCCAATGAACCGGCATCGACTCTGTCATGCCGCATCCACCACACCCGTTGTCCGATCAAGGACAATGGTCTATCCGGTGGTCCCCCACCACATGAAAGGGCTCTCCTGAAGATAAAGGAGTTTCCCCCTGGTTCCCCGAGGCGGAGGGTCGAAAGCTCTAATGGCAGAAGACCCCGATCACCTGACGCGGGTACGGCTTCCCGGCAAGATAGGCCCGTTAGTGGCTAAATGATCGCTCAGTTCAAGCGGAACTATCCTTGGTGTTACATCACCTCCTAAGGAGCTTCGGGCACGAGCCAGACCGAGCCAACAGCAGGGAGCGTGGAGCCAAAGGCCGTGTCAGTGGAAAGCCCGCATGGTCAAATCAAAGCTATCAGGAGTCTCAAGGAGGGCCGTAAGTCAACCCGAGAGCTCCTACAAGACACCTCGTCGAAGTTCCGAGAAGCATTGGCAATACTAATGTTCACGGTGATTCCCGGAATCATCCCCGGACTCATCGACGGGCTCGAGACGCATGAGAAGCATTAGCCCGGCGCGCCTTAAACCGGTGCGCCCCTCATTCAATGCCCCTTAAACCGGCGCGCCCCCCTTTACCTTCCTACCCTTAAACCGGCGTGCCCCCTACCTTCAGTCCTTATCCCGGCGCGCCCCCCTTTGTCTTCTGCCCTCATCCCGGCGCGCAAGCTACCCTATCTGATGGCGCTTTAAACCGGCGCGATAAGCTCACGAAGACTCCACTCGGCGCGCCAAAAGCTCACGCCGGATGAAGAGCCTCCAACCTGTTATATATATGGGCGAGGTTCGATTGAAGAAGAAGAGGCGGAAGAAGGGCACAGAAGAAAAAGGGAGACAGATCGAGACCTGAGAGGAGAGAAAAGAAAAAGGGGTAAGAGGAGGGTCTTTCAAGAGAGGCTTTCGGAAGGGAGAGAGAGCTTCCTGGGAAGAGAAGTTTCCACCCGAGCGTCCTTCAACGGCGGTCTTCCTCTGTTCTGATTGAGGTCCTCCGGAGCCGGAGAGGGAGAAATTTCCGATACTCTGTTTTGAGAACAGGTGGGCGCCGGCGTCTATCTTCTTTGCTTTTTTCGCGGATTCTTTTTCTCTTTCGGAGTCTCCGTCCACCAACTGTAAGCAGAGAGGGGAGGGATGGCAATGATATGAGCCGACCCCTCCCCTCCTCTGTGATCTCTTCTTTTTACTGCATTTTTCCCCCTGCAAAATGATGAACGGCGACTGAGCAATGATGCCGGCGCCGGATTCGTAGCGTGTAAATGAGTAGCCCATTCCGGTTTCTGGGGTGGCAATGCATATTTGAATATCGGGACCAACAGGTCGAATGATTGATTCTAAACTTCTGTCTCCTCCCCTATCTACGGCGATGGGTATGTTCAGGGTCCTCCGTGCGTTTCTCTGGTCCCGGTTTCCCTGAAGACTCGATCATGCCCCAAAGCACCGTGGGCTATAGAAACACCCCCTCCCCGGGGTTCTTTCCCCTCTTTTTTTGACCGTGCTCGTGTATGATTTAAGGGCCCCCGCATGCCCTCCGTGGACAGAGCTGCGCTTCTGCGTATGCTTCTTTCTACCGTGTTGTCAAGGACTAGCTCCCCTCGATTCCTCTCTTCCTATCGCCCTGTGGCTCGCAAGGTGGGAATCGTACTCGGGGTTGCAAGATGCATCGGCTTGACATTGCGCCATAACTGTTCGAGCATATGCCCCTATGTTTGGCTCGTCTCGCCTGTGAATTGATCACCCCTCCGCATTATAGTCATGTGAACTGTTCCGAGGCTCCTTTGTTTTGTCTTAATCGTCCGAGGAGGGGGACATTCCCTGCTACTTCGCATAGCTGCTGGGCGATCAGGAACTTTACCCCCCCCCCCCATGGTGAAGGTTTCCCTAAGGCCATAGCAGATAGCAACAGGGGTCCTAGCCTAACAGGCTTCGCCTCGACAATCCAAGACCCAATCGAGGCCAAGAGATATGTGCTCCTCGTAGGCCAGTCCTCGGAGCTTAACCCTCTTGGTGGTCGGTCCCTCTATGGGATGAGTCATGAGCTGTGGGCTGTCCACCCCTCGCAGGCTAGCCCACGGGGTGATGCTCCCATCATCAATGACTTCGTCTCTCTATCCTTCCCCTTGCGGAGCCTTGGTGCCCCTCGTAGGCTAGTCCTCGGGGTATCCTATCCGATGGGGTTTGCTGGGTGCCTCCGTGTACACCGGCGGTTTAGGGGCTTGTTCCACAAGTGAACATGACCCCGCTTCTCCCCTGCAACTCTTCAGGTCCAGGGGAGATGCTGTCCAATTTTGGACAGATTAAGAATAAATAAGCTCTAAATGAAATGATCGTTCTGGACTCAATCGTCTCGGTGCTCGAGTATGAACCTCGCACTGACCTCCCCCCTCATCTCCAGAGGGCCGTGGACTCCAATCGAATAATCATCTGGTCCAACAACTCAAGAAAGGGTCCCTTGAAGTCCAATAAACTTAAAAGGGTTCATAACTCAACAAAACATGTTTAATACGGCGCGGTCTTAACCGGCGCGGTACCCCCCCGCGCCGGATTAACCCCACACTCATTTTCTAAAAATTTTTCCTTGCGGCTTTCCGGCGCGCCCTGAACCGGCGCGCCCCAACCCTCTTGCGCGCCGTCTCAAAAGCATGAATACCGCGCCGTATTAACCACTATGCCTACGCTTTATCGCGCCGTATTAACCACTATGCCTACGTTTTATCGCGCCGTATAAGTGTTTCTTGCATAGCCACGCCGGTTTTGAAGCCTCGTCCCTCGGGGGCAATGTCGACAAGCCGTAGCAGGCATCGAATTGAATAAAGAAGGGTCAAGCGAGCCCGAGTCATGTCATCATCATACTCACCATCATAATCCGTTAGCATTTCACTTTCACTAGCATACTTGTGTTGCTCTTCCTCCTCTCGACGAGGGGTATTAAGTACGGGTGATCGTCACCGTCTTCATAACACTATCTTCATGTTCAAATATAATCATGAATGTCTTGTGTGCATGTATGCGTAGATCCCCGGGTATATTAAATGGCGTCGATGGAAAAGCCGGATTATGTCTGGTCGGAAGTTTTCGCTATGCGCGACGGCGGTCTTCGGACCCACGTCCTCCGTCATGTACCGAGGATCCATAATTCCATAAGCATATACATCCGGCATGCCTTCGTCATGATCATCATGTAGCTCTTTTCAATCCGGCTTCGACAGTCCGCTATCTCGGCAATTAATCAAAGGTGTTCCCTCCTCGTGGGGGATGTAATTAACGCCATAACCTTTATGGTATGGCGGACTGCTGGTCCCGACCGAACCTCACATTCGCCCTACATGGGTCAGAATGAGCGCACAATAAAATTGTCACTCATGTGACTGGCACGCCCGCGTCGTCAATCAGTCAGTTGACTACGAGTTAGTTAATTGGTTGATCGATACGCGAACGAAAAGGCAAAACGAAAGGAGAAGAAAAAGATGCGCGAAACACCTACCTCTTAAATGTGTTTTAATCTTCCAATTTGGGACTGCAAGACACGCCCTAATTCTTCCGTTCCTGAGATTTTTCAGCAACTTCACATCGCTCTATCTCTCCAATCTCTTGACCTAAGGACGTGAAATTTTGAGGGTAAGAATCTGAAACTAAGGTGAACAAAAAGTTCTAAAGGACTGAACTCTAATTACCTCGTTTAGATGTCCTAATCTCTTGATCTTCAGGGGTCTTTTGCTCTGAATTCTGGGCTGCTATGACTGAATCAGCGACTTTGGAAGCTTCTATCTCTTTGGTTGGTTGATCTCCTAGCATGAAATTTGGAGCACTATTAGTCTAAAGTATACTAAACAAAATCTTCTAAAGAACTTATCCAAAATTATGACTCCTTACCTTGATTCTTCATGAGCCAAAAGTAAGGGTCGCTTAGTTCAAAACTAGGTCCTATTTATAGGGTTTTGGCTAGGGTTTGAAGATTAGATCGATTCTAGAGTCCTTAATTTGCCCGAACCTGATCCCTAAGAGTCCCTAGTAACCTTACAAGTTCTCTCAATTAGGTCCCTTGTAGATAGGATCCCAAAGATCCAATCTTTCTACTCGTTCTTCCATTCACGGAACTGACAGGGTGTAACGCATCAAGACTGGTGCATTACATGGCTATGGCGGTCGCACGATAGACCGCTACATCCAACGTGCACATAATTCAACATAAATCAAACTCTTTTGTTAATTATCCATTTTATTATCCATAAAATACGTAAATAGGCTAAATAACCTTATAGAATATGGGCCAAACTTAATGGGCTTGGTCCTCTAACCTATTGGGTTTCAATTAGCAAAGCTAGATTAATTACTTATCATAAATTGGGCCTTATAATGATTTATTTAATATAATATCTATTTATTAAATCATTTTGAGACTTTAAAATTCCCAAAAAATAATTAAATATACCAAAAATAATTTATAAAATTCTGGGCCTTACAAATCGATCCCGTTCAGAGACGAGGGTGAGCGGTGAAACGTGGGTTCCCCACACGCCGCACTGGTGTTGATTCGACCTATTCAAGGTTTTACATCACTACGCCCCATGCAAGAAGGGTTGAACTTGGGGAAGGAAAGCCAAAATTACATTCAAACACTACCTCCCACCGGGAGGGGCTGTAAGCCGGCCAGGCGAGAAGGGAAGAATCAATCTAGGAACTTAATGAAAAAAAATCAACTGTTTTGTCTACCCTCTGGAATAAGGGATAGGCGGTCAAAGTCAGAACCGCTACGGCCTCTCCCGAACTCCATTATCAACGAAACTAGTTGGAGAACCTTCATAGTTGACCCAGGAAGATGTCCAATTTTTGGTGGAATTTCTGGAAGGTGGTGCTGGTCGGGGCAAAGGCGCGAACATGGGCTCTGCTTACTGGTTCTGGTAGCTTCTGCACCCTTACGACTGGAAGACGAAGCTACCGCGGACGCTCCTCAGCTCTGATTCAGGCTTGGCCAGAGTCTCTGGATTCTTTGTCGAGTCCTCTTCGAACGGAGACCCACGGGGGTGCCGGAGGAGGTCAGAGTAGACAGAGACAGCCCAAATAGTGATTGGGTGTCTGTTCAGTCCCAGAGTGGACAGAGCAGCGCACCTGGGGGAGAAAAATGAGAAATCACAGCTCCGGATGCCGAACGGGGTTCCGCTTCTTGATACTGGAAGTAGACTCGGTGTAGAAACTCTCAGCCAAGGCCCGCCTTCAGAGCTTCAGGAAGTTGACCATGGGAGCCTGTGTAACCGGCTTCAGGTTGATAGTCAGGGAGAAGAAGCGCAGTTTAGGGAGAACGGCTCCTCCGGGTAGCCACGAGCTCAGAATGGGATGAGACCACCGCCGTTGTGAAGGAGATAGGGATACGCTTCCGTCGGTACCACTTGGGCCTCCAGGGAGACTGGGATGAAGTCGGGGTCGCCTCTGCAAGCTGCTGGTCCTCTGTAGATCCTGAGCTGCGAACTGGCTAGCTGGGAGTAGCTCCAATGGCACAAGAGATAGGGGAGGGGGGTGGCTAAGGGTGAAGGGAAGGGAAGGTGAGAGAGGTGGGAAAATATTTAAATTTGGCCTAGGGAGGGGTGGATTCAACCTTGGGAAGGTGGAAGCTTGCTTGGGAAGGGGAGGTGGGTAGTTGGGAGTTGGATGGTGGAGCTAGGATTGGGTGGGGATCTCTCGGGGTTGGGGTGGAGTAAAGAGAGGGGTGTGGGGAGTTGGGGTAGCCTTAATGGAAGGGGGATGAGAGAGAAAGTAGGTGGGGGTGAGGAGAGAGAGAAGGGGGCAAACCCCTTAGAGAGAGAGGGAGAGAGAGACAGAGGGTATGGGAATGAGGTGGGTTTCTCACCCTAGGTTTCACACCTTCTCATATGGATTCTCTCCACTAAGATTTGAATTTTGAACTCACAAAATGGCAATTTTCATTAACTTAAAATGGGGGGAATGGGGTCCTATATATAGGCAACCCACATTTTACAAAAAGTCTCTGACTCTAGCTATAATGACAAATAACCAAGGGGTAGGGGGTGCCCCTGGGCCTAGCCCACTGAATTTGGCCTAATAGCTAATCTAATCGACCTAATGACACTCAAACTTAGGGGAATAAACAAAAGACCTAGGGACATGACTCAAATAAAAGGGAAATTACAATGATATGACTCAAATAAAAATGAGGAAATACGACATATGACTCAAAATAAATGACTACACCATGTCGGACGCTTTCGAGGCGAGGAGACGAGCCATGAGTGTAGGCACGAGAGGTTATGTCCCCATCATACTCCCGGGGTGCGGAGAATGTAGGCACGAGAAGTCTTCCGAAGGAGACTGATCCATCCACCCGACGAGACAACGCTCATACACCTTGCTCCTGGTGGCAGTGACCTGTTCACCCCATATTTGCTCAATTCGCTCACGCTGGGCTCTCTTGGCTAGTGGACTCTTCTCACGGGTGAGTGCTCTCTCAATGAGGGGTGTGGGCTCAATATCATCACTGGGTACCACCGTGGGACCCTTATATGGCACTAGGTCAGCCACGTTGAATGTGGGACTCACTCCGTACTCCTCGGGAAGATCTAACTCATAGGCATTAGTGCCAATACACCTCGGAACCTGGAAGGGACCAGCTCCACAAGGCCTCAATTTAGAGATGGCTCCCGGGGAGAGCCTCTCCGTCCTCACCATCACAAAGTCACCCACATGGAATTCTTGGTGACACCGAGGGGAGTCAGTCTGCCTTTTATAAATCTCATTTTCCTTGCTAATGTGCTTGCGAAGGTTTTCATGCAATTTTGTGAATGCGGACATTCTAGGGGTGATGGGTGGACCTAGGCAACCAAAAGTAGACCAATCATGCTTTGAAGCCAAGAAGACTTTGATGGAATGGGGAGGACCGGGGCATCCATAGGTGATCCGGTCATGCATGGGGGTGACAAATGCCGGAGGACCCGGACATACATGAATACTCATATCATGTCTACGACCCATGATGAATGAAGGAGGACCATTACACCCGAATATGGACCACTCTTGTTTCCTACTTGACATGTGGGTGATGTGAATTAATGGACCCAACATAGTGTTCATGCCAAGTGGTGTGGTAAGTCTAGACACATGCATGCTTATCCCAAAGGTGACTTCCATGTGCATAGATGTAGGACGACCTTTGAACTTCCATGTGAAAGGTCGAAGGGATCTAGGAAGGTGAATATAGGGTGGGTCATTTCCTCGATCTCTAGGTGGGTGTTGCCTAAGGTCATGGTTCCTATGGTGTAACCCGGGTCATGGATGAGGTGGGCTGGGCCCAATATGGTGGGTGAGGGTAGGAAATGGTGGGTGGTGGGTAAGGTGGTTGAGCCACATGGGTATAGGTAGGGGTCAAAGGTATCGTGGAAAGGGCTACCTAGAGAGAGGAACTCCACATCCTCAAAGCCCAAAAAATATGGGTCATCCTCCTCCAAGATAATTGGGCCAAGGTCGTTAGTGGGTTGGCCGATCAAAGCACTTGAGATCTCAATGATAGGGGAGTGGACCGAGATGGGTTCTTCCATCATGGGGAGAAGGAAAAGGAGGTCGCTAGTGTAGCAACCAATGGTGCAGACCGAGGTGATAGACCCATCACCATGGTGGATGAGACTAAGGTTTGTTGGGTGGGCCATCCCTAGGGTCAACAAGCATGTCAACTCTAGCTGCCATTCCAGGTCTTTGAGGAGGTCATCTAAACCCTCTACCTCGTAGTAGGATTGGATCGTTGTGTGAGTGGTGTGGATGGGTACTATAGGGAGGTCTCGCTCCATGGGTAGATAGGTATGGGCCATGATATCTCGAATCGAGCTCTCCCTTAGCCACCTAACAAGGGGTTCTTCTAAGATGAGTTCGGCCTTATCTAGAGAGGGTGGTGTAGGGTGAAGATCCTTGTGCGAGGCTTCACCTTCAATTTGGACATGGGTGCCCTCCCTGGAGGGGAAAGGATCCGGAGGGGCATTTGTCTCCATGTGGCAAAGTGGGTGGGCTACTTCTTCTAAAGCTAATGGGGTGGGAAGGTTCTTTGAGGGTGGGGTGATGATAGCCGGTGTGTGGTGCACCCGGGGTGGTGAACAAGGGGGGACTCCGGCGGATGGGAGAGTACAAGGTTGTTGAATTTAAAGGCTCCCGGAAGATGTGGCGGATGCACTAGGCAAGTCCGACGTGTCGGGTAGATGTCGGCATTCCTTTCATCCAGCCATTTCTTTGCTAGGATTATACATGGACCTGCCAATGTTCCTACTTGACACCAAGCCCCATCAAAATACTTAGTCTTTCCAAACCATCCATGGAATTCAACAAAGACTTGGTCACCATTGTGCATAATTTGTCCGGTCCTAGAAAGAGATGCAACGATATCGGGGGATACCCAATTATCAGACTCTAAGTCAATGAAATCAATTTCCGTGGGCTCTCCATTAGGTAGGTATGCATGGGATATGATTGGGAGAGGGGCCATTTGACCCTAGACTCAATGGTGATAATGGTGGGTGGCCAATGTAAGGGTCGGACCAATGATGACTCCAATGCAAGCGTGCCCTAGGACATGACTTGTATAGACAAGTCAATGACTTGCTCTGATACCAATTGATGTGACACACCCTTGGACCTAAACAAGCAAGCACAATTCACAAGTCGAACGGGCCGATATCGACGGCCTACTCACCTGGCACTCACCCAAACCTGGGGGTAACTCGGCGATGCCGAGTCGAGGTTGTGTGGGATGAACCCTTGCTGGTAGAGGGCCAGCAGGGCTAAGGGACTTCCCAAGGGTATGGAGGCCCAATTCAAAGGGGCCGACCGGGTGCCAATGGGCACGGGTCACACTCTCTCCCACGGCAGTCACTCGAAGCAATAGGGCGTGAGGACCGGGCGCTCACTCTCACGGACCAACGGAGCTTATGAACTAATATTGAAGGAACATGGCATCCAAAGGAGAGCAAGGGTAGAGAACTTACACGATCGGTTTGAAGAAATCAATCGCGTTCGGAGACAAGGGCGAGCGGGGAAGCGTGGGTTCCCCACACGCCGCACCGGTGTAGCTTCGACATGTTCTAGGTTTTACATCACTACGCCCCATGCAAGGGGGGGTTGAACTTGAGGAAGGGAAGCCAAAATTACATTCAAACACTACCTCTCACAGGGAGGGGCTATAAGCCGGCCAGGTGGGAAGGGGAGAATCAATCTAGGAACTTAATGAAAGAAAATCAACGGTTCTGTCCACCCTCTGGAATAGGGGACAGGCGGTCGAAGTCGGCGCCGCTGCGACCTCTCCCGAACCCCGTTGTCGAGAAAACCAGTTGGAGAACCTTCGTAGTTGACCCAAGAAGACGTCCAATTTTTGGGGGAATTTCTTGAAGGTGGTGCTGGTCGGGGCAGAGGCGCGAACAGGGGCTCTGCTTGCTGGTTCTTGTAGCTTCTGCACCCATACAGCTGGAAGACGAGGCTACCACGGACGCTCCTCAGCTCCGATTCAGGCTTGGCCGAAGTCACTGGATTCGCTGTTGAGTCCTCTTCGAACAGAGACCCACGGGGGTGCCGGAGGAGGTCAGAGTAGACAGAGACATCCCAAACAGTGATCGGGTGTCTGTTCAGTCCCAGAGTGGACAGAGCAGCGCACCTGGGGGAGAAAAATGTGAAATCACAGCTCCGGATGCCGAACGGGGTTCCGCTTCTTGATACTGGAAGTAGACTCGGTGTAGAAACTCTCAGCCAAGGCCCGCCTTCAGAGCTTCAGGAAGTTTGCCGTGGAAGTCTCTACAACCGGCTTCAAGTTGATAGTTAGGGAGAAGAAGCGTAGTTTGGGGAGAACAGCTCCTCCGGGCAGCCACGAGCTCAGAATGGGACGAGACCATCGCCGTTGCGAAGAGGACAGGGAGACTCTTTCGTCGGTACCACTTGGGCCTCCAGGGACACCGGTATGAAGTCAGGGTCGCCTCTGCAAGCTGCTGGTCCTCTGCATATCCTGAGCTGCGAACTGGCTAGCTGGGAGTAGCTCCAATGGCACAAGAGATAGGGGAGGGAGGTGGCTAAGGGTGAAGGGAAGGGGAAGGTGAGAGAGGTGGGAAAATATTTAAATTTGGCCTAGGGAGGGGTGGGTTCAACCTTGGGAAGGTGAAAGATTGCTTGGGAAGGGGAGGTGGGTAGTTGGGAGTTGGATGGTGGAGCTAGGATTGGGTGGGGATCTCTTGGGGTTAGGGTGGAGTAAAGAGAGGGGTGTGGGGAGTTGGGGTAGCCTTAATGGAAGGGGGAGGAGAGAGAAAGTAGGTGGGGGTGAGGAGAGAGAGAAGGTGTAACACCTGATAATTTTGAAGGCTAAACATGAATATATATATATATATATGAAAGGAAGAGATAACATATACATGATGATAATTACATATTCTTGTAAATAGTTGAATAAGTAAGAAGTTGGGTATATCGTTCCTTGAATAAATAAATAGCTGGCTAGTTAAAAAAAATTCCTTTTAAAAGAAAGTAAATGATTCCTAGGATCGAACCTGTCTCTGATACCCAAGATAATAACTAATGAGGTAATGAGGTAAATAAAGTGAAAGAAATCATAAGAAATAAAATACTACGTTAATCAAACTCTCAATCGGTATCATGAACCACCTACAATAAAAGCATAATCCAACCGAATAAGAAATGGGCTTGGCATTGTGGGCCAACTCATGTACACTAGCAGACCCTTAAAGTCACACACATTGATTAGTATTAGTACATAATGGGCCTTGCATATAAAAAAAATAGCCTAAAAACCAATGTGCCTTGCATATATATAAGTATATATATATGCATAACTATTAATAGATATAAGCCACGTATAGAAAGCAACAAATGAGTTTAGTTATATATTGATATATTTGAAATAGTAAAAATAACTCCTAAATATTTGTATAAGAAGGCCATATGGAAATAATTAAGTATATACATCCATACTAAGTGGGCTCTAACACACATCATATCCGTTAATACGATTATATAAAATAGAGAAATGCACAATATTAATAGGTTTTCACCTAATTACTAATTAAAACATATATATGAAGCCCATGAGACCAATCAAACAAACCTTTCTAACCCTTTACACCGTAAATATATAAAATCCTAGCCTAATAATACCATCCACATATATATATATAAAACATTAAATAGACTTACAGACAAGCTTGTATAAAGCCCAACAAGCTAACTCAAACCCAAATAGCCACCCACGTAACCTCTCTCTCTCTCTCTCTCTCTCTCTCTCTCTCTCTCTCTCTATATATATATATATATATATATATATATATATATATATATCTAAGCCAAAACCCAAGTGAGACTTCTCAACACAACCCACAAATATTAAACCCTAAATGGATTCACCCATTAAGCCTACAGCAACCCATAAACCCATCGAAGCTTTAGTGCTATCAAAATACTTAACCCACAGTTTGTATGATGGGCCTAAACTGCTATACACAGCAAGCCCAACCCCTTTAGCCTTCGATGAGGCTTGAAGTAGCCTTTAGGGTTATCATATGAAAATAGTAGGTGGCTATTTAGATAGGAAGTGAAGGAGACTTGCATTCTAATAGGATTCCTAGGAAGGGAATTAGAATCCCATTAGGAATAGAAAGGCTAAACTTCTATATAGACCTCCCCATCGCACAGGCAAAGGCCTGTTGATGCTGCTGCTACTTTGTGCCTGCGTCCCCTTCCTCCTACTGCTGCGAAGGAGAGTTGTACTACTGTGAAGAAGCATCTCTTCTTCCTCCTTTCTTCATCCTGCAAACGAGAAAAGGGTTGCAGCACGTGTCTTCCTCCTTCTGCTCTCTGCAACCACATCCTCTATTTTCACCTTGTACCTCGATTCTCATACACAAAAGTAGGTTTTCTCAAAGACTTGAAACCCAAGACAAGTAGTAATTAGGTTGCATGTTAAAATTCATGTTTTCATTTTTCTCTGATCGTCGTTTTGCCTAATTTTTTTGTTTAATGTTTGTTTGCATGATTATCTTAATTAATTAAATAATCACAACATGTTTAAACATTTTATATCCATGTAATCGCCTATCTAAAAATCATCAAAAATACGTGACTAGAATCCCTGCATTTTTCTTCAAATTTTCATGCCGTATATGATAATATTTGCTAGTTAATGAATTTATTAACTAAATATTATGAAGTAAATGTTTACACGGCGAATAAGGTTGGTTACTGTTCACAGTAGTTATAAGTTTTCACTTCCATAACCCTTTTCATGGGCACCGGAGTGTCCTTTAGCCATGAAATTTTATGGGTGTGTTATTGGGGTGGAGACCGAGGTAGTGAGGGTGGTACCTCCATTTTCTGTGTCTTCTATCTCAAGATCCCCATCTCTCAACAAAAAATTATTTTGAACACCCGGTTAGATAGAGTTTTTCGAGCCCGTCATTTCGGTATATATTATGCGCGTTTCCGACGTGGTTACGTCGAGAAACAGAGATTTTAAAAAGTTAACAATTTCACTATTTAAACAACGATCAACTATAACCTTAGTTGACCGCCGCTCATTCTTTATATATATATATATATATATATATATACATAACTCTTAACTATATCTTTGAAAATCTTTATCTATTAAACTATGTAACATAAAATTATAAAAATTATATATCTGGAAATCTCATATTTTTCTCCTAATTATCATATATTCCATTTCTCTAAACTTTTATATATAAATAAATGTGTCCTTGATTGTATATCTTGAAATTATTCAATTAAATAGATATTGACGTGAATTCTTGTGAGATAAATTAAGTTAAAAATCATAGAATTAATGTCCTTCCAAGTGGACGCTAATTAATAAATGACGCCACTCACAGGCGTCAATTAATATAAGTTTATATAGTTATTGTTAATTTTAGAATTGACGTCTCTCTAAATGGACGTAGATTCTTTAGTTAATGCATTCTTGTTCTCATAGTTTTTCTTCCGGTTTTGACCCATACTGCGGGTCTTCTGGCACTCTCATCTCACGTCCATAGATGGAGTCCATGTTTCACAATTGGTTCACGTATATACCTCAACTCTCGGTGACATACGAGCCCTCCGTTGGACATTCCGTTCCTTCGGACTGGCAAGTTAGTTATTGAGACCTCCGTAAGTCTCTTCGTAGCCTTGGATTCCCTCAAGGCCGACTAAGATGGTTGTACCTTAAACACCTTGTACCCGTTTTAATGCCACGTCACTCTAGAGAAATGTGGTAACCCGGCCCATTCATGGTGCTATTCTAGGCCCATGAAAGAATTATGTTAGCCGGTGGAATGAGTGATCATTCCACTAGGTGATATATTGAATTGGGTATCCTATGGTTAGGTGCCAATTCTTCAGCTTGCTTCACATCCATTGAATTGGTGACTATCTTGTTAGTCATCTATTCAAGTTATTCATGGCAACGTATCTAGGTGCCAATTCCACCCAGTTTATCGACATGTCATGGTTTCTATGCTTCGCGTGGATTTTTTTCGCAAGTCTGTCCTTACTCAAGGGCCTTGCCCTTGAATTCCATAAAAATCTTACCTTATCATTCTATTAAAGCTTGTTCTTGAAACTCCTTATTGGTTATGAACTATCGTGGATGTCTAGATCTATCTTTAATGCTGTGCATATAGGGCCCGATCTGGTCCTGGGAGGAGCACCCGAAAGTACTTGTGCCCATGAAAGTTATAATGATCACGATGTCTGGCATTGCACCGAAGTGCTTGACTAGTTTGATCTTTGACATTCCACACACACTCTCTCTCTCTTTCATGATGTATCTTGATATTACTTACGTGCGTGACTTGACTTGCGTGACTCGACTAGCGTGGCCAAGAATGGGAAAGTACTTGCGTGAAATAGCCAATAATCTATAAATTCTCTCATGAATATCTCTTGTTTAAGACTCGCTTGGAAGTTTTGCATAGCGTTGTTAAACTCTTGCTTGTTTTGTTTCACTTGCTCAGTTAATTCTACATGCATAGTCTTACCTGCATTTACATGTGAAAATATAATTACTTAAACCAATTACTTGTTCTTGAGATATAATTCCTACTGAACTTCCACTCACCCAGTTTTATTCTAACATTTTTCAGGTAATCAGGTGGCTAGCGAGACCAAGACTCATATGTGAGGGACAGGTGTACAAGCGAGCTCTGGAAATTAGTGAACCCGAGTCTTTTACTTTCTCGAGTCTAGATGATATTCTATGTTTAGATTGTCATGTCTAGATCCGTTAGTGTGTCTCTAATTCCTTTCTTTCTTGGTATTGTTCCTGAGTCTTTTTATTAAAGTTGGAAATTTGTAATAGACTTATATTTGGAATAAAATTTTCATTTATTACCTCAAATTAGTTGGTGTCATGTTTCATGCTCTTGATTATTCACGACTGTTAACTGCCACGTTCCGAGCAAACGACACGTTCCGCTGCTATCGGTTCGGGGCGTGATAGAAGGGGGCGAACCTCTTAGAGAGAGAGGGAGAGAGAGAGAGAGAGAGCGAGGGTATAGGAATGAGGTGGATTTCTCACCCTATATTTCACACCTTTTCACATGGATTCTCTCCACTAAGATTTGAATTTTGAACTCACAAAATGAAAATTTTCATTAACTTAAAATGGGGGGAATGGGGTCCTATATATAGGTAACCCACATTTTACAAAAAGTCCCTGACTCTTGCTACAATGACAAATAACCAAGGGGGTAGGGGGCGCCCCTGGGCCTAGCCCACTGAATTGGGCCCAATAGCTAATCTAATCAACCTGATGACACTCAAACTCAGGGGAATAAACAAAAGACCTAGGGACATGACTCAAATAAAAGAGAAATTACAATGATATGACTCAAATAAAAATGAGGAAATACAACATATGACTCAAAATAAATGACTAGACCATGTCGGACACTTCCGAGGTGAGGAGACGAGCCGTGAGTATGGGCACGAGAGGTTATGTCCCCATCAAGTAGCCTTGGATAAGCTGATATGATGGGGCCGGCATTCGAGGACATATACGCGGTTTGATGCCTTACCCACGGTGGCGAGGTCTTTTGTTGAGATGCAGACTGGGAGACGTGCTTGCCGTCTTGCTCTTTAGCCTTGTCTTTGCGATCTGGCTGGGAGCAAGGTCCGGCGACAGCCGAAGATGCAGTAGGGTATGGCCGCTCCAGGTAGTTACCCTGACTTCGTGCATCGACTGGGCCTCATGATGGAGGGCCCGACATATGAGCCGAAGTCGCTGAAGGCTCCGAAGATGTCTTCTTTATGATCTGGACTGGGTTGCAGGGCATGCGGAGCGGACCTGATGGCTCGCTGGCCAAAGGGATGCATGCGATCACGCCGGGACCTTACCCTACTTTTGCTTCCCCTTCCTATCTCCTGACATTAGAGATGGAGGTAGGGTATGAGGGGAGCGAGAGGAACTTGGGGTGCCCATCGTCGTCTCGCTCACCAGGACATCCTCTCGGCTGAGAAGGACTCGGAGGAGCCTGGCAATATCCGCCCTGCAGAATGGGAGAGACTCCAGCTCTTGCCAGGGCCGCCATTGCACGGTCGATGTGGCAGGGGCTGGTCGGCTAGTTGTCGATGTCTAGGCATCTGGAGGAGCTAGGGTGGCGGGAGGATGGATGACATTGGCCGAGAAATCACTCAGTTCCACCTCCTGGCTGGCGTCCCGTTCCCAGCGCCTTCGCAGGCGCTCGAGAGCCTTTCGATTATCGGTTCGAAACTCGAGCCATTCTAGGGTATGTTGATAAGGCAGCCCATGCCCATTTGCTTAAGGAGGTTCTGGTTGATCTGGTGCACTTCTGGCGATGCTCATGGTCTCTTCAATGGCTTGTCGAAGCCTCAGAGTTGCCATAGAGTTCCCTTCAGCATCGATCTGCTCCCACTGGATCTGTTCCTAGATTAGGTGTTGAACTTCCTCGCAGGATTCGATCATGTGGCAAATTCTGGCATGAAAAGGGCAGTACTGGGGATGACTGAAGTCTCATTGGGTGTAGTCTTCCGGCTAATCGTGGGGCATGATTTGCCCCCTCTCGACGAGGATATTGAAGAGTCACCGGGTTCTTTCTCTTGGGAAGGAGAGGGGTATGCGGTCATGCCAGGGTCTCCACCCTGGATACCACAGTGAGCGCTCACCTTGGCTGGTACTAGGCTCCTCTGTTTCGTTGTCAGAGAGAGAGAATGTGGCCATCATGTGAATTACATTAGCTGTGTATTGAATCACACGCACCGCCTTGGCTGGCTTGGACCACGCGTGTGGCTGCAGGGGATTGACGAGACCACTCTTCATTTTAATGAGGCCATCTCGGATCAACTTCTGTGCCTGAGTCTTGAAGATGTAGCAATCTTCAAGCTGATGGCCCAACATGCGATGATATGGGCAATAGCTAGGGTCATCAATTTTCTGGGCCTCATCTGGCTTGCGAGCTTCTGGCAGCTCAATGATCTTCTGGGCCATGCAGAGGTCAAACAGCATCTTTATGTGTTCCTTTTTAAAGGAGAAGGGTTTCTTTATACGCTCTAAAAAGGAAGGAGCAGTCGGCTTGTCCACTGGCATTTTGTCAGAGCCACTTGGCTCAGCCTCCTTACTAGCTTTGGCGGCGGGGGTGAACTAAATGATGTTCACCTCCTTACCGGGCTAGCATTCTCATGTCTGCTTACCCTCAGCTGAAGTGTAGCTTGGGTTATCGGCGAAGAACATCTCTATTTCGACGACGGCCGAGCTGAGTTGGTCAAAGTCTTTGATATTGGTGCCCAGGAGCTTTTTGCTGACCTCGGCCGCCAATCCCCTGCGGCATATGGTGATAGCGTCCTCTTGGGCTGGTGGGTTGATACACCTCATGCTGAGGTCTCGCCATTTCTTGATGATGTCGAGGGCGCTCTCACCCTTCTTCTGCCGGAGAGAATAGAGCTCGGCCAGGGAGACCTTGTGCTCGGCCGTTTGGAAGCGGTCGAGGAACTTCTTCTAGAGATCTGCCCAGTCGATCACTAAGTTGGGCTTCAGGCAGGAAAACCACTGAAAGGCCATTCCCGTAAGTGAGGTGGCGAAGTAGCGGAAGTGATATGACTCGTCTAACACTAGCTCGCCCATGGCCGTAATGTAGTAGGCCAAATGCTCATGTGGAGACCCTTGCCCGTCGAACTTCTATAGCTTCGGGTGCTTGGCGTACTCCGGATGGAGCTTTTTCAACTGGTGATAGAGCGAGTAGGGTACACTATAGAGGTCTATAGTGGCGACCCCTTCCCCATACTGTGCGAGCTTTGTCTCGATGATCCGCTAGATCATCTCGCGTTGCGCCATGAGATTTTCGAGTACTGGTGTATTGGATGCTCATGGATGAGCTTCGACTACGGGCAAGCCGAACCCGGCTACTGTCGGGGTTCGGGCAGTTGCCACTGAGGTGTTGGCACCATTGTGCCCCACTGGTAGTGTCGGTGCTTCAGCCGGAGGCCTGGCAGGTTGCTGAGGGTGAAGCTCCAGTTGATGCGGGATGATATGAGACTCGACTCGGACTTGTTGCGAACCTAGGACTCTAGGTGACGACGCGACCCAAAGACGACGCGACTAGCAATGACACGAATGGCTCGGCACCTAACGTGGTTCCTGAAGAGGCGAACGTGCCCCAAACCAGAAGTACTCGCTCATGATCGTCCCCAGCAAGAGAAACGTGTTGATCTGTATGGTTGAGAAACTGACATTGAGTCTCGGGTGGTCAGCTCACTCTCATGCTTGGAATGAGTCACGGGATAGGTCTCGCACTCACTTCTCACAACGGTGATTAAAAATGAACTAGCTAGGAAATAAACTGCTCACATGTAGTGGCATATAGAACTTATAGTAAATAAGCAAATAAGACATATAGGGAGGCGAGTGTACCTCCACGCTCGGGGCGTGGGGAAGATGTCCCGGCCAAGATCGGTAACTCCCGGTACAGTGGTAAAATTTAATTATAGCAATGATTTTTATTGCCCACTCCACGCAGGGAGGTAAAGGGCTACACAATGACACCGAGCGCACCGATCTTGGGTTGGCGGGCAGCAAGGTGACGTGTTCCGGGGTGGTTGCGGGCAGCGGCTCCGGATCTGCAATTTGCTGACCGGTAGGATAGCGAACACTGGCATCCAAAGGGACGTCAACTTCCAGGGACCTTCTGAAGGCGGCGGTTCACCGGGACGTTGGCAGAGGGTCCATGGTCGACCCCCAGGAATGGCGGTTGTTGAATCAACACTGGCATATTTTCCAGTGGATTTCTACGGTCACCTTCCTTGCTGGCCTGGTTCGGGGTAGGGCTGCGCGCTTCCACAAAAATGGCCGCCATAACAAGATCCGGTGTCGGATCGGGGTGAAATTAGCGCCGTTACGAAGAGCATTTAGGGAGCTTTGTCATATTTGAAATTCAGGCCCATCCAACAATTAGATTGGAAATGAAATCCTCTGCAACACCGTGCTGGGTTCTGTCTTGGAAAATAGATCAGGCAGGATAGATCGGGTTCTGCATGATTATGGGGTTTGACCGAAGGGGAAATTGAGGGTTTTAGACTTGAGATTTTTTGTCCACCAAATCCCCTCTCCACAATTTTTTTCACGATTTTAGGAGTTTTTTACCTCTCTTAAAAACCTCTGCTAAAACTGGATTCAATTCTGTCCCCTGCAGTCGAGATCCGACCTCCCCTGCCATAAAATCTTTTCCACCCTTCCAACCACCTCCAAAAATTACAAATAAATTTGTGCGTGACCCTCACCTCCCCCTCTCTGACCCATAAAATTCTCAAGCCCCAGATCCACCGTTTGTGCCTGGGTCAAACCTCATTATCAGGCAGATCCCAACCTGCCCAGTCTGGTCTGAGTCAGTGAGTCTGCCAGTTCTAAATTCCATCACAGGGAATACAACAACAGGAAAATTCATGTAACACCAGGTGTTCGTAGATCTGCGAAAGAGCTTCGCAACCACACTAATTTCGCGTCGATCCGACATCAGATCTGATCACAGAATTTATTCTCGCCGGGTCGCGCGGCTCTAAAACTGCAGAACAGGTTCGGGCCAGCAAGCAGCAACGTCCCCAAGTTGCACCGCCTCGCCTTCCACAATGTGATCCAGCGTGATCCCCTCCAAGGGATTGCTCCTCCAGGAGTCCTCTTTGCATCGGGACCATTCCTAACTTGATCGGCCGCCTGATCAGAGCGTGGTCCCCACGACCGTTAGCATGCGCCATTCGACCAGCACTGAGTAGCGACGTGTCGGCACAGGCAGAGCTGTCCAAAACACTGGCCGTCAACCTGAGCTTGATACTCCCGGGTCCCGCTTGTTACCTGTTACCTCCCTGCATGGAGTGGGTATCATATTTGTAATTATTGATATTTGTTTATTCTGGGAATACGGGTCTTGGCCGAGGTTGTCTTCCCCACGCCCGGAGCGTGGAGGTACGTTTCCGCTCCTCTTGTTTGGCATTTACTCATTTCGTATACTTGTTTATTTACCGTTGCTTGTGATAGGATATCTAGCTAGCTTGATTTTTATCACCGCTGTGAGAGTGAGTGAGCGTGACCCATTCCGTGACCCGATCCGGGCACGAAGGAGAGTTGACTACCCTGACTCATTGCCAGTTTCTCAACCGCGCAGATCCACCTGTTTCCCTCGCTAGGGATGAGTCGCGAGCTAGAGTCCCAGGTTTGCATCCGAAGTGGTCTCGAGTTGCATACCGTCCCGCATCAAATTGGTATCAGAGCATGGTTGAGTCTAGGGTAGTCTTGTCTTAGGAGTCACATTGCATCCAATATCTGGTATATCCAAAGGTGTCCCCGGAATGATAGGCTACGCCTGTTGGGAAGGTGGCACACTTGCGTGAGTTTGATCTTCGGATCAAATGTCTGCCACATACTGGATATGGGTTATGTCTAGGTTTGTAGTCGAGTCTACATTCCAACTTTGCATTGCTATTTAGGGTCAGTTCAGTCCATGTCAGTCCAAGTTCAGTCCCCATTTCTCATTTGGCATTAATCAGTCACTCACTTGTCTGCATGTCCACTACCCACCAGCCACATGGCAGTTCCTCGAGACCCGGCCCATGTCCAAATGGTCATCCCTGATGGCCCAATTCGAGGCTCTCATGGCCCGACCCCTAGGTGTCACCCCTATCATTCAACCACCGGTTGACCCGACCACCATGCCGACAACCGAGTCGTTCCGGCGCCCTATAGTGTCCACTGCCATTCTACCTAATGGGTTGCATACGGAGATCGACTTCATTAGTAGGGCGCCGTCTAACAGTGTCTCACAAGACATTGTCGAGTCTCTCTCTAAGACCGGGGAGATTATTCTCAGTGGTGGTTTAGCGTTCGTAGAATTCCAATGGAGGTTCGGCCCCGTTCTATATGACGAGAGAGCATGGTGCAAGATCGGCACACTTGCTGGTGAATGCATCATTTTAGGGCAAACTTGGTTGGGAGAGAGGAGAGCAAGCTTTGACCGGGACAGGAGGACCTACACCTTAAACCCACCTGACCTGCCCGGCGAGTTCATCTTCCCTGACGTCATTCAGCCGACCACCTCCGTGTCACCAACCACCCACCCCCAATGGTCCGCTCCGCCTATGGGCTCACGCCCGCCACCTCTCCCGGAGCCCGCCCTTACAGACCCCTGTAGTGGGATTAGCCATCTCTCCAACCAGTGTCCTTCACATTCCCCTACCTTAGAGGACAACCATTCAGACGATGCCCCACCTGGACTTATTCTAGTGGGTTATGAGGCTGACCAAGAGTTGGCCGAGGAGTACCTCGCTGAGGTTAAGGGGTTAGAGAATGATCCCAAAGAGTGCCAAGTGGGCCAGAGTAAGGCGCCAGCCAACCACTCCATCCTATTAGTCACCCCTATATCATCGGTCATCCCGGAGCTGTCTGCCCCGCCTACCTTATCCATGGTGGATGTGCCATCCGCCTATCCCATACGGTCAGCCAGTACCCTCTTGACCGAGCAACCGGTAATCCCGGTCACACCCGTCGTCCCGGTTCCCCTAGTTTACCCGACCTTGCCCATCATTCAGGAGCCCGTATACGACCCCGAGCTTCTGCCCATCCCAGCTTCCCATAACGGTCCTGACCAGTCTGCCACCTCTTTTTGTCTAGTCACCCCTGGGCAGCAGTCAGCTGTCCCTTTGTTAGCGCATTCGCTTATCACTGTCGTACCGCTGTTGACGCCCTATGTTGATGCAGTATGGTCTGACTTCTGCCACTTCCATGAGAGACGGAATCTTGATCTCATCTTCCCTGTGATCCATGCCAAGCCTTTAGATGACTCCCCCGTATCTCAACTCCTCATCCTCAAACACTTCAAAACCCGAGGATGAATCTTTTTGAACCAGCGGAGACTGGCGTGGGTCGAGATCCGGAACATCAGATTATGGGTCAAGTTGCTTCTATTCATGATGTACATGGGTGATGTTTGGGAATCACACCGAGTCATGTTATTTTTTTCATTCAAGTGAGTCCCTAGTCGTCGGTCTAAGAAGCCAATAGCTCTAATCCCATCCCCCATGCATGCATGAGTGTTTGAGTCTAGACATACATTTGTCGAGTGCATAGTGAGTTTGCATACGTCGAGTCGAGTTGGTCTAATGCAAGCTCGCAGGTGTCAGTCCCTTTCGAGTGTGAGACAAGTCGGATCTCATGCCTACGTTCTGGACTTGCCTGACAAATATGGGAACAACTCTACCTTCAAAGTCTCGGATCTAGTCACCTACAGGGACCCAATGGTGATTCCCAGTGAGTCTTTCAAGCCGTCTCCTCCTTTGAGAGTGACCCCACCCCTGAGTGTCGACCACTAGCCTCATTCCCACAGCAGCGTGAGCATATGCTACATATATGGGATGAGCAGGTGACGACTACGAGGAATAGAGCGTACCCGCGCTACTAGGTACGGTGGAGAGCATGGCCCACATCCGACGACACGGGGACCACCCGGGCCGATACTTGCACAACCGCACCCCTTACTCGACGGGGTCGAGTTCTTCCTACCTGGGGAGAATTGATGGGGACATGAAGGCAAGGCCACTAACACTTTATTTGCATTTTTTATCCTTGGGTCAATTGTATGACAATTATAAGCGAATGTGTTAGTCCTTAGGACTTAGTGGGTTTCTTTGCAAAAGGCCATGTAGGCCCGGCGGGACTCCCACCGTCTTTCTCATTGGGCCCCCTAGGTTCTAGGGCCCACATGGGCTGGTCTTTGGTCTATGGGAGAATATGGACCAAGGTAGAAAAGTCTATTTTCCCCTTTTGACCATGAAGGGGGCGCCCCCCCTCCTTTAGTTTTTTTTATTGTTGTATTTTTTTGACCACATGGGGGAATAATCTCCTATCCCCTAATTGCCCCTCCCTAACCCTAGATCTGAGGTTAGTTAGGTCTTTTAGTTAAAGTTATATAACCCTTGTATTTCAAAATTATTGAAGAATTAATGCATGAAAAATCATAATTGTCTAAGAGAAGGCCAAGTGCGCCCCCTTCCTCTCTCATCTCCCACCCTTTGCAGTTGAGAAAGCATCCCCTCTGAGGTGTGAAGTCTCCTCATCAGATCCATTTCTGAGTGAGAAGCTCAGCACCGCCGCCGCCGTCGAGCCGCCATCGCACCACCACCGCCTTACTATCTCTGTTCTATCCACCTCCAAACAACAGCCTGATGTTCGAATTCTTTCTCCAAATACATAGATCTGATCGATCTAAAATTTTGAGGGTGAGTTCCCCACGTTGTTTCCCCTCTCCATAAAAATTTTCATGTCGATCAAACTTCATTTGCTTCCCATTCCACCACAATCTCCCAGATCTACATAGTCTCTCTCTGTGCAGATCTGTGTTCCAACAGCCCACCTCTTCACCTGTTTGACCCCCTTTCCAATTTCAGATCGAGCTGAAATTTGGACTGGGATTTCTGTCCACCAAATCCCCTCGCCGCAATTTGTTTCACGATTTTAGGAGTTTTTTTACCCCTCTTAAAAACCTCTGCTAAAATCAGATTCTGTTCTGTCCCCTGCAGTCCAGATCTGACCTCCCCTGCCATAAAATCTTTTCCACCCTTCCAACCACCTCCAAAAATTACAAAAAAATTTGTGCGTGACCCTCACTTCCCCCTCTCTCACCCATAAAATTCTCAAGTCCCACATCCACCGTTTGTGCCTTGGTCAAACCTCATTATCAGGCAGATCCCAACCTGCCCAGTCTGGTTTGAGTCAGTGAGTCTGCCAGTTATAAATTCCACCATGGAGAATACAGCAACAGGAAAATTCCTATAACACCAGGTGTTTGTAGATCTGCAAAAGAGCTTTGCAACGGCGCTAATGTCATGTCGATCCGACATCAGATCTGATCGCAGAATTTATTCTTGCCGGGTCGCGTGGCTCAGAAACTGCAGAACAGGTTCGTGCTAGCAAGCAGCAACGTCCCCAAGTTGCGCCGCCTCACCTTCCACAAGGCGATCCAACGTCATCCCCTCCAGGGGATTGCTCCTCTAGGAGTCCTATTCGCATCGGGACCACTCCCAACTTGATCGGCCGCCTGATCAGAGCATGGTCCCCAGGACCGTCAGCATACGCCGTCCGGCCAACAACGAGTAGCGACATGTCGGCACTGGCAGAGCTGTCCAAAATGCTGGCCGTCAACCCGAGCATGATATTCCCGGGTCCCGCTTGTTACCTGTTACCTCCCTATGTGGTGTGGGTATCATATTTGTAATTATTGATAATTGTTTATTCCAGGAATACGGGTCTTGGCCAGGGTTGTCTTCCTCACGCCCAGAGCGTGGAGGTACGTTTCCGCTCCTCTTGTTTGGCATTTGCTCATTTCACATACGTGTTTATTTGCCACTACTTGTGATAGGATATCTAGCTAGCTCAATTTTTATCACCGCTGTGAGAGTGAGTGAGTGTGACCCATTCCGTGACCCGATCCGGGCACGAAGGCGAGTTGACCACCCTGACTCATTGCCAGTTTCTCAACCGCGTAGATCCACCCATTTCCCTCGCTAGGGACGAGTCGTGAGCTAGAGTCCTAGGTTCGCATCCGAATTGGTCTTGAGTCACATACTGTCCCGCATCACCCGTTCCTTAAGAAGGTCTTGCAAGAGGGCCTTCAAATGTTGGTTCTCCTTCCCGAGAGTCTCGAGGGTCACCTCTTGAACTTCGTTTGTCGGAGGATCATTTTTGGTTGGGTATAAGCGCGCCACAATCCTCGGCTGGAACTTATTCTGTGCGTTCTGATGCCTGAGGTCTGGCAGAAGTGTCGATGTGGCCCGACGGCGCCAGAGGTTGAGTTTGATGGTGGGGCCTCCTGAGCTGGATAAGAGGCTGGTTCAGGTCATCGGACTAAGTATCGGGCGGGTGTCCAGTGGTATAACACGCGAACACCCGAACCGCGTCGTTGATGAGCCAAACCGTTCGCTTTTTCTGGGAATGCTTCTCAGAGCAGACTAGTGTCCCTAGCCTGTCAAAGACTGAGGTCCGTGGTGGTGGAGCCTCCACCATGGTGTCGACCCGAGGAGAACTTGGGACTGAGTGCTGGTGGGGCCCGGAACGAGCCCTTCTTAGTTTTCACTTATTTAAGCGGGGGATGCTGAGTGGCTGGGTGTCGTCGAACTATGCCGAGGTAGATGCGGCTGTGTCCCGTCCGATGGCACGCCTGAGCGCTCGGAAGGGGTTCTTGGTACGCACCCTCCGAATAGCTTGAGCCTCTTCCGAGGTAACCCAGATTCTTCTTAGGCTAAGTTGTTGATCTCCCTTGTCGTTTTTCCTTCGATGAAACTCGGGAGCTTGGGTATCGGGATGGTGCGGATGCCCCTGAACAGCTGCCGAGGTGCATGCTTCTCTGAGCTTTGCTTTATCCTCTCGCGTCCGCCGTAGGAGGCCAAAGCAGTTGGTGGTGGGGACCATAGGGACGGTCTTCTCCCGGGGTATGATCGGTTCGATTCCATTGAGATGAATCCGTAGGTCACCAACAAGGATGGTCTTACCAGAATTCCTGGTTGCAGCGGCGAGTCGCCTGCCTTTACGGCCGTGGCGATGCTTCTTGTAGGGAGCGGAGGAAGATTCCGCTCTGAGGTGGTAGACCGAGAAGACCCGATCTTCCGTTGCAAGCAGTGTGAGGCCGTCAGCTTAAAGTGTTGGGTTTGGCCTCCAGGGCACGAGGCCCGTATCAGGAGCCAATGGCTGAGTGACTCAGGTGTAAGCTCTTGCCTGAGCTGACAAAAGTGTCATCGATGCTTGAAATGGCGCTCTTGCACCGAGAACAATTGTTGCAGAAGATATTGGAGTGCGTGCAACCCGAGGTTGTAAACCTGCGTCGAGTGCTGACGTAGCTGGAGGTTGAGACAGAGGGACCATAGCGGGCATTGAGACTGCCGCATCCCAAAGGGGGAGACTTGTGCTGGGAGTTGGCATTGCTAGATGGTGGGGGGAAAACTCCGTGGTAGAGCTGGGAGGCCAGGGGCCCGATGCGGAGAATTCACGTCAAGAACCGACCTTGGTAAGACCTGGGGTTGCATGCCCGGGCTGGATGCTGGGGAGCCTCGAACTCGGGGTAAGGAGCCCGTATTGAGTGATGGCTCTCTCGGGGTTTTGGTCGGAAGACCCGAGCAGAGTGTCTGGGAGCCTCGCCCCCTGGGTGTGGAACCCATGCTAGGAGCAGGCTCGGCTGGGACTCGGAGCTGAGAGCCCGAGTGAGATGCTGAGGAGCCGCGAACCTGGGGCTGAAAGCCCGTATAAGGTGTCGGCTCGGCCGGAACTCGAGGCTGGGGACCCGAGTGAAAAGCTGAGAAGCCATGGCCTCGGGGTGGAAGACCCATGTGGAGGGCTGGCTCGAACGGGACTCGGGGCTGAGAACCCGAGTGAGATACTGGAAAGCCGGGGACCCGGGGCAAGGCGCCGACGTCGGGTGTCAACTTTGCTTGAACTCAGGGTTGGAGACCTGAGCAAAATGCTGGGGTTGTGGCCAAGACCCGAGGCGCAAGTCCCGCATTGGAGGTCGACCGGTGCTGGACCTGAGGACGGACGCTTGCCTAGGCAAGAGATGATTAGGGAACCCTACGGGGGTTGGCAGTGGAAGCCCCGAGCTTGACGCTCGGATGGGCCGCCGATACTGGAGATATGCGCAGCGTGTCGATCGCACAAATGAGCGCAAGCACTGGGAGCAGCTGCGGAGCAGCCACGGGGACCACACCCAAGAAATAGGGTGATCTGACGACGGGGGTGAAGCTGCCGAAAGCAATTGACATCGCCAAGTAGCCCACTCGTGCGTGGGTGGTGATGACAAGGGGGCCATAGGTCATGGCCACCATAGTTGTTGTAATGACGGGTGCTGGAGAGGCGACGGTCACTGACGGTCGCCGGGCACGGTCTGACTGTCGGAACGTGAATTGGGAGCTGCCAAAAAATGCGTGTGTGTGTCCCCCTCTACCTCTCCTGCAAGGATAGGAAAAAGGGCACCATGGCTTCAGGACTGGCACATGCTTCTCTTCAACAGATAGAAGAAATGCAGGAGACATCCCACTAGGCGTGCCATTCTTATCGTACGGGTCGGGGATCGGTGACCGGGATGAGGGAAGGAATAAAGCGGGAAAGAAAAATACGGGAGTTTGATGTATATCGGGTATCCTCAATCATAGTCGTATGCCTCTCACGACGGTACCGGGCACTTGCCTTTTATGGAAGGTCGAGAGGGGGTCGAATGGCACGAGAAGTTTTCGGGGTTAAAGTAATTAGACCGGGGTGCGGGCGTGCCAGTTGATTTCTTGATAATCACCCATGGAACCAAAGGTTGACTGGGGAAGCGTCTCCAGGATGCGGCATGTTGGCTCGGGAAGTCAGGCGACACGTGGAGAGAGAAGGTTCCATGGGTGCGAGTGCGCAGACGATTATGGGGAATCGTGTGTTGGACGTCTTTCCCCATCGACCGCAAGCAGTCGACGTTTATTTACATCGGATTGAATCCGAACACCTTTGTTCCGTGCTGAAGAGAAGTATATATATGTCTGAAGCCATGGATAGGGGGTCGGGGGCATCCTGCAGCTATAAGGGCGCATTTGACTGGGAGGTATGGTTCACTGGAGTGAGAGATGCTAGACACACACTGGGTAGTGCGGGAAGGAGCTGTGACCCGGGTATAGGTACATTTATTCAACTAGTTTTATGTTATATGAGAGCCACGTGGGCTTTACAATCAGGCCGGAGAGGCCAAGATACAACTGCTGCAAGCCGTAGGACAATTCCGACACGTGGGTCGGTCCTCGGGTCAATGCATAATAAGGCGGGCATCTGCGTGTTTTTACAGAGACTCCCCAGAAGGCTAGGGATGTGCTCGATTTGCCGAGGGAGGACTGGACTGGATGGCAGAGGGAGATACTGGCTGATGCCTAGAAGAGGGTCGGACGCGGCTCGGGATGAGCAGTCAGGTACGGGTCCTAAGAGGCGAGTATCTTCATGCTAGGGAGTCTGGGCCGGTCCTCGGAATGTTACTTTCGGGCAGGGGTCGGACTAACTCGAGTCATCGGTCAGAGCGGTCGGCGGCCAGCTCGGGACGAGCGATGGTCACGCGGTTCCATGACGGAGGTAGGTGCGGCATCATGGCGCATGTGTGGTCGTCGTAGGTTGTCATACAGGGATGGACCCGAAATGCGGGTGTGTTTGCCGTTGTCATAACGCCTATGTGTGAAGGAGATAGGCTTGTGTGCGATGGCTAAACGCCGTATGAGGGAAGTGCGAGCGACATACACTCGGAGTGTGTGAGTTGATCAAAAAGCCAACCATGTGCGCACACTTAGCTCCTTGCGTCCTCGATCCTTGCTGGATGCCTGCGGAAGTCCAAGGGTGCAGCAGTTAGATCGTATGTTGTTGCCTCTCTGCCCATTGAGCTCCCAAGGGGGCTTTTATAGAGGAATACGAAGGGTCAGGGGGGTGTAGGCGGACCAAGTTGAGGGTAGAACTTGGTCCGCGTAAACCCTTGAGAAAATTATTTTTTGTTTGTTTTCAGAGTGGGGGAGGGGGGGTTTACGTGGAGCAAAGGCTGCCTTTTTGTTTTCAAAAAATATTTTTCTTTTTAATTTAGGCAAGGGTTTAGGCGGAGCAACCCGGGGGTCAGGTTTGGACTGCCTAAACCGCTATGGGTTAAGGCGGACAGGCCTCTGGGCGCTAGTTTTTTAATTAACAAAACCTTTTTTTAATTATGGCAGGGGTTTAGGCGGACCAACCTTGGGGTCAGGTTTGGTCCCCCTAAACCCCCCATGGGGGGTTTACGCGGAGCAAGGGGGGGAGAGAGAGGGTCGGTCCCCACCTTATAAAATCTCCCGTTTTACTTATTTTGGCCCCACTTTGACTCAGTGTGACCGCGGCAGAGAAAGGATACGAGGCTCTTGACTGGTTGACCGGTTGCTTGCACGTGTGGACCAAGAACGTTGACGTGCAGGACTTTGTGTGATCTCGAGGCTTTGTCGTAGAATCCTTCCACGAACGGGTACATCGGTTGATCTTGCCCGGGAATGGGAGAGACTGGGATTGGAAGACGGCCGTGGGGCCCTTGGGCTGGGAGGCGGGCGCGACCCCCAAGGGAGTTTGCCCCCCCCCCCCCCCCGGGGCGCGGCCGCGCCTGGGGTGAACTCCCCCCCGGGCAAGCCGCGACCACGAGGGGTGGCCCCGGGGATCCTTCTATGTCGCTTGGGGCTGTCCTTTGAAGGATGGGGTGCTCCAGGATGCTGGGATTGGCCCGTGGGGCTTGTCGTCGTCATGTCGTCGCCGCCGCTCGCAAGGTGTTCAGGAAAATTCTCGAGACACCTCGGGTTGTCGATTGGCTTGGGTAGGTGATCGGCGAGCCTTAGATTTGGCCTTGGGTTGAGGGCAGGGACTTGCAAGAGTCAAGAGAAGGCGCTTCGGGCGTGTGGGCCCGGCCTTTGTGGCTTATGCGGCGTTCTAAGGTGGGTTGGCGGGCAGCCCCGAGTCGCCCAGGGAGCTGAAATAAACGGCTTATCGCCGCGTGTCTGAGGGTCAGGGGTCACCCTGACTTGCTGGAGAGTTGTCATAGGACGTGCCTGGAGTGCTGGAGCTGCGGATTGGCCCTCGTCTTGTTGTAGAACGGTTGGGATATGCACCCTCGCGAGGTGTTCTGGAAAGATCCTGACCCGCGTGTATTGGCTGCATATGGGTGCTATGGGATTCTAAAGCCTATGGTTGACCAATATAAGTCTTCCTTCGGCTTCGGAAGGCTGGATGGAGGCATCTTAGGGGTAGATCCCGACCTCGTTGCTGGGTGCCACATGTCGTGGCCTGTCGTCAGGGCGCCCCCGGGATTGTGCAGCGGAAACAATCGGGAATGTGAATAGTCGGCTAGTACGTCTCAAGCAAGCAATAAAATCAGAGCGCTAACACATTCACACATAAGAAATGAATGCACAATATTTAGACAAAATCTTTGCTTTATTTAAATAATAATCAAAAGTACATAAGGTTGACTATTGACTCTTTGACTAACTAGACTCAATAAAATGGAAAATTACATAGCGACTCTTGACTATCCACTAATGACAATCTAAGGCTTCGCTCCTTTTCTTAATCACTCTCGGATCCATCACTTGAATAGTCTAAATCCGACCTGCTAGAATTCCTGAAAAAGATTAGAAAAGTAGGGAATGAGCACACATACCTAGTAGGTATCTTCGTATGAACATGAAGGCAATGTTTAAGTAATTAACAATTTAGCTCTGGAGTGTAAGATAAGTCATAAAAATACGGTGAAACACGTGAATAAACTAAAGTCAAATAACAAGATATGATCAAGGTGAGATATGAGAGTTCATGTAGATTGGGAATATGATCAAGCAAGAATATAACATGAATATAATTTGGCCTTTCATGAACAAGAATGTACTTTTTCATAACCATAAAGGCTATGCACTAGAAAGTCATGTAACGAGAATGTACTAGCAAGCATATAATTTCACAAGATTGACTTGTGGATCTTCACTCGTTTATAAAAAAAGTACTCCCGGTGCAATGCGATGCCAGTATTCATCATACCCCATGGTTTATAATATATTTCTGGCTATCTGCCGAGGGGACTAGAGTTGAGCCATTGGACATTGTCGTGCCCGCTCTTGCATCTTCAAGTTATAGATCAAGCTACTTCCATGAGAAATATCAATAATATAGGCCAATAATGAACAAGTTCAAACTATAGTCTCATGATAACAAATATCAAGGCAAGAATGCATCAATTAAGAACATGGGAGTTCAAGATTGATTTAGAACAAGTTTATGCCAAAAAGGAAATTCGGCAGCATAACAGCATATTCTTAAATTTCCACAATTCATTAGGTAGCTTTGGACTAAGGTGTGAGGTTCTAGATAATCAATAGACCATCTAGGATCATTAGAAAACTCAACCCTTGGCTCAAACCTTGGGTTAAGGACTTTGAAGACACTAGCGGTCATGACTGGACCGTTTTTAGACCTTAACGGTTAGTGTTAGACCGTTTATGAAGAAAAGGGAGTGTCGACGAAGTGAAATCTTTGGAACCTTGCAGTCATGGCAGGGCTGCTAGGTGTCCTTGGCGGTCAGGTAAATGGCCGCTAATAGACTCATGCGGTCTAGTGGATGGTCGCTAAGATCCAAAACGTAGAAAACTCCGGTAAAGTGCTTTCTAGACACATGGGTTTTAAGGGTACAACCAGCTCGGTGTCCTAGTGGGAATCGTATGCTCGCGGAGTCTTATGGAGGCCTTGAAACAAGATCACCTAGTATGGTGGAAGGAATATCTAACGGAGAGGATCACAAGTCCAAGATTGTGTTCTTATAAGTGCAAAGTGTATCTAATGGCCACGCACCGGGGTACGCACCATGTACTTATGAAAGACTCAAGATAAGAGTGAGATCGTGAAAGACATCGATCAAAACATCACTACAAAATCCATGTACCTTATGAAATTATGATCATTAATACAAGAGTATAGGTTTTGGCATGAAAGTAACATAAGTTTAAAATAAGCATTTAAACCATGTAAGACATGCAATATATCAGGGATGGTGCATAATATAACCAATATTACGAATATAAAGTCAAAACTAGGAATAAGACCTCATTAACTAGGCTTAACATATGTTTAATAGGGTCAATCTATAATCTGTTTAGAGTTAACAACGTGCAGATTATAGAAATCGATTAGTGGTCATAGGGTGACCGCTTACCAGGGCTTAGCGGTCTGTCGCAAGGCCGCTAGGTACCTCTGGCAGTCATAGAAAGACCGTTTCTTTCTGTCTATGGCAAACAATATAAAACCCGAAGAGCAGGCCAAATCTAAGGCAAATAGGTGCATAGAAAAATATGCCAGTAGGTCAATAAGGCCTGATGCAACTATATTAAAAATATGGAGATGCCTGGGTTGAGTGAAGTAAGCCAAAATTATCAGTTTCCTATTAAGGGCAAGGTTCATGCATGCTATGTTAACCCCATATGCGTAGTCATAATAAAACTTCAAATTCGTCATATACACTCAATGAAAACAGGAGGGAAAAGATGGCTATTGTTTTTCTAACACGTTAATTTAGCCTTTTCATGAGATAGCCTACCTTTGATTCGATCTCTAGACTTCAAATTTCTGACTGAAAGTCGACCCTAGTTTCTACACGTCCTGTGCCAAACCAGCAACTTCCCGTCCTTTTATCTCCCGATCCTCTTTACCTAAATCTATGAAAATTGGAGAATAGGTAGAAGATATAAAGGGTAACAAAACGTTCTAAAGGACCAATTTCTAAATACCTCGATTTGGGCTTCCAATTTCTTGATCTTCACTAGACCGATGCACTGGTTCCTGTGCAGTCTGTTGCGAACCAGCAACTTGCAGATGCCCTAATTCTTCAAGGGATGGGTCTTCTAGCACGAAAATTTAGGGGAAGTTAGACAAAACTAAGGAGAACATAAAGTTTTGAAGAACTTACCTGAGAAGATGTCTCCTTACCTTCGAAATATGTGATCCAACATTGGGGTTAGCATGGGTCGCAGTTAGGGTCTATTTATAGGGTTTTGAGTTTGGGTTGAAGGTTTGATCAAACTTAGAGTCCTAATTAGGTGTAGGATCGATCTCCAAGAGTTCTAGACATGATTATATGTCTACACACTTCGATTCGTAGGGATTTGGATGCAAAAGATCCAACATTTTCACGTTTTTCTCATTCATGGAATCAGGAGAGCTTAGCGGTCATGGGAGGACCGCTAGGGTGGATCTGGCGGTCGCACGATAGACCGCCAGAGGGCGCTTCATCCGAAAAATTTGGATTTTCTTATTATCCCTCATTTATTTCTCAATTGATAACCTTGTCAAAGGTACTGCAATCTTGGAGAAATCCTTAATGAACCTTCGATAATAGCCTGCTAAACCTAAGAAACTTCTGATCTCAGTTACATTCATAGGTCTTTCCCAATTACGTACAGCCTTAACTTTCGAAGGATCTACAGCGATTCCCTCTTTAGAAATAATGTGCCCCAGAAAAGATACCTCTTTCAACCAGAACTCACATTTACTAAACTTGACGTACAGCTGATGCTCTTTTAATATTTGCAATGCCATTCTCAAGTGCCTTTATGCTCCTCCTTGCTCCTTGAATATATCAGAATATCATCGATAAATACCACGGCCCACTGATCCAAGTAGGGCTGAAACACACTATTCATTAGCAGCATAAAAGCTGTAGGAGCATTTGTTAGTCCAAATGGCATCACCACAAATTCAAAATGCCCATACCTGCTACGGAATGTCATCTTAAAAATATCTTCATGTTTTATCCTCAACTGATGATACCCAGATCTGAGATCGATCTTTGAGAAGTACTGGGCTCCAGATATCTGATCAAATAACTCATCGATCCTTTGTAATGGGTACTTGTTCTTCACGATGAGTTGATTCAACTGACGATAATCGATACACAGCCTCAAGGAACCATCTTTCTTCCTTACAAAAAGAACAGGAGCACCCCACGGGGAAGTACTCGGACGAATGAACCATCTTTCTAGCAAGTCTAACAACTATACCTTTAATTCTCTTAACTCAGCAGGGGACATACGATAATGGGCTCTCGAAACAGGCGAGGCGCCAGGAATCAGATCGATAGAGAAAACTACCTCTCTTTCAGGGGGAAGACCTGGCAATTCATCTGGAAATACCTCCGGAAAATCTTGAATAACAGGGATATCCTTCAACTCCACTTTCTTTTGATCAATTAAAAAAATCAAAGCCAAGAATGCTGGACACCCCTTTCTTAACAACTTATCAGCCCGAAGTGCCGAAATGAGTGGCACAAATTTGGATAGCCTAGAGCCAGAGAAAGAAAGCTCCGGACGTCCAAGGAAAGACACTACTCTTGATTTACAATGATAACTAGCACCATGCTTAGATAACCAATCAGCCCCTAAGATTACGTCATAATCTTTCATCTTCATGCATACTAAATCGGCAGATAAATTACAACCATTGATCAAAACTTCACTAGAAGGATAATAATATTTAATCTCGGATCCTGAACCAATAGGGGTGGATATCATAAGATGAGAGTCCAATAACACCGGTTCCTTCGACAAAGTCTTAGCAAATTTCAGAGATATAAAAGAATGAGTGGCCCCAGTTTCGAAAAGTATGAATGCTGGCTTGGAAAGAATAGTAAGAGTACCTTCGACAATACCTCCTTCCTCGGTAGTCTGGTTCTCGGTCTTTGCCTCCTGGAGAGCTTGGAGCCTGCCTTGCCGCTTGGAACTTCCTTGCGACTTATCAGATGCGGATAGTTCATTAATAAGGGGACATTCTGGAATTCGGTGGTCCCTACTACCACACCTTAAATAAGCGCCTAAATTGCACCAACATTCTTCCATCTTGTGACCTGGACGGTCACAGCACTTGCAAACTGCCTTGGACGGCACAGCTGGTCCAACTTTCTTCTCACCTTCCTTGGGTTTCTTGCTTTTAGAAAAACTCGGCCCGCCATTGGGCCTCTTCTGACCATTACCGGGTTTAAAGTTTCCGGAACTGGTAGTCTGTTCCTTCTTCTTATCCCGACCTCTGATCCGCTCAGTCATTTCCATCGTGTCTTCCAAAACTTGTGCTTTCCTTACTATCTCGGCATAGATATGGATTTCCAAGGGTGCCAATTGATTAATGTACTGAAGCTTCAAACCATTCAAAAATCTTTTAGCCTTCATTTTCTCAGTGGACACCAAGTGTGGGGCATACTTACACAATCGAGAAAACTATGCTTCATACTCTGCAACCGATAAGTTTCTTTGTTTCAAAGTAGCGAACTCGGCCGCTTTCTTCTCCTGCACCCGATCTGAAAAATACTTGCTATTGAAAAACTCTTTGAACTCGTTCCACGTGGCACGCCTATTCCCAAGCGTGGCTTCCACGGCTTCCCACCAAGCACGAGCATCGCGTTCTAACTTGAAAGTCACTAACAGGATGCGATCCTGATCTCCGCACTGCATAACCCTGAAGATCCTCTTTATCTCCTTCAACCAGTTCTCGGCCTCATCTGGGTCCGAAGATCCACTGAAACGTGGGAGATTCATGCCTTGAAAGTTCCGATGTAGATTGCCTGCTCCTTGCTGTCCGCCGCCTTGGGCAACTTGCTGTAAGGCCTGGGTCAGGCCCTACACGGTACGTTGCATGTCTCGCCATTGAGCGCGTCCTGTCGCCATCACGGGAAATTCCTACAGCATAAGAAAAGTGATTAAGAACGTTCTAATGAATCTATCTTCTTGTAGTTAATTAATTAACTAATCTTAGCCCAAGTTTCTACCCAACTCACTGGGTCGGATTCTGACTTTACTAATGTTAAAGGTTCTATAACACTACTAGCAACCTAGGGTCTAAAGAAAACCTAGGCTCTGATACCACAAATACTGTCACGCCCCGACGCAGAAAATCGAACGTAGCAGTTTATATAAATCATGTCAATCAGAGGACACGTTGCCACAAGAGACTAACCACCAAGCCAATAATAAAGAAACAATTAACCCAACTTTATTGATAATAATAATAAGAGAAAGTATTTGATTACACCCGACTCCTTGTGGACTTCTATCTCATTAATGAAAAATACATCAACTCTAGATAACAACTAATCCAAACTTGACTTGAACATAAACTCTAAATGGCTCGCTCTTGGCATCACTCGTTCCCGTCCCCATCGGAACGCACGTCCTCAATAGAACTACTTAAAAATGATTGGAAAGTAGGGGTGAGCAAAGCTCAGTAGGATTTTATATCTCTATCATCAGGCATAATTAAAGTGATTGACCATTTATGAATAACATTGTAACAAAAGCGATGATAAATAAATGACAAGAGATAGATAGGAAAAAGAACATGAGCTTTTAAGTAAAGAGTAAACACAAGTATAATAAGAACTTTTCATGTCATGAAATGATAAATGGATTTGGCCATATCAAGCACGCATATCACGTCACGTAGGAATTTCCAAGTAATTGAGTAACAGTGGAGATGTCATAGACCAATCACGCTAGTCATGCACTTCGGTGTAATGCCACACCTTGTCATTACAAACTCCCCGGGACACAAGTACTTTCGGGCGCTCCTCCCAGGACCAGACCGGGCCCTTTATGATGCGTTGGCATTGAAAGGTTTGGATCAAAGATCCTAGTCTAGACATTCATCACATTAATGGCCAAGAGTTCCAAGGTTAAGCTCATGAACTTACTTCTAAGATCAAGAGAAATTCCAACAAAATTACAATGACATCGAGTCGAAAGACTATGAGTCTTTGGGTAACAAGGATGTAAACAAGGATCACGCATGATCTCATAGTTCAAGGCCAGGCTTGATAACTGCTTCATGATAATAAACAAGGGAAATATAAGAACGTTGGGAATACAAGAATATCTTACCTGTGACGGTCGATAACTGGGCCGTTACAGGAACGTGACGATCGTACATAGGGCCGTTACAATGATGTGACGGTCCAATCTTGGGCCGTTACAGTACACAGATCAGTCCAACTTGAACTGGCCCAAAACACGATTCAAACCAAATTCATGGGTTCAGGTCTTTAGGGTACAACCTGCCCGGCGTCCTGGTGGGAATCCCAGGCTCACGGGGTCTTACGAAGGTCTCATAATAGTGGTCCTAGTCCGACGGAAGGAGTATCCGGCGGAGAGTCCCATCTATTACAAGAATTGAGGCTAATAAACACGGAAACCAAGATGGTGCGGTCAGTCAATCCCACTGGAGTGGCATGACTGTCAAACAATAATGCTAAGATCAAATATATATCTTACATAATTCAGAATTTATACAAGTATTAACTAAGAGTTTTTATCAAATTCTTCATGATCATTCAACTTAGGATTTTCTAAACATCTTTCATGTAGAACAATAAAAAATTAAGATTTATGATCATAATACAATATTAACATCATGTTCTGCCTTGTTTATAGATCAAGATATCTTACTAACATAGCAAGTTTCTGGTTTTAAGAACGCATAAACAAAGTTCAAAAACACTGTTAGGAGAACGTGACGGTCTAATGAAGGGGCGTTACAAGCATGTAACGGTCTATAGTAGGTGCGTTACGTACCAGAAAAATAATCAGATTAAAATTTCAAAAATTTTAAAACACAGGGGCATGTGACGGTCTGTCGTAGGGCCGTCAGGCTCAGGTGACGATCTATCAAGCGGCCATCAGGATGTAACGGCTTCTGAAAGATGCATCACATGACCTGGAAAACCCGCCAACGATGAACTTCGACATGTTACACTAAAACTTTGATTGCTCATGATAGAATGAATAAGAATTAGGGAAAATACTACCACTCGAAAGAGCATATAATTTCGTATAAAATAGCATGCTTTGATTTAGATCTAACACAACAAGATTAAATCTTTAACTAATAATCATGAAAGTTGTCCTTTTGATATACCTCGGAGTAAAACGTAAAATTCGAACAGCATGATGAACGAAAATTGGGCAATTAGGTATCAAAAGAAAGAGCTCATGGAGACGCACAAGATGGTATTATTAGATTTCTGTTTGGCCTGAGAGACACCTACCTTTGCCTGAAGGAAATAAGGACGAAGAAGAGGGGTCATCGGAACCCTAGGTACCGCTCCTAGAACGCCCAATTCCCCCTCGTCCGATCACGATCGGTCTCGCCGCTTGATGCTGGTGCAAATAGGGTTCTAGGGTGTCGAAAGCCCTCTATAAATAGAACCTTTAGGGACTCCTAGCGATCGAATTAGGTTGAAGAGTCCAAAGAAGAAACTCCGGCGAAAAACTCGGATAAGGTTCTAATCCACCGCCGCCGCCAGTTGAAGCATCTAGCATCCCGTCGGTGCTCCCCACCGTCGGTGACCCCGCCATTGGTCGCCCTTGTCCTGCTGTGGAGTGCTTGGAGTCCGGTGGCGTTGGTTCACCGTCCCTTGGCGGTTCTCTGGGCGCTGCCTCTATCGCTGGCACCTCGTCCCTAGGCGCTCCATCGCCCCGTGCCGATGCTCCTCCTGCGGCTCTGCCTCCGGAGACTTGCGCCTCCGGCGATCCTGCTCATTTGCTTCCTACCGGCGTTCGGGCCGACCCCCAGCCTTCTTCCCACCCGGTAGTATCCTTCCACGTTTTTGCCTCTTCGAACACGCTACCAAGCCATCTTTCATCCCAACCGTCCAATAGCCTGCTTATCCCCACGCAACCGCCCTTGGTTGGCCACGTTGCCGCTACACCCATCCTCCATCCGTTGACTGTTGACCCCCCAAGCACTATTCCTGATGGGACCGGGGGGATATACAATCCCCTGTTTTCCCCTTCATGCGCCTTCCCGCCGCCTTCAGATGCTCCGTTGATCGCCGGATGCCCGCCAGGGATCCCTGCTTCGTATTTGGCGCCTCCTCTCGCTGCCCCTCCTCGTCCGCAGTCCGTTGCTCCAGTGAGCGATGCCATCCGGAGCCCCTCCCGGGTGATCTTCTCCAATGGTCCCTCTCAGTCTTCTGCGCAGGCTGTAGGCTCTGTTCTGGGCAAGCCCAATGTTGCCCTTCCCTCCCTCCCCTCCGAAGGACGGCCTCGCTTCGGCGCTCTTCCGGCCACCTCCCCCTGGTCGGGTAATGCTCGCCCGGCTGTTCCTGGACGAGTGGGCCTTGCGCCATCGGCTGTGGACCACTCCGCCTCCACTCCTGTGGCCTCGGAGGGCCCATCCTTAGCACAAGTACTGCTCCAATCGCTTGCCCCGCCGCCACTTCTTTTATCCGCTCACGCACCTGCGTTCACCGATGGCGGAGAACCGGCCGCGTTCTTCAACTTGGAGGAGATCCACATATCCTGCCGCCCCCTTGAGCTTGCCCTCATCGCTAGAACGCCACATGGCCGCCCTCCTTTCCAGGAGGTCCGAGCGCACCTCGCTCGTCATTTTCACTTCAAGGAGGACTTCCTCATTAGCTCTATGGACCGGCGGCACCTTCTCCTCTGCTACAATCATAGAGATGACTACCTTCAGGTCCTCCTCAAGGACTCCCTCCTCGTCAAGGGCAAGCCTTTCACTTTCTTCAAGTGGTCGCTCAACTTCTCCACTGACGAAGACTCTCCGCTAGTCCCCGTCTGGGTAGAGATGCCTGGGCTCCCTGCTAACTTCTTCAATGAAGCTATGCTGATGTCCATTGCAGGGGGGATTGGCTCTCCTCTCAAGGTGGATCGCAACACCTTGTGTCGCACCCGTTCTCATGCTGCCAGGATTTGCGTCCTCGCCGATCTCTCCTTGAAGCTCCCCCCACGGGCCTGGATTGGATATGGCGGGAGTGGCTTCTGGCAACCTTTGCTCTACAGCAACCCGCCTAGCTTCTGCAGCTTCTGCAGGCGTCTTGGCCATGTCTCCTCCAAGTGTAACAAGCCTCCTGCTCACTCGCCGATGGGCCTGCCCCCCAAGCCTGCGTTGAAGCATCTTCAGCCCCCTTTTGGGCCCCCACTGCCCGTTGTCTTCGCATCTGAAGCCCAGCAGCCTACTTCCCCCCCTGCCGGTGTCGACACTCTCCCCCTCGCGGACTGTAGTGCACTCCACCCGTCGCATGCGGACGCTCCCACTCCTCCTGTGGACGCTCCGCCGCGGCTGCCGGTGGTGGAGCTTGGTTCATCTCCTGCCCGCCTACCCCCTACAGCTGAAGTTCCCCTGCCCCTTGCTTCTTCTGTACAGGGGGAGGGGGGACTTAGCATGCAACGTGCGATCTCCTCCATGCCTGCGGTGTCCCTCACTGCACCGCCCCCCTTCACAGCCACCTCAAGGGTTCTCCCCTTGCATGTTGATGCTACGGCTCCGAAGCTGTCTGGTGCCTCTGTGGAGGCTGACTCCCACCCACAACGAGTTGACTCCTCACCTGCAGCTCCCCATCCAAGCGTGGCCTCCTTGGAGCTGCCCCCTGCAGTTGTCGGGCTCACTCCTTTGGAATGTGTTGTCCATTCCCTTCCCACCTCGGTTGAACTCCCCTCTGCAGCCTCGGTCAAAGTTGCCTCTGCTGCTCTTGCCCCAACGGAAGACCGCAGCTGCTCCGTTCCTGCTGGGCTTTCTCCAGGTTCTCTCCAGGGCACGTGGAGGTGGACTGGGGACCTCCCAGCATCTGCAGTTGGGGAGTCCGCTCCACTTTAGGGCCCTCCTCTGTGCCCAGCCGTGGAGCACCATTCTCACTTTCCAGACTTGTCGGCAGCACATGCTACCTTTGTTGGCCTCGCCCCTCCTCCGGGCCCGAGTCTTCGTGATGTCCGCCCTCCGTCTCTTCTGACAGTGGGCCCTGTGACCTCCCTATCGGCTGTTTATCCTCCTGGGAAGGGCGACCCCCATCCATCCTCTGTTGCACCCTCGATTGTCCCTCCTGCGGCCCAGGTGTCCTCTTCCTTGGCCCTCGGTCTCCCGGCGCCGGATGCTCACCCCCTTGGCGGCCCTTCCTCGGGCCTCAATGCCGGGGCGGTTGCTTGGTCCCCTGGGCCGCAGCCAACCTCCCAGACGGCCAGTGTTGAAGGGTCCTTGGATCCCTCCTCCCCTCTAACGGCCGCCCCTCGCCTCTCCTTCGCCCAAGCTTTGAAGAAGAAGATCAACCGGGCCGCGCCCGGGCTGATCGCCTCTGCTGCGCCTTTTGTTCCTTTACAGCCCGTGGCCACCCTGCCTCCTGCGGGTTGTGGTTCAGGTCTCAAGCTCTCTCTTCCTCTCCAGGTTCTCACGGTTCCTGGGCTCGAGCCCGCGTCGGGTTTTTCGGACTTTGCGGCGGCTCATGCGGCATTCGTGGGGATGCCTACTCCGGAACGCTTGCGGCTGCCCATGAGGATGGAGGCTGGCGCTCCGCGGCGTTCCTACCAGCGCTCCAACTCCACTTCCTCTTCGCGTGATCGGCAGTATCTTTTTGAGGAGGCTCCTCCTCCCCGTCGTTCTCTTCGGATCCAGTCTTCTTCGTTGGCGCCCCCGCCGCTAGCCGACTCTTCTTACACGGAGGTGCTTGATCCCGACAGTTCAGAGGTTGATCCTCTTGATTCCTCTCCGGCTCGTCAACGCGGTGTCCGTTCTGTGTTCTCGTCTGACTCTGAAGGGGTCTTCGACGAAGATTCCTATTTGTAGGGGCTTTGTTTCTTCTATGGGTTATTGGGCTCTTGTTGTTGCCCTCCTCTGGGTCGTCTTGGCATTCTTATGCTTCCTTCGGCCGTTGGCCTTGTATGCCGCCTGCCCCTCTTTGGGCGTTCCCCCCCCCCCTCCTCCTGTACCCCGCTCTTTTGCTGCTCTAATATATGAAAATCGCTTGCCTGGTGGCCGGGATAGTGTTTTCATCTTCTTCCGCAATGAAGAGATGAACCCCCTCTCCCGTCTCCCCCCTTGCAAGTATCAACTTTAGTTAAAAAAAGAGAAAACAAAGACCTAACAATGGGCTAGGGTTTGGCTCGAATCAGAGCACAATTGGGCTAGAATTGGGCCCAAATTGCGATGGTTAAACTAGGCCTCCTAAACCCACGAAAAATTGCTAAAATGCAAAATTGGGCCAACACGTATTTTATTTTGGGCTCTTACCTGAAGACAAAGTTATTACAAATTCAATTTTACACTAGATTCATATTATTCTAGATTTTTAATAATTTCATTAGAAGTTGAGCCAATAAATAATTAACTTATATGGAATTATTATAATAAAAATGTAGAATGTTACAGCAAGCTTCAAGGTCAGTGCACGCTTGATAAGGTCGGTGCAAGCTTCAAGGTCAGTGCACGCTTCAAGGTTCCTCGCATGTAGGTCGGTGCACATCTTGAACTTCCTTAGTAAGGTCTGTGCATATTGAGGAGCAAGGTCCGTGCACACTTTGAACATCAGCATAGAAGTCGGTGCATACCGCGACCCAAGCCTGTGCATTTTTAGACGGTCAGTGCACATCTAGAGCAAACTCGGTGCACATCCATGCTACGAGCACTCAAGGTCGGTGCATATTCTGAGTAAGGTCAATACATGTTTCATAACAAGGTCGGTGCAACTTTCATATTCCCTCTTATGCAGGTCGGTGCATGTTCTTGATGAGGTCGGTGCACATTGCTGATGAGGTCGGTGCACGTTCCATAACAATGTAAGTGCACATTCGATGCTTTGAACATTCAGGGTCGGTGCAACTTTCATTCTTGGAGCATTCAAGGTCGGTGCAGGTTTCATATTTCCTCATATGTAGGTCGGTGCACATCACTATTGGCTTCATGCAAGTCAGTGCACATCACTATTGCTCTTAGTGAGGTTGGTGCATATGAAGGGCAGGGTCGGTGCACCTGAAGCATTTTGGAAGGATTTCTTCACACCTGGACATATCAAAGGATGTCATGAGTTTCTGTGCCAATTGACTAATTACTCATGATGTGACATCATCAAAATAGTATAATTAAGCATATTACACATATGCCTAACATTCTCCCCCTTTTTGATGATGGCAACACTATGAGTCATGTCTTTGCAAAGAATAATGCAACAGGATATGTTGTGAACAAAATATGCAACAAATTACAGATGCAAACTCCTTAATGCAAATTTTCCTAAGAAATGCAGACTCTCCCTGAGCAAATATTCCTAGCAGTGCAACCTCCCCCTGAACACACTCTCTCCCCCTTTGACAACATCAAAAAAAAGGAAATATGGAGGAGCTGAGTAGAAATATCAGAGGAGAGGTTCAGAGCTAAGACACACAATGGTTAACCTGGACCATCAAAGTAAAGGGTTTCCCAACATGCAAGCATTGTAGGGCAAAAGGAGAAGCTAAAGGATTAAAACCAAGAACACATGCAAGCACAGTTGAAAACAAGGAACGAGCCAAGGTATGCTCATAGAGACTACTAAGGTTGATATACCTTGAGGAAATTTGAAACATAATGTTCTCGGTTCAGTTTATCTCAAGAAGCCAAGTGACATGAAAGTAACAGCATCCATCAGTATTGAAGTCAACCAATATGTAACACAGAGACTATGAAGATAGGCACCTCTGGTAAGCAAATTCAAGATCAATTGATAGTCAAGTTGAACTGGCATCGTTTGACATGAAGAGTCACATTTATTTCAGTGCAACTGCCCCAGTTACTTAGTGCAGTTTACTATCGTGCCGTATGGGAACCAGAGTTGGCCTGCCACATCATGCCTGACCCCTTAGTACTTCTTTGGTGAAAGGGTGTAGATTCTCAGTGGGAATAGGCTATTGCTCTGACTTTTGACAAGTTTATTTCTCATTTTTGTTTTTGTTTGTTTTTGAAGAGCCAGAGCAGAGATAGTCAAGAGCGCGATTGGACATAAGCCACCTCACGTCTTAGGTGGAGTGTACCTAGTTACTCAGCACACCTCAACCATTGCTCTATAAATTAGTGCCTTGAACCAATGTCTCGTGAAAGAGAATGGTGGACCACAATACAGAGGGTGTTAGCAAACGAAGGTCACTGGATGAGCATAAACAGACTGTGTGGCAGGGCATATCAATCATAGTTGACCGATGAGGTCCTCCTGTCAAGGTTCAATGTCTCAAGGTGCAGAAGGTTGTTGAGTTTAAGCACTCTATTCAAGAGTTAGCCTCAATGCTAAGTGCAGGGATTTCTACTAAGAGTGGCCAGTCAAGGAATGGATCTTAGAGAAGAACCTCTCATGAAATAACTTGCTCCCCCTGAATCCATGCGTGCAAAAAGAGGAGAGAATGCAGAATGCAGAGTGCAAGTTCCCTTGATACCTGGCGGAGGTCTGGCCTCACGCATAGTGAGTGTTTCCAGGTAGACTGAACCTGCCCTTCTCCACATCAGCATTTTATGCACCATAGGGACACTTACTTATGATGAGCATGGCAACATCTAGACACATGAGATGCAACTAGCTAAACATGCAAAAGAACTTAAAAAGACCTCGTATGTGGGATGCACTTATTCAAATGATAGCAATCAGGTGGGAGGACGACACAAACCTAGTTCTCTTCTCAAGGTGAAAAATTTGTCACTGCTTAGAGGTTTTGTAAAAATATCTGCCACTTGTCTTTCAGATTCAATAAACTGGAATTCAAAGTTTTTCTTGCTTACCTCATCTCGAAGAAAATGATGCCTTACTTCAATATGTTTTGAGCGAGAGTGTTGGATGGGATTTTTAGCCAGATTGATGGCACTAGTGTTGTCGCACAAGATGGGCATGCATCCAAGATCTACTCCATAGTCCTGGAGTTGGTGCTTTATCCATAGTACCTGAGTCCCACAGCTGCCTGCCGCTACATACTCAGCTTCGGCCATGGACAAGGCTACGGAGTGCTGCTTCTTGGACGCCTAAGAGACCAGGCAGCCACCCAAGTAATTGTAATACCCACTAGTGCTTTTTCGATCAAGTTTGCACCCAGCATAGTCAGCATCAGTATATGAAATTAATTCAAAATAGCATGATGAGGGATACCAAAGTCCTAGGTCATGTGTGTTAGCAATGTATCTCAAGATTCTCTTAACTGCAATCAGGTGAGATTCCTTCGGTTTTGCTTGAAAACGAGCACACATGCACACACTGAACTGTATGTCAGGCCGAGACACAGTGAGATATAAAAGAGATCCAATCATATCACGGTATGTTTTAGGATCTACAGATTTGCCATTTTCATCTGCATCTAGGGAGGCATTTGTTCCCATGGGTGTGGTTATGGCCTTGGTATCCTTCATCTCGAATCTCTTCAGGATTTCCAGTATGTACTTGGATTGATTTATGAAGAGCCCTTTCTTTGACTATGAGACCTGCAATCCAAGGAAAAATCGAAGCTCTCCCATAAGGCTCATTTCAAATTCTTCTGTCATGAGTTCAGCAAATTGGTTGCACAAGGTAACATTTGTTGATCCAAAAGTTATGTCATCCACATAAATCTATACAACGATGATGTGGCCATCCATTACCTTGGTGAAGAGGGTTTGATCAATCTTATCTCTGATGTAGCCCTTGTCAGTTAAATGAGCACTGAGCCTATCATACCATGCCCGTGGAGCCTGCTTTAAGCTGTAGAGAGCCTTGTTCAACTTGTAAACATGATTAGGCAGATCAGCAAGTTCAAATCCAGGAGGCTGTTCTACAAACACTTCTCCCTTAATCAATCCATTCAAAAATACACTTTTGACATCCATTTGATATTTAATGCCTAAGGAACATGTAAAAGCTAGCAGGATTCTGATGGCTTCTAATCTTACAACGGGGGCAAAGGATTCTTCAAAGTCAATGCCAATTTCCTGATTATAACCCTTGGCCACTAACCTGGCCTTATTTCTAATGATGGCCCCTTCCTTATTCAGTTTGTTCTTAAAAACCCATCTAGTCCTAATGACATGCTGGTCGGTGGGTCTGGGAACTAAATACCAAACTTGACTCCTTTTAAATTGGTTGAGTTCATCATGCATGGCATTAACCCAATTTTCATCTAGTAGGGCCTCCTCGATTCATTTGGGTTCAAATTGAGAAACAAGAGCAGTGAGGTCTTCATTATGAACAGCATTATGGAAAGATCGGGTCCTAGGGGGATCATGAATGCTTCCTATGATGTTCTGAATAGGATAGTCTTTCAAAGTACGAAAGTTTGTAGAAGACTCACCTGGCATGATTGGTTGTGCAGGGACTTCGGTTGGCTGAACGGTCCCTTGTTCTGCAGGTTGTGACTGATCGTTCACCATAAGATCTTCTTTGTGTTCCAAAAAGTTTCCGTCAGGATCCTCCTTTTCCCTGATCACAACACTGTCATGTTTGTCTGTTAATGTTTCAGAAAACACCACATGTGGAGTTTCCTCCATAGTTTGATTCCTAACGTTAACCACCCTATATGCTCTTGATGTCTCGACATATCCCAAGAAAATGCCAATGTCACTCTTGGCCTCAAATTTATCTAAATCTGATTTGTCGTTATTGTGCACATAGCATTTTGCACCAAAAACTCTGAAATAGGCCAAGTTGGGTTTTTTACCTTTCAACATTTCATAAGGGATTTTCTTACACTTTGGCCTTACCATGGCCCTATTGATGATGTGGCATGCGGTGTTTGCTGCTTCAGCCCATAACTTTCTTGGGAGTTGACTCTCGACCAACATGGTCTGGGCAATCTCCACAATGGTGCGATTTCTTCTTTCCACAATCCCATTTTGTTCTGGAGTCCTAGGGGAAGAAAATATGTGTGTTAGTCCTTCTTGATCACATAATTCAGAGAAGGATGAATTTCTGAATTCTCCTCCATTGTCAGACTGGATGGTAGAAATTTTGAATTTACCTTGCTGCTTCACTTTCCTAAAGAATTTCTGAAACACAGTAAATGCATCATCTTTGTTAGTGAGAAAGAAAATCCATGTGAAGCGAGTGTGATCATCAACAATCACATATCCATACCTTTTCCCATTAAGGCTAGATGTTCTCGATGGACCGAACAGGTCCATATGCAAGAATTCAAAATGAGTAAGAGGTAGGGGCTCACTTCTTGATTTGAATGTTTTTCTAGTTTGCTTACCTCGGGAACACGCTTTACAAACCTGATCAACTTTTGAATAAGACAATTTGGGTAATCCTCTCACCATTTGATGTTTGGATAGTTTGTGCAGTGTGTCGTAGCTGACGTGTCCCAGCCATCAGTGCCACAGACCTGCGTCACTGAGTTGACTGGCCATCAGGCACATTCCTTCAAAGCTAGGGGCATCAAGATCTATCATATAAACGTTATTGACCCTGTGACCTGTAAAGAGTACAGATTTAGAGTCTTTCTCAAGAATTCTACACTCATTAGCGTCAAACATCACCTTGTGACCTTTGTTGCATAGCTGGCTTATACTAAGCAGATTGTGCTCAAGACCCTCAACAAGCATCACATTTTCAATTGATTTAGAAGGGTTCTTACCCACGATGCCTGTGCCAATTACCTTGCCTTTATCCTTACCTCCAAACTTGACTTGCCCTCCTTCCTTCTTGATTAAGTGGCTAAACTTGTTCCTGTCTCCCGTCATATGCTGTGAGCAGCCACTGTCCAAGTACCAGCGGTTGTGATGGGCTGCTAGGCAATCCTGTATAGAAAATATTAGGTAGAGGTCTTTGGAACGCAGGCACATCTGGGTTCATAGTCAGAACTGAAAGTGTGCAATAAAATCTTTGAAACCCAAACTTGCCTAAACACTTTTGTTCTATGACCGAACCAGCACGGGTTATAAATGGTACTTGGTTGGTTGCAAGCATGACAGGGTTATCTCATGAAGTTCATGGGGTGTAAGTTAGACTGAGGTTGGTTTGAGCTTTTTCAAAACGGCCATGTTTCTTATGGTAGACACTCATGCTGGACTGACCATTGAACCTTCTTCCTTTACTGTGGTGTTTTTTCTTGTCAGAATGGTAGGCTATCCTGCATCTAGGCATATCCCAGGTGCTTTGACCTGAAAGGCGCTGGGGGGTATTGAAACCATGGCCTGGTTGTCCATACCATTGACCTCACCTCTTGGCAGGCTTGTCCTGAGTCTGGGGCTTAGTATGGTTGGATCTGGTCTGATGATTGTGGCCACTATCTGATTCAGTAGCATGATGGGTGGAAGTCTCTTTCATGGATTCATCAGCAATCAATTTTCCCCTCCCTTTTTCAGAACAGAAGGAAACAGTTTTGAACTCGAAAGGCCTCTTATTGGTAGGATTGAAACCAAGCCCTTCTTTTCTAAAGTTGACCCGAGTACCTAAGATAGCATCTAGATTAGATTTTCCCAGTGTCATTTTTTCAAGGGTTGATTATTTGCCCTTCAACTCTTCTTCAATTTTTTCAAGGTTCTTTTGCATTACAAGGTTAACAGTGTTAACAGCTTCATATTTTTCAAGATTAAGCCTACTCTCGTTTTCCCACTCTTCACATCTTTGTTCAGTCTGGCTCAGATTTTCTTTAAGGGCATCACTCTCTTCTTTTAGGATTAGCAGATCTGAACGGGTGGTTTCAGCTTGTTTCTTTAGTTCTTCATTCTCAGCTCTTATGGTTTCCAGCTCCTTGTTGACAAGATTATTTTGAGTGAGAAAGTTTAGTTTCTTCTTCAACTGCCTATTCTCCTTTCTATATATTTCAAATTTCTCAAGAAGTTCTGCATAGGCATCTTCCCAATCTTCTATAGAAAAGGTCTCGAAGGGATTCCTTACCTGATCCTCACTCTCGTCAGCCATGAGGCAGTAATCGTCTTCATCTTCATCCGAAGAAGGGCTTTCATCCTCCTCTTCTTCATCGCTCCAAGTGGACACCATGGCCTTGGGCTTCTTTCCCTTGGCCTTGGTCAGTTGCTTCATCAACTTAGGGCACTCTCCTCTCATGTGTCCTGGTTTCTTGCACTGGTAGCAAATCAAAGTATCAGACTTCTTGAGGTGGGTAGATTTGAAGTTGGGATTTTTACTTACCTGAAGGTTCTTCTTCTTCTTCTGGAATTTACCTCTTCTTCTTAGGAAATTCTTGAACTATCTGGTGAGCATAGCATGGTCGGCCAGAGATGTCTATGGGACATCATCTTCATCCTCTTCATCTGAATCTTCTGTGTTCTCAGACACCTTGAGCCCAACAATCTTCTTGGGTTTAATATCTTCCTCACTTTGCTTGAAGTAAAGCTCATACGTCATGAGTGAGCCTATCAATCCGTCAATGGTCAATGTAGACAGGTCCTTTGAATCCTCAATGACAGTGGACTTTGTGTGCCACGCTGGGGTGAGAGATCTGAGGATCTTCCTAACAAGTTTAGTTTGATCGTATTCTTTGCCTAGAAGTTTCAGATTATTTGTTAACTAAGCGAATCTCGCATACATTTTAGAGATAGATTCCTCTGGCTTCATTCTGAACATTTCATATTCAGAGGTTAACAGATTGGCCTTGGTGGCCCTTACTTCAGTTGTCCCCTCATAGATTAACTGGAGTCTATCCCACATTTCTTTTGCTGATTTGCATGTAGAGACTCTTGAGTATTCTGTGGGGTGGATAGCGCATTGCATAATGTTCATGGCGCTCCAACTGGTGGTGGATTTTTTGATCTGATCTGGGGTCTAGGTATCGTCCACATCAGGTATGACAAACGGACCCTTACTAACCACACGCCAAATCTGGTGATCCTAGGCACGTAGGAAAACTTCCATTCGGTTCTTCCAATATAGATAATTAGTACCATCGAAAAATGGAGGTTTGTTGATGGCCTGGCCCTCAGCTACATAGCTGCAAGGGACACTCCCATCGAATCTCTCTGGGTCGTTGGACCACATCTCTGGGAACCTACTCTGATACCAATTGTTGGATGGTTAAGAGAGCATCTAGAGGGGGGTGAATAGATCCGGGTAAACACAATGAGCAATTTAAAACGTTTTAAAATGATGAATCAGAACGAGCCTCAGATCTGAACTTTAACCCGTGGGCTATGTAGTGGAAAGAAGATCTTGGTAACGCTGTGAATGGAGATAGGAGAGATGGAAGGAGAACATCACACCATTGCACGAGGATTTAAGGTGGTTCAGTTGTCCCAAGACAAACCTACGTCCACCCCTCTCCCAGAAGAGGCTTCCACTCTTTGGCCAAAAGAAGTGTTACCACACACACACACACACACACACACACACACACACACGAGGAGCAGGCTCCTCACGAGGATGACGTCCTCACTACACACAGGGACGGGTCCCCCACACAAAACAAGTTGAACATGAAAAGGAAAACAAAAGGGCAAAAACAACAAGAACAGAGATTGATAATGGAAAGGAAAGGCAGGGCTGGCTTCACGGCTGTTGATCTTCTTTCTTAACTTTCTCCTATTCTTCCATCTGGGCTTAGCAGGCGCTTTTCTCTCTTTTCTTTTCTTTCTCACACTCTATCTTTTGCACTTAGAAAGGTTCATCCCATAACCCTTGCAGCGGCGACAACAGTAGCATTTTTCTTCATGGAGTCCTTCTATTTATAGGCACAATCACCCCTTTCAGAAGAGGTTCCAGGCTGAGCATGATTGGCCCTTCATAAATAAGCATTTCTCTTCAGGGACCTTTTATCTTGGCAGTTGTTGGTTGGCCATGGAGGTATCAGACAATTTCTTCCCATTTTGTTGCTTTTGGTTGACCTAAGAGGGCGTGAGAGGAGCCTCCTAAGAAGGATCTGTAGCATCTTTACTGTCCAGCTGGTAGGATAGCCAGGACGTCCTTTTATCCCGAGGGATCTTGTAGACAGAGCCTCTAATTGGGTGGAGGCAAAAAGCTGGTTACCAGGATTAGAGACATTTCTCAAATTTAGTAACTTACTTTTCCACTGACCAAAAGATTGATATAGCAACCCATGATTACCAAAATGGTTGACTGACCAGGGAGACCTTTCTAGACCTCAAAAGATGTGTTTTTAGACACTTGCGATTCCTATTTTTGCTCTCTGGATCACCCAGTCGAAATGACAGAAAACTGCTTAAAACGGAGGTAGTTTGGCTCACTGAGGCATTTCATCAAACACCTTCTGTTGATTCAATAAGGTCGGTGCAGCTTCTGACTTGAACAGTGAGGTCGGTGCAGAAAAGATCCTTGGCCTTTGGCAAGGTCAGTGCAACTTTGGATTTCTTCAGTGGAGGTCGGTGCAGGTTACTGTTCTACCAGACATAGGTCAATGCACATACAAAGCTTGGTCCTCGGCAGGGTCGGTGCACATCAGAAGCTTGGCCAATGCAAGGTCAGTGCACATAAAGAGCCTCTTCAGTAGAGGTCGATGCACATTTAGATATCCTTCAGATGAAGTCGGTGCACATTTTTTGAGTAAGGTCGGTGCAAGCTTCAAGGTCAGTGCACACTTGATAAGGTCGGTGCAAGCTTCAAGGTCAGTGCACGCTTCAAGGTTCCTCTCATGCAGGTCGGTGCACATCTTGAACTTCCTTAGTAAGGTCTGTGCATATTAAGGAGCAAGGTCCGTGCACACTTTGAACTTTAGCATAGAAGTCAGTGCATACCGCGACCCAAGTCTGTGCATATTTAGACGGTCAGTGCACATCTGGAGAAAACTCGGTGCACATCCATGCTACGAGCACTCAAGGTCGGTGGATATTCTGAGTAAGGTCAGTGCACATTCCATAGCAAGGTCGGTGCAACTTTCATATTCCCTCCTATGCAGGTCGGTGCACGTTGCTGATGAGGTCGGTGCACGTTCCATAACAAGGTTAGTGCACATTCGATGCTTTGAACATTCAGGGTCGGTGCAACTTTCATTCTTGGAGCATTCAAGGTCGGTGCAGGTTTCATATTTCCTCATATGTAGGTCAGTGCACATCACTATTGGCTTTATGCAAGTCAGTGCACATAACTATTGCTCTTAGTTAGGTCGGTGCATATGAAGGGCAGCGTCGGTGCACATGAAGCATTTTGGAAGGATTTGTTCACACCTGGACATATCAAAGGATGTCATGAGTTTCTGAGCCAATTGACTAATTACTCATGATGTGTCATCATCAAAATAGTATAATTAAGCATATTACACATATGCCCAACAATCTGTACTTTATTTTATGAGCTTTACATTGAAATTCTTTGGCCATGTATTATGTGGATGTCTAAATAAATACTTGGGATCAATGATCCATAACTACAATGCCTGGTATTAATGAGGCCCGGTCTGATCCTGGGGGGAGCGCCCGAAAGTACTTGTACCCGTGGGACCTATTATTGACCTGGTGTGGCATTGCACCGAGTACATGCGTGCTAGATTTGTTTATGACATTCCACTTATTCATGAAATACTTGACTCGTACATGCTTCCATGAAATGGCCAATTCCATGATTATACATGCTACATAATTGTTCTTGAAAATCTTACTCTTGTTAACTTGTTTACTTGTGATCCTATATACGAACACTCCTTTACTCTCTCATGCTCATGATTCATGTTTTACTCACGAATTTTGTCATGACAATTTACCTTATCTAAAAATGTTAATTACTTAAAGTTGCTTGATATAGAGATTTAAGTCCTACTAAGCTTTGTGTTCACCCTGCATTTTCGGTTAATGTTTCAAGTAGTTCTGACGAGGAACCCCAAACAAACGGGGAGGGACAAAAGTGAAAAGAAAGACCAAGCTTAACTTAGATTCCCTTGGTTTAATTGTTGCTCTTGTTAGAATTAAGTGTATTTGGAAGTTGTAATTATGTCTCTTGAGGCTTAGTGTGTTGTAAAACCCTATTTGATGAAATAATAGTATCCTTTTCTCGTTATCTACATTGTGGTTGGACCCCTTATATGCATGCTCTGATCAACACAAATGTTACGACTCGTCGCGCCTCGATATTCCGCGTAGGGGCGTGACACATATTGCTAATGAAGACATCACTATTGCCACTGCCAAAATAGTGGCGTCTGAAGAAGAAGGAGTATTACCACCTCCTCCATTTGAGTGTGCCTCGAGTGACACGCTTGAGGGCATTATTAGCAAGACAGCCATAGACCCTACCGTCCTGATGACGCTGCAAAGATACCAGTGGGAGATAGAACTACTAAAAGAAAAATTAAATGAAAAAGCTGAACACGCTATGATGCCCAAGCAACCGAGGGCACAAATTGATTCGTCACTGGGAGGTTTCAACCCCATGGACGCCCCCTCACCGGGTGTTCTACAATAGGCATACCAGAGCCAGGCTATTCCCCAGTATCACCCTCAGCGGCTCTAGCCAGTATGGCCAATGCCTCTCCAGATGCAGTAGCAAGCTCCACTATCAAGGCCTTTGCCACCCCATGCTACAGCTCTAGCCACACCATTGATGCGGCCCGCTCACCTCTACCCTCAACCAGCAGAGCTAGTTATGGTGAACAAATTGATGGTGCAACATATGATCGAGGAAAGACTGGCGAAGAGGGGTGGCGATGATTATGCCCCCTTCGACATATATGAAGTGCCATATCCAGCCTACCATGCTGCCGAAAGACTGCCACTTAGCGTCAACAAGCCATCAAAATTTGACGAATTCAATAGGCAGGGCTCCCCGAAAGAACACATCGCATATTATGTAATAGTCATGGGTGACTTGGCGGCGGATGAGTCATACCTGCTGTAGTTCTTTGGGCCCTCACTAACAGGACCTACCTTTGAATGGTATTCTAGCCTGCCGGTCGGGTCTATCAATGACTGGATGGACATGCAGCGGAGGTTTAATGAAGGATTCCACGTCGTCGAGGCAAAGGTGACCGTGGCTGAGCTATATGCAACTAAACAAAGAAATGATGAAACAGCTGCAGAATATATCAAAAGATGGAGGGATCTCAGCATGAAGTGCCGACGTCCTCTGCATCAAGAATCTAAGAAAAGAAATCTTGGAGAAAATAATCAGAATAGAAATATGGTCTTTTGACCGATTAAATGATATTGTAACTGAGGTTGAAGACTTCTTCGCGAGATATCCTTCTGCCCCTGCTGACCCAAGTCATCAAGCCAGGCAAGCTAATAAATGGCCGATACTCAAAGCAGTCCATGTTGTTGGCACTAAGGCAAAATGGCACAAAAGGGCGCACAACCCTCCTCCCAATGAACTTGCTGGACGTCGAGAGAGGCCTCCCCTGTAGAACAAAGCAAAGAAGCTCTACGCCTTCCCCAGAGATAGGACTCGAGCATTATTCGAGTGGGCTGTCAAATGTAACAAGATCACTCTTTCAAAGTCAAAGAGGCCTGATGACATTAAGAGAAGAGATGATCTTTGCTTCTGCTCCTATCATCAAATTCCTGGACATCCCATTGAAGACTACCAAATAATCAAGGACATCGTCCAGGGCTTAATCAAAAGGGGGGAGCTGCAAATGGGGGAGTACAGGGTTGATCCCCCACGCCCTCATGAAATGCCTACTCAAGGGGCATCAATCAACATGATATCTATATATCAACAGCTGCCTAAAGAAGTGCCAGCGGCTTGCACCTGGCACACTTATGAAGACCGTATCCCGTCGCATGGAAGGGAGCAAGAGAATTGGCAAGCATCGCCAACAAGGACTGGCATCTTGCCCGGCTTCAGGGGCCCAAATTCCTAGCACCATGAACCAGCCCACTCTGCCTCCTGTAGTTTCTCTTTGGCACCAAATAGCCCTTCCAATAGCCATTAGAAGGCCAACAGACAACAAACAGAAACAAGCCCTGGTGTAGGTGCATGAAGAAGCCAGCTCGGCCGTGGAAGGGTTGCAAGCCATTATAAATGGGCCAGATGAGCACAAGTAGCCCATGAGCCAGCCTGTGCAGCTCAAGGAGCATGCCCTTCAAAGACGCTATGAGTTTCAAGGGCTAATAAAAAGAACTGAAGAAAAAGCGGGGTGTTGAATGCACCAAGCAACCCCCTGTGGGGGTAGATGCCAGCCATAAAGGGGAAGGAAAAGAAGAATGCAAAGGCTACAAGGAGATACGTTGCTATCTCCTGCAACACATTGTCAGCCTCGTCTAGTGTGGCTCAAACTTCTGGCAAAGAAGGCGAAGAAATCTTCTTTGTGCCGAAGGGACCGAATCCGGCTAAAGCTTCTACCTCCCACCATGCTACCGAGTCTGGGAGAATATCAAGACAACCCCTGCCAGCCTACAAGGAGGCGCAATACCACATCCCTCCTACACTCGGAGGCATAAGACATAGGGAGTTCATCTCGAAGAAACTGGTCGCATCTGGCAATGATGGCGGGATGCCACTCATCTCCAACAAACCAGAGGCGGAAGATAGCACTCCTGGCCCCTCTTGGCAAGACCCTACCGTGATGGCGTTATTATACCAGAAGCAGCAGGAAATTGAAATGCTACGAAGGCGGCTAAATGAAATGAACATGAGTCCATCTATGCCAAAATTGGTAGGACTTCTACTTGAGATGGCACAGTGTGATAGTAGCTTACCTGAAGCCCCAACATGGCGGCCATGTCCCAAATGGTACCTAAATATACAGGGGGCATTCTCCATCAACAACTCTAGTATGTAGTCTCCCGAGCATGTCGTGGCGCAAATGTAGCTCCTCGGACAATGGTGCCAATAAGCCCGCATATGCAGCCAGCCATCTTACACCCGAGTCCAGTAGGTCTGACGACAATGGACAAGCTGAGGGTGGAACAAACAATGGATATGAAGATGGCCGAGGGAGAAGTCACCAAGGCCGAGTTACAAACAATCAACCAAAAAGACGATGAGTCCGCTATAGACTACATAAGAAGATGAAGAAATCTCCGTGAAAGATGTAGGCATCCGCCAAGCTACGGGGATGCTGTTCAAATCTACAAAAATAATTTGAAGGAGGAAGTCCTGCAAAGGGTCGTCGACATTGAAGTCAAGACCTTTGAACAACTGAATGACATCGTGGCTGATATCGAAGCATTTCTGGCAAAGTTTGACTAGGCTTCTACAACCCCGAGCCAAAGGAATAAACCGAGCGGCAAGCACCAGGTGAAAGAAGAAATTTGCATCTCAAATTTTGAAGCCTTCGAGCGACAAAAAAGGGAAATGATAGAGACAGCTAGCCTTTCTTCGGCCAAGTCGACAAAACAAGAGCCCTCATTAAGGGACAAGATGAAAAAGCCTAACTCATTTTGGAAGGACAAGACTCGGGCTCTCGTTGAGTGGGCTCGTGAATGTGGCAAAGGTGCGCTCTCAGAGCCGAAGAAATTAGGCGAGGTCGAAAGAAAAGATGATCCATGTTTCTGTCCTTATCACCAAGCGATGGGGCATCCCATTGAGGATTGCTATGTGTTTAAGGACATTATCGAACGCCTAATCAAGAAAGGTGAATTGTAAATGGGCGAGTACAAGGTGGACCCACCGTGCCCTCATCAGATGCCCGCCTTGAAAATAGCGGCCCCGCGTGGCAGCACTGCCTCAGCTTCTCCTCACAAGTCTGGTTGAAGCCAACATCTGGAATGTCCGCACAGCTTGAATGCAGATGCTTGCCAGCAAAAGAAGAATGCTGAATAAGGCAACATAAAAAGAGAGAGACTCGTTCTGAGGGAAAAAGAAAAAAAGAGGAAAAAAAAAGAATGAATGCAAAAAAAAAATGATGAATGCAATTCTGCATTGCAGCTCATTGTCGGCACTATCTATGTCGACAGACTCAAAATATACACATGCTTCACGGTGGCAAAGGCTCTCAACAATGTCGTCAAGGTTGGAATGAAATAGGGGCATTCCCCGCAAGCTATAAGTCACATTCAGGGGTAGAGTCATCCTACACTCCTGAGACTAAAGATAGGGGTGTACAGACCCCACCTTCACTCAGCCTTTACGCATCAAAGGGGAGCAGCAAAAAGCTTCCGCTTAATCGCTGAATCTTTACGAGCAAAGAGTCAGCTGAGCATGCGCAATAAGCACGAATAGTATGCAAGAGGCAGGAGGATGAACCACATTGCAAATAAATGCCATCAACTAATGCAGAATGATGTCAAGCAAGCCATAACCGAAGAGACAAATACGGCCAATGCCAGGTCCGGCAGCAGAACAATGAGGCTACTAAAGAAAACCACTGAGAGATACTCCCTCCAAATTAAAAGACCCAACTACATATAGTTATAGCTCTGCAAAGGCCAGCGTAATGTGGAGGGGGATGGTTCGTAGCAATGCGTCCAGATACGACCATAACTCCCAGAAGAAACAAGCAAGGTAGTTAAGCCAGCAAAAGCAACAAACCATGCTCTCCCTGCCTAGTCTATATATATATATATATGAGGCAAGCATGGCCTCCTCGACCACCTCCATAGGTGAAGGGCACCCTAGCAACATTACACGATGAGTGCCCGGGGAACATGAAGTGGATGCACCGTCCGCGGAGCTAGGAAGACCCCGCAACTGCAACTACCATCACAAAGGGCCAAGAGGATGACACTCAATGTAAGCATCGGAAGCTCATTGCTGTAGGAGCCGCAGTTGTTCGGAGCATCTCCCGCATAAATCAATGATAAAAAGAAGACAATTGTTGATCCTATGCATAGCTATTGCCGAATATCCCTGGGGGGTAGTGTCAAATCAATGGTCCCACCGACGCTAAGAAGCCTTCATTCGCTGCCAGGCCGCCTGTTTTAAAAATGGGTCTAGGCCCCATCGGGGTACCCCTTTCTTCTCAACCTCGATCTTCCAACCAGATCACCAAATAAACGTTCATTAGCTTCCGACAATTTGCCGCACTATTAAATATGTAAACCTTGCAGAGGGGATGCAAGATCAAGTACTGTCGGGTGATCTACACCCTTGACTCCACTCTCCCTTTCAAGCCAGCAAATAAACTCATTTCGGCTCCTAATGGCCTGCCATAACCCCCCCCCTTGTCCCACCGGGATTCATGATGTTTTGCCAACTCCTCATGCCGCGAGGATATTCACCATTTGTCCCGCCGGGACCAGCCCTCTACCCTCGGCCTGGAACCTATGCTCCTAGTTGGTGCATTCTCATCATCCTTCCGCGTGCTGCCATAGTAACTACTCAAATATACTAAGAGATAGCAAATTTGTCCCACGGGGCTCGCCCCACCATTGATGGTTTGGACATTATGCCCAAAATCGGCCCATAAACCTTTTCCCTTGGCCTGAGGCACTCCGCCCTCGCCGAGCTCTAAACATTGCCCCCAATCCCACTGGAATGGGCCCATAAACCTTTTCCCTTGGCCTGAGGCACTCCGCCCTCGTCGAGCTCTAAACATTGCCCCGAGTCCCACTGGAATGGGCCCATAAAACCTTTCCCTTGGCCTGAGGTATTCTGCCCTCGCCGAGCTCTAAACATTGCCCCCAGTCCCACTGGGCTGGGCCCATAAAACCTTTCCCTTGGCCTAGGGCATTCCGCACTCGCCGAGCTCTTAAACATTGTGCCCAATCCCGCTAGGGTGGTCCCATAAAACCTTTCCCTTGGCCTGAGGCATTCCTCCCACGCCGAGCTCTAAACATTGCCCCCAGTCCCACTAGGCTGGGCCCATAAAACCTTTCCATTGGCCTCAGGCATTCCGCCCTCCCCGAGCTCTAAAATATTGCCCCCAGTCCCACTGGGCTGGGCCCATAAAACCTTTCCCTTGGCCTGAGACATTCCGCCCTCGCCGTGCTCTTAAACATTGCCCCCAGTCCTGCTAGGCTGTGCCCATAAACCTTTTTCCCTTGGCTTGAAGCACTCCGCCCTCGCCGAGCTCTTGGATATTTATATTTAGTCCCATTGGAGTAATAAGCAGTCGAAATCACTAATAGTCCCACCGGACGAAGTATCTCACATCGCGGACAAGTCTGCGCCAGGGAGCCCAACAAAAAAAAAGAAAAAAGAGAAAGAAGAGAACTAAAAAAATGATGGTCTAAAATGAACTTAATAAATCAATAAACACAATAAACTCAATGAACCCAAATAAATCAAATAAACCCAACAAACTCAGTGAACCAAATAAACCCATAAATTCGATAAACCAAATAAACCTAAAAAAGAGAGAGAGAAGGAAAACCAAATAAACCCAATAAACCTGATGATTTCAACAAACCCAATGAACGAATAAACCCAATAAACCCAATAAACCAAACAACCCCATAAATCCAACAAAATCAATAAACCACATATACCCAATAAACTGCATAAGCCTAATAAGCCCAATGAACCAAATAAACCCAATAAACCCAACAAACTCAATAAAGTCAATAAGCCCAAATAAACTCAACAAACCAATACACTCAATAACCCAAATAAACTCAATAAATTAAATAAACGCAATAAACTCAACAAACCAATAAATCAATAAACCCAAATAAACTCAACGAACTAACAAACTCAATGAACTCAAGTACACCAAATAAACCAAATAAATTAAACAAACCCAAACGAACCCAGCAAACCCAATAAACCCAAACAAATCCAATAGACCAAATAAACTCAACAAACCAATAAACCCAACAGGCCAAATAAACCAAATAAACCCAACAAACTCAGTAAACCGAACAAACTCAATGAACCCAACAAATCCAACCAAAAAGACCCCTCTCCCTTTGGCTTGGACCTTCCATCTGGCCAGAGAATAAAAAGACCCCCTTTTACCTTTGGCTCTGACCTTCCGCCTGACCAGAGAACAAAAAGACCCCTTTTCATTTTGGGCCAGGCCTTCTGCCCCAGCTAGAGAACAAAAAGATCCCTTTCGCTTTGGCTCGGACCATCCATCCAGCCAGAGAACAAAAAGATCCCTTTTACTTTGGCTCGGATCATCCGTCCAGCCAAAGAACAAAAAGACCCTTTCACTTTGGCTCGGACCATCCGTCCTGTCAGAGAATAAAAAAATCCTTCTATCGTCAGCATCATGACCTCCCATCTAGGTTGGCGCATAAACCAATAAAAATCCTTCTACCATCAGCATCATGACCTTCGTCTAGGCTGGCGCATAAACCAACAAAAAAAAAACCCCTTCTACCCTCAGCATCATGACCTTCCGTCTAGGCTGGCGCATAAACCAACAAAAAACCCCATCTGCCCTTGGCGTCATGGCATACCGTCTAGGCCAAGTTGTCTGGCCGCATGGTAATTCGTCTAGGCCGGTAAATATTCTACCTTGGCATCATGACATACCATCTAGGCCAAGTTGTCTGGCAACATGACAATTCATCTATGCCAGTAAATATTCTACCTTGGCATCGCGACACACCGTCTAGGCCAAGTTGTCTGGCAACATGACAATTCGTCTAGGCCAATAAATATTCTGCCTTGGCATCATGACATACCGTCTAGGCCAAGTTATCTGACAACATGACAATTCGTCTAGGCCAGTAAATATTCTTCCTTGGCATCATGACCTTACGTCTAAGCCAAGTCATTCTGCGTCACGACCTTCGGTCTAAGTCGATCATCATCCTACCGTTGGCCTGGAGCTGCCATCCGAACCAATGAACAAAAAGACCCCTTCTCCCTTGGCGTCATGACCTTACATCTAAGCCAAGTCATTTGGCATCACGACCTTCAGTCTAAGGCGATAATCATCCTACCGTTGGCCCGGAGCTGCCATCCGAACCAATGAACAAAAAGACCCCTTATTCCTTTACGTCACGACCTTACATCTAAGCCAAGTCATTCGGTGTCACGACCTTCGGTCTAAGCTGACAATCATCCTACCATTGGCCCGGAGCTACCATCTGAACCAATGAACAAAAAGACCCCTTCTTCCTTGGTGTCATGACCTTACGTCTAAGCCAAGTCATTCAGCGTCACGACCTTCAGTCTAAGCCAACAATCATCCTATCATTGGCTCGGAGCTGTCATCCGAACCAATGAACAAAAAGAATGAACGCAAAAAAAAATGATGAATGCAATTCTACATTGCAGCTCATTGTCGGCAATATCTATGTCGACAGACTCAAAATATACACATGCTTTGCGGTGGCAAAGGCTCTCAACAATGTCGTCAAGGTTGGAATGAAATAGGGGCATTCCCCGCAAGCTATAAGTCACATTCAGGGGTAGAGTCATCCTACACTCCTGAGACTAAAGATTGGGGTGTAAAGACCCCACCTTCACTCAGCCTTTACGCAGTAAAGGGGAGCAGCAAAAAGCTTCCGCTCAATCGCTGAATCTCTACGAGCAAAGAGTCAGCTGAGCTTGCGCAATAAGCATGAATAGTATGCGAGAGGCAGGAGGATGAACCACCTTCAAATAAATGCCATCAACTGATGCTGAATGATGTCACGCAAGCCATAACCGAAGAGACAAATATGGCTAATGCAAGGGCCGGCAGCAGAACAATGAGGCTACTAAAGAAAACCACTGAGAGATACTCCCTCCAAATGACAAGACCCAACTACATATAGTTGTAGCTCTGCAAAGGCCAGCATAATGTGGAGGGGGATGGTTTGTAGCAATGCGTCCAGATACGACCATAACTCCCGGAAGAAACAAGCAAGGTAGTTAAGCCGGCAAAAGCAACAAACCCTGCTCTCCCAGCCTAGTCTATATATATATATATATATATATATATATATATATATATATATATGACGCAAGCATGGCCTCCTCGTCCACCTCCATAGGCGAAGGGCACCCTAGCAGCATTACACGATGAGTGCCCGGGGAACATGAAGTGGATGCACCGTCCGTGGAGCTAGGAAGACCCCGCAACTGCAATTACCATCACAAAGGGCCAAGAGGATGGCACTCAATGTAAGCACCGGAAGCTCATTGCTGTAGGAGCCACAGTTGTTCGGAGCATCTCCCGCATAAATCAATGACAAAAAGAAGACAATTGTTGATCCCATACATAGCTGTTGCCGAATATCCCTGGGGGGTAGTGTCAAATCAACAGTCCCACTGACGCTAAGAAGCCTTCATTGGCCGTCAGGCCGCCTGTTTTAAAAATGGGTCTAGGCCCCATCGGGGTACCCCTTCCTTCTCAACCTCGATCTTCCAACCAGGTCACCAAATAAATGTTCATTAGCTTCCGAAAATTTGCCGCACTATTAAGTATATAAACCTTGCAGAGGGGATGCAAGATCAAGTCCTGTCGGGTCATCTACACCCTTGACTCCGCTCTCCTTTTCAAGCTAGCAAATAAACTCCTTTTGGCTCCTAATGGCCTTCCATAACCCCCCCTTGTCCCACCGGGATTCATGATGTTTTGCCAACTCCTCATCCCGTGAGGATACTCCCCATTTGTCCCACCGGGACCAGCCCTCTACCCTCGGCCTGGAACCTATGCTCCTAGTTGGTGCATTCTCATCATCCTTCGGTGTGTTGCCATAGTAACTACTCAAATATACTAAGAGATAGCAAATTTTTCCCACGGGGCTCGCCCCACCATTGACGATTTGGATATTATGCTCAAAATCGGCCCATAAACCTTTTCTCTTGGCCTGAGGCACTCCGCCCTCGCCGAGCTCTAAACATTGCCCCCAGTCCCACTGGAATGGGCCCATAAAACCTTTCCCTTGGCCTGAGGTATTCTGCCCTCGTCGAGCTCTAAACATTGCCCCCAGTCCCACTGGGCTGGACCCATGAAACATTTCCCTTGGCCTGAGACATTCCGCCCTTTCCGAGCTATAAACATTGCCCCCAGTCCCACTGGGCTGGGCGAATAAAACCTTTCCCTTGGCCTGAGGCATTCCGCACTCGCCGAGCTCTTAAACATTGCCCCCAGTCCTGCTAGGCTGGGCCCATAAAACCTTTCCCTTGGCCTGAGGCATTCCGCCCACGCCGAGCTCTAAACATTGCCCCCAGTCCCACTAGGCAGGGCCCATAAAACCTTTCCCTTGGCCTCAGGCATTCCGCCCTCCCCAAGCTCTTAAATATTGCCCCCAATCCCGCTGGGTTGGGCCCATAAAACCTTTCCCTTGGTCTGAGACATTCCGCCCTCACCGTGCTCTTAAACATTGCCCCCAGTCCTGCTGGGCTGCGCCCATAAACCTTTTTCCCTTGGCTTGAAGCACTCCGCCCTCGCCGAGCTCTTGGATATTAATATTTAGCCCCATTGGCGCAATAAGCAGTCGAATTCACTAATAGTCCCACCGGATGAAGTATCTCACATTGCGGACGAGTCTGTGCCAGGGAGCCCAACAAAAAAAAAGAAAAAAGAGAAAGAAGAGAACTAAAAAAATGATGGTCTAAAATGAACTTAATAAATCAATAAACACAATAAACTCAATGAACCCAAATAAACCAAATAAACCCAACAAACATAGTGAACCAAGTAAACCCATAAATTCGATAAACCCAATAAACCCAATGAATTCAACAAACCCAATGAACCAATAAACCAAACAACCCCATAAATCCAACAAAATCAATCAACTATATAAACCCAATAAACTGTATAAGCCCAATAAGCCCAATGAACCAAATAAACCCAATAAACCCAACAAACTCAATAAACTCAATAAGCCCAAATAAACTCAACAAACCAATACACTCAAGAACCCAAATAAACTCAATAAATTAAATAAACGCAATAAACTCAACAAACCAATAAATCAATAAACCCAAATAAACTCAACGAACTAACAAACTCAATGAACTCAAGTACACCAAATAAACCAAATAAATTAAACAAACCCAAACGAACCCAACAAACCCAATAAACCCAAACAAATCCAATAGACCAAATAAACTCAACAAACCAATAAACCCAACAGGCCAAATAAACCAAATAAACCAAATAAACCCAACAAACTCAGTAAACCGAACAAACTCAATGAGCCCAACAAATCCAAACAAAAAGACCCCTCTCCCTTTGGCTTGGACCTTCCGTCTGGCCAGAGAATAAAAAGATCCCCTTTTACCTTTGGCTCCGACCTTCCGTCTGACTAGAGAACAAAAAGACCCCTTTTCATTTTGGGCCAGGCCTTCCGCCCCAGCCAGAGAACAAAAAGATCCCTTTCACTTTGGCTCGGACCATCCGTCCAGCCAGAGAACAAAAAGATCCCTTTTACTTTGGCTCGGATCATCCGTCTAGCCAGAGAACAAAAAGACCCTTTCACTTTGGCTCGGACCATCCGTCCGGTCAGAGAATAAAAAAATACTTCTATCGTCAGCATCATGACCTCCCGTCTAGGCTAGCGCATAAACCAATAAAAATCCTTCTACCATCAGCATCATGACCTTTCGTCTAGGCTGGCGCATAAACGAACAAAAAAAAAACCCCTTCTACCCTCAGCATCATGACCTTCCGTCTAGGCTGGCGCATAAACCAACAAAAAACCCCGTCTGCCCTTGGGGTCATGGCATACCGTCTAGGCCAAGTTGTCTGGCCGCATGGTAATTCGTCTAGGCCGGTAAATATTCTACCTTGGCATCATGACATACCGTCTAGGCCAAGTTGTCTGGCAACATGATAATTCGTCTATGCCAGTAAATATTCTACCTTGGCATCGCGACACACCGTCTAGGCCAAGTTGTCCGGCAACATGACAATTCATCTAGGCCAATAAATAATCTGCCTTGGCATCATGACATACCGTCTAGGCCAAGTTATCTGACAACATGACAATTCGTCTAGGCCAGTAAATATTCTCCCATGGCATCATGACCTTACATCTAAGCCAAGTCATTCGGCGTCACGACCTTCGGTCTAAGTCGACGATCATCCTACCGTTGTCCTGGAGCTGCCATCCGAACCAATGAACAAAAAGACCCCTTCTCCCTTGGCGTCATGACCTTACATCTAAGCCAAGTCATTTGACGTCACGACCTTCAGTCTAAGCCGATAATCATCCTACCGTTGGCCCGGAGCTGCCATCCGAACCAATGAACAAAAAGACCCCTTATTCCTTTACGTCACGACCTTACGTTTAAGCCAAGTCATTCGGTGTCACGACCTTCGGTCTAAGCTGACAATCATCCTACCGTTGGCCCGAAGCTACCATCTGAACCAATGAACAAAAAGGCCCCTTCTTCCTTGGCGTCATGACCTTACGTGTAAGCCAAGTCATTCGGCGTCACGACCTTGGGTCTAAGCCGACAATCATCCTATCGTTGGCCCGGAGCTGTCATCCGAACCAATGAGCAAAAAGATCCCTTCTTCCTTGGCGTCATGACCTTTCATTTAAGTCAAGTCATTCGGCTTCACAACCTTCGGTCTAAGCCGACAATCATCCCACCTTTGGCCGGAACTGCCAATCCAAACCAAATGAACAAAAAGGCCCCTTTGTTAACACCAACTCTCAATCCCACCGAGATTCAACACAACACATAAATCTTCTCTTCACTGCCATGACATCAGTCTTCTAATGCCAAAATAGCTGACCTGCGGGTATGCCTATTAAGCCCTAAAAAAAAGAAAAAAGAAAAGAAAGGAAGAAAAAAAAGAAAAAAAGAAAAGAGAGAGAGAGGGAAAAAAGAAAGAAAAAGAAAAAAATATAGAGAAAAAGAAAATAAAAAGAAAAGAAAAGAAAAAATGGTAATCATAATATGATCTGCATGCTTGCTTGCCCCACGTGCATGTTTGCTTGTAATAAAGTATTAATACACACCTCCTTTGAATGTCCTAGGACCGCACCTCTTTGATAAAATAACGTTGCTCCGATTCCAGATAGGTGTGCGTCATGGCATACACTAAGAGATGATAAACTAATTTTTGGTGAGTGCATACGTCAAGGAAAAGAGTTACAGCCATGTTGCTAGCGTAACTTACGAATTACACCCTAGATGAAACTCACACACTCTACACACAATATGAGCAATGCTCCTTAGCCATAGGGACGTCACAAATTCTTCCTAACACTTCATGGATGCTCAAAACTCTACACCCACACAAGGGGTAATCGTGAGGAAAAAGCTGCATGCCCCATTTATTTTAAAAAAATGATGATGGTGGTGATAAGTGGAATGCGAATCTAGGAAGCCTGGAAATCCCCACTGAAATAAATGAGGAAAGTCGCGTGAAATGGTGAAGCAAACTCCATAATAAAAGCCCTATAAGGGAATGTGGATCCAAGAAGCCGAGAATCTCCACTAAGACAAATGAGGAAACTTGCGTGAAATGGTGAAGCAAACCCCACAACAAAATTATAATAAGGGATGAATTCTAGTAGCCGGGAATCTCCATTGAGACACATGAGGAGGCTCGTGCCGAACGGTGAAGTCCAGAATTTAGAATAAACAAGGAGGCTGTGCGAAGCTACCGAAAGTTGAAAACACCAAATGTATGTGTAGACGCAAGAGTAATCTTCTAGTGTTACTTAGAACGTATGTGTGTCCCTATGTTTAGGGTTCGCTGCTCACATACCTACACTATTACACCACAGAGAGATAGTCTTGGGTGTTGATTATGATTTACACTATGCAAATATTTTATACGGTGTCCTCTTTACAAATGCACATCTACTTTAGTTGTGCTTCGTGAACCGCACCCTACCTATGAATCATGGGTGTTGTTCTTGTAGCAACTCAAAATTTTATATATGTATTTATATGCAAAAATAATAATAATAAATGAAAATAAAATAAATGATGAATACCTTTTCTTTATGTCTTTAAAGTGTAGAATATATAAATGTGAACCCTATCCCACGTGTTAACACAAACGACAATTCGCGGCACGATTCTGAGAAGGCGAAGACGTCGGTACTGTAGCAGTACTGTAGCATCCGAATTAAGAGAGAATTATTAGCCTTAATTAAATTCTAATTAGTGGATGATGTCATTTCTTACATCATTGAATAAATGAGGTCATTGTTATTGTCATAGAGGAGGATTTATTTCAACATTCACATATTGGAATTTATTTTCAACATAAGTTGGTGTAATAGTAACATGGGTTGTTGAAATAGAAAAATTATGTGAAAGATTGACTTAGAATTAAATTAGTAATAAAACATCATTGAATAAATGAGGAAATTGATTATGTCATAGAGGGAGATTTATTTCAACATTTACATGTTGGAATTTATTGTCAACATAAGTTGGCGTAATAGTAACATGGGTTGGTGAAATAAAAAAATTTGGTAAAAAATTGACTTAGAATTAAATTAGCAATAAAACATCACTGAATAAATGATGTAATGTCATAGAGGGGGATTTATTTCAACATTCACATGTTAGAATTTATTGTCAACATAAGTTGGTGTAATAGTAACACGGGTTGGTGAAATAGAATAAATTCGGTGGAAACTTGACTTAGAATTAAATTAACAATAAATACTTATGAGATTTGGCCGATAAATAGGGCTGGTCTCTTCTCTACTCAAAGCACAAATCCATTGGGGAAGTGCTAGTTGTAGAGAGAAGAAAATCTTGAAGTTTGGAGGAGTGTTCGAAGTGTTCTTCGTTCTTGTTCTTCTTCCTCTTCGATCTTCCACTAGGTAGGTTTTCTCTTAGGCAAAACTTAATTAGATCTTCATATATGTTTCTTTGCATGAGTATTTTGATTCTATGTAATTTTTCATGATCATGTATTTGTGACTTATTTTGAGATTTAAAGTCCAAAAATTAGAGTTTTTATTGTAAGAACGAGTTTCGATTTTCTATCTAAGAACGTGGATCATATGTGGACCGTGATTTGAACGTGGTAACCACGTCTGATTTGCCTCGTTTATGTGCATTATTTCAAAACTTAAATTTTAAATTTTAAAATCATGTTCTTGCCTTAAAAAGACTATCGAGAAAGAAACGACTACATAAATGAACTCGTAAGGCTATCGCTAAAGGTTTAAACAACTATGCTCGAATTTTCGTAAAATTCCTATACATGATTGACCCTATCCATTTTGATCTAAGTTCTATCTGAAAGCTTGACATCTATTTTTAATGTCTTTTCCTTCATTGAAATTCTTTTACAAATGAACATGTTAGAATATGCGAGAATGATTTCCGTTCGATTTACGTGTTTCTGTGTTTTTTACAAATCGTGTAGCTAGCAAGTCTACCATGAAAGACCGGTGTCTAAGGCTAGAGATCCACGGGAAAACGCTTTATGCGGATAAGTGGTTACTTAATTAGGACCTTGCAAATGTCAGGAGAACCTCCCACTATCCCACCTCTTACCTAGCCGAGATCTCATTGGTTTTCTGCTAAGCACCCGACAGTGAAAAAAAACTTGATCTAAACCTATTTTACAAGATTTTTCGCAAAGCTGATCGTGCCTTGACTAGAAAATTATTCTCTTTATTGTCTTAATGTCGTTGAACATGATACCTTAAATCATCCTTGAACTTCTCTTATAAACTTCATTTACTCTTCATACTACTTGTCCTTGGAAATGAAAATCTTGCTAGATCTGTACTTTAGCCATAAACTACCATTTGGGAGTGTAGGAGCTAAGTGTCATGCGGGGCAAAGTGCTACGTTATGGGAGCCACCTCTTGAGACCGGAATGGCGCAAAGTGCTACATAACGGGAGCCACCTCTTGAGCCTATAGGGGCCACCTCTAGAGTCCTCCATAACTAATTATCCAGTTGTGCGCTATACTACGCTTCTTAAGCTTTTCTTGAAACTTGGATTGGCCATAATTATAAATGAATTGTTCTAGAAATTACATAGGACTCTTGGTCCACCTGAACACTCAATGCCTGACAAACATGGGGGCCCTGATTTGGTCCTAGGGGAGTAAATTCTGAAAGTACTTGTGCTCGTGGGAGTTGAATGATCAGGTGTGGTATTGCACCAACTGACATGCAAGATTGAACTAGATAATTCACTTATTACATGCTTGACTCGTTACATGCTTGACTTTCTGTACATGACATGTTTGACCGGGAGTGTTAATATTCTTGTTACATTGCAAATTTTATAATTCTATACTTGTTATTGATCCTCATGCTTATACTTGAGTTCTACAATATCTATTCTTGAATTCTTGACTTCCTAATCTTGTTCTCTACTATACTTGTCATTTATTTTATTTACTTGTTTTATTTCGAGATGATTCAAAATGTTAATTAATTAAGTGACCTGGTAAAGAGATATAAGTCCTATTGAGCTTTCTATCTCACCCTGTGTATTCTTGTCAATTTTCAGGAAATCCAGAAGATGATGGGAATGGGCTGGAGTGACGAGAGTGCTGATAGTTTTTATTTGATTTTTTCCCAGTCTGTCTACTTAGAAATGAATGTATTAGATTTGATTAGTATCAAAAGTCCTTGAAGAATATTTGTTGGAAATGTAAGGTTATGAAATAAAGATCTAATTTTATCAATTTGTTGCTCATACTGATCATCTGAGTCTCTTGATTAACCCGCTCGTATAACTGTTCACGCCTTGATATTTGTAGCGACCCGGATCCCAGATACCAGATGCACCCGATAGGACTATCGAATACATGTGATACCACATGGAACCCGCGAGGCCTCCCAAGAGCGGTAAAGCTCTAAAAGGAAAAAGGCATGTGTAGAGTACATTGAAGCTGCAGAGATAGCACAGTAAGCAATTAAATTTCATTAGATAGGTTTGCTAAGGTAGCAGAAATAAAATTACATTTTAATTAACAGTTTCAATTTAACAATTATACACCAGAGTCCATCCCAGAAAATAAAGACAAGTACAGGCAACAGGAAAAGAACGTACACTGAGGTCGGGGGAAACCCGACGCAGGTACCGCTGGCAGCTATGAACACGCCATGCCAGGAACCACGAACAGAGACGACGCCCACCTGAAAAGTAGGGGTGAGTCTTCAAACAGAGGCTCCGTAGGGGTCACGCGAATCCCTACTGAAAAACACGCAGAACACGGAAACAGGAAGCAACAGCAGAAACAGCAGGTGTAGTAAAGCAAGAAACTACATTACAAAGATGTAAAACTACTCTAGAAGCAATAAAGAACATACGGGGAGTAGGAGTAGGGAACAAGTAGGAAAGGGGGAGAATCCGCGCTAGACAAGCGGCTGCCAAACTAACCTCGACACCCCAAACTACTCCAGGCAACGACGGAAGGGCGACTCCGAACTGACAAAGTCAGGAGTTACCGATCTGCCGACACGACGCCAGGTCAAAGACAAAGACCTGCAAGGACAGAAAAAAGTCTAGAAAAGATCTAGACAGATGACGGAAAAACACGATGGCACACACGACTAGAACGTCATGCACACAACGCCACACAGACCTTGAGTAGGGCCACGAGAGGGCTAACTCAGAAAGGTCACGACGCACAAGAAACGTCGAGAGTCACGCGTCACGTGACGGAAGCACCCCCTCACAAAAAGAACAGCCAGCTGCGTCCACTGACATCTTATGTTGCGCCACAAGTGTCTCGCCTACGGTACCGCTGAAACCACGGCAGAGTCACAAACACGCGCTGAACCAAACAGGAACAACATCATCAAGTAACCAGTCAGGGTCACGCCCGTCGACGTAAGTCCAAAGCCCCTGACCACGTGTGCACACACTGGCTCCAGCGTAAGCCAGGTACTCCAGCTAGTTTTCTCCCTCGGTAGGACACTACCGTTGGCTGGGAGCCCATGGAACTAGCTTACAAACCGTATCTCGGGAACACCCCTCCGCCATCCGCAGGCAGGTTGGCAACTCAAAGGCCTTAGGGCTACAACAAACGGAGGCTCACATGACACAGAGACTCAAAACACAAGTGCTGAAGCACAAGCGGGCAAGAACGCCCCATGACACGTACTTCGAAGCACCAATGGTAACATAGCCACTGCCGACAGACTTAGGGCAAGGCAACTAGACCCACCACGTAACGATCCTTGAGTCGGACGACTCAAAGGCAAGATCGTCACAGACAGCGGAACAAGCTGCCAATCGGTCTAATCCTAAGCCACGGGAAACGACGCTCCGCAGGAAACGGCTCACGGAGACCTGAGGGAACACCGAGGACCCTCAGACACGCCTGGACACATAGATCGAGGTAAGATGATACCTCGAGGTATCCAGAACCATGTCTCAAGCTAGACAGAACCATCGAGACACACGAGGCTACCTGTCAACCACTGGGTGACCCCGGGTTGACCGGAACCAGACAATGACAACACACAAGTAGGAAAAAAAATCCTACTTCAAGCAAGAAGACTCCTGGCTACCTCACAACGCAGCCTTAGCCCTCATAGGATGTCGGGAGACATCCACGGGAACACGGGCAGACCACAAAGGCAAGCCAAGACGCACAGAAATCGAACCGGTAGTAACGACACTCTGGGCGTAGGCGATCCATCACTCGGCCACCAGGCAAACCCAGTATTTGAGGAGGAACATGCTACGCACATAGAGACAAAGACAATGGCAGTCACAGACAAAGTCATTGGGGAACTGTGGCAGTCAAAGAACAGACCGCACCCAGTCGACTCGGAACCGACTTATCTGGAAAACCACCGACAGACATCAACACCAGCGGTCCAGGTTGGGACCACTAGAAACACCGCCCTAACTCACGTAGACGATCGACACGAAGCTGACGGGACACACATAGGCCCTTACGACCAACCGACGTAAATTCTAGACTAGGCCTAAAACCATGGTAACATAAATACCGAGGTAGACCACAAGCTCCGAAACCATTCCCTCAAGACGGGAATGCAAGGGAAGCCACACACAGATGCGGGGGAATCCCACCGCACACACGCCGCTGCACGGCGACTCGATCTAGCGTGACACAAAGCCCGGGATACACGCACTCATGGGCACGCTAATCGAAGCAACTCGGCACTTCCCGACATCCCAAAATACGGGCACAGAACCCATGGGGTGTCCGGGACACTCACTAGGCTGATGGTCAACCATTGGATCACAACCGGGTCGACCGGAGACCAGTCCATGCGATCGGAACATGATACATAGTCACGGTCACCTCGAGACCGCGACTAGCCTGACATAAAACCCTGATAACGGTCACCTGAAGACAGTCACGGTCGCCTGCAGACCACGACTAGACTGAGGCGGTCTATCGCAAGACCGCGACTCTTGACGACTCTCTCGACCGTGTAAACACAGTTCTCCTAAGACCGCGACTACATAAACACGGTTACTGGTGGACCGTGTTCATTTTGGAAAATCGAGAACGGCGGGAAAAACAAGGGGAAGGCCGAATCGGCCCGTTCCACACCCCATTCACGCCGAAACGCAGGGGAAACAAAGGCAAACCCTGAAAAATAACATCTGGAGGCTACAAAGCCCACATGCATGCATTAAAACAAGAGATCGGGGTGATTTCAACGAATCGACCCTAAATGGGTCATCGAGGTTCTCGGACTCCTACCGGCCTCGAATGACAACCAAACGACACGAAATTAACATGAATGGGATCCAGACATCCCAGCAGTCATTTTGACACTAACTAGACCAAGAATGGTTGCCATTTTCCGGCGAACCCTACAAAACCTGAAAATCATGGTTTAGGTAAAACAAGCCCAAACTCAGCCATTTTCACGCCGAACGACATGCAATGGCAGGGAAAACGAGCAGGAGGAAGTGAGGATCCGTCACCCTACATCCACCGAAGAAACCGTGCCCCGAAGGGACTAAACTGCGCCGAAAACTGCGCTGCGAGCTCAAACACCGGCTTTGAATCCACCGTTCAGGATCGCGCCAAAACCACTCCGATCCTCGCTCCATCACGCGCCTTAGCAGCTCCTCGGCGTCGCCACCTCACCAGCGGACCCCTCCGTCTGCAGCCGAAGGCGAGAAGGTGGGAGAACGAGAGAGAACGGGAGAGAGAGGGAGAGAGCGCGAGAGTGACGAGAGAGAGGAGGGGGGTTATATAAAAAAAGAAATTAGAAAATTTTCTAATTGCTGAAAATTCGATAATTGAGCCGAAAATGCAATAATTCAAAAAATACGCAAAAATAGTCAAAACGACCGGCTCGGAGAGTACATCGCAGCTGTAGCGTTCACGAGTCGATGAATTGAGAAATAAACTCACCTAGGGTTCCGCAACTAGTACGAGAGAAAAACCCACACGGCTCGTAAAACTCAACTCGGAAGCCACCAAAGCGATCCGAAACTCACCAAAACAGATCCGAAAGATCCAATAAAGATCCAACAAGACCTACCAAGGATCCATGGCATTACAATATTTCTGCCTTGTTTGGGACGTGACAGTTTATTTAGTATCAGAGCCTATGGTTAAAAAAAGGGTCTAAGGCATCAAGACATAGTTATGGAAAACCCTTGGTTCTTCACACTATAGGTTAAAAATTAGTGATACTTTACCCGTGAGATTGGGTAGAGACTTGGGCTAGATATTAAGACATGTATAGTTAAGATATTTAATCCCTATAGCTTGTTTTGTAGAAATTATTAGCTATTGAAAATGGCCGCTGAGCGTGCTCAATGGAGAGAAATGCAAAGGACTGTCCTATTGAGTAGTGGGCAGCGGATCTAGAGGGGAGGGGTGAATAGATCTGCCCCTCTTTTCGTAATGCAACCCTCTATATAGCTAGATAAAATAAATCGCAGTGGAATAAAACTAGCTTAGCGACGTATAAAACGATTTGCTTAGAAATATGATTTCACAATATGGATATTGAACCTAAGCATGCATCTAAAATAAATCAATCACACAATCAAACCACAACACAAAGGATTTTAAGGTGGTTCGGACTCAATCCCCAGTCCTACGTCCACCCCTCACCAAATCCGGTGAGGCTCCACTAGTGCCACGAACTGAATCGCAAATCGGAAAGATCTTCGATTGCCTTCCTACTAACCACAGGTAGGGACGTCAACACCGTAGATCGGACAACTTCCGATTGCCTTCCTACTAACCACCAGTAGGGACGATCTTCAGTTTTAAATGTGTGAATGAAATGGAAAAAGAACAAATATGAAATCACTCAAACAAGATATAGAATATGCTCAAAGTAAAAAGATCTTGTCTGAGTTGCAGGAGCTTGAATCTGATGCTTCGATGGTGTCTTCTTCTTTGAGAGATGATCTTCCTTGAGTTGATGAAGAAGACTATGGATGTAGCTTTAATCTTCCTTTTGATCTCCTTGAGTTGATGAAGAGTTTGATGCAGTTTAGATCACCCTTGATATGATGAAGAAGATGAAGGATGTAGCTTTTTCTTCTCTTGGCTTGGACTTGATCTCCTCTTGAAGAAGCTTGAATCACTTGAGGATGAAGAAGCTTCTTCCCGTAGTACTGTTCACAGCTACAGTACTCGAACTCCTCTCCCTTGAACACACCATTGTAGCCTCCCTTGAATCCCCTTGAAGCATTAGGGTTTCTAACCCTCCTTGTGTTGGTTTTATAGACTTTGAATGGTCCTTGGACATCCTTCAGACCAGATCCACAATCCATGGGGGATTGGGTGACTTTGAGGTTAAACAAATACAAAGAAAGGGGCTCTTCTCTAAGTGGAAAATAAAGTCAACATTGAAGGCTCGGGGCTGGCGGTCGACCTGCAAAAGCTGGCGGTCGACCGCTACTGAGAAATACTGTAGACGGATGGTCCCTAGAATTTTCGATCGACCGCTACTGGGCTGGCGGTCGACCGCCACTGAGACTCGTGCAGACTGGGAGCTACTGGCTGGGGCGGTCGACCTCCCCTGTGCTGGCGGTCGACAGCCAGTTGGGCAGACCCTGGGTTTTCTCGGGTCGGTCCGTTAACCTCTTTAGCTCCGTCGCTTGAGTCATTTAGCAGCCCGTTCTCATCAGTGGTATCAACCTTGACTGTCTTGAAGATTTCTATTGATTATATCATACCTATAATCAAAATTTTGTTCCGGGGGCTCCGCCCTCGGAAACCCCCGCAAGGGGCGTTGCCCCCTTGACCCCCGCGACCTGACCGGGCAGGTTGATCCCCGCGACCTGACCGCGCAGGTCGATCCGCGTGCGAGGGTGCAATCATTAAGCTTTCACTTTTGCCATCTCCACTCCATTCCTTGGCATATCTATTGGAACGGGAACGGAGATTAAACATTTCTATCCTACTAGTGAAGTTCTAATTAGCGGTTATAACTTACCCGCTGATTTGGTATGCATGGAGATGGACGGATATGATGTTATATTGGGTGTCGATTGGCTATCTACACATGGTGCTAGTGTCAACTGCAAGTTGGGTACGGTAACTTTTATGGGTTACCCCAACCTCATATTTTCTGGTACCAGGCATTCTAAACACTTGTCTCTCATTTCGGCCCTCAAAGCTGAGAAATTATTAACAAAGGGTTGTCCCGGTTTCTTAGTTTCTATCACTATGACCGAGCACACGGAACCCGTTCTAAAGGACATTCCTATCGTTCAGGATTATTCTGATATATTTCCGGACGAGTTGCCTAGTATTCCTCTCGAGAGAGAAGTGGTCTTCTCTATTGATTTAATTCCGGGAGATGCACCAGTTTCTAAAGCTCCATATCGGATGCCTACCGTTGAAATGAAGGAGTTAAAGGAACAACTATTGGAGTTATTGGAAAAGGGGTTTATCCGACCAAGTACTTCACCTTGGGGAGCCCCGGTCCTCTTTGTTAAAAAGAAGGATGGTTCGATGAGACTATGTGTTGATTATCGGCAATTGAATGAACTCACCATCAAGAATAAATATCCATTACCGAGGATTGATGAATTATTCGACCAGATTTCTGGAGCTCGATATTTCTCAAAGATCAATCTTCGATCTGGTTATCATCAGTTGAAAATCAAGGAAAGTGATATTCACAAGACTGCATTCCAGAGTAGGTATGGACATTACGAGTTCACCGTTATGCCTTGTGGCTTCACAAAATGCGCCTGCCGCATTTATACAATTAATTAACAGTGTATTCAGGTCATACCTCGATCAATTTGTGGTTGTATTCATCGACGACATTTTGATCTACTCCAAGTCAAAGGAAGAACATGAAGAACATCTCAAGAAGGCCCTTCAATTATTAAGAGATCACAAGCTTTATGCCAAATTAAGCAAGTGTGATTTCTGGTTGGAGGAAGTTTCTTTTCTCGGTCACATAATTTCCTGGAATGGTATCGCCGTCGATCCTTCAAAGGTCGAGGCTGTAAAGAACTGGGAAAGGCCTACTAGTGTGACGGAAATTCGAAGCTTCTTGGGATTGGTTGGATATTACCGAAGCTTTATCAAGGATTTCTCAAAGATCGCAGTATCTTTAAAAAGATTGACAAGGAAGGAGAATCCTTTTATATGGTCCGAGGAATGCGAGAAAAGCTTTCAAACTTTAAAAGATTGTCTGACGACTGCCCCTATTCTCACATTACCTACGGAAGGAGGTGGATTCGAAGTTTATGCTGATGCATCCGGGATTGGCCTAGGTTGCATATTAATGCAACATGGCAAGGTTATAGCCTACTCTTTACGGCAATTGAAGAAACACGAGGAAAATTATCCCGTACATGACCTAGAACTGGCAGCTGTGGTCTTTGCTTTGAAGATCTGACGACATTACCTCTATGGCGAAGCCGTTACGGTGTATTCTGATCACAAGAGTCTCAAATATTTATTCTCTCAAAAGGAGCTCAATATGAGACAAAGACGGTGGTTGGAATATTTAAAGGATTTTGACTTCTCTATACAATATCACCCCGGAAAAGGTAATGCCGTAGCTGATGCACTTAGCCGGGAGCCGATGGCTTTATTATCGAGCATGATGGTTAAAGAATGGCATCTACTTGAGCAAATGGCCAACTTAAACCTCAATATGGAGGAGAAGGAAGGCGGAGTCTTTATTGCTAATATTCGACTCTAACCTGAGTTACTCTCGAAAATTAAGGAACGGCAGGGTGATGATCCGTTGATCATGGAAATTAAAGAGAAACTAGATCAACGACCAGATTTCCTTCTGGCTGATGATGGAAGGTTATTATTCAAAGGAAGAACTTGTAAACCCGATTGTTCTACTATCAAGGGAAAAATCTTGGAGGAAGCACATCGGTCAAGGTATACTATTCACCCCGGTGCTACAAAAATGTACCAAGACCTCAAGAGAACATTCTGGTGGCCGAATATGAAGAGAGGGGTAGCCGAGTTCGTAAGCCGATGTTTGATTTGTCAACAAGTCAAGGTCGAACACCTCAAACCAGCTGGCAAGCTCAAGCCTCTCGAAATACCAGAATGGAAATGGGATAGTATCGGTATGGACTTCATTGTTGGATTATCGAAGACCCGAAGTGGTTTTGATGCTATATGGGTAATTGTGGATCGGCTAACAAAGTCCGCTCACTTTTTACCTATCAAGACTAGATGGACCGTGGATGTTCTAGCCACTTTATATATCAAGGAGATCGTAAGGCTGCACAGTATTCCAAGCTCTATTATTTCGGACCGAGATCCGAGATTCACCTCTCATTTTTGGAAGGGTTTACGATCGTCTATGGGTACTAGACTAAGGTTTAGTACGGCTTTTCACCCTCAGACTGATGGACAAATCAAGAGGACGAATCAAATTATTGAAGATATGTTGAGAGCATGCATGATAGACTTCGGTGGAAGTTGGCATGAACATTTACCGCTGACTGAGTTCGCTTATAACAATAGCTATCAATCGAGTATTCAAATGGCACCATTCGAAGCATTATATGGCCGAAGTTGCAGATCACCTCTATGCTGGAGCGAGGTTGGTGACAAAGGATTGATTGGTCCCGACATTGTACAAGACACAACTGACTAAATTCAGTTGATATAAGAAAGGCTAAAGGTCGCTCAATCACGGCAAAAGAGCTACGCCGACAACCGGAGGAGAGACCTTGAATTCCAAGTGGGGGAGCATGTCTTCTTAAAGATCTCACCCACACGAGGAATTAGAAGATTCGGCATCAAAGGAAAGCTGAGTCCGAGATTTATTGGCCCTTTTGAGATTCTGGAACGAATCGGCGATGTGGCGTACAAGCTGGCTTTACCATCTCAACTGTCCGGTGTACATGACGTATTCCATGTATCCATACTAAGGAAATACGTCTATGATCCTTCACATGTAATTTAATTTGAAGAGTTGAAACTCCAAAATGACCTATCATATGAAGAAAGATCGATCAAAATACTAGATCAAAAATTACACCAACTGAGGAATCGGGCTATTCCGATGGTAAAAGTTCAATGGAGCAAGCGTGGATTCGAGGAAGCCACATGGGAATTGGAAGAGTCCATCAAGAAAAGTATGCGGACTTAATCTCAGGTTAGAAATTCGACTTCTCTATTCAAATTTTAGTTATATAATGTGAATTTGGAGGACCAAATTCTTTTAAGTGGGGGAGGATGTAAAAACCCGATAATTAAAAATGAGAAATAAAATTTTCAATTTCATTATGTAATTAAAAATTTCATGAACTAATTAAATTGCCTTTTTACTATATGAAATAAACTAGTTTATTGAATTTATTTGAATTAACTAGAAGTAAATAGAGATTAAATGTTTTAAATCTTAGATAAATCATAGAAAGCCCAATAAAAGTCCATGTAATGGACTAGGATCACAATTGGCCCATTGGATAATCCATAATGGACTGGATTAATAGATTAAAGGATTTATTAAAGGTTAAATTAACCTAAATTCGTAACATGTGTTTAATATGCAATTTAAGGGATTAAAATAACTCCCTTTCTAGAAGATTGACTCAAGAATCAACCCTTACCTACCAGCCACCTTAGACCAACCGTTTTTACATTAGTTTCACACCAAATTAAGGTTAGATTAAGAGGAGAAGTTGGAATTTTCTTCTAATTCAGAGTTTGAAAGTTTGGCATTGTTAGGCAATGAATCTTGACAAATTTGGCCAAGTTTTGGCTATAAATAGAACCTCATTCGACCCTAAAATCATCCCTGGAGGTTAAGGTTACGCTGCTACGAAGATTGGTGGAGATTTGAAAGAAGATTTGGAAGATCAAATGGTTTTCTTATATTTGAAGATATTTCTTTAGATCCACAAAAAGGTAGGTGTCGCTCAGAATAAACTCTAATTAAAGCATGTCATCTTGTTTATTTTTCTGTCCTCTTTCTATTGATAGCTCATTTATTAAATTCAGTTATGAAATGAGCAAGTTATGGTCATTTTATTGGAAGGGTATTCCCGTTTTTCGTCAGAACCAGAACGTGCTATACCTCAAGAGCGCGTTCTGATCGCGCTGCCCCGACAAAGTGCTTTCATTTATAACCTTTTTCCATCGTTCATATTTCAAAAAAATATTATAAATTATAATTTTAGATCGCGCTAGCCTTGGATAGCGTGTTCTTCAGGTCGCGCTATCTAGAGCCAGGGCGTTCAAAAAGACCATTTTCAAAAAAAATATATAAATATTTCCAGGTCACGCTAGCACTGGCCAGCGCGTTCAAGAAAGATTCCCAGAATGTCCGGGGTCCAAAATAAATCATTCTGAGCATACATTTATATAACCAACCAACCGCATCGCACCGCACTGCGGCTCGGCGCGGCACAAATAAATAGATCAATATACTAAGATTTTCGTATCCATTCAATTCAACTCATAACTCGAGCCCACATCCTATGCCCCTTGGGTCCTGACCCAAGGGTAAGCTCTCCAACATATAAAGCCATGAAAGTTTTCTAAACTTCCAATGTGAGACTAAAGATTAGTCACTACACAATATGAATTATAACATTTAGAATCTCCAATAATTATAAGTATTTAGTCACCAAAAGTAAGAAAAGGCAATATTAGTATGTTTTAATTCTTACAACATGTTAAAAATTATTTTTGTAGTATGAAATTATTTTTACATGAAAAATCTAATTTTAACCATATTTGTAAACTAATGCATGAAAAATATTTCTAGCATGTTAAAAATGACTTCCAACATGATAAATTTTTTTTATACATACTGAGATATAAAAAATATTTTTATCATGTTAAATCAATTTAAAACTAGTTTTTTGTGCATGCTAAATCTAATTTCCTATTAAATAATTAGTAAATTGATGCATGAAAATTACTTCCAGCATGATAAAATTTCTTCCAGCATGATAAAATTATTTTTAGCATGTTAGAATTATGTTTAGCATGATAGAATTATTTTAAGTATATTAAAACTATTTTTTGCATAATAATTAGATTTTTTGCATGATAATTCTCTTTTCCTATCAAATAATTAGTAAATAAATATAGAAAAATAATTTTTAGCATGATAAAATTTATGTTGTTATCAGACAATTTCTGTAATCAGTATGGTAAACTTATCTTTATCATCTTATCAGTAAGTTAATGTGTGAGAATTATTTTAGCATGTTAAGTATTAATTTTAGCATGTTAAAAATTAATTTTCAGCATGTAAAAATTAAATCCAGTATGAAAATTTATTTTTTATCATCTTATCAGTAAAGTAACGTATTAAAATTATTTTCAGCAAGTTAGAATTATTTTCGGCATAAAAACCTATTTTCATAACCAAATTCTGATTTTTATAATAAATCATCGTTTTGGCTAAACTAATGCATCTCTAATGTACAAAAAACTTCCTGTAATCATGTCTAAACACTTGTAAACCAATTACACACAAGATTAAACCATGGAATTAAATTAATTCTATTAAACTCTAATTACTTTAATTTTCTTCCTAGTTACTGTTCTTTCTTGAATTCCACGACTTAATGTCGTTAAACATGATGCCTTAAAATTATTATTCACTCCTCTTGCTACTTCTGAGATTTTTGCCAGATCTATACTTTTTACAAATGAACTTATTCTTGAAATTCATTGGCCATAGTGTTAAGTGGATGTCTAAACATACTTGGGATCTTTTGATCCAATGATCCAATGCCTGGCATTAATGGGGCCCGGTCTGGTCCTAGGAGGAGCGCCCAAAAGTACTTTGTGTCCATGGGAGTTGATTGACCACGGTGTGGCATTGCACCGAAGAGCATGACTTGCTAGATTATTTATGACATTCCAAACTTTGATATTGTACTTGTTTACTTGTTACTTGAAATTACTTGAAATTACATAATATATTTGACTTGCATGAAATGGCCAAATTCTTTCATGATATTCTTTACATATTCAATATTCAATACTTGAAATTATCTTGGAACCTTGTTATCATGTTATTACTTGAAATTTCGTATACAATTTCCTACTTGCTATTCATGATCTTAAACACTTCCCGATTTACTTGAAACAAATATCTAAAATGATAAATACTTAAATATTACATGATTATAGAGATATAAAATCTATTGAGCTTTTAGCTCACCTTACGTTTTGGTTAATTGTTGCAGGAAATGAAAATGAACAAGGGAATGGACAAGAGTGAAAGAGTATTTTTCTTTTCCCTAGATTTATGTAGATCATTAGTGTTTTTACAAGAATGATGTACTTTGGGATCGGAAGTTGTAATTTGCCTTTATGGCTTATGAATTAGCAATGTAAATTTCATTTTGATGGAATAAAAGTATCATTTTCCCATTCATTTCTATCATTAGAAATCAAATTGTACATGCTCTGATCGACACGATTGTTTACGACTAGTCCGCGCCCTCGATATTCCGCGTCGGGACGTGACATTCCTACCCTTGATGCATATGAGTTTCTACAAATGCAGGATTTAACCTAAGTGCAAACCTATGCATGAATGCTCTCACCCTTGCACATCCCAAGTTCTCTTCTTATCTTGTTAAATTGTTCCTGGTTGAAGATACCCAAATCTTACTTATTGTCTTACACCATATGTTTACCTCCCTTATTTATCCCAAGGTTGGTAGCAGAAATGAAGTCACAGAAGTTCTTAGATTCCTATTTTACCATGTCATGAATGGTATACAAATCAACATGGGTCGCCTCATGACCACCCTCATTGGTGCTTGCCGAACGAATCTGCGACGATCTTTGCCGTATGCTTCACTATTGACCAGGGTGTTCATTCATGCTGGGATTAATTTAGAAGAAGAACATTTTATTTATGTTTACCAGGATGATATTTACAATGAGCATAAGATCTGCATAGATATGGGATATTACTATGGTCTCTATGGTGAGCTGCGTCGAGATGTGCCTACATATGAAGATGAATATGACAGTGAGGATGAGCAGGAACCACAGCAGCAGCACGTTCAAGGGGATGTACCTCCTCCCGTTCAGGCCGAGGAGCAGCCTCCTCCACCCTCTCCTCATCACATGGATGCTGAGCTGCCTCCTCCACCTTCACCGCAGCATATGGATCTGGAGATGTCTCCTCCTACTCAATTTTATCATGGAGAGTCCTCCACTCAGGGAGCCACTCAGCCTTCTTGGGTGGACTATGAGGTTTTTGACAGGCGGTTCACTGGGCTGGAGACTCGTGTGGATACTTTGGGGGAAGGACTTTCTACTCTCGGGGATCGCGTCGACACTATGGGCCATGTGGTTGACACCATGTCAGGCCGCATGGATTCCTTCTCCACTGCTCTGGATACCCTTTCCACTCATATGGCCACACTCACCACTCACATGACTAGCCTCACCGACAGTGTTGTTGATTCTAGCCAGTCCTTCCACATCATGAACAATACTCTTCTTATCATGGCTCGTCGTGATGCGGCTCGTGATCTCGCCAATGGTCATATTCGTGATGCCCTTCATGCTCAAGCTCATGCTCTTGAAGCTCTCAGCCATCGCTTTGGTTACCAGCCCCCTCCTCCTCCAGACGATCAGCCACCTGCAGATGCACCATGAGTATTTTTTCCTTTCTTCCACCTCTAGCTTGCTGTCCTTTGGTCTTATGTCACTTGGGTCCCCCTTCATCTATCCTATCCTCTTTTGATGATACCAAAGAGGGAAAAGTAGTAGTATAGGGTTTTATATATTTATGTATGTCCATGTGTGGTTGTATGTTTGCATCTTGATCAGTGAGGATCATGAGTCTGTTTTATGCATTTGTTTAGTCCCTTGAGTCTAGAGTCGTGCATTCACTTTTGCACTAATGTACCTTGTAATGAATGATGAATTGAATGCAACTAGTGTTTGATCTCAAATGGTTGGATCCTATATCTCATTTCCTTTCTAATTGGCAATTAAATGTTGAATGGTGTGTGTTCGTTGGCGTAACGGGATGTGAGTGAAATGCTTTGTTGTCGAACCTTGATCTGAACTTTCAAACATTGCTCAATGGCACATTCATATATTTCAAAACCCCTTCAGTTTTGTCATCATCAAAAAGGGGGAGATTGTTGAGTATATCCAGGTGATTTTGATGATAACGAAACCCATGTTATGTGTTTTCTCATGTGCTATGTTTCAACAATCAAGTTCGATCTTAACACGCATTCAAAGCTACTTCACCATGTGTTATGCTTAATTGTCTAAACCCTTCCAAATGCATAAATCCTTGTATTGGTTTCCAAACCACCAAGGCTAAGCTTAAACCCACTCACCTTGATTGGAATAAGGTATCCATAAACTGATTCGTTCATGTATGATATTGCATTGGCTAACCTTTTATTTTTTGCAGAAAACCCAGCCAGCGGTCGACCGCCAGCTTCTAGCGGTTGACCGATTTTCCCAGCAATGAATGGGCATTTCCTGTAAAATTTCAGGTTGACCGCCAGCTTACACAGGTCGACCGCCAGCTTCGAAAATCCCCTATTTTTGACTTTTTATTCCCAACGTGGGAAGTCTTTCTTCTAGGAATTGTTTAATCCCAAAGCCCCCAATTTCACCATGATTTATGGATCTGGTCTGTGGCATGTCCCTTGACCACCCAAGATCTATAAATAATCTCATTGGGGTCAAAAACCTAATTGATTCAAGCAAGATTAAGGGAGGCCATCAAGGAGAAGAAGAGGTGCACTGTAGCTCCGTGAACAGTGCTTCGAGCAAGAAGTTCTTCATCCAAGTGCAAGCTTCTTAAGTTGATTTGAAGGCCATTGAAGTGTAGATCGAGCGGGGAGCCAGCTTCATCAAATACCATCTTCATCCACTAAGGGGGAGTGATAGGTTGCAAGGCCTGGATACAGAGGGGGGGTGAATGTATCCTGCTCTAAAAATCGCCCAATTAAAACTCTAATGCTCAAGTATGCGGAATTAAAAGCAGATTATGAAATGTGCTGAAAATGCTTAGAAGCAACTCAGCAAGACAACACAAATCTATTAGCTCTCACACGCTCCTAAGCAAGCATCTAAAGATCGCAGCAGAGAAAATAACATATAAGGAAAAACACACCACAAGAGAACACCAAGATTTTTTAGGTGGTTCGGTCCAAAGACCTACGTCCACCCCTCACTCCAAATCGGAGTGAGGCTTCCACTAGCTAGGCTAGAAACTGCAGACTCAGTCTGCAACAAATTGTTGCCACACAGCTTGACCAGGGGAACAACCTCCCCTCTTCCTCCCAACTGGAGGGACACCCCAAGTGACTCCCAGCCACTTGGAAACCAGAGACGCAAGTCTCTCTTCCTCCAGACCAGGAGGAAACACCTAGTCTTGCAACCACAAGACCAGAACCGGAGGATCAATCCTCCCTTCCTCCAAACCGGAGGGAAACCTAGAGACCTAAGTCTCTCTTCCTCTGAAACCCAGAGGGAAGCACAGGTGACACCAAGACACCTGCAAACTAGAGGTCTCGGACCTCTCTTCCTCCCAACCGGAGGGAACCCGACCTCACACAAGAGAGTCGGAAATACAGCAGGTGAATAGTTCAAAAGAAAAACAAAACCCAGCAACAGAAAGCTGAAAAGATAAAAACAAATGTGGCTCTCGCAGGAGCTGGCTGGCCTGGATTTGATCCACGGTCTAGCAAGAACTTCTTCTACTGCTTCTTTCTTTCTCCCAGCACGAACTCTCTTTCCTTCTTCTTCTTCTTCTTTCTTACTTCTTCTTCTTCTTACTGCTTCTGCCTTCTCCTTCTTCTCACTCTCTCTATCTCACTGTCTCTCATTCTTTTTCTTCTTCTGCTCTCTCGATCTAGCTCTCAGCTTTCTCTATCTCTTCTTTCTCTCCTGCACTTCTTCTCTTAGCTCTGGCTGCTTCTACTTCAGTCACTCTCTACCCTCTACCCCTCTTCAGAGGAAGAAGACACATATTTATGGCAGCAGCAGATTAGGGCAGCGTGTGCTCTCCACGATTCCCGCCCAAATGCTTCAGTCAACGTGGAGGCTCCTCTGCATCTCGGATCATGTGCCAGATGCCAGCCTCGTATCACGTGCCCCACTCTGCATAGGCTCCACGAACAGTACCTGTCACACAGTCATAGGAGATTAATCAGAAGGATAAAATGTATAGACTTTGAAGACTTAGCCAACGAGTGTATTGACTTGAACAGCTAGCCACGAGTGTATAGACTTAAGATGTGATAACAAGTGTGTAGACTTGAACTTAGAAATGAATGTATAGACATTAGAACAGCAAAAGGTGCACTATACTGAAAACGACACGAGGTACATAAGATGACTACAGCACGAGATAAACAGAGAACGACACGAGGTACATACAGTATCAAAGCTAACACTACAAAGATAACGACACGAAGTCAGATGAGAACAGCACGAGATAAGAGAGAACGACACGAGGTAAAACGGTAGTAAAACACGCGATCAGAGGAAACCTGGACGAAGATAGAATTAAGTAACATGAAGACATAAAAACAACACTAAGACATAAACACAGAATTAACATGTAGACTCAAACACAAAAATAACATGAAAACATAAAAACAACACGAAGACACGAATGCAGAAATAACATGAAGACTCAAACACAAAAATAACACGAAAACATAAAAACAACACGAAGACACGAATACAGAAATAACATGAAGACTCAAACACAAAAATAACACGAAAATATAAAAACAACACGAAGACACGAATACAGAAATAACATGAAGACTCAAACACAAAAATAACACGAAGACATAAAGACAACACGAAGACACGAATACTGAAATAACATGAAGACTCAAACACAAAAAATAACACGAAGACATAAAAACAACACGAAGACACGAATACTGAAATAACATGAAGACTCAAACACAAAAATAACACGAAGACATAAAAACAACACGAAGTGTAATCACAAAGTAAGAAAGACATGGGGTCTTGGAAGAAACAACACGAATACAGACGACTCGAAGACATAGGGGTGACACAGATGGAGCGACACAAGGTGGCACAGAAAGCAGCACGAGGTGCTGCAGTGTTCAGCACGCGATGGAACAAATAACGACACTAAAGCTCATAGTGTTGTCAACCTCAAAACATGTAAAGACTCAACAATTGAAAGTCTGAAGGCGATGTACAGACTTTATGAGAAGGCAACTGAACACTGTACACACTTCCAATGTACAGACTTCATATGAACAGACCAATGTGCATACTTTCCTTCGATGCATCTACAGTGCAATGTATTGGTTTGACAGACATTATGCAACGTATGGACTTTGATGAATGGCCCAATGTATGGACTTCGCGAACAAGATGTAATGCTGACCGATGTATACACTTGGCAAAGAGAGTGATGCATGAACTACCCTGTACAGACTTTAAGACTTAATGAGCAACAAAAAGTAGACAAAGCAGCATGGCGTCAACCCAGCTGATCTACTGCGTCAACGCAGCTAGTGAACAAACAGCCAATGCGTCAACCCAATCTCCAACTTCGTCAACGCACTCATTGCACAGAACGCATATTAATGAAAGACAGAGATGCAGACATGCAGACATGGTGAGTGTATAATCTATGCCATGCTCACAGTTAAACTGTTTTGTGTACCAAGTTCTGAATGAAGTAAACACATATGACATGAGATGGATGTTGTACATACTTGATGCATGTGAACAGTGAGACGGATGTATAGACTTGATGAACTACAACATGAACATTATCAGCAGAGAAGCAATGCACAGAACAGAAATCAAGCACAAACCAATTTATCACAGGCATTCTTCACAATTCAGACATGGCACACTCATGCAATCTCCCACAGAATAGATCAGACATATTCAAGACAAAGTGGTGACTCAATTATGTTGCTATCATTAAAACACCACATCATCAACAAAGCACAAGGGGCACAACAATCTCCCCCTTTTTGATGATGGCAACATAATGAGTCACACTGACTCATCAAACTATTCTCCCCCTTTGACATAATCAAAAAGAAAAACAATACTTTGATAATCTAGTGATGTCATATGAGACACTCAATGTAGTTCAGCAAATGAGTGCAACACAATATCAGAAGCATTTAAATCAATTCTCCCCCTTAGTCAAACAACTTATGCAGTCATGTATATGCAACAAATACTCCCCCTTTGACATGGCAGAAGATATAGAGCTAATGCAGACAAACAACATGATCAGACAATCTAGCACATTGTCCTCTTATGCATATAGTCTCTCAACCAGATCAGAGAATTCTGCCGTTATGATCCATGATGCAAGAGAAATCTACAAGGATGAACTCTTGTTATCCAAAGACTGCAACTCTCATATATGACAACCAGTCTGAATCAAAACACAGTGATAAAGAGCAATAGGATGAGCAGATTCAACAATTTGTGAAAATTGAGATATTGAACTTTTCAGTAAGATACCAACTTCATAAGATCAAAATTTTAAGTTTTGGATTCCTCCATCATAAAAGCTTATGAAACCTTGATTGTCAGATATGGTTTAAGAATGATGTAAACTGAAATTTTTCAAAAGAAATTGTACTCATATCTGAACCAACACTTAATAAAAAAAAACTATAAGCTCATATAATATTCTAGTTCAACCAACTTACATCTTATTTAGTTTACTTTCCATGACAGCTTTAAGAGAAACATAAGTCAATGCTCCTGAATTTTAATTGTTCTTTCAGAATTTGATTTACACTTGTTCATATCTTTCTTTAATGAACAATTTTGGTTTATCAGCACCTTTTGACGTGGAGAGACACCTTGATCAGAGGTCAGAATCCCCAGTTACTCAGTGTGACAACCGTATTGCTTCTCCCATTTTAGAGAACAGAGGTAGCAATAAAAGTATCTTTGGCATGAGGATACACCTTGATCAGAGGCCAGAATCCCCAGTTACTCAATACAACTATGCCATTGCTCTGCCATATTTTCACAATAATTTCCAATCATCTCTTTAAACAGAGTTAACCATGGTACTTCATGACACAATCCTTTGGACAGGTTTCTCAGTAACCACAGTCATTGCTCTGTCCATACTTTTACTTAAAAAGGATTCAGAACAAGTTAGTTGTTTAGGAACAACCACATACACTATATATCTCAGTCAACGTAGACATGGATATCAACTTTTCAGATTTCAGAAAGTCTTACATGAATTTACATGAAGCAGACAGTTAAAATTTATTAAGAGGTTGAAACATATATTTTCAAGTTTCTTGTGACCAAACAAGAGTACATAAGACTTAAACCACTTCCAGTTAACAAATGTTCTTAAGCATGTATAATGGAAGGTTCCTCATTAAAGATATTTTAATTTTTATGAAGTAGTATTCAGGCTGAAGGTTTACTTCATATCTCAGCAGAGTAATTCAAGTGAGAATATTCACTAAACAGCATGGATTCTGAAGAATTGTAGCAAGTGAGCTGCTCTTGAGCAAAGAGGTTCAAAGTTGACTGAATAGAGGAAAAGCTCTCATTCAGCAGATTTAGGAGAGACAAACAGATACCAATAAGGTATGCATTCAGATTATGAATAACTTCAGAAGTAGTCAAGAAATCATTTGATACCACATTAAATGGTGGAATCACTGACACTTCAGATATGACAAGATGAATCATATAGCTGGAGAGGAAAGGATTAAGCATGCTCCCCCTATTTATATGTAGTGACATTTCCCTTCCCTTTTTTTTTTGATTTTTCAAAGAAGTGATATGCTATGCAATGATTCCCTCTAACTAACAACACTGAATCATCCTATATGTCATGCAGACAATGTAGATGATGAATGACTATGCAACAACAGATTTAACATGCTATGCAGTAAATCTAAAAACAGTTGAGTGATTTCAGATGTATGAATAATGCTCCCCCTAAATGTATGCATTCAATCTATCTTTTTGGCATTTTTAATGTAAAGAAATGCAATGCAATTAACTTCATGTATGTAGGGGCATGAAGTAAAATATTCACATGAAGATGCAGACATTCTCTGATATGCAAATTTGACCCTTGGTACTTGGCAGAGAACTTGGCCTAAAAGACCATCTCACACATAGTAATAACCTCTAGACAGAATTCCTCTGCCCTTTAGTAGCTTTCCATTTATATACCAAGTGGTCATGCATGACAATGCAATACAGATAGTCCTATATGCATCAGATTTTCAATGATTGTATGTCATGTGCATGTTTATCCCATTTTCATATATGCACACAGCTCACAGTACAAACAAGAAAGCCCACAAAGATCAATGCAAGAGTCAAACCAATTAAAATAAAACATGTATGCATGAAGCTATGACTTCTCAGCTCAACCATAATTTTCATTTGAACAGATTTGAGAAATTTACCTGAATGGGGTTTTATCAACTTGGGTGCCTTGGTTTATTTCCCCCTTTTTATTCTTCAGCTTCCAAGGCACACCTGCAAGTTAGCACACTATTTTGCATGGGCAGGTACCCAAACAGTCTTGGGTCCTGCATGGTTAATAGTGACACCTTTGGTAGGTGTTCTAAACAACCTTATAGCATTTAGGTCATCAGATCTTATCAGATGGTAATTATTCATTGAATGACCTAATATACCACAATAATAGCAAGAGGCAGTAGATTTCAGATTTGTTTTATGCACATTCTGATTAGCATGAGTTCTATGTGCATTTGCATGAAATTTTCTGTTAACAGAATTAAGATTCTGTTTACCAACATAAGCCAGCCAACAGTCAGCAGCTCTATGGCCTGGCTTCCCACATTCAAAACATGTGAGTGTTTTCTTTTCAAACACAAATTCATTTCTATCAGAAATATTTCTATTGACAGGGAATTTACTAGATTTATTGTTAAACTTCCTTCCCTGAGCATGCCAACAATGGGCTGCAATGTGGCCCATCTTGCCACAGTGAAAACATGAACTAGAATTTCTTCCACCAGCCCTCAGCCAGCATTCAATGGCCCTGTGGCCTGTCTTTCCACACTCAAAGCATGTAATGAGCTTATTTTTAAAAACAAATTGGTTCTTATTAGGACCATGTTGGCTTGCAAGAGATTTACCATGATATGAATGAGATGTTTTCTTATCATTTGCAAACCAGCATTGTGAAATTGTGTGTCCTAATTTACCACAATGAAAATATTCAATTCTCTTTTTCTGAAATGAAGAATTTCTATCATGAAGGTTCCTAGCAGTCATATCATCTTTCTCCATCAATTTACATTCATGCATCAGATGACCAAATTTATGATAATAATGGCATGACATTTTCTTTTTAGATGCATGTGAATGTGTGTGTGGACTTTGATCAACATGCCCTAATGAACCCTTTTTATTTATTTTCTGTTTTCCAATCTTTTTCTGATTTTTGTTCTGTTCTTCAGTTTTCTGAACAATGGGTTGTTTATCTTTTGAAGTGGTGGCTACATTTGAAACCTTTACAAAAGATGTCATCAACTTGCTCTGAAATTCTTTCTTGTTACCATTATTGTAGCCCAGCCCTTCCTTCCTAGTGTTGATTTTTACACCTAGTAGCTTGTCTAGGTTTTTCTGCCCACTTACGAATTTTGATAAAGTATTGTTCAGATCATTTATTTCAGATTGAAGAGAAGAGACCTGATATTCATAGTTGACTATATCTTCTTCACATACTAGAATTTGTTGATGCATCACATCATTCAAAGTTTTAAGGGTATCAATTTCTGATTTCAGTTTGAGCTCATTTTGATTTTCATCAACATATTTTCCTTTTTCAAATGTCAGCAATCTCTCTGACATGGTGGAGTTCAACTGTTTTAGTTTCTCAATTTCCTCCTTTAGACTAGTGTTCTCCTGCTCAAGTTTATCATCATCAAACAAAACATCAGTTAGGAAACTTGGATATTCTGATTTACAGTTTTCAAAATTTTCTTGAAATTTTAAGTTCACAACACTAACAGCCTTGAACTCTTCATTGATCAATTTATTTTCATTCTCAAGACTGATTAGTTTTTGTTCAGATTCTTGACATTGATTTTTGAGTTTAGTGTTTTCAGATTTAACATGATCAAGTTCTGATTGGATTCCATCTAGTTTCGACACTTGTCTTCTGAGTATCTCATTTCCAGTTTTCAGAATTTCAGGATTTTCAAAATTTTCATTTCCAGAAATAGGATCCCCCAGACTTGTTAATTTCTTTATCAGACTTTTATTCTTCTTCCTCAATTTTTCATGGGAGTTTAACAGATTAGCATAGGCATCCTCCCAGTCATCTAAAGTGAAACTATCGAAAGGATTGATTACCTCTTCAGCATCTTCAAATTTATCTTGATCAGTGCTATGGTCGCTCTTATCAGCCATCAGGCAGCTGTCCTCATTCATCCTCTGAGCTAGCTTCAACTGATCCAGAATGTCCTTTGCGGACCTGCAGTCATAACAATAAGAGTGTAGAGCCTTGTCAGTAGCTTCTTTCATTAATCTCAAAACTTTCTGATTCTCTCCATTTCTTGATCTATCACTTTTAGTCCATTTGGACTCTTCCTTTGGTAGTCTGTGAGGACCATGTGAAATTAACTTCCACAGATCCGGATCCATCAATTCCACATAATTGTGTAGACTGCTAACCCATGAATTAAAGTTAGAACCATTGTAAACCGGTGGAGAACCCATGGATTAAATTGGCAAGTAGATTTATGCAGCAGAGAGTAAATTCAAAAATGCACCAAGGGACAACAGGATCCTCTACAGATCGTTGGATCTGATCAATCAGAGAACCGCTCTGATACCAATTGATAGGTTGCAAGGCCTGGATACAGAGGGGGGTGAATGTATCCTGCTCTAAAAATCGCCCAATTAAAACTCTAATGCTCAAGTATGCGGATTTAAAAGCAGATTATGAAATGTGCTGAAAATGCTTAGAAGCAACTCAGCAAGACAACACAAATCTATTAGCTCTCACACGCTCCTAAGCAAGCATCTAAAGATCACAGCAGAGAAAATAACATATAAGGAAAAACACACCACAAGAGAACACCAAGATTTTTTAGGTGGTTCGGTCCAAAGACCTACGTCCACCCCTCAATCCAAATCGGAGTGAGGCTTTCACTAGCTAGGCTAGAAACTGCAGACTCAGTCTGCAACAAATTGCTGCCACACAGCTTGACCAGGGGAACAACCTCCCCTCTTCCTCCCAACTGGAAGGACACCCCAAGTGACTCCCAGCCACTTGGAAACCAGAGACGCAAGTCTCTCTTCCTCCAGACCAGGAGGGAACACCTAGTCTTGCAACCACAAGACCAGAACCGGAGGATCAATCCTCCCTTCCTCCAAACCGGAGGGAAACCTAGAGACCTAAGTCTCTCTTCCTCTGAAACCCAGAAGGAAGCACAGGTGACACCAAGCCACCTGCAAACTAGAGGTCTCGGACCTCTCTTCCTCCCAACCGGAGGGAACCCGACCTCACACAAGAGAGTCAGAAATACAGCAGGTGAATAGTTCAAAAGAAAAACAAAACCCAGCAACAGAAAGTTGAAAAGATAAAAACAAATGTGGCTCTCGCAGGAGCTGGCTGGCCTGGATTTGATCCACGGTCCAGCAGGAACTTCTTCTACTGCTTCTTTCTTTCTCCCAGCACGAACTCTCTTTCCTTCTTCTTCTTCTTCTTTCTTACTTCTTCTTCTTCTTACTGCTTCTGCCTTCTCCTTCTTCTCACTCTCTCTATCTCACTGTCTCTCATTCTTTTTCTTCTTCTGCTCTCTCGATCTAGCTCTCAGCTTTCTCTATCTCTTCTTTCTCTCCTGCACTTCTTCTCTTAGCTCTGGCTACTTCTACTTCAGTCACTCTCTACCCTCTACCCCTCTTCAGAGGAAGAAGACACATATTTATGGCAGCAACAGATTAGGGCAGCGTGTGCTCTCCACGATTCCCGCCCAAATGCTTCAGTCAACGTGGAGGCTCCTCTGCATCTCGGATCACATGCCAGATGCCAACCTCGTATCACGTGCCCCACTCTGCATAGGCTCCACAAACAGTACCTGTCACACAGTCATAGGAGATTAATCAGAAGGATAAAATGTATAGACTTTGAAGACTTAGCTAACGAGTGTATTGACTTGAACAGCTAGCCACGAGTGTATAGACTTAAGATGTGATAACAAGTGTGTAGACTTGAACTTAGAAATGAATGTATAGACATTAGAACAGCAAAAGGTGCACTATACTGAAAACGACACGAGGTACATAAGATGACTACAGCACGAGATAAACAGAGAATGACACGAGGTACATACAGTATCAAAGCTAACACTACAAAGATAACGACACGAAGTCAGATGAGAACAGCACGAGGTAAGAGAGAATGACACGAGGTAAAACGGTAGTAAAACACGCGATCAGAGGAAACCTGGACGAAGATAGAATTAAGTAACACGAAGACATAAAAACAACACTAAGACATAAACACAGAATTAACATGTAGACTCAAACACAAAAATAACATGAAAACATAAAAACAACACGAAGACACGAATGCAGAAATAACATGAAGACTCAAACACAAAAATAACACGAAAACATAAAAACAACACAAAGACACGAATACAGAAATAACATGAAGACTCAAACACAAAAATAACACGAAAACATAAAAATAACACGAAGACACGAATACAGAAATAACATGAAGACTCAAACACAAAAATAACACGAAGACATAAAGATAACACGAAGACACGAATACTGAAATAACATGAAGACTCAAACACAAAAAATAACACGAAGACATAAAAACAACACGAAGACACGAATACTGAAATAACATGAAGACTCAAACACAAAAATAACACGAAGACATAAAAAGAACACGAAGTGTAATCACAAAGCAAGAAAGACACGGGGTCTTGGAAGAAACAACACGAATACAGAAGACTCGAAGACATAGGGGTGACACAGATGGAGCGACACGAGGTGGCACAGAAAGCAGCACGAGGTGCTGCAGTGTTCAGCACGCGATGAAACAAATAACGACACTAAAGCTCATAGTGTTGTCAACCTCAAAACATGTAAAGACTCAACAATTGAAAGTCTAAAGGCGATGTACAGACTTTATGAGAAGGCAACTGAACACTGTACACACTTCCAATGTACAGACTTCATATGAACAGACCAATGTGCATACTTTCCTTCGATGCATCTACAGTGCAATGTATTGGTTTGACAGACATTATGCAATGTATGGACTTTGATGAATGGCCCAATGTATGGACTTCGCGAACAAGATGCAATGCTGACCGATGTATACACTTGGCAAAGAGAGTGATGCATGAACTACCCTGTATAGACTTTAAGACTTAATGAGCAACAAAAAGTAGACAAAGCAGCATGGCGTCAACCCAGCTGATCCACTGCGTCAACGCAGCTAGTGAACAGACAGCCAATGCGTCAACCCAATCTCCAACTTCGTCAACGCACTCATTGCACAGAACCCATATTAATGAAAGACAGAGATGCAGACATGCAGACATGGTGAGTGTATAATCTATGCCATGCTCACAGTTAAACTGTTTTGTGTACCAAGTTCTGAATGAAGTAAACACATATGACATGAGATGGACGCTGTACATACTTGATGCATGTGAGCAGTGAGACGGATGTATAGACTTGATGAACTACAACATGAACATTATCAGCAGAGAAGCAATGCACAGAACAGAAATCAAGCATAAACCAATTTATCACAGGCATTCTTCACAATTCAGACATGGCACACTCATGCAATCTCCCACAGAATAGATCAGACATATTCAAGACAAAGTGGTGACTCAATTATGTTGCTATCATTAAAACATCACATCATCAACAAAGCACAAGGGACACAACAGGGAGCTTGAATTTGTGTCTTCATTTTCTATTTTCTCATTCCAATCTTGCTGGGCTTTAATTTTGTGTTCTTGTAATATTCAAACATCTGTGTGTGTGTTGATCTATGCAGATCCGTGTGTGTGTGTGTGAGTGATCTCCTTATCCTTCACTCTTCTTTGTGTTTTGGTGCTTGTGCACCTTCGTGGGAATTCTGAATTCACATGAGTGTGTGTGTGTGTGCTTTGATCTTGTAACCTTCTACAAGATAGTGTGTGAATCCTCACAGTCGGTGAGGGGTGGACGTAGGTTGCAGTTGTTGCATCCGAACCACCTAAAAATAGTGATGTTCTGTGTGGTTTGATCCTTATCTCCTACCTACTATTCTGTTCTAGCTTGGTTGCATACTGCGTTATCATAGTTCCTTTGTTTAGATCTAGCTTTATTAACCTCCTTACGGGAGATCTTTGGTATATCAAAAGGTATCTTCTGATCGACGCGGTCAATCCTGTCAGGAGGAAAATACCTTGTGTGAGAGAATCTTCAGATTCTTGAACTCCGCCTAGTATCAAAGAACTACTGTAAGGGTTGTTTTAGCCAGATTCGTTTCATTATCCATCTGATCTTTTCTTGTTTGTTGTTTGCTCATAATACTTGTTCTTAAATCGGGTATAAGTTCTTAAAATCTGTTATCACCCAATTCACCCCCCTCTTGGGTGTCATTGATCGTGGGACTTCATGAATGCCTTAGAGGATTGGCCGACGGGTCGGACCAGTCTTTACAAGGTCTGGTAGGGAGAGTCGCCATCCTAGAGAGACCCCCAGTGGAGGCACACCCCGTGCCGACGAATGGTCAATAGGAGCCGGTTCAGCAACCTGCTGCTCCTAGGGCTCAAGGGGTAGATGATCGGAGGCGCCGAGTCCATGAGGTGGTTGATTATGAGTCCGAGAATGAAAATGGGGGATATGGTCATGACCGTCGTGTTCAACGAGAGAACCGTGATTTAGATGAGGATGAGTGGACCCTTAGGACCGTTCGTGCGGACCCTCCCACTTTTGACGGGTCCTTGGACCCGAAGGTCTATCTAGATTAGGAGTCTGGGATGGATCGATACTTTGATTGGTTCGATATGACGGACCATCGAAGAGTCCGATTGCTACCATGAAGCTGATGGGACAGACACAGGCCTATTGGAAGAATGTAGAGTCTATTGTTTCATCGGCATGAGCCCCAGGTTGAGAGATGGGGCGAGATGAAGGTCAAGCTTCGGCAAAAGTACCTTCCTGCCACATACCGTCATCGACTCATCGATAGGCGCCAGAGTCTCAGTCAGGGAGATCGTCCCGTCTCTGAGTACATCGCTGAATTTGTTGAGTATTTTTTGCGATGTGGAGTCACGGAGGAGAGCTCCATGCCTATTTCCCGCTTCTGACGTGGTTTGCGGCCGCACTACAAGTACGAGCTTTCTTGCCGCAATGCCCAGACTTTGGAAGAGGCGTATCAGGTTGCTCTAGAAGTGGAGCAGTTTGAGACCGAGTTTGAGCCTGCCCAATGATTGGGACCCTTTCCTCATCGTGGCGTTGAGCCTCATAGCTCGTTGGGCCTATATCAGAGGGCCCCGATGGCTCGACCCCCGAAGCCCACCCGTCAGGAGCCACCCGCTCCAAGGCCTCGCCCTCCCCCATCGAGGGACGTTCCCCCTCAGCCCCAACCAGCTGCACCCATTGCCCGACCCCAGACACTCACACCTTCTACTCACCCTTTATTGCCTACACCCCATATATTTCAAAATTCAAAACAAAAAAAAATAATATATTTCAAAATCCAACAAAAACCATGTGTCAGAACCCAAAAACATCAAATATTTCCAAAATCTCACAAAAATTCAGATATTTTCCAAAACTCAAAAACACCATCATATGCATTGCATGCATCGCATTATTTCTATAATATTTTCCGCCTATTTGATAAGGCTCCACCCCTTGACCAAATATCAAGAGATGGTCATTCTCTAACTTGCTCCAAGGCAAGGGGTTGAGTCTAAGAATAGATCTAACTTGTCTCTTGTCTAAGTGTGTGCAGAACGCAGGTTTAAGTTTGAAGACTGAAATCTCACAACTGTGCAGGTTCAAGACTATGACGCGCCAGGTGTAGGCCGTCACACTCATTTAACGGTCCTTCCTGGACCGTTACATTCCTTCAGGCTTTCGCTTTGGTTCTCTCAGCAGCTCTCTCCCTAACGGTCTGGGCCATGACCGTTACATCCTCCTAACGGTCTATCGTTGGACCGTTACATACCCCAGAGAATTTGATTCTCAGGTCCTTACCCTGACGGCCTATCTCCCTACCGTTACATCCTTCTAGCGGCCCTTCTCAGGACCGTTACACTCTCCAGAGGCTGTGTTTTCTAGATCACTTTAACCAGTCAAAGCACAACTGGTGCGCATAACAACTGAGACATTCCCATCTCATTCAAATAAACTTAATGGAACATAAGATTCATAAATTTTCAACTCTGATTGTCAATTACAACAACATCTTCCATCATGAAAACAAAATCAAGCTACATTCAATTCCTTATCCGCAATAGGGCGAATCTTCCTCAAGTCCTTCACGTAGCCACGGCGTGCTTCGTCGTTCTCTTCCACTTCTGCTTGCCACGGACGCACCTTACTGATCTCCCACATGATCAGCGCGTTCCGAACTGCTCTCTCATCTTCCTCGGTCCCCATCTTCCTAGGTAGAAGGGGAGGGTAGTGTGATAGTGCAGGAGCTTCAATCCGAGGTAGTCCGATCTGAAGATGGCACCGGTGCGGGTTGTAGATCGCCATGGTAGTATTTCCCACTAGCTGGAGGTCCAGGCCTTGACGCCGTGGTATTCTAAGAAGAGTGCTCCGAAGGATCCTTGGTCGCATGATGAATTTCCCCGTTGGCAAGGTGTTGAAGAAGAGGCGCCATTCATCCCGTGTTTTCTTGTCTGCCGTCTTGCATTCAACCTGAGAAGAGAATCTAGAAGCGCCTCCAATAAAGAATAAAGGGTGGCTCCCGAAGATCCGGCTAGAAGAAGTAATATCCTCCTTGGGATAGAATTTGATTCTCACTCCCATCCAACACTCGAGGAGAATCATGGAGCCGAATAGAGGTCCTCCTAGGCAAGCCGAACTTAGTCCTTCATAGAGATATGAGAGGATCGCTTGAGAGATGGACATTCCCCGCCACAACCCGCTAATAATGCTGAGATTTTGGGTATCTAAGAGGTGGTCGGTTGTAGTGAAAAGGAAGACTCCGCATAAGCAAATCGACACCGCCTTGGCTATGGCTTCATATCTCTCCCACTTATTTTTACAATGAGAGACTATCCATTGTGCCAAGGGTATCAAGTGTATGTGGTGCGGGCTGATCATGGTCCTCACGTCCTTTGGATTATGGATGAAATCACTCAAGATCAAGGATGGGTCAATAGGCTCCACTGTGTAGCAAACTAGATCTCCATCCCCCGCCTTAGTCTTAGGAAGGGCTATGTAGGTTTCTACCTCCTCTAATAGGACTGTAGCTTCAAAAGAAGGGAAGATGAAAGTATGTGTTTGTGGATGCCATAATTCTATAAGCGCTGAAATGATTGGCCAATCTAATGACAATTTCTAAAGGTTCTTGGCTAAAACTAAAAGAGGTTGAAGGTGCCACACTTTAAGGATTGATGTAACCTCTAAAGGGAGTGCCTTTATCATGGGAGCCACCCACTTCAAATTGGAATAGCATCTTGGACCAAGAAGGGGCTAGGAAAAAGAAGAAGATCATAAGGAAAGATGAAGTGCAGAATTGATGAACTTAGCTAAGGTAAAGAGAGCTTACCACCCTTTGAGCATTAGAACTTAGATGTTTGGGAATCGAGGTTAGTCTCTGCAGTTCTCCGTGCTCTTTTCTCGTAGCCTTAGGTCCGGTATAGACTTTCTCCTCCATGGCCATCACCTCAAAGTTTCTCTTCATCTTGTTTCCTGCCCTTAGGAGAAATTTTTAGCCCTTGTAGCAGAGAATTTAGCAAAGGTATGATTTTGGCTAAGTTTCCAAGTTTTAAAGGCTTGCTTTTGGCTTTAAAGTGATAAGGTTTGGATTAGAAGGCTTTATCCTAAGTCTGGGAGAAGTCTAGAGTGGATTGAGGGTTTCTTATCTCGGATTTTGCCTCTCACGGCAGAATCCGTCTCGGAGTACGCTTCGTTCTCTAACGGTCTATCGTAGGGCCGTCACTTGTCTCTAACGTGCCAGCCCTGGGCCGTCACATTTCCTGTGGGTTTAATTTAGCCCAATCTTGTTCTGTCAAGTTTGACGGTCTAGCATCAGGCCGTTATTTATTGTGGCGCGTTCCCTCTGAGCCGTTACATTCTCTGCCATTCAATTTTGGCTTCTTCTTGTTCAATCATTCCTAACAGTTTTTGCTCATGGCCGTTACTCACATCTAACACGCCGCCCCTGAACAGTCACATTTTCTGCTAGTTGCCTGATGTCCCACTGCTCTGCCATATTTAACGGTCTAGCATTTGACCGTTACTTATCTCTGACGCACCAGCTATGGACCGTCACCCTTCCAATCTAGGCTCTGTCCTATCTGACGGCCTCCATATAATGCGTTACTTGCTCCTAACGATCTGAACCTAGACTGTCACTTTGTCTGCTGCTGTGGTTGTGTTATTCTTTTCTGTCTCTGTTTAGACCTGGCGGTCTTACACACTTTCCATTCCATTCCTCCTGTCCAGCCGTTCATCTACACATCATTTCATCCACACATGACCACATGCATTTCTTGCATTTCCAATCACACGTTCTCACATGCATCTCTTGCATTTTCACATTCACGCATTCGTTTCTACATTCACACATCCATTCATCCATATAAAAAGAAGAACAAATAAAAGACCGAAAAGAAATTTTCATCATTCATTCCATAAGTCATGTACAAGTAAAGTGATAACAGAAAAAAACAATGCATCACTTGGCCGGTTTTTCTGTCGGGCCATCATCATCTCCACCCTCCGGCTTCCTCACCGGAGGCGCTATGGAGGCACTCTCTTCATGCTGACCCCTCTCCACCCTCTCATTCCTCCGTTGGCCGGAGGAGCTGACAAGGTAGTATGCCACTGATCCAGCACGAGCAGCACTCCTCGGCGCTCCGCTCTGAGAGACGCTCCGCTCTAGTCCTCGGCCCATCATCCGTATGGTCCTCTCCAAGGTCCGGACCTTGACCTTCATGTCGTGGGCCTCGAGTCACGCAGCCCGTGCCTCGGATCGGTATCTCTCGAAGCCTGCCGTCTGTGTAGCCGTCTACTCAACCTCTCCTTTCAATCGGGCCACCTCTGCTCGTAAGACCTCTGCCTCAGTCCGAGCCAGTTTCACCTCGGCCGCTGCTGTGGCTAGCTCTCTCGCATGTAGTTTGCATTTCATATGGTTAGTCACATAAGCATTTAAAAAGCATTTAAGTCAAAGCATTTAGCATCCTACCCGCTCCGCGAGGGTGGCCTCCGCCTCCTCGGCCCGGGCAACCGCTCGGGCGAACTCGACGTCACGCTCAGCCCTGCCTCCCGCCGGCTATGAGGAAGACGATGGGGCATCCGGTCCCGCTCTTTGGGCTCCCTCGGCCCGCTGCATTTAGAAGTCATAGTCAGTCATCATAATCATCATCATAATCATTTTAAACATTTAAAGTCTTACCAGAAGCTCCAAGGCAGCCCGGTACTCGTCCCGCTGCTGGACGGTGGCGTGGAGTAGCCCCTCAAGCTCGGCTATCCTTCCCTCGGGGTCTAGCTACATTTAGAAAGCATATGAGTCAGTGCATATAGAATAAAATTTCCATATAAAAGCATTTAGATTTAAGGGTTTAGAAGTTGCATACCGGTTGACTGGTACCTCGGTACACCCGGTCCCCGTACAGTTGAGCGAAGGCTTTCAAGTACGCCTCGTCGCTCTCGTGCCGCTCCTTCACCGCTCTGCCCCGACGGTTCCAATCGTGGACATACTTCACCTTTCGGGCGCACCAATCCACGTCGCCGCTAATACCCTTTGCTGACATGCCCGGGCGTTCGTCACCACGGCGTGGAAAGGTCACCTCAGGCTGGTGTAGTCCCCGAGTCCGCAGAATTAGCCGGTAGTGGAGTGGCTCGATGACATGGATGCAGTGCAACCATATGTCACGTCCCCGGTATGAGAGGGCTGTCTCCACCCATGGCTGTCCCTCGTACTTGCCTCGGTATGGGGTCCATCTCACCTAGAAAGCATATAGTCCATGTCAGCATATTTAGGAGCATTTAGAAATATTCGAAACATTCATAGAAGCATTTAAGGCATTTAGAAAGCATTTTTTAGTTCGGGCTTACCGCCGTGTGCGGGAAGGAATCCAAGTCGTCTTGGATCACCCGGGTCAATCTGATGATCGACCCCGGGTCTCTCGCAACCACCCATCGTCTGGCGATCGGGATCTGCCCGGGGTGGAGTAGTGTGCCTCTCCCGATGCCCGGGAGGTACATGTAGCTCCAGATCTGCATGTTAGAAGTCTAATGTCAGTTGCATAATCATTTGCATTTGCATAACCATGAGCATAATAGAAAAGCATTTAAGTTTACATGTAGAAAAGGTGAGAAGCCGCCCAGCATCGTCTGTCGATCCGTCGTGCGGAGGGACTCGAACAGGAAGGCTAGCACTGTCGCTCCCCATGCGTATTTCCCGACTCTGCCTAAATCTCTGATCATCGGCAGTAGTCTGCAACTGATGGCATCCGCCCGAGTCGCGAAGAGGAGCTTCTCGAACAGTAGCATAAGGAAGCGTCTCAGGACTCGATCTCCCTCTGGTCCCGCCTCTGCCGCCACATGTGGGTGCACCTGCTCGATCACTCTACCCAGATGCTCCTCTGGTAGCTCTCCCACGGCTATGGCTGCTCCTCTCAGCCCTAAGCTCTCCTGCAGTCGTGATCTCGAGAGCTGAGATGATGTCTGGCCCGGCCTGATCAGATCTAGCCCCAGCAGCTCCTGGGCCATCTCTCGATAGTCTCGGTATGTCCATCCCATCACTGCGGCTCCGTGCACTCTCAGTCCGGCAATCCTCGCCATGTCTTCCAGTGTGGGGATCATGTGACCCCACGGGAAGATGAACGCCCTGCTGATCGGATCCCATCTCTCGTGCAGCGCATACAGTAGGGGCGTATCCATCCTGATCACCTCGATGCTCAGCACCTCGGCGAACCCCATGCCGGCTAATCTCTCTCTCTGGTAATCAGGCAGTGCCTGGTACACCGCCCTGATCTGGAGCCATGAGATCCTCGTCCGTCTCTTTCCCTACATTCATTTTAGAGCATAAGTTAGTCAATCGCATTATAAAATCACTGCAGAGCATTCATATAATGAAAAACAAATAAAAATTGAATAATTGAAAACCTAAAAATAGTTCTGGGTCACTGGTGACTGTGACGGCCCTGGGGTGGGGCGTCACAGTGCTCTAACGCACCAACGGTGGCGCGTCAGAGTTGTGACGGTCCCTGGAAGGACCGTCACATTCTCTGCTAGAGGGCATTATGTAGCACCCCCGATAAGCACCTTGCATAAATTCAAAACTTTTTCCTTAAAAAGAAAACATACATGAAAGTCTTACATAAATAACCCAACCTCACAAGGACTATAACAAAAATATACAAGCCAACTCTACTTTATAATACAAAGAATCATGAGGGCTTTTTGTAAAGAGTCAAAACCTTAGGGGGTTAGTATATAAAGTTACAAACCATTACTTTATGCATACGTATCCACCTTTTTAAAAGAATCCAAGGTTTTGGTTAAAGAACTAAACCATCATGGGACACATGGGCCATAACGATAGTACGTAGTGGATTCCTTTTCCCACAACCAAATGAATTGACGCCCCTAGATAGGGCGTCAATTTCCACCAAAAAGAATTGACGCCCCTAACTAGGGCGTCACTTTCCACCAAATGAATTGACGCCCCTGCCAAGGGCGTCAATTTCCAAATTGAAGACCCCTTACACGGGCGTCAATTTAATAATTGAAGACATGCATGAAGGCGTCAATTTGAATAGAATAAAAAAAATTAATAATAATATATATATATATATATGTATATCACGTTGGTGGGGCAACCGTGTCTAACAAATGACGCCCTCTTGAAGGGCATCATTCTCATTAATAATGCCAGAATAATGCTACCCAAACAAATGACGCCCTCATGCAAGGCGTCATTTATTAAATGGACGACCCTCTACATGGGCGTCATTTAGACACGTGGTTTTAGAATGTTTAGACACGAGCAACCCATTCGAGCTGGCAAAAACAAATGCCCACTCAGCATGACCCACAAGGCATTAACCAATGCCTTATCATTCCCTATAATTAACACCATCCGTAGCACTGTCAGAGGCTACTGCGGTGCTGCAGAAGCGTCTTCCTCCCGAGGCTACAACCTGCTGCGACCTTGCTGTAGCTCTGAACCTCGTATCACACGTCAAAAGGTAGGTGTTCTCAAATCCTTGCCTAACCAGTAGCTAAATAGGTTTAATATTGCATGCTTAGAGTCCGTTTAACTCATCAACCATGCTATAAATCATGTATATACCATGTTATTTTAATAGCCTGTCACATATTACTGTGATCTTTATGATTTTGAACTTAGTTTGTTAGCATGATTTTCATGAGTTTTTAATCATATTTTATCACATTATTTATAGTATTAATAACCATATTTTTCAGTCCTGTTAAAAATAGCGCCCGTGACAAGGGCGTCATTTTAAAAATTGAAGACTGTGTACACAGTCGTCAATTAATTAACGACATACCTCATGTCGTCAATTTGATTTCTAGAATTTTGAGTAATGGATAATTCAACACATTCAAAAATTCATAACTATCAAACTAAAGCACTAAATTTTTGCATGAACATGTTTCTGAAATCCTGACATTTTTCTGGACATATTCGTATAATTACTTCATGATTTAGAATATTTTTATACGGATGAATAGTGAATAGTGAAATATTTTTATAAATGACGCCCCTGACCAGGGCGTCAATTATCAAATTAAAGACTATTAGAACAGTCGTCAATTAAATGGACCCCATGACCAAGGTCGTAAATTTAATTTCTTGATTTTGAGTAATTGATAATTCAATATATTCAAAAATTCATACCAATTAAACTAAATCACTAAAATTTTGCACGATCATGTTTCTGGAATCCTGACATTTTTCTCGACATATTGGTATAATTACTTCTTGATTTAGAATATTTTTTTTACTGATGAATAGTATGTGAATAGTGAACCACGGTAAATGACGCCCCTGACCAGGGCGTCCATTACTAAATTGACGACTATGAAAATAGTCGTCAATTTTCAAATTGAAAATACGAAGAATATTTTATTTTTTTACTGGTGAATAGTACGTGAATAGTGAAGCAGGGTAAATGACGCCCCTGCCCAGGGCGTCAATTACCAAATTAAAGACGGTGCAAATAGTCATCAATTATAAAATTGAAGACATGACCCATGTCGTCAATTTTATTTCTGAAATTTTAAGTAATTGATAAATTACCATTATATGTAAATGACGCCCCTGACCAGGGCGTCCATTTATAAATTGAAGACTATCAAAATAGTCGTCAATTAATCGAAGACATATTTTAAAAAAAATATTACATGAATAGAATATTACAGTGAAACAATTTGTAAATGACGCCCTCGACCAAGGCGTCAATTACAGAAGTGACAACTGTACAAACAGTCGTCCATTAATTGAAGTCATGACCCATGTCGTCAATTGAATTTCTTAGATTTTGAGTAATTAATAATTTAACACATTCAAAAATCCATAACTATCAAACTAAATCACGAAATTTTTGCATGAATATGTTTCTGGAATCATGGCATTTTTCTCAACATATTCGTATCATTATTTCCTGATTCAGAATCTTTTTACACAGATGAATAGTTCATGAATAGTACATGAATAGTGACAGTTTTGTAAATGACGCCCCTGACCAGGGCGTTAATTACAAAAGTGACGACCGTGCAAACAGTCGTCCATTATATAACGACTGGACCTATGTCGTCAATTCATTTCCTGAAAATTTAGAAATCAGTAAATCAAAACATTCAAAAACCTATAACTAATAAACCGGACCATGAAAATTTTGACTGAACATATTTCTGTGACCTTGAGATTTTTCTCTACATGTCCATGTCTTCGATTCCTGATTTACTGGAAGAATTAAAAATGAATAGTGTTTAAATAGTAAACTGTGACTCATAATGTAGAGCCACCATGTTCAGACAATTATAACATTTTTAACCTGATCACGAAACTCCTGTATGAACATGGTTCTGGAACCCTCATATTTTTCTCTATTTAACCTTCTAATTAATTCCTGATTTATTGAAAGTGCTAAAAATGAATAGTGTTTGAATAGTGTTTTGAGTCACTGAATGTACCTTCACGGCGTAAATCACCCCAATTTATTAAATATCAAAATCCAACAATTTCGCATGAGCATGATTCTGAACTCCCGAGAATGTCCTCTACCTGTCCATATCCTTACTTTCTATTTTTTAGAAATTTTTACCCTTTGAATAGTGTATAAAAGTCACTATTTCAATGAATAGTATCACTTCTCCAAATAAAAGAATTTTTTTGATATAGACCCGTAGATAGGTAGAGAAAAATATAAGGAATCTAACAGTATGCCCATGCATTAGATTAGGTATCATGATTCACATTTATTAAATTTTTCACATGGATGATTAATATACTAAATGATTAATATATACTTAAACTTAGAAATGACGACTGTTAGAATAGTCGTCATTCACAAGAATGACGACTCATTGAAGGTCGTTATTTTGTATGAATAGTGTAAATGAATAGTAAGTGAATAGTAATGAATAGTAAGTGAATAGTAATGAATAGTAATGAATAGTATTCGTAAATAGTAAACTGGCATAATTGCATAATAGCCCTTATAAGATGTTCTAACTTTTGTTTAACCTTACTATAGAGTTATCTAGAGTTTTGTTTTAGAAAAAGTATATAAATTGATAATTTTTCTCTCATTTCTATCGTGGTTTGTATAGACGCAACCCTAAGTCATTTTCTTGCATATTATGAGTCCTTGAATTCCATTCTATAAAAATCTACCTTATATATCCTACTAAGGCAACTTTGAAAACTCCATATTGACTATAAATGAGAGTGGATGTCAAAGGTAATACATGAAATGCTGTGCATATAGGGCCTGGTCTGGTCCTGGGAGGAGCACCCGAAGGTACTTGTGCCCATGGGAGTTTATTGACCACGGTGTTTAGCATTGCACTGGAGTACTTGCTTGACTTGAGACACTCCACCCTACTATCTCTTTACTCACTTGACTTGACTTGCGTGGCCCGGAACGGGCAATACTTGACTTGTGACCCGAGAAAGGGCGAAATACTTACTTGATTGAAATAGCCAATTCTACTGATACGTACTTAACTTAACTTGCTTGAATTAAATTTTACTTGCTCGTACCTGAGATATATTTATACATGAGTACATACTCGCACTTGAATTCATAATCGTACATGAATCCCTGCTAGACCCGAAGTGGCATTTACATCTATAATTCTTGAAATATTGCCTGTCAAATACTTGAAATATTGATATACTCTCTATATACAGCTCTTGATCTCTTATTGTTCATCATGTGTAGATATACCTGCATACCCGATTCTCTTATACGTACGTCATGCATAGCCATACTGATAATACATGTAAATTATAATTTACGTAAAGATTGCTTGAATTTGAGATGTAATTCCTACTGAGCGATTCGCTCATCCAGTTGCTTCCTAACATTTTCAGGTGATTCGGATAGCGACAAGAATGGGTTGGAGGTCGAGTGAAGAGTGCTAGAATGCCATCCATTTATCATTAGCTAGTCGAGTCTTTGAATTTAATTGAGTCTACCTTGTATTCCCAGTTATGTCAATTAGTGGTATAAACTTTGTGTTAAGTCGTGTAGCCTAATGTTTGGCATTCTAAATTTGAAAATTTGTCATGGAATGTCTTTATTTCCTTTGATTAATCAAATAAACATAACTTGGACTATTGGAATTTATTAGATTTTTAGTCAATTACGCACTCTAAAATTTTGTATGTTAAAATTCTTATCGCTCTAATGACATGATCTATATAGACGCGTCACGCATCCGAGTATCTTCCGCGCTCGGGACGTGACAGTCTTCGTGGTATCAGAGCCTAGGTTTTCAAACCTAGGGAACTAGAAGAAATAAAATGTTAGAAATTGAAATCTAAGTAAAAAAAAAAAACTTGAGTCCAAGGATAGGTAAAACCCAAGTTCAAGGATAGATATACCTTACCCGGTAAGATGGATAGAGCCATGGGTTAAGTTCTACAATGACTTTCGACCTTACCAGTAAACCCGATCTTTATCATACTAAACTCTTTTGTAGGATCATGGCTGCGGAAAGAGTGCAATGGCGCGAGATGCAGCGCACCGTGTAAGGCCTCACACAGGCACTACAGCAAGTGGCCCAAGGCGGAGCAAACCGTGGAGCGGGAGATCTCTACCGAAGTTTTCGTAACATGAACCCATCGAGGTTCACGGGTTCGTCCGACCCCGAGGATGCCGAGAATTGGCTAAAGGAGATGGAACGAATTTTTCACGTGATGCAATGCGCGGATGAAGAGAAGGTTTTACTGGCCATATTTCAACTAGAGCGGGACGCTCGATGCTGGTGGGAATCCATAGAAGCAACACTGCCAGAATACCATGTCATATGGGATGAATTCACAGAGCATTTCAACAACAAGTACTTCTCCGATCATATCCAGGAAAAGAAGGCCACGGAATTCGCCGTTCTAAAACAACGGGGCTTGAAAGTGGCAGAGTATGAGGCCCAGTTCTCCAGATTATCTAGGTATGCACCCCACTTGGTGTGTACGGAAAAGATGAAGGTGAGAAGATTCCTCAACGGGCTTCGACCCCATTATATCACACAACTTGCCCCGATGGACATCCAAGTCTATTCGGAGATGGTTCAGCGTGCTCAACTGCTAGAAGATGCCACCGAATTATCTGAGAGAATTCGAGGAAGAGACAAGAAGGAACTCGTCACAAGCCCAGAAAAATTCAAACAATCCTTCAACAAGAAGCGGTTCTTCATGGGAGGGGAGCCCTCCAAGGCAAAGAAATTTCAGAAGAATGACAGGCAATTCTCCACCACCACACCATCAAAGGAAATTTGTAAGTATTGTGATAAAGCTGGCCATAAGACCGAGGAATGCTGGAGGAAGTTAGGAGCTTGTATTCGATGCGGGAGCCGAGAGCATCGGATTCCAGACTGCCCACTGATGAAGGAACAAGACACCAAAGACGAGAAGCGTCCGGTAAAGAAACAAGGCCGTCTGCAAGCTCTCCGAGAGACGGAACCCACTGAAGGCGGAATTGTGGAAGGTACTCTCACTATTTGTTCAAAAACTGCTCAAGTTTTATTTGATACCGGAGCAACTCATTCATTCATTTCCAAGAACTTTGCTGCTTCATTTTCTAAGAAACATGAACTATTAGATTTGTTCATATCTACACCTCTTGGGAATGAGTCTGATATCACTTATTACTATCCAAATTGTGAAGTGATGATTAAGGGAAGCAATTTACCTGCTGACCTGATATGCCTAGATATGAAGGGTTATGACGTCATACTAGGTGCCGAATGGCTATCCATATACCAAGCAACTGTAGATTGCCGGCATGGTAAGGTAACTTTTGTGGATTTCCTAGAGCTAGTTTACAATAGCCCTCGGAGTAAATCACTTCTTATATCAGCACTCCGAGCTAGTAAACTTATGAATAAGGGATGCATGGCTTTCATAGCATTCGTGACTGCCACAGAAGTCGAGAAGGTTAAACTTGAAGACATCTGGGTAATTCGAGATTTTCTCGATGTTTTTCCAGAAGATTTAACTGGCTTACCCCCAGAAAGGGAAGTGTCGTTTACAATCGACCTTGTCCCCGGTGTTGGTCCTATTTCCAGGGCACCGTATAGAATGTCCCCTGCTGAGCTGAAGGAACTAAAGGAGCAGCTAATGGAGTTATTGAACAAGGGTTTCATTAGGCCGAGTACTTCCCTATGGGGAGCACCCGTGCTATTCATCAAAAAGAAGGATGGATCGATGAGATTATGCATAGATTATCGGCAGCTAAATCACCTTACAATCAAGAACAAGTATCCACTTCCAAGGATTGATGAGCTGTTCGATCAACTATTTGGAGCTTTATATTTCTCCAAGATTGATCTTCGTTCTGGTTGCCACCAATTGAAGATCAAAGAAGAAGACATTCATAAAACTGCATTCCGAAGTAGGTATGGGCATTACGAATTTACTGTTATGCCTTTCGGACTAACAAATGCCCCCGCAGCTTTTATGCAGTTAATGAACAGCATATTCAGGCCCTATTTAGACCAATTTATTGTGGTCTTCATTGATGATATTTTGATCTATTCAAAGACTGAAGAGGACCATGAAGAACATCTCAAGAAGGCACTACAGATATTAAGGGAAAACAAACTATATGCCAAATTCAGTAAATGTGAGTTCTGGCTTGAGGAAGTATCCTTCTTAGGCCATATCATTTCAAAGAACGGAATTGCTGTTGACCCATCAAAGGTCGAAGCCGTGAAGAACTGGGAACGACCCACAAATGTAACTGAGATTCGGAGCTTCTTGGGTCTAGCTGGTTACTACCTGCATTTTATAAAGGACTTCTCCAAAATTTCCGTTCCTCTGACCAGGTTAACCCTCAAGGAAGTGCCTTATGAGTGGAAGGAAGACTGTGAAAAGAGTTTCCAAACTTTGAAGGATCTCTTGACCACTGCTCCAGTCTTATCATTACCAATGGAAGGAGAAAAATACGAGGTATATACCGATGCTTCTGGTATTGGCCTCGGATGTGTATTGATGCAGAATGGGAGAGTCATTGCTTACTCTTCCCGACAATTGAAGAAACATGAAGAGAACTACCCGGTTCATGACTTAGAACTGGCCGCAGTAGTATTCGCTTTAAAGATCTGGAGGCACTATCTCTACAGAGAACAATTCACTGTGTACTCCGATCATAAAAGTCTCAAGTACTTATTCTCCCAAAATGAGATGAACATGCGGAAAAGGCGTTGGCTTAAGTATCTCAAGGATTTTGGCTTCACTATACAGTACCATCCTGGTAAGGGTAATTCCGTAGCTGATGCCCTTAGTCGAAAGCCGAGAATAATATTGGCCAACTGCATGATACAAGAATGGAAACTGCTGGAGAAATTCCTTGAGCTTGATATCAGCACAGATGAGAAGAACATGTGTATTATTCTATCTCATATGAGCCTACATCCAGATTTACTACCTGAAATCAAGAAGCTACAAGAAGAGGATCCCTCGCTAGTAGAGATAAAGAGCAAGCTGGACGAGAGACTGGATTTCAAGCTGGCACCTGATGGCAGATTGCTATTTCACGAACGGACATGTGTGCCCGACTGTCCCGAATTGAAGAAGAAGATTCTTGAAGAAGCTCATAAATCGAGGTACACAATCTACCCTGGGGCCTCTAAGATGTACCAAGACTTGAAAAGAACCTTCTGGTGGCCTAACATGAAAAGGGAGGTAGCAGACTTTGTGTCTCGTTGCCTCACATGCCAACAAGTGAAGGCGGAACATCAAAAACCCGCCGGAAAGCTACATCCGCTGGATATTCCCAAGTGGAAGTGGGAAGACATTGGCATGGACTTTATCAAGGGTTTGCCCAAGTCTAGGGGCGGATATGATGGAATCTGGGTAATTATCGACCGGTTAACTAAATCGGCCCATTTCTTACCCATCAAAAGTCGATGGTCAGTCGACGTACTTGCTGCCCTGTATATTAAGGAGATGGTTAGATTGCATGGAGTTCCCGTCTCGATCGTATCTGACCGAGACCCACGCTTCACCTCTCATTTTTGGAAGGGTCTACAACACTCTCTGGGGATGAAACTTAATTTCAGCACTGCTTTCCATCCCCAGATAGATGGTCAAACTGAAAGGACAAATCAGGTTGTTGAAGATATGTTAAGGGCATGTATTATAGATTTCGGCGGAAGCTGGCACGACCACTTATCCCTAGCCGAATTTTCCTATAATAATAGCTATCAAGCTAGTATTCAAATGGCACCTTTCGAGGCGCTTTATGGCAGGAGTTGTCGTTCTCCAATATGTTGGGAAGAAGTTGGTGAAAGATAAATTCTAGGCCCAGATATGGTTAGAGATTCAACTGAGAAGATACACCTTATCAGAGAGAGAGTCAAAGTAGCTCAGTGCAGGCAAAAATCTTATGTTGATAATAGAAGGAGAGATTTGGAGTTCCAAGTTGGTGACCATATATTTCTCAAGGTATCTCCTGGCTGAGGTATTAGAAGATTCGGTGTTAAGGGCAAGCTCACACCGAGGTTTATCGGTCCATTCGAAGTATTGGAAAGAGTGGGCGAGGTAGCCTACCGTATTGCTTTACCTCCTCAACTCTCGGAAGTGCACAATGTATTCCATATATCTATGCTGAAGAAATATGTGCACGACCCTTCTCACGTCATCGACCATGCTGATTTGGTGATTCAAAGAGATCTTACTTATGAGCAAAGGCCGATGCGGATCCTTGACCGCGAAGTCCGAGTTCTAAGGAACAAGACGATCCCTATGGTAAAAATCCAATGGAATCGATGTTTAGAACTAGAAGCTACATGGGAAACTGAGGAATCAATGAAAAGAAGATTTCCAGAGTTATTCTAATTGTAAGTACTCTGCACCTTTCCTATTTTCGTATAATGCAGTTGAATTTGGGGACCAAATTCTTTTAAGTGGAGGAGGGTGTAGCACCCACGATAAGTACCTTGCATAAATTCAAAACTTTTTCTTTAAAAAGAAAACATAAATGAAAGTCTTACATAAATAACCCAACCTCACAAGGACTATAACAAAAATATACAAGCCAACCCTACTTTATAATACAAAGAATCATGATGGCTTTTTGTAAAGAGCCAAAACCTTAGGGGGTTAGTATATAAAGTTACAAACCATTACTTTACGCATAAGTATCCACCTTTTTAAAAGAATCCAAGGTTTTGGTTAAAGAACTAAACCATCAGGGGACACATGGGCCATAACGATAGTACGTAGTGGATTCCTTTTCCCACAACCAAATGAATTGACGCCCCTAGATAGGGCGTCAATTTCCACCAAAAAGAATTGACGCCCCTAACTAGGGCGTCACTTTCCACCAAATGAATTGACGCCCCTGCCAAGGGCGTCAATTTCCAAATTGAAGACCCCTTACACGGGCGTCAATTTAATAATTGAAGACATGCATGAAGGCGTCAATTTGAATAGAATAAAAAAAATTAATATATATATATATATATATGTATATCACGTGGGTGGGGCAACCGTGTCTAACAAATGACGCCCTCTTGAAGGGCGTCATTCTCATTAATAATGCAACAATAATGCTACCCAAATAAATGACGCCCTCATGCAAGGCGTCATTTATTAAATGGACGACCCTCTACACGGGCGTCATTTAGACACGTGGTTCTAGAATGTTGAGACACGAGCAACCCATTCGAGCTGGCCAAAATAAATGCCCACTCAGCATGACCCACAAGACATTAACCAATGCCTTATCATTCCCTATAACTAACCCCATCCGTAGCACTGTCAGAGGCTACTGCGGTGCTGCAGAAGCGTCTTCCTCCCGAGGCTACAACCTGCTGCGATCTTGCTGTAGCTCTGAACCTCGTATCACACGTCAAAAGGTAGGTGTTCTCAAATCCTTGCCTAATCAGTAGCTAAATAGGTTTAATATTACATGCTTAGAGTCCATTTAACTCATCAACCATGCTATAAATCATGTATATACCATGTTATTTTAATAGCCTGTCACATATTACTGTGATCTTTATGATTTTGAACTTAGTTTGTTAGCATGATTTTCATGAGTTTTTAATCATATTTTATCACATTATTTACAGTATTAATAACCATATTTTTCAGTCCTGTTAAAAATAGCGCCCGTGACAAGGGCGTCATTTTAAAAATTGAAGACTGTGTACACAGTCGTCAATTAATTAACGACATGCCTCATGTCGTCAATTTGATTTCTAGAATTTTGAGTAATAGATAATTCAACACATTCAAAAATCTATAACTATCAAACTAAAGCACTAAATTTTTGCATGAACATGTTTCTGAAATCCTGACATTTTTCTAGACATATTCATATAATTACTTCATGATTTAGAATATTTTTATACGGATGAATAGTGAATAGTGAAATATTTTTATAAATGACGCCCCTGACCAGGGCGTCAATTATCAAATTAAAGACTATCAGAACAGTCGTCAATTAAATGGACCCCATGACCAAGGTCGTAAATTTAATTTCTTGATTTTGAGTAATTGATAATTCAATACATTCAAAAATTCATACCAATTAAACTAAATCACTAAAATTTTGCATGATCATGTTTCTGGAATCCTGACATTTTTCTCGACATATTGGTATAATTACTTCTTGATTTAGAATATTTTTTTTACTGATGAATAGTATTATGAATAGTGAACCACGGTAATGACGCCCCTGACCAGGGCGTCCATTACTAAATTGACGACTGTGAAAATAGTCGTCAATTTTCAAATTGAAAATACGAAGAATATTTTATTTTTTTACTGGTGAATAGTACATGAATAGTGAAGCAGGGTAAATGACGCCCCTGCCCAGGGCGTCAATTACCAAATTAAAGACGGTGCAAATAGTCGTCAATTATAAAATTGAAGACATGACCAATGTCGTCAATTTTATTTCTGAAATTTTAAGTAATTGATAAATTACCATTATATGTAAATGACGCCCTGACCAGGGCATCCATTAATAAATTGAAGACTATCAAAATAGTCGTCAATTAATCGAAGACATATTTTAAAAAAATATATTACACGAATAGAATATTACAGTGAAACAATTTGTAAATGACGCCCCCGACTAGGACGTCAATTACAAAAGTGACGACTGTACAAACAGTCGTCCATTAATTGAAGTCATGACCCATGTCGTCAATTGAATTTCCTGGATTTTGAGTAATTAATAATTTAACACATTCAAAAATCCATAACTATCAAACTAAATCACGAAATTTTTGCATGAATATGTTTCTGGAATCATGACATTTTTCTCAACATATTCGTATCATTATTTCCTGATTCAGAATCTTTTTACACGGATGAATAGTTCATGAATAGTACATGAATAGTGACACAGTTTTGTAAATGACGCCCCTGACCAAGGCGTCAATTACAAAAGTGACGACTGTGCAAACAGTCGTCCATTATATAACGACAGGACCTATGTCGTCAATTCATTTCCTGAAAATTTAGAAATCAGTATATCAAAACATTCAAAAACCTATAACTAATAAACCGGACCATGAAAAATTTGACTGAACATATTTCTGTGACCTTGAGATTTTGCTCTACATGTCCATGTCTTCGATTCCTGATTTACTGGAAGAATTAAAAATGAATATTGTTTAAACAGTAAACTGTGACTCATAATGTAGAGCCACGATGTTCAGATAATTATAACATTTTTAATCTGATCACGAAACTCCTGCATGAACATGGTTATGGAACCCTCATATTTTTCTCTATTTAACCATCTAATTAATTCTTGATTTATTGAAAGTGCTAAAAATGAATAGTGTTTGAATAGTGTTTTGAGTCACAGAATGTACCTTCACGGCGTAAATCACCCCAATTTATTAAATATCAAAATCCAACAATTTCGCATGAGCATGATTCTGAACTCCCGAGAATGTCCTCTACCTATCCATATCCTTACTTTCTATTTTTGAGAAATTTTTACCGTATGAATAGTGTATAAAAGTCACTATTTCAATGAATAGTATCACTTCTCCAAATAAAAGAATTTTTTTGATATAGACCCGTAGATAGGTAGAGAAAAATATAAGGAATCTAACGGTATGCCCATGCATTAGATTAGGTATCATGATTCACATTTATTAAATTTTTCACATGGATGATTAATATACTAAATGATTAATATATACTTAAACTTAGAAATGACGACTGTTAGAATAGTCGTCATTCACAAAAATGACGACTCATTGAAGGTCGTTATTTTGTGTGAATAGTGTAAATGAATAGTAATGAATAGTAATGAATAGTATTTGTAAATAGTAAACTGGCATAATTGCATAATAGCCCTTATAAGATGTTCTAACTTTTGTTTAACCTTACTATAGAGTTATCTAGAGTTTTTGTTTTGGAAAAAGTATATAAATTCATAATTTTTCTCTCATTTCTATCGTGGTTTGTATAGACGCAACCCTAAGTCATTTTCTTGCATATTATGAGTCCTTGAATTCCATTCTATAAAAATCTACCTTATATATCCTACTAAGACAACCCTTGAAACTCCATATTGACTATAAATGAGAGTGGATGTCAAAGGTAATACATGAAATGCTGTGCATATAGGGCCCGGTCTGGTCCTGGGAGGAGCACCCGAAGGTACTTGTGCCCATGGGAGTTTATTGACCACGGTGTTTAGCATTGCACCGGAGTACTTGCTTGACTTGAGACACTCCACCCTACTCTCTCTTTACTCACTTGACTTGACTTGTGTGGCCCGGAACGGGCAATACTTGACTTGTGACCCGAGAAAGGGTGAAATACTTACTTGATTGAAATAGCCAATTCTACTGATACGTACTTAACTTTACTTGCTTGAATTAAATTTTACTTGCTCGTACCTGAGATATATTTATACATGAGTACATACTCGCACTTGAATTCGTAATCGTACATGAATCCCTGCTAGACCCGAAGTGGCATTTATATCTATAATTCTTGAAATATTGCATGTCAAATACTTGAAATATTGATATACTATATGTATACAGCTCTTGATCTCTTATTGTTCATCATGTGTAGATATACCTGCATACCCGATTCTCTTATACGTACGTCATGCATAGCCATACTGATAATACATGTAAATTATAATTTATGTAAAGATTGCTTGAATTTGAGATGTAATTCCTACTGAGCGATTCGCTCATCCAGTTACTTCCTAACATTTTCAGGTGATTCGGATAGCGACAAGAATGGGTTGGAGGTCGAGTGAAGAGTGCTAGAATGCCATCCATTTATCATTAGCTAATCGAGTCTTTGAATTTAATTGAGTCTACCTTGTATTCCCAGTTATGTCAATTAGTGGTATAAACTTTGTGTTAAGACGTGTAGCCTAATGTTTGGCTTTCTAAATTTGAAAATTTGTCATGGAATGTCTTTATTTCCTTTGATTAATCAAATAAACATCACTTGGACTATTGGAATTTATTAGATTTTTAGTCAATTACGCACTCCAAAATTTTGTATGTTAAAATTCTTATCGCTCTAATGACACGATCTATATAGACGCGTCACGCATCCGAGTATCTTCCACGCTCGGGACGTGACACATTATCCCCTTTGCATTCCGTTGGCTTCTCACCTTGGCCAAAAGGCCTACAAATGATCCTAATGGGTTCGTAGACCCATCTTCTACCCCCCATCCACGCATGCATCCACATAAAAAAACTATAAAAATTAAAAATTGAAAGATTAGGGTGGGAGGCCTACCTCTCGATCTTGGCCCCTCTTCCTCTTCTTTTCTTGTTCCTTGGGCTCTCCCTCGTCCATGGGGATTTCCCCTTGGTCCTCCTCGGCCGTGGGAACCTCTCCTTCCTCCGTTGTTGGCCCCCTCGCCCTAGTTTCTTCTTCCACAGGCCTTGGCACCTCCTCTCGTTCTATTCGGCGATGGAAGCATCGGATGGCCTTCTTCTTCCCTCTCTCCCTCTTCTTCAGCGGCGGTGGAGGCTCGTCGCCGGCCATTTCGTCGGTGGTCATGGGTGGTCGCCGGTGGTCTTCTCGGTTTGGGGTGTGTGGGCGTTTGAGGGCGATTGAGTGTTGAATGCTTGAATGATGGCCGTGACCGTTCGGTTTTATTTTTTTTTGAACGCTCAGGAAATGTGACGGTCCATCGCCAGACCGTTACATCCTCTGACACGTAGTGTTTAGACCGTCAGGTCATTTTTGAATTTTCATTGAAGAATGTGAACCGCCATTCTCTAACGGTCCTCGCCTAGACCGTTACTTGGTGTGACGCTCCCTCAGTAGGCCGTTACAGCTGGCAAGTTTCTTGATGAATAAAATGGTCTATTTGATGTTTGAATGATTACATTTTCTTCCATGGTGCACATTATTGATGCTTCTCATGCGTATGAGTGGTTATGCTTTGTTTCATGCCTATATTTATTATCATTGGCTAACCTCTTTTCTCATGGATGAAATTATGAAAAACATCATGCTTTACCATTCGCCAGGCAGGTAAGTCAGGTATTGTATCTCGTTCCTTTATCCCTTTAATGCATTACTATATGGTATCTATGATATATTACCTCGAGAACCGACTGGTCATTCATGTGTTCTGGGATCTGATGTTCCCCTTAAACAAAAATGATGTTGATCTAAGTGCACATGTTTAATCGTTGGATAGGCCGTTAGGTTGGAAAAATTTGGGGACGATGGTTCTGTCTTGCACGCCGTGGTTGCAGATAGTGTCCTGACCCTGATTTCTCCAGTCTAGTAATATTATTCTCGAGTATTTTGTTATTTTATCTTTCTTTGCATTTGTTTTAGTGATTTCTTTTTGTTTTAGCCCAGCATGCATCATACACATTTTTTGAGCATTCATGAGCCTCGACTGTTCAAGGCGTCTCAATGATGGTGAATAGTTGTGTTCTTGATCTTGAATAAGGAGAATCATTCCACTCTGAATTGGAAGGTTTCCTTTGATCTGTTCGCTTAATTTGGTTAGCTGAAGATTCATGTCTTGAGTTTAGTCAGTTATCTCTTTCCTTTCCGTTGCCTCCGGCGGCTAGCCGTGTTTCCTTTCCTTAGTTGTTAATTCCTCCAGACATGCGTCCTTTGGTTGACTATTTCCTTGTGATTGGTTCAAAGTTTTCTAGAAAATTCCTAATCGCTTGTTGGTAGAACGGGTGTCGTTTGCCTTAACGCCCACTTTTTCAGTCCGCTCCGCTTCATTTCCGCTTCATCTCCATGTTCCATTCCGCTTTCGCTTCACCTCCGCTCGCTCCTCTACAAAGAGGACGTTAAGGAGGGGCATCTGTTGACACCCATTTTATGACCGATAAGTCGGGTCATCTCCTTGTTCATTCTATATGATGCTCCGAGTTGTTCACTCTTCATTGAGCTTTCTTGATCAGTTAGAGGTCTCTTTCATGGGTCTTCTCCTCGTGGTTGAGTCTGGTTTCCTCGGTGCTTTCAATGGATGAAGTTTAGCAAACTCTTATTTCTTTTTGATCCTTATTGATTCTAACGGTCCATACTAGGGGCGTTACATCCTTCTAACGCATCCGCCCTGGACCGTTGCATCTTGAAGAGTCATAAGACTTAAGGCCTTTATTCTAAAGCTTATCCTTTTGCATGTCCATTGATTCTAACGGTCTGTCGTGCAGCTGTTACGTCCCTCTAACGCGTCCTCCCATGGCCGTTACATTCTTTCAAGAGTCCTACTGTTTTGATCTTCTTCCCGTTGATCTTATCTTCTTGGGGATAAGATTAGTGTGACGGTCTCTCCATGGCGCGTTACTTGCCTGTGACGGTCTGTCGTGCAGCCGTTACATCCAACAGAGAGTCCTGGCAGTTCTGGTGTTTTCTCTGCTACTCCGTGGTCGAGTTGAGAGTTTGATATTGTGATTTCCCTTCCAAATCTGATCCTCAGAACCTTCTGTTTGTTTCTATGGACTCTTGGTGATATTATCTTCAAGGGTTTGCTAAGAGTTATCCTCTTTTCTTGCTAGATTATCCTCTGCTCGACCAGAGATTTTGAGGGCCTATAAATAGAACCCTTGACTTCATGGCCAAAAGGAGGAAGATATGGAGTTCGCGTCGAAGTGCTGCCGCATTCTAGAGCCACATCCAACCAAAGAGAATTATTCCTCACGTCCATCTGCTTCACATTGAAGGGAGTATTCGTTTCATTGTGCTTCAAAGTTCATCATTGTCATCTTGTGTTCTTCCCCCTCCTTCCATCAAAGCATTGTCCCTCCTCTTTCTCCCACGTTCTCCATCTGTTTTCATCATCTAAACATCCTTCCTATCTTTTAAAATGCCCAGAGGGGTTAAAAAATCAAAACTTCCCCGGTATTCCCCTTTCCTTTTGCATGATCTTATGTCCTTTGAGAATTGATACTATGCTTGTTTGAAGGGCTAATTTGGGATTGTTTTCTTATGTTTCACATTCTTTGGCAGGTTTACAGGGATCATTAGACGAGGCCCAGGTCTTCTGGCCGGCTGGAAGGTTTGGAGTTCAAAGAATCCACAGGTTATTGCTGCAGGTTCTCTAACGGTCTTGTGCAGGCGCGTCAGGCTGTTCTAACGGCTCATCGAGAGACCGTCACACTTCTGTGATGCACAGGGTCTGGACCGTTACATTCAAGGCAGATCTGCAGATTTTACTGGTTTCTCTCTCCCGTGGGCGGGTGCATCATCCTCATATTTCTAAGGTATTGATCAGGTCTTTGGCTTGTTTATTACCTTGGTGGCGATCACGTTCCTTCTTGGTATTGGGCATTAGCTTTCTCTTTCCCATCTTATATCTCTTATTTCCTTTGCTTGTTCTACCCATGTGGTGTGTTTCTATTTACTCTTTGCTCCACGCTCCGACGTGTGTTTTTCTTTGCTTTGTTTAGTTTAGTTGATGATTGAGATAGCACTGCCCATGCTAGAGCTTGTTCTGATTGCCTAGGTTCATGGTTTATATGTCCTTGGGTTGATTAAGATCATTGATTTTTGCTTATCATCTTTATCACCACAAACCACAAACAAGAGAAGGAAGTAAAACAAATCAACAACGGTGTGTATGAAGTCAGAGATTAACGTTGGTCCCGCAAACACAGCAAGTTGATCAAGCAGATTGAGGAGTCGACGCAGAAGGGACAGCGGGGTCGACCTAAGGGCAGATAGGAAGAAAAAGGGGTCGATGTGATGGAGAACTGGAGTTGACGTAGGGATATCATGAGGAGGGGAAAGGGTTGACGTCGAATGATTTGGGGTCGACGCAGGGGCAACTAGAGAGAAGAAGGATTGGCATCAGGGAGGTTCTGGGGTCGATGCAGGGAGGCACTTGGAATCGACTTAGCGGTATTTGGTAAGAGCAAGGGTGACAAAGATTGAAGATCCAAGCTGGCCCTGAGACTCATAGATTCATAATGTTGTTAAGTATGCTAAAATTAGCTCATTCAAAATTATGATGGAAAATTGAAGACTCCCTTTTAATTTTGGAATGACCACAATGCCAAAACCTTCATAGTTCAAACATTAACTCTGCCCTTGTTCTGCTGAAATGAGGTGAGCTCCATTGTTTACTCTCCGTGCGAGGTTCATACTCGAGCACAAGTTCTATATGGCCCGGGGTGAAATTGTACACCACAACATAGCATGAATTTCAGGAGCAGTTTATTAACATGATGCACATGTTATTGCCATCAATTCATTATTGTTATTGAAATAAGAGAAGCAAATTAAACGGAAAAGCCGGGGAGAGCTATGGGTAAATTTCGACAGCACCTCCCCTTGTCCCCAAAGACCGTGGGAGAAAAATAGAGATCAATCCACGGAAGAATCCGAGACGGTCTCATCAACTGCCAGGTGAGCGTAATGCTGCAACCCTAATGACCGGAGTTGGATGCAGAATTTTTGAGGTCCAGCCTACAAGGAACTCCGACAATCCATGGTCAGTGACATTCAGAGCTTCGGGAGGTGAATTCCTTATGTTACCGAGCATGCGACTGTTATTGTTCACCCTCCAGACATGGTTCACAGGAGACCATACCATGGGGAGGTAAGTCCCTGAGAACCTGGAGTGATTGAAGAAATCCGATTACCAAAAAGAAAACAATCCAATAAAGATACGCATCAGAGCTCAACATGATTACTTCAAACAGTGGGATGTATTTCCTCCCCTGGAATCACAGGTCCGTATTCGTTGTGGAAGTCAAACAAATTCAGAAAAATGTAATATCACTCAAATGTAGAGGGCTATGAATCATGAAGGGTAGAAAAACTCATGAACCTTGACAAATACAAAGAGGGTGACATTTCGATGGACATACTGATAGAGCAGTTCTCAATAGAACACCCTATTAAGACCTAGACATGACCCACGTTCTGGCCAACGGAATTTGGAACTCATAAGCCAATTGATATTCTAAGTCAATAATATCGATTCCCACACAACGGGGATACAATGACATGCATAAGAGGGACGTTTATAGCTGAAATCCCCAACGAGCATTTTAGCGAACAGAATGATGCCCTTATACAACTGGCCCGAAGGCAAGGGTGATTATTGCATACATGAGCATTAGTGTCTTTAAACTTCCAGAGAACTGAGGAAGAGATGGCAAGACCCTCACAACTCATGGACGTGAGTGAGAGGACCTACGACCACCACCACAATGGATATGCTACATACAAGAGGAGCCTCGTACACTTTCGAGTCAACACAGGAATAACGCATATTTGAAAAATGTGCACCACAGTGAGTGAGACAGGCCTGTCCAATGTATTGGGGAGGGAATAGATTTATTGTCGCCTATGGTGGTGTGGCCAATGGCCATTCAAACGAGAGATCTGGCCTGTAGTATTATCATTGCCCGAACGATCAAAGGATAGTGAACGTATAGCCCTGAGGGGCCTCCTCACGATCGGGGTATATGCATTTCCTATGATCAAACGCAATCGTATGAACCATGCAAAGAAAGATAAAAGGAAGTGAATCCAACAATGGACAATTCCTAAGTACCATGTATATTCAGTCATAATTGCAAACAGTAAGTGGAAGGAGAAACATGTTGCTTTTGCGAATCTTTATTTACTCAAAGCGGAATTACAATCAGTGCCACCTTATTACAGAACGCAGGAAGAGAAGATAAAAATAAACCAGAGAATTACAGACAGAAGGGGGAAGAGACCCTATAGAGAGAACATGAGAAAGAAACTATCAGCCCCATTGGGGCTTTATTGCGGTGGAAACCCACGTACAAACAGAGCAAAGGATCGAAGGAGGCTCTTATCTGAGCACTACAATGATAGAGCAGAAGAGTGGTGAATAGAGGTGACTGGCTCTCTCACACCTTTTCTCATGAATTCTGATCTCCAATGCCCTCTTTCTCTCTCTAATCTTCTCTTCGATGCCTCAATGTTCTTTCTCTCAATCCTTTTTTTTCCTCCTTCCTTTCAGCGGCGCTCGACGTGAGCCATTTATAGGGAAAATAGGGGCACCGGTGAGTGATGGGATGGAGGGCATGGCGCTGGCTCACCGACATGCCTACTGTTTATCTCACTGATTCAGGGGATGAGAGGGAATGTGCCGATTCAGCTGGCCTAGAAGTAGTGCGCCGGTTCATCAAGCAAGGGGGCAGGGCCGATTCACCCTGCGTTAGTTCATTAAGCAAAGAAGTGGCACGCCGGTTCACTCGACCTGGAGGTGGCCGATTCATCAAAGGGCGTTGATCCATCAATGGGGCGCCGATTCATCAAGGGGTGCGCCAGTTCATCAAATGGGGTCGATTCATCTTTGCTATTGAGGGCATTTTGGTAAATTCATCATCTTCACTGCTCTATTTGCTCCGAACTGACCCAGACGGAGGCTCGACATCCGGCACTGCCTCGAATTTAACACAGCACCTCTGGAATGTTGATTTTGAAGTCTCCGAGCTCTAGTTTGTAGTTCCGAGTGGTTTCCGATATGCGATGAACCCGTGTCAGATTACTCGGGTTTCCTCCTGATTCGGCCCTCGGCACTATGATTTGTGCCACCAGGCCTGCTCCGTGGATGTGTGGAGCATCTTCATTGAGTGGGCTATCGCTTAGAGTATTTTTGCCCTTATTGGGCAGCCTCTCGGCCTCCTACGGACCTTTCCGGCATGATGTGTACCCTAATCGGGTCACTCGGGTTTTCTGTTGATATTGCCTTCGACACCCTGTTTCGAGAGACCAGGGATACTTCTTCATCTCAGGATGCTTTCTTATCAGGTGGTGGGCCACTAGGTGTATTTTCATCCTCGTCGGACGAGATATCGGGTTTGTTTGGCACGAACAAATCGATGCCGAATTGTTAAATTTGTTGATTTCAGCTTGCTACAGAGCGTTGCCGAATTGTTGTAGAATCTTTCCAGACGCCCCGAGGCGACAAGTTATGGGGTCCTCGATGCTCCATCCGGGGACCTAGTGCTTCAGTAGCCCGAGCGGACCCCCCTTCAGGCTCCCTTCAGCTTCTTCACGCTTGGCCAGCTACTCCCCCAGTTGTTAAGGCGTGCTTGCCGTGCAGTAATATTTCAGATGTCAACAATAGACTACACGCGCACCTATCACAAGTAGCTCGATACACAAGGTAGCATGATGCCACCAGACTCAGGACAACCAACAAGACATGCTAAAACAACGATCCTTGAGTCAAAAGACTCAAGTCAAGACCATCGTACAATGCGACAACATGCCGTCAAATTAGCCTAGTCCCTTGGTCAAAACCATGATATAACATTATGGAAGCGGCACACAACATCCGGATCCATTGATCAATCAAAAGTCCTCGGCCCCTTGGCCGCTCATCGGACTCACAATTCTGCATAACAAGAAAGCACAGAACATGAGGGGTCACCTGTCACGCCCTGAACCGATAGCAGCGGAATGTGTCGTTTGCTCAGAACGTGGTAGTTAAACAGTAGTGTCAATCAGAACATAGTCGTAAGACAAGGTATAATATTGGACAAAAATAGAATTTCATTGCAAATATAAGTCTATTACAATTTGGACCCAATAATATAAAAAAAACTCAATAAAGGAAAAATTGCAGAAGACTCATAACTAGACTAAGCTAGACACAAACACAAGATAACTAGACTAGATGGTTAGTCTAGATGTCAGAGTTCTCTTCACTCTTGCCCTTGCCCATCATGTTCAGTCTCATCGTCACTATGGTCGTTACCTGAAAAATATTTGAAAAACACTAGGTGATGCGGGACGGACACGCGACATGGGACTCTAGCACGCGGGTGTCCCTAGCGAGGGATGCGTGGGACTGTGCGCGGTTGAGAAACTGGCAATGAGTCGGGTAGTCGACTCTTTCGTACTCGGATCGAGTCACGGGACGGGTTCACTCACTCACTCTCGCAGCGGTGATAAATTGATATAACGAGCTAATAATCCTATCACATGCTCTCTAGCAGCGGCATAAGAAAATATATGAGTAAAGCAAAATGCCGAGAGAGGAATGGACACGATACATCCATGCTCCGGGCGTGGGGAAGACGACCCTGGCCACGTACGGTAACTCCCGGTAACAAAATATTACAATAATTACATAAGTTAATTTTGCTACCCACTCCACGCAGCGAGGTAAAGGGCTACAATGTGGGCGCGGGAGGACCGATCTTGGGTTGACGAGCATCACTTGATCACCCAGTCGGCGCGGTTCGGACGGCGCAAGCTATTGGTTGTGGGGCCCACGTGCTGGTCGACGGGTCCGAGTGGGCCCAGAGTGGTACCGCTGTGACGGTGGCTCCTGGAGAGGCGCTACCTGGGACGGCAGCACGTTGGTTTTTCTTGTGGAAGGCGAGTCGGCTCCGGTCGTCACTTGTTGGAGTTGCTGCCCACGGATCTAAAGTTTTATTTTTATAGCGCGCGACCCAGCGAGATCAGCTGCTGCGATCACTCCCGACATCAAATCGACGTGAAAGTGGTACCGTTCGAAAGCTGACTTGAAGTACTTCGATCTTTGGCTAGAGAAAGAATTTTGACTATCCCGGATCTGGTCTTAGTCGAATTTACAAGTTGCTGGTTGACTAAACCAGATCTGACAGGGCAGATCTGAGTTTTCGTGATAACAGGAGTTGACCGAAGGAAAAACTTTGGATCTAGAAGTTGACTCCTTGATGAAATTTGTAGAGGGGAGAGAGAGGAAGACGAGGATATTTTTTGTGGAAATTCTAGAGGAGGTTTGGTTGGGGAAAAGGAATTTTGACTGGACAGAGGTCGGACCTGGACTGCACAGGACAAAACTAAAACTTGACTGAGTTTTAATTTTTTGGTGGAGGAAAGAAACTTATAAATTTGAGCCAAAATTTGTGGAGATGTGTTTGGATGGGCAGAACACCCAGTCCAAATTTTGACTCAATCAAAAAAGGGGAAGGGGGTCGAACTATGGAAGAACTAGCTTGCTGGAACACTTGACAGAACACAGACAGATCTGGAAGACTGGAAAACATGAAATGGGAAAAATAGAAAACGAATGATAGAAAATGGGAAGATTTTTTTGGGGAGAGAGTATTTGCGTGGGGAAGCTACCCTCAAAATTTGGGCTTCATAAGATCACGGAGTTGGGAGCTAAATTTCGGACAAGATGGTTCTATCCTGATTTGGGTAGAACTTCCGGTTATGGCGGTGGCGGTGCGATGGCGGCACGAACGGCGGCGGTGGCGGCGGAGCTGAGCGTCGCACTCAGAGAGGTGGTGGTGGAGATGCGTCACACATCTAAAGGAGAGCCTTCACAACTCTAGGGGAGGAGAGAGGGGTGCCCTTGGGCCAATTGAGCACAAATGGAATTATTTCTTCATTAATGCTAAGTAATTCATAAAATACAAGGTATTTATAAGAAATGTAAAATGACCTATTCTAACCTCAGATCTAAATTTGGGGAGGGGCAAATGGGGGAGATCACATTTTATTTCTCCCATGTGGTTTGGAACCACATAAAAAACTAATATATGGGGGGCGCCCCCTTGAAAATGGGGTTGGCATCTTGGACTTTGTTAACCAAGTGTCCCCTTGAATGGTCAATCATCTAGAAGCCCACCTTGGACCATTGACTGGCCCCACATGGGCCCTAAGGCTTAGGTGGATCAATAGGGAAGGAGATGGGGGCCCCTTGCTGGTCCTATTGGATTTTTGCACAAAAACCCAAAGATCCTTAAGGAAGAACAAATTTGCTTATAAAGCCTTACAATTGCAAACCTACTTCCGAAGGATATAAATGCAAACTAAAAGGACACAAATATAAAAATAAAAGTTAGTTCCTGGTGTTGATTCCCATCAATTCTCCTCGGGTGGGAAGAACTCGACCCTGTCGAGTAAGGGGTGCGGCTGCTTGTGTGGTTCCAGCGGACCCGTCACCGAACCTGGAAGCGCGGAGTACGCTCCACTCCAAGTAATCGACACCTGCTCATCCCGTATAGATTCGATATGCTCACACTGCTATGGGAATGAGGCTAGAGGTGGACACTCCGGGGTGGGGTCACTCTCAAAGGGGAGGAGGCGCCTCGAAGACTCACTAGGAATCACCGCTGGGTCCCTTTATGTGACTAGATCCGATATGTTGAGGTAGAACCGATCCCAAATTTTGACAAGTCTCACACTCGAAAGGGACTGACAACGCGAGCGTACAAAGGACCGAATATGCTGGACACATGCATGGACAGACACACAAGACCCTAGACACACCTACTGTTAGTCTGACCCATACACATGCAAGGGTGGACCAGGACACCCGAATGTGTGCCATGCATACACTAGATGCAACCAGTGGTTGGCAGAATGGGGAAGGCATCCTAAAGTGATCCTTTCATGTACGGACGGCCTTTTAGATTTGGGAGGTTTGGGTGGGCCATCTTCTACATCATCCTGATATGTAGGTGTATCGTGAACGGGCTTGGAGGGTGCAGATGGATCGGCCCGTGGAGAAGGGGTATGATGGTGGACTCCCTCGAAAAGGTGGAGTAAAGGTGGTGGGTCAAGGGGTCCACAAGAGAATGGGTCAAAGAGATCAAAGAAAGTATGACCTCTTGAACAGGGCTCCCACAAGTCACGGTCCCACATTTGGAAATCTTGAAGGTGTAGGTTGTCACCTTCATGCATGTGGGTATAGGGGACAGTGATCTCATATAGGAGGTATGGTTCCTCCTTCAGGCAAAAGGATACGAAGGTTGCCTCGGCCGACAAGGGAAGGAATAGGAGAATCTCCGTGGTGACACAATCCACGGTGCACATGGAGGTAATGGACCCTAAAGCGGGATGGGTGAAGCTACGACTAGTGGGCTGGTCGAAGCCTCGGGCCAATAAGTGCGTAAATGTCAACTGCCGGTCTAACCCTTTAAGAAGGTCATCTAATGTATCCACATAGTGACTAGACCGGAAAGTGGGGTAAAATGAGTTGATTGGCACTAGAGGGAAGGTAGGGTCCATGGATGGGAAGGGAGGTGGGACCAAGCCATTATTGAGCCAGCTAAGGAGTGGCTCGACGATGAAAAGCGTTCCCGTTAGAAACACAGGTGGCTCGGGCTGAGGTGGCTCCAAATGAGATGGCTCAGGGTGAGGATCAGAAATGGGTGGCAAAGGAGCACTAGGGGACGGGCTCCCCGGCTGGGGTGGGGGAGGGTTGTCCACTAGGAGGGGAAGAGACCCTTAGGACCCCATAGGTGGGGCCAGGTTGGGACTACCGGCTATGACCTCCCTAGGCTCGGGTATGGCTATGTCCGGTCTCGGAGGTGGGCAAGGGGAGACCAGCGACTCAAAATAAGCACACCTCCTATCCACCCGATCCGAAATCATTTGCACAAGTTCGGAAACGGTGTGGGTTGGAGTAGGGGTATCACGGTGGACTCGCCTGTAATCAACCGGCCTAGGCTTGGGTCGGCGCTCATTTAAGTACGGTGCTCCTTCCCTCCAACTATGACCCACTTGATTGGAGGTGATTGGGTGGGGTCGGTTGTTGGTGTGACCCACGTGGTTGGAAGTAAATGGGTGGGACGGGTTGGAAGGGACCGGATGGGGAAGGTAGACCCTCCTAACCTCTCTCTTCATGTCCCACCATGATTCGATGGGCCTTTGCCTCCTAACCTCTCTCAAGCCTTCGATGTCCCTCCACTTCTTGGCAGCCCCGTGGAGAAGCCTCTCCTTGGTAAAATAGAATTGCCCGACCTCGAATATGGTATAACAATCAAAGTATGTGTCCATGGTGGCCTCCCACTTGAGATAGTCACCCGGGTCATTGGAGCCATAAAATTCCGAGGCTTCGGGCCTACGGAAGTGGAGAGAGTGGTTGCCAAGCCCATGGGTGGGCCAATAGTCATATCGCCTGGGCGACCGAGATTCCATTGGAAATGGGGAACTATAAGACGGACATGCTGACACTTGGACAAGACACTAGACACGACTATGCCAGGTTGGAATGCACTAACTAATGCACACTAAGGACCCTAGACGTAAACCAAGATCCGGTACCTGGCAGAGTCTGGGGATCCGAAGATCCTCTCACGCGAGTGAATCACCTCCCCGATAGGCGTAACCTAACGGTCGGGTGACACCTTTTCATATACCGAATAATGGTATGAAAATGTGACACCTAGACTTCAATGACTCTTTTTTTATGTTTTTGTTAAGCAATGACTAATGACTACCCTAGACTCAACTGGCGCTCTGATACCAAACTGATGCGGGACGGACACGCGACTTGGGACTCTAGCTCGCTAGTGTCCCTAGTGAGAGATGCATGGGACCGTGTTTAAGACACGTGTCTTAAACGGATTTTTAGTGGTTCGAATCTAGATTTTATTCCGCGAATTTCGGCTATTTTTGTGGATTTTTAGGCTATTTTCTGATAATTATTTGAATTAGTTATAGATTTATTGGATTATATATATATATATATATATCTCTCTCTCTCTCTCTCTCTCTCTCTCTCTCTCTCTCTCTCTCTCTCTCTCCCCACCGAATTCTCTCTCTCCCTCACTCGTTCTCCCTCTTTATCTCTCTCCCTCTCACGATCGCTCCTCCCCCACTCTCTCAGTTTTGGTCCGAACGGCCGCGGATCGAGGCGTGGGAGGTGCCTTTGGAACCGGCTCGTCGCGAGGAACACGTAGGTGCTGACCTCGTCGCTATTCGTGGGGCGTGGAGGCAGGACGGAGTGAGAGGAGCCACGGTGACCCCTTGCTTGCATGTGGCCCAAACTCGGTTTTCGTCGCGATTAAGGTAGGGGGATGGAATCCTTGTCTCGCTAGGATCGTATTGGCATAGCATGCACGCCCGTCCGACGTCGTTTTCTTCAATTTCCATACAAAATTCCATGTTAGTGTAATTTAGGCTAAATTCTTGAAAATCACTCCATGGGCATTATTTTTATGTTTTGATGCATGCTTTAGTTGTAGAATGTTGTGGTTTGGTAGGTTTTATAGTTTTTCTACGTTTCCCCGTCGATCCGGCTCCACCGGGAGGGGGCTTGGTTTTAAGCGTTTCGATTTTAGCTCCCAGTCGGTGTGACGGTCCTACCAGGAACCGTCACACATGTAACGGCCCTCACGGGACGCGTTACAGCACTGTAACGGTCCTTGGTAGGGGCATCACAATGTGTGTAACGGTCAGGCCCCTGACCGTTACACTCCTTTTGACTTCCGTTGACTTCGTGAGGCGGTTGGCCTGACGGCCTGTCGGACGGCCTTCAGGTGCCGTAACGCGCCTCATGGGACGCGTTACGCCCTGTGCAAACTGCGGTTGCAGTTTTTGTCTCGGGTGGCTGTAACGGCCAGGGTCGAGCGCGTTACAGTTCATGTAACGCGCCACACCCCGACCGTTACGCACTGTAACGCGGGTACTGTAGACCGTTACATTCCCTGGGGTTTTCAAAAGCCGTCTGCTTGTTCGATTCCAATAGAGTTGCTTCCAATTCCTTGTGATGGAACCACTAGTCGTAGCCCAGCGACTGAGCTGTCGTCCCACCCGGGAGAGGTGGAGGGGTGTTCCCATTGAACGGTTTGTAAGCTAGTTACCGTGGGCCCCTGCGGTTACCGTTGCGTCCATGGGGGGGGGGGAACTAGCTAGAGGCCTGGCTCTAGGCAGGAGTCAGTGTGTGCACACATGGTCGGAGACTTGGATAGGCACTGACGAGTGTCGCTCTGACTAGTACTTGGTTTGGTCCTGTTACGTCTCTCGCTTGTCGTGAGCAAGACTTGCGAGTTGCCGAGACGCAGTGTAAGTCGTTAGGGGACACATCTAGTCTTGTTCTTCTAGTGGGTTGTTCCGTCTCTCACTTCACTTGGTTAGTGTTGGTTTATTCTATTTGTAGATTTGTGTCCTGTCATTAGTATTTATTTAATTGTGCATCTGCTTGTTTATTATTTAAATGCATGCTCTAATTGCTTTTATATTTGCCTGCTTGTCTGTTTAGTTTGAGGTAGGGATCCGCGTGACCCCTACTGAGTCTGGCTGTGACTCACCCTTCCTTCTTTCAGGTGAGCCGCCCCACTCGTCCGCCGGTCCTTCTCGTGGTTGTGCCGACCGTCGTTAGAGTGCCAGCAGTCGTCGGTTTGTCTTTTGTTCTTTTGAGCCAGGGTATGCCCCGTGTAGTTGTGCAGTGGACCTTTGTTATTTGTGAATCTGGACTATTGTATATATTTTACCACTCTGATATTTTAAATTGCTTCCACACTTATTTATTAATTGCTGTTCTAATTAATATTGCACGCCTGCGGTCTCAATTCGTTATGCAACTCCTCAGCAAACTCCACTAACCCTTCGGGGGCCTCATCAGCCTCTTGGGTGCATCCCCAGTTCTTGGTATCAGTGTATCGATGCTATCGGTATATCGGTATCCGGAGCTCTGGGCCGTCACAGTTGGTAATAGAGTTGTGTTGGGGATTTGTATTAGGAATTGAAACTCGCGCTGGTCCAGAGCTAGTCCATTGTGTCGTCTGTTGCTGGCTTTGGGTGTTTCTCGTGATTATTGATGGTTTTTCCATTATCGTGTGTTTCCTAGGTTCAAGATGTTGCCTCATGGATGGAAAAAAGCTCGGGCTCCTCGGGAGGAGAGTGGCACTTCCTCTGCCCCAGTTGTGCCAGTTCCCGTCGACCCTGCTCCGCGTGAAGAAGTGTCTGGTGGCCGTGGTAGAGCGTTGAAGGAATTCCTACTGTTCCACCCACCGACTTTCAAGGGTCAATCAGATCCGGAGGCAGCTAGATCGTGGCTCGATACCACTGTGTGCGTGTTCCAGTCGATGGAGTGTGCGGATGATGAGCGAGTCATGTTGGCTACTTATCAGCTTCAAGGTACCGCACGCACGTGGTGGACCGCGGAGTGGGAAGTTGCCTTTCGTTCTCGTCCGCTTCGGCAAATCACCTGGGCTGAGTTCGTTGCTGCTTTCGAACGTGCTTACACTCCAGCCTGCCTTAAGTTAGCGAAGATGTATCAGTTTCTGGAGCTGACGCAAGGTGATATGACTGTGTTGCAGTACCGAGATAAGTTCATCGAATTGGGCAGGTACGCGCCCCATATTTTTGCTGATGAAGCTATGAAGACTCAGCAGTTTCTACGCGGGCTGAAAGCGGAATTGAGCCTGCCATTGTTTGCTACCCGAGTGTCTGAGTTGGATTCAGCGTACCAGGCACCTGTTGCAGTGGAGATGGAGATGGCGAGGACTCGAGGGCTTTCTCAGGCAAGAATGGTGCAGTCGACTGTGCAGTTTCAGTCGACTTACCAGCCGTCTGTCCCAGGAGTTCCTTCTGCCGTTCCTGCTGTCAACAGTGTTCTTCCTTCTTCCGACTCCCATTTCCGGCAATTCAAGAACAAGAAGTCGAAGAGGAAGTTTGAGCATTCGGCGCCTTCCGATCCGAGTCAACTGTCTGTTCCTTCTGTTCGACCGTGCCAAGATTTTTCCGATAGTCAGCAGCGTCCGTGTCCGAGGTGTGGTGGTAGTCATCCAGGTGTGCCGTGTTCCTTGCCGATTGTGTGCTATCGCTGTGATCGGTCAGGTCACGTGGTTCGAGACTATCCGCTGAAGCCGAAGCCGGTGTAGTTCTCGCAGTTTACTCAGTCGCTGCAGCCTCAGTTTCGTCTTCCTCCGCTACCTCAACCTCAGCCGTCTTACCTACCTGCTCCAGTTCCTTCCCAGCAGTCTTCTACAGCCAGCCGTCCTCCGAGAGGCAGGGTTACTCACATCACTCGTGCAGAAGCTGTGGCAGCTAATCTGGTAGAAGGTACGGTTTCAATTTTTGGTCGTCCAGCTCATGTTCTTTTCGATTCTGGTGCTACTCATTCTTTTGTGTCCGAGGATTTTCTTGCTCGCATCGAGAAGCCGATGACCGAAGTGCCCTGTGCATTGCTAGTTGAGTTACCCTATGGAGATTTCATGTCTACTCCGGTGTGCCTGGAAGATTCCCCTATCATTGTCAGCAATCGGCAGATGCCTGCGAAGCATTATGCATTGCATTTGGCCGAATATGACGCTATTCTAGGCATGGACTAGCTGGAATTGTATAGTGCCGGGGTTGACTGCAGATACAAGCGAGTCTATTGTATACCACGCGGAAAGCCAGCCTTCTATTTCCAAGGTATCAGTTTCTATTCATTTTATTTGTTATTCCTGCCGTTAGGTGTAATTTTCTTTCAGTTTCCTCCTTATCCTTCCGTTTAATTTCGAGGACAAAATTCCTTTTAGGTGGGAGGGACTGTAAGACCCGTGTCTTAAACGGATTATTAGTGGTTCGGATCTAGATTTTATTCCGTGAATTTTGGCTATTTTTGTGGATTTTTAGGCTATTTTCTGGTAATTATTTGAATTAGTTATAGATTTATTGGATTATATATATATATATATATATATATATATATTTATCTCTCTCTCCCCGCTGAATTCTCTCTCTCCCTCACTCGTTCTCCCTCTTTCTCTCTCTCCCTCTCACGATCGCTCCGCTCCTCCCCCACTCTTTCGGTTTCGGTCCGGACGACCGCGGATCGAGGCGTGGGAGGTGTCTTTGGAACCAGCTCGTCGCGAGGAACGCGTAGGTGCTGACCTCGTCGCGATTCGTGGGGCGTGGAGGCGAGACGGAGCGAGAGGAGCCGCGGTGACCCCTTGCTTGCATGTGGCCCAAACTCGATTTTCGTCGCGATTAAGGTAGGGGGATGGAATCCTTGACTCGCTAGGATCGCATTGGCATAGCATGCACGCCCGTCCGACGTGATTTTATTTCCATACAAAATTCCATGTTAGTGTAATTTAGGCTAAATTCTTGAAAATCACTCCATGGGCATTATTTTTATGTTTTGATGCATGCTTTAGTTGTAGAATGTTGTGGTTTGGTAGGTTTTATAGTTTTTCTATGTTTCCCCGTCGATCCGGCTCGACCGGGAGGGGGCTTGGTTTTAAGCGTTTTGGTTTTAGCTCCCAGTCGGTGTGACAGTCCAACCAGGAACCGTCACATGTGTAACGGCCCTCACGGGACGTGTTATAGCACTGTAACGGCCCTTGGTAGGGGCGTCACAATGTGTGTAACGGTCAGGCCCCTGACCGTTACACTCCTTTTGACTTCCGTTGACTTCGTGAGGTGATTGGCCTGACGGCCTGTCGGGTAGCCGTCAGGGTGCCGTAACGCGCCTCATGGGATGCGTTACGCCCTGTGCAAACTGCGGTTGCAGTTTTTGTCTCGGGTGGCTGTAACGGCCAGGGTCGAGCGCGTTATAGTTCATGTAATGCGCCACACCCCTACCGTTACGCACTGTAACGCGGGTACTGTAGACCGTTACATTCCCTAGGGTTTTCAAAAGTCGTCTGCTTGTTCGATTCCAATAGAGTTGCTTCCACTTCCTTGTGATGGAACCACTAGTCGTAGCCCAGCGACTGAGCTGTCGTCTGTAGACACGCCATTCTTGACGTCTCTTGAGAAAGTCTCATATTACTATACAACGCCCCGCGACGGCTTACGCGTTTTAACTCACTTGAGTGCTTCCTTTTCTTGAGTCTTCTTCCGCCCTTTTCGGCATCCGGAATCGTCTCGTCACGGCATTCGGACGGCATCAACACCAGTCAGACGTGTCAGGAGTTCCGAAACCAAGAAGGGTGTCTGCCGGGCGGCAGCCGACTGAGGACCCGGTGGGTCTTAATGGGGGCGTCCAGGGGCCGGTGGGTCTTAATGGGGGCATCCAGGCCCCTGGACGCCCCCATTCTTTAAATTTATTTTATTTTTCTTTTTATTTTTTTAAAGCCCAAAAATAAATAAAAAAATATATATTAATGGAGGCGTCCAGGCCTCTGGACGCCTCCATAAAAACAAATATAAAAAATGTGTAAAGTGCCCGTTGGCATAAAAGACAAAAAATAATAAAAAATACATATTAATGGAGGCATCCAGGCCCCTGGACGCCTCCATAAAAACAAACATAAAAAATTAAAATGCCAGCCTTGGCATAAAAGACAAAACAAAAAAAATAAAAATAATATATTTTTGGAGGCATCCAGGCCCCTGGACGCCTCCATCAACTCTCTCACGGGCGCCGGCCACCGAACGACGGTTTGTCGTGTGTGAAAAAATCCAAATTATAGAGATGTCCAGCCACCTGGACGCGCCCATTTCTGAATCACGAGGCGCCGCTCACAAAACCACGCGTTGTGCCAAACCGCGTGCGGCCGTCGTCGGTTTTCGGTGGACCTGTTGGAGGCGTCCGGGGCCCTGGACGCCTCCACAAAAATATTTCAAAAAAATTAATAAAAATAGAATAAAATATTAGTTCGGCCCTGATGGAGGTGTCCAGGGTCCTGGACGCCTCCACCCTCCGGAGCCCTATAAATAGAGGCCCACCCCCTCAGTTCTGGGGGAGCTTCGAAGAGATCCGATAGGCTGTCGGAGCCCAGAGGCTACCGGAGTCATTTTCTAACCCGTGGGGTCTTTTGTAGGTGGAGATTTTGCCGGCTTCTCGGGTGCCCACGCTCGCGAGAGGAAGGTCGTCTTCGTCCACCGCGCTTCCACGTCGTCCCTACGCTGCCGGAGCTCCGCCGGATTTCATCCTCGGCTCATCCAATAAGCCTTTTCTTCCCCTTTTTCTCCATAGTTCTTTTGCATTCATCATCTCGCATCATCTATCCCCCTTCATAAGGGCGCCTCTTCTTATATACTTCTTGCATCCATCATCTCATTTTCCTCCTACTCGAGTCCGAGAGGGGTTTAAAAGACAACACCAACCAGGTGTGTGTCTTACCATCATTTCGTTATTTTTATCGCAAGGATTTGAATACTACACCTTCATCTTTCTAATCCACTCGTTACTTATTTGTCGTTGTTTTACAAGGGTACCCAAAGAAAGCCCTCTCCGTCGGCCGGCCGAAGGGGGAGGAAGAAGCAACCCGCCATCTCCCGCTCTTGAGGTAGGCGCGATCACTCTCTTTATTTTGGGGTCTTTCGGCCCCTGGCAATCACATCTTATTCTCGAGGCCGTGGCGAGTCACTTCCCCAATGGCCGTTTAAATTTCCATTCTTATATTCTCTTTATATTCTGTTATATTCTGCTCATATGCTCGAGGCCGCGGCGAGTCACTTCCCCAATGGCCGTTTAAATTCCCGTTCTTATATGTTATATTCTTATTTATTCATGTTCTCGAGGCCGCGACGACTCACTTCCCCAATGGCCGTTTAAATTCTCTTTATATCCTGTCATATTCTTATCTATTCATATTCTCGAGGCCACGGCGAGTCACTTCCCCAATGACCGTTTAAATTCCCGCTCTTTATATTCTCTTTATATTCTGCTATCTTCTTATCTGCTCATATTCTCGAGGCCGCGGCGAGTCACTTCCCCAATGGCCGTTTCAATTCCTGCTATTTAATTTCTGCACCATTCCCATCCCCTGAGGTCGCGGCGAGTCACTTCCCGCTATGGCCGTTTAACCCCCATATCTTGCTATATCACATTTATCACGCTCGCCCCGCCGGAGCAATCTCCCGTGGTGGCCCCTTCTCTTTTCTCTTATTTCTGTGTTGCAGCAAACAAAAAGAAGGAGCCCGCGCGCTCCGCGTCCTCTCCGCTTCCCCGAACCGCGTGACGTCACTCACAGATTGGCGATCACGGTGGGACCTCTACTGCTTCCTTTTGGCTACCCTTGCAAGTTCGGCACCATCCGTGCCTCTCCACCTTGGCGCCCGCGCGCGCCCCCGTTGTGCTCACGGCAGCACTGTCAGTTTTGATTGGTTGTTTGTTTATTACATGTCTGTTATTTCTGTTGTTTTCCCACTCCATATCTCTGTCAGCATTTCATTGCATGCATCCATCCCTCTTTTCTATCCTTTTTTCATTTTTTTGAGGATCACCCTTTCCCGGTGAAGGAAGGACTCTCCGTTTGAGAATTCCTCTCAACGGACTAGAATCTCCTCCACTGGGACCTCCGTAAGTCCCCGACATCGAAGAATCTCCTCTTCGTTCACTGGGCTGGTTGTACCATTGAAGTTCCCCGAAGTTAGTCATTTCATTCGTGGTGAGACGAGAGACCCTAGCTGACACGGCGGTGAAACAAAAATAAACTAGGGTCCCCATTTTGTGTGAACTTCGGATCTCGCTAAAAACACAAAAAAATCATCAAAATCAAAACACAAAAAAGGCGTAAAGGCATCAACTTGTTCGATAATCTCTGCTACCTGCTTGCTAGTGTATGTTTTTACGTTCTGGGAAAACTGTGAGCATGGCTCACGAGTCTTTTGAGGAAAACCACCCTAGTCGTGGTTTGTCAGCCGACCCGCGAGTCTATGCTATGGACTCGGGTCCTTCTCATGAGCTCTCGCATGAGGTGCAGGTTATTGCCGGGGACACGTCCCCACCACAGGATATCTCTTCCTTACTGGGCGTCCTCGCCAACACGGAGCTTACTTCTGAACAGCTCCTGGCCTTCCAGACCATTCTGAAGGGGAAATCTGTTTCCCCCACGCCCCAGGAATCAACTCTGGCCATCGCACCTCTCCAAGAGTCCGTGCAGGCCATTCCATCTCCTTCGTTGGCACAAGCCATCCAGTCTCCCTCGCTTCAAGGACAAGCGAGCCAACAACCACCCTCATTCCAGTTCCCGTCACAATCTCAAACTCCCGTTGTTCCCCACACACCGCTTCAGCCAGGGCCAACTGTCGGCGGTCCGACAGCTCCCTCTCATTCCGGGTTCCCCCCTCAAGTCTCCGGGAGACAGTTTCTCCCCCAGTGGCAAGTGCCACCTTCACCTCCAGAGGAGCTCGCCCAATCGCTCCTCAATAGGTTCAATCGCATGGACGAGCAGTTTCAAAATCTGAGAAGGATGGTGGACGTGAAAGCCACCCCGAGGTTGCTTTGCCAATCCTTCCCGTCATTCATCTTCCTCCCTCCGAAATGCCCACGTACCGCAGATACAATGGTACCGGCAACCCCTTCATTCACCTCAAGGATTTCATGTATGAATCCTCCTATTGGCAAAACGATCAGAGGTCCCTGGCATACCTCTTTCGGAGATCATTGGATGGTCCCGCGCTTGAGTGGTTCTATTCCTTGGAGCCCCGCGAGGCCGAGAATTTTGAAATAGTCCAGAGAAGGTTCTTGCAGAAATATAGGGATAGGGTCGGTCCCTCACTCTCCATTACCGACCTAGTGGCCGAAAAGATGAAGCCCGACGAGGATTTTGTCCGCTATGCTGATAGATGGAGGTCTCTGGCGGAAAGAATAAGGGATACCCTCTCTGAGCCCGAACAAGTGAAGATGATTGTGTCTAATGCAACCCCACAGTTCAGACACGTCCTGGCCATGAATAAACTTACTACAATGGAGGAACTCTATGAAAGGGCCCGATACATCCAAACCCAGTTAAAAGACTCCCCCATTATGAACATGTTTGAGTCGTCGAAGCCCAAAGTGGTCAGAAAGACAGGCGCTGGTGTCCCGGGCGGAGCCACAGAAGGGGTCGTGACAAATGAGCAAGTGGGTGCGGTCAACAATGCCAACTATGCGGTCAACCCAAGGCCTCCACAAATGCCCCGACTTCCCCTCCAACCAGGTCCTTTCCCTCTTCGTCCTCCACCCCAAAATAATCCACCCCAGGATAATATGCCTCCATTACGTCAACCCCAGCAACAACAACCACAACCTCAGCAACAACAACCACCGCTTCAGTACAACCAAGTTCCACCCCCGGGGAACTATGGTCCCCAACAGCAACAAAGGAGGCCGCTCGGTCCCAAGAGAGCCTACTATCCACCATTGCCAGAAACCTTAGCAGACATTTTTAATGCCCTCATGGCATCAAACCAACTCGCCCTACCCAGAGAAAGGCCCGTGTGGCCCCCAAATGTTGATACCTCCAAATACTGCGTCTACCACAGGCAGCCAGGACACACAGTAGATTACTGCTTCCATTTCAAAGATTACATCCACGATATGAATGATGAACATCAAATAGATTGGGATGAAATGAGACGATACGTCGCCGCTCTTAAGGCTAGGAGACCTCCTCATAGGCCACAGCAGCAGTTACAACAGCAGCAGCAGCAGCAGCAACCACAACAACAACAACAGCCTCAGCAGGCCCCACAACAACAGCCCGACATGGGCATAATCCAGAATCCATTACCGGAGCACCAACAGCCCAATCATCAGGTTAACCCCATCTCCTCCTTCCCGGAAGTCGGGAGAGAGCAGGTGTGGCACCAGGAAAGTACCTCTATTCTTTCTTCCTCCAACCCCATCGTCATGCAACCCCCTCGCCTTGCCCGGGTAGCACCTCTCTCTCATCAACCCGCGTCAGTATCGCCTTCACCATTTCCACTACCATTACGCCCTCTCATCCGTACCCCGATCTCCTATCAACCGACACTCTCCACTACGCCTTCACACCCTCTCATCTTCTCTCACTCCCCCACTTTACCATCCACCTCTACCACATTTACCCCTACGCCTTCTAAACCCCTTATCATCCGTCAACCATACATAACCCCGTCTTTCTCCACCGTATCACCACTAATGCCTTCAAAACCACTCATTACTCATCGCCCACCTCAAAATCATTGCCCGCTTCAAGCCCTACCCACTTCTACTTCGTCTCCACCTCCACCATCCAGACCCCTTATCCTTCATAATCCGCGCGATATCCCCTCTACCTCCCATGCCTCTACCTAACAAACCCCTCATCAGAATCCCTGCTCCCGTCATCACCCCTGCTTCATCAACCATTCCTCCACCACTACCCCTCAAATCCCTGTTAAAACCCACTGCTACCCCCACAGAGGTACAAAAGCCGCAGGCAATGGTGCTCCGGAGTGGAAGGATTTTCCACAGGGTTTTCTCCCACAACAGTCAGAATCTTGAGCAATCTCAGCCAGAGAAGGATGATGGAGAACAACCAGAAAGAGCTATCCCTGGAACACAGTATGATCTATTGAAACACTTGGACAAGACACCTGCTCGGATCTCCATCCTGGAGCTTCTTCAAAGATCCACATCCCACCAGGCAGCCTTAATGGAGTACCTTCAAAGGGTCATGGTGAATGAGGACCTCCCGTGGAGAAAGATCTCGACCGTCCTGACCCCAACAGACACACAACCGGCCATCATGTTCCACAACTACGAGCTCGCTCCCAAGGAAGCTCGGAAATATGCACTGTGCATTTCAATAAAAATTAATGGGGTATCCATAAACCCGTGTCTTGTGGACACGGGTGCATCCATAAATGTGATCTCCATGAGCACTCTTCAGTTGTGTGGGATCGACGAGGAACAAATAAGACCTTCCTCGATCACGGTCACGGCCTATGACAATAGCAAAAGGCCGCCGCAGGGGATGATTATTCTGAAGGCAGAACTAGGCCCCATGTCAATTCCCACGGAATTCCATGTCCTCGACATGGACCCCACATTCAAGGCTATACTGGGTCGCCCTTACATCGAAGCCATGGACGCTGTGCCTTCCACCAACCATCAGTGCATGAAGTTTCCTTACAATGGGAGAATTATTAAAGTGGTCAGTACACCTGTCCTTCACACAGTGGATACTATCAACACCTCTCTGCCCTCTGTTTGGCCGTCTCATCGGCCCATATTGTCATTGCTGGACGTGCGTGATCTATCTCACGTTCCACTAGCACCAAAGGAGCCGGTCAGGACAACCGCAACATCATGTCTCCCTTTTCACTCCAAAGGTTGGGAGATTATGAGGAACATCGGCTATCAACAGGGTAAAGGTCTGGGCGCACAATTACAGTGTATGCTCAAACCGCCAAAGGAAATTAGGCCGAACCGTAGGTTTGGCCTAGGCTTCAAAGGACCGTTCAGGGTGGATTGGAAGCGCCTCACATGGACTCTATCAAACCACTTCAACAGAGGGCCCGTTGTTCAGATGGGAGATTACCCACGAGAAGCATATGGGGGATCACATGCTGTATATTTGGCTGAAAAATGTCCGAGGATCACAAAAAGAGGCAAGATCAAAGATCCGGAATGCGAGTGGAACAAATGGTTCGACATACGGGACATTTCCGTTGCACTGGAAAGGATGTTCTCGTCTCCGCAACTTGAAGGACCGCCATTGATCTCCGGAATACCAGAGAATATTACCACTCTTGCCAAGGTTCCAAACTATCCTCGTCCTCGCCAGAAGGACTCTGTCATCGACGGATCTTCATCCGTCCTCAACATTGCCATCGACGGCTCATTAGCCGCCATCTTCTCCATCCACTCGTCTCAGCCTTTGCTGATATCTTCTTCCTGGGCCAGACAATTGTCTAATGATCTTCCCAGATCCCCTTCTCTGTTTACATACCTACGCGGGCTTTTCAACCCGCGCCAGGTCTTCAACCATGATCTGCTCTATGAGCCTCACAATCCTCTAGCCATAACCACTTTCCTCTCTCCTCCAATCTCTTTTCACTGCTTTGTCATTAAAAATGAAAACGAAAAAAAAATGTCAATTTTCAAACTCCCCAACAACACATCTTCGTTGAGGAAACCTCCTACATCTCCCACGGGTGCGTACCGCCCTATGGACCACCCGTCCAAGGTCCGATGAGCGACCTTTTCTACCCCTCCTCTGAGGGGTCTTCTCCTGTACATTCTACACCATCCTCTTCGTCTTCCTCTTCTTCTGTAAATAGTGTCAGTCAATCTAGGAATGATAGGCCAAGGGTAGTACCTAGGAAGAAGTCCAAGGGTAGACAGATCCCTCGTCGATTCCTTCTGGATTTGGCCGCCAGGTGTCAGGCCCTTCTTGCCATCCCCCAGTTATTGAAAAATCCCATCCAGCTACCGGAAATAGAATGTGAGGGCGACTGTGCATTTGATGAAGGGTATGGAGTCTACGAGATCACGGATGAAGAATGCCCCACTGACGATGAGGGTGAAGGATATGAGGATGCGGCAGGCGCATATGCTAGTGGAATGAGGAGATTCGACGAGCCGTCAACTGCCGTAGAAGAATCCACCAAAGAAGTCAACTTGGGAACTGAGGAAGACCCTAGGATCATCCTCATAAGTGACAACCTACCACCCTCTGAAGAAAAGGTATTAATTGAGGTTCTCAAGGAATATAAGGACACGTTTACATGGAGCTACGAGGATATGCCAGGTCTGGATTCAACCTTGGTCGAACACCGTTTAACCCTAAAACCAGGGTCCGTCTCGGTAAAACAAAGGTTAAGGCGTTTCCACCCTCAAATGGCTTTGAAAATGAAAGAAGAGGTCGATAAGCTCCACAAAGCCAGATTCATTAGAGTCGTTCTTTATCCTCAATGGGTGGCGAACATTGTCCCGGTCATGAAGAAAGATGGGAAAGTCAGGATTTGTATCGACTTCCGGGACCTTAACCGCGCGTGTCCAAAAGACGATTTTCCCTTACCTCACATTGATGTGTTGATTGATAACACGGCAGGCTACGAAACCCTCTCATTCATGGATGGATTTTCAGGATACAATCAAATTCGTTTGGCAGAAGAGGATCAGGAAAAGACGTCATTCACTACCCCTTGGGGAACATATTGTTACGTGGTCATGCCGTTCGGATTAAAGAATGCTGGAGCTACTTACCAAAGAGCGATGATGGCCATATTTCATGACATGATGCACATATATCTGGAAGTGTATGTGGATGACTTATTGGTAAAATCAAGGACCAGGATGGAACATCCAGAAGTTTTGGCTAAGGTCTTGCAGAGGTCAAGGGAGTTCCAACTGAAAATGAACCCGAAGAAGTGTGTGTTTGGTGTGTCGTCAGGTAAATTGCTGGGGTTCATTGTGAGCAAAAGAGGGATCGAGATAGATCCCGACAAAGCTAAGGCTATCAGGGATATGCCGCCTATTTGAGAGAAGTCCGAGGTTTAATCAGGAGGTTGCAATTTATTCGTCGGTTTGTGTCCCAACATTCACAAAGGTGTAGACCTCTCTACGAGTTGACCAAGCCAGGAGTAGAATTCCACTGGAATTCTAAATGTCAGAAAGCTTTTGAAGGGTTGAAGGAATATCTGGCTAGTCCACCCGTTCTCATTCCACCCAAACCAGAAAAACCTCTGATCCTTTACGTCTCAGTCTTGGATGACTCCGTGGGAGCCGTCCTCGCACAAGCTGATGAAGAAGGCAAGGAACGGGCAACCTATTACTTGTCCAAACTTCTCAATCCCTGTGAGCAGAAGTACACCGTCATGGAGAAAACCTGTGCTGCCCTCGTTTGGGTAGTGTAGAAATTGAAGCACTACTTCTTGGCTCATGAGGTCCACTTGATTGCTCGAATGAATCCTATCAAATTCCTTCTGGAGAAAGCCGTCCTTACGGATAGGCTAGCACGCTGGCAAAGTTTTCTCTCTCAGTTTGACATCACCTACATCCAGCAAAAGGTGATTAAAGGCTATGTCATAGCCGAGCATCTCGCTCACCATCCTCTTCCCAAGTTTGATCCCGTCCAATCAGAGTTTCCAGATGAGGAACTAATGTCCGTCAACCAATCAGATGAGCCAATGTGGACGCTATATTTTGATGGAGCTCTGAATTCTCAAGGGAGAGGAATCAGCATCGCCTTCCTGTCGCCTGAAGGCCTCACATTCCCATTGGCATACCAACTCAAATTTCCAGTCACCAACAATATAGCCGAATATGAAGCTCTTCTAGCTGGCCTAGAACTCGCTCATTCTTTTCGTATCACTGAGTTGCGAGTCGTAGGTGATAGTCAACTCATCCTTCGCCAGGTGCTCACTAAATATCGCACTCGCGATCCCAAACTCAAGCCATACCAAGAACTCACTGCTGCCTTTGCCAAACTGTTCGCCAAACTGATCTTTGTTCATATCCCTCGTCATCAGAATATTCTCGCCGATGCCCTCGCCTTGTTGGCATCATCCATAAGGTTCCCTCTAGGAAGATGGTTTAAGTCCATTTCCATCTACAAACTTCACGCCCCTGCAATCGATGATGCTTCCTACGTAAATATCAAAGACAGGATAGCAAGAAAGATCCTGCAGGAAGATATCCTTGAGAAGAGGGAGATCATGTTGGCAGAGGTTGAAGAAGAACTGGCTGATGAAGAGAAACCATGGTTCTATGAAATTGTCAAATACTGCCAAGATCAGTCTTATCCTGAAGGGGCCACCACAGAGGACAAGAAAGCCATAAGAAGGGTGGCTCAGAAATATACATTGGTTGGAGGTCTACTCTATAGGAGGAGCCTTACTGGTATTCTGTTAAGATGTCTTGGTGACGATGAGGTTTGGAAATGTGTAGAGGAGACGCACTCGGGCGTGTGCGGTCGCCACGTGAATAGTCAGATGCTCGCCAAGAAGATCATTCGCCAAGGCTTTTATTGGCCCACTATGGAAGAAGATTGTGCTGTCTATGTCCGTAGGTGTGTCAAGTGTCAACTTCACGCCGATAAAATCCATTCACCATCTTCCTCACTTCATCCAATATCTTCCCCGTGGCCTTTCTCCATGTGGGCATTCGACATCATTGGTCCCCTAGGTGATCCCAATTCCCTCACTAAGCAGAAATCTTTCATCCTTACTGCGACGGAATACTTCACCAAATGGGCCGAAGCTGAAACTTACGCGGAAATCAAGGCATCAACAGTCTGCAAGTTCATCATGAAAAACATCCTCGCCAGATTCGGCATCCCAAGCACGATCGTCACCGACAATGGGCCACAGTTCATTTCTCAGGACCTACAGGACCTTTGCAAAAGGTACGTAATTGCATTGCATCATTCATCGCCTTATTACCCACAAGGTAACGGCCAAGCGGAGGCCACCAATAAAACATTGCTCAAAATCATCAAAAAAACCTGCGAGTCTAGTAAGTTTTCAGATTGGCCAGAAAAGCTTATCGAAGCTCTATGGGCCTATCGCACTTCAATCCGTACCCCCACCGGGCAGACTCCATTTACCCTTACTTATGGTATGGAAGCGGTAGTCCCGTACGAGACTCTGATCCCTTCTCTCAGGGTATAATTGGACGAGAAATTTCCCCTCGACGATCGTCATAATTCACTCCTTGCCCAGTTGGAACTCTTGGATGAGAAACGGCTGGCCGCTGCCGAACACGCGCGTGTGTATCAAAATAGACTCGCTCGCTTTTACCAAAAGAAAGTCGTTGAGAGAAAATTCAAAGTCGGTGAGATGGTCGTAAAAAGAATTTTTGTCAAACCTGGAGGTCCGCGTTCTAAGCTCCAACCCAATTGGGAAGGACCATTTGTAATTCAAGCCGTGTACCCTAGCAACGCCTACAAGCTAGTCAACGCCGAAGGGACCGAGTTATCCCACCCCTGGAATGGGCTTTATCTTAAGAAATACTACCCTTAGCACAAACAAAAAAATGATGAAAATATAAAAAAACATCAAAAATAAAGAAATATTGAAAACCACTAAAAATATGGAAAATTCAAAATGCCGATGCCTGGCAGTCACCATGTAGTTAAGTCCCTGCATCTAACCTTCATGTTAGGATAGGGCCCATTAAGGCTTGGTAGGCACCGGGTCTTGGTTTGCCAGAACCATGGAGAGCCCTGTCCGGCCACGTCGGCTTATGCTCGCTCGAAGGAAGCTAACATGTGCTCACTTATGTATTTTATTCAAAAAAGTCGGTAGCATCACCTACGGTGGAGTGTCACCCAGAAGATCTCCAGAAGCTGTAATCTTTATTCTTTTCTCTTCGGCCAAATGAGATAGCCGGCGCCCTTAAAATGCTGAGCGTGAGAAACCAAAACTCAAACCCCAAAGGCAAGAGTAGGATCCATTTCCTCGAGCATCGATCAGAGCACGAGAAGAGGGCAGTGTCCCCGCAGGCATACCAAAAGGGAGCCCACAAACGTCAAACGACTATATCTCCCTCACAAAAAACAAATACAAAATCAAAATCAAGAGAAAAGCCTGGTCGTGGCCGTGCCTGTTGCGATAAACGGAACCCCTCAAAGCAAAGGTCTGAATCCACAAAAAAGGGGGGGCTATGGAATGTAAATGCTCGAGATTTGGTCCGAAGTTGTCCCAAAGGAAAGAGTTAATTGGCCCTTATTCGCTCGCTGGGTTAACGGCTTTACCGATCCTCTCGGGAGGTTTATCCCCTACACTCTTCCTTCTCCCTCTAAAGATGAAGGTTCGATGGAGTTTCTGAAGGGTGAAAACTGCCTAGGGTCTGCGACCTTATTTTAATATACACATTTGGTTGCCTACTTTGAAAAGTAAAAGCTATCGCTGCGAAGGAGTCTCCGTGTTTCTGGCTGGTCAAGACCCCTGTATACCACCTTGATGTCTTCTTGTTTAACCTCGGGCTTAGGCCAATGCAACCGCGTCACCTATGGGTGCGACGGCGTCTGATTCCGGGTCAGCGTCGTGCGGTTGGTCGTTAGGGTTCCAGGGTGGTCCATCATATACCATCTAGAGTTGTGAGGAAACAGACCCGGGTCGGGCAAATCTCTTACCTCGAACATCTTTTGGGTGAATCCCTGTGGTCGGAAGCGACTGGGAGCCTAAGCATGGCATGACGGTATTATCATCAGGGTAAGTCTTAGCCGGCGGGATCATCATTCGAGGGGTCTAGAGGCCCAAATCAACCTAGATGTGCACTTAGGATACCTGGGAGGTTAGTAAGAAACCCCTGTCTCACGTAGGTTAGGTGCCATTTGGGTGCTTGTCAGGCGTTAGCAAAAAAAAAATTGAAATGATAAAAGCAACAAAAAAAATGGAAAAGAGAAAATGTACATATTTGCAAAGAAAAAAAAATCTTTTTTATGATAAAACAAAAAAATGCCAAATATAAAAGAAGAAAAATAAATCAATTTTGCATGATTACGTTTGCGTGCAGCATCTCACTTTTAATACCGCTTGCATTCGTGTGCTTGCCTGTCGCATTTTTCATCACTACATCTTTCTCCCGCCTTCCTTAAATAAAGGCTTGCCCCCTTGACTAGTCATCAAGGACAGTCACAGTGACCATTTGCTTATTGAGCAAGGGGCCAAGTTAGAACAGAAATTCTGATTTGTTTGTTTCAGTGATGTGTGCAGGGATCCAGGCAACATAAGCAAAGGTGAAAACCAAACAAACCAAACCTTGTATTTTATTCCAAAAAAAACCAAAAAAAATTACATCAAGTTCCGCCCTCTCTCTCCGCATTACTCGTCCCACTACTCTCCGGGCAAAACACTCTCAAAGGTGCTACCCAACTACGAAAAGCGGTACTCCTACCGCTCTGTACTCCTCTTCCTATTCCCGCATCCCGGCGTTGATCTACGGAAGCAGCAGAGAAGCTACCAACACGAAAGCCACACTCTCGTGCTCTTCGGTAGCGCTCCTCACCATCTCTCAGCCACTGTTCAGCAAGACCAAGGCTGATTCGGAGTTCGAATAGTTGGGCCTCCATGGCCCTTCGTTCCTCCCTTTCAGTCAATCTGTTGGCTCTTTCTCTCTCTGCGTCTCTTTCTTTCTCTGCACGTTCTCTCTCGCGGTCTTCCCTCTCTAACTGGAGAGTGATCCTTAGTTCCACAGCATCCCTAGAGGAGTCGTCATCAGGATGACGCCGCAGTTCCCTCTCCAGTTCTGCTATCCTAGCCTCCTTCTGCGCGGCTTGGCCAAGCGCTTCTTCCATCTCCTTTTCCTGCCAAGTGTACCATCTCAGATACACGATAAGGCATAAACAAGGAGAACTCAACACTGAGACTCTTACCTATATAGAGAGCATCCCTTCTGCCTCCGCAGCACGCTGCGTGGCGTGAGCAAGTTGCTCATGAAGCAAGTCAAGTTCTGAGGTGGGAATCCACAAGCTGGAAGAGGCACCACCTACTCCCATCGCTGGGGAAGCCGCGCCAATCTGGGCATGCTACGACCGCGTGAATTAGCAGCCAACATCTGGAATCTGGGGTTTTAATTAGGAACGTACTGTACACCTACCAAGGTGCTCGTAGCTCCGCGGGCATTACCCAACTGTTGTTCCATCTCTGCCAAGCGAGTTCGTAAATTCGCTATCATGGCATCCCGGACATCCTGCAGCCTTACGAGTCAGCATTTTCACCAAAACTAGGAAAAGGAGAAAGAAGAGAATAGAAAAAGGGGAAACCTACCTCCACAAGTCCCCGGGGTTGGAACCGCTCTGCGTACTTTGTCCTATATAGACGCAAGTAGTCATCGCTATCCCGCGCCTGTGATTCTACAATCGTGCCACCCCGTTGCCAGTCCTCATACTGTTCGGGGAATCGCACGCGCCAGTCAATGCAGGTCGCCGGTCCCCGCGTCTTTCTCCCGACACGAGGTGGCACAGCTGAATCCACCCATTCTTGAGCCAGTCCCAAGGACCTCATAACCAATCGTAGCCGAAGCGGCTCGATTTCATTCAGGCAGTGCATCCATAATTCCCGTCCGAACCGGGCACGACTTGCTAGAACCCACGGCTGGTCGGCATCGACCATGTCTGAGTAGGGTCTCCAGTTTACCATCACTGCAGGGAACTCCTGTAGCTCCCGCCTTAGCACCATCAGTTGGTAGGTTAGGGGTGCCGCACTCATGATGGGTTCCCACCGCCTAGCTAGCGGCACCATCGCGGGTCGCCAATGCCGAGCTCTCCCCATGGGGAGGTAATAATAGCTCCACAGCTGCTCGGCGCAGGTCATCAGAACCTTGCAAAAACACACAAAAATACAAAACAAGCAAAACCAAAAATACCTGGATGAATGGTGTGAAACCACTCACAGTCATCTCACGATCCGTTTCTTGGAATAGGCCTGTGAACAAGTGTGCCAGCATGGCGGCTCCCCAGACATAATACCCTACTCTTTCAAGGTCTGACAGCAGCTCCAGGAAGCGACATTGGATACCGTCCCCTTTCTAGCTCAGTACCAATCTCCCCAAAAGGAAGAGGAGAAATCTCCTCAAATCTATGTTGCATCTTTCCCAGTTGTCAAAATCTGTGCAGTACACGCCACGGCATCCTATCTCCATCCTTTCCATGAACTCTTCTGAGGATTCATCGTCCCGACGATGAGTGTCGGTGAGCCCTAATGCATCCATGAGGGACGCCCTAGCTACCGACCTATTTTTCCGACCATCTAGGTCCAAACCCAGTAACTTCTGGGCACCTTCTCGGTAGTCCGCGTAAGTGACTCCGGTCACAGCCTCGCCATCCACCTTGAGACTCGTAATTCGGACCACATCCTCCAAGCTGGGCACCATGTGCCCCCAGGGCATCAGGAATGCCCGACTCACTGGGTCCCATCTCTCACACAAGGCTTGAATCAGAACCAGGTCGAGCTGGATCGGCTCGATCCGAAGAAAGGTGCCAAAACCCATCACATCTAGCCTGGCCTTCTGAAAATCTGGGATACCTCGGTATGTTGCCACTACCAACTCCCATGAGATCTGTGATTTCATCACACTCTACGCATGCAGGGAATGGAGAGGAGGTTTGGCCAGAAAGAATGGAAGAAAAAAGAATGGAAAAAAGGGCAAGAAAACTTGGCTTACGAGTTGTGATTGGGCCCTTTCGCTAAAGTGTCCTTCGAGGTCCAAAACCCTCCTGGAACTACTACCACTAGACCTGCTTCTCTTCGAGGAGTGGGAAGATTCGCCCTCCATCCAACCCTCGAAATTTTGAACTCCTCCTCTCCCGTGAAAACTTGTGCTCCTCGAGTTAGCTCTCGATATACCTGGGAAGATAAAAGGGACAAGAATTTATAGAAATGGAAGGAGTGCGGGCCAAGATTGCCTCCATCATCTGTTAATGATAGCCCTCGCAATGAGGAACCTGCCATGCGGTCCCGTGTGTCACTTCACCGCTCGCACAGGGTGATTGATTGGACGAAGAATATGATGACTAGCCCCCTATGTTGTCTAGGGATACCCTATCATGTTTTGGAGGACGTCCGCAAAATTTGACACAACATCCGGGAAAAGGGGCTAGGGCCGTCATTATTGACTTCGACGGCAGATTCCCGTGGAAAATGGTCACAACAAGACGCGATTCTCCTCTCGGCGTGGAGTCTCGGCACACCTATCACATGGGAACAGTGCAAAGGAGAGGAAGTGTAGGGAAGAAGGAATGCACAAGAGAACAAACGAGCAGCAGAAAATTAAATCACTCCATTCATAATTCTACATAAGCTGTCATAAACACTACAATCATAGAGAGGAGGCGAGTCCACCAGCTCGCTGATCCTCACCATCACTCATCTCTCTAGGCGTCCCTCTCCTCTCCCCCGAGGTGAGGGTCCCTCAGAAGTCTCCAGGATCCCCGTGCAGTAGCACCTGCCTCGCCTCTTGGCGCCTGTTCCGCAGCAGTGACTCGCTGCTCCTCCCCTGGCGTGGCGAAGAAGCCACTAGCGGCAAAGCGACCGGACTGGCGGAGTCGCTCCCCGAACTCTCGCGCTCTCTCGTAGCGCGTCTCCATCCCTCCTAGTCTCTGCACGGCGGCCTGAAGGCCCAGCTGGAGCTCCCTCACTTGGGCCTCCAAAGCCCTCCTCTCGGTCTGATCCCGCTGTCGCTCGGACCTTCTCTCAGCTTTCTCTCTCTCTGCCTTTCTCCTCATCATCTGCAGAAGAACCCTTAACTCCAGGATGTCTGGAGAAGGTCTCTCCTCACCGCGATGTCGTAGCTCCGCTACAGTCGCCACCCAGGCATCACGCTCCTCCTCCGCCCGGGTCGCGCGGGCCACCGCACCGGCAAGTTGTTCCCGGAGGGAGGCAATCTCGAGAAAAGGGGCCGAGGAGCTGGAAGATGTGCCACCAATCATCCCCGCCGTCGCTGTCTGCTGGGCACGCTGGAACAAAATAAACAACGGCCGTTAGTGAAACTCCAAAATCTGAAGATAAAAGTGCGTCACGTAACTTACCAGGAGCGACAGCTCATGCTGAGCGACGGCCAGCTGCCGCCTAGCCTCTGATAGTTGGGCGCGCGAGCCGCCGATGCCACGTGTGTCCCCAGCTTGGGGAAGCCCCGCATAACTCTCTCTCTGCCGCCGCAGGAAGTCGGCGCTGTCCTGCACCAATACACTCCCTTGCTGTCCAGGGAGACGTACGTGCCAGTCCTCGAGCCTCGCCTTGCCGTGACTCTCCCTCCTGACGCGGCTTGGCTCGTCCGCACTCGCCCACTCATCGGCCAGGCCCAGGGTCCTCGCCATGTCCTGCACCAAGAAAGAAGGGCCTCGCATCATAACAAAGAACGCGTCCCCTGTCTAGGACGCGTCCATCATTTGAGTGCAACAGTCGCCGAACCCTTTCCCCCCTCGCGCGGCTCGCTTCAAAACTCAAAATGAATTAAAAGAGGAAGAGATCGGAGGACCTACCAGACCGTGTTCACCTCCCTCCGCGACATCGGGCCCCTCGGGTCCCTCGGGGGCCCGAAGCAGCCCTTCCTCCTCCATGGACGTCGTTCCATGTTCTTGCGTGTCCCTCCTCGGGCGAGGAGTTCCTCGTCCCTCTCCACCTTCACCATGGTCAGGCCCGCCGAACTCCATCTATCGAGGGGAAGAAGACAAAGACGGGTGAGCAAGTTTCGGCGGAAGGCGGGCTCGTTTGCGGGTAAGGCACGGAGAAGGAAGGCCACCCGTCGCTTTAAATTTGAATTTGAGGATTAAGATGCGTCCTCGCGCTTGGACGCGCCCAAAAGAAAGTGAAAAAAAAAGGGAACAAAAAATCCTCCATGCAAAGTAGTTCCCTCCTGTCCAGGGCAAAGTCCCGTGAAGCGTGAACAACGTGGTGTAAAAGAAAGTGCAGGAAGGAAAAGGGCACACGACAAAAGGAACCACACGAAATCCATTTCATACAAATAGCCGAAAGTACATCATACAGTGAGAAGGGTGACGTGTACAAGCAACTCTCTAACTCTCACCATCACCCTCCTGGTCATCTCTCTCCTCCCTCCTCTGCCGGGGATCCCTAGGGGGCCTCTGCGAACCCTGAGAAGCCGTGCTCGCCTCGCCCTGTGGTGGCACTCCAGCCTCGAAGGCGCGACGACGCTCCTCAGCCGAAGAAACAAGATAGCTACCTATGGAAAAAGAACCAGACTGACGAAGTCGCGCCCCGCGTTCCTTCGCCCTCTGGTACCGCTCCTGGCTCTCCCGAAGCCTCCCCTCCGCCGTGCCAAGACTCAATCGGAGCTCCAGCAGCTGGGTCTCTAGAGCCCTCCTCTCGATCTGATCCCGCTGTCGCTCCTCCCTATCCCTCTCCCTCTCTCTCTCCACCTCTCCCTATCCCTCTCTCTCTCCTCTCTCTCCCTCATCGCCTCCCTCCTTGACAGCTCGAGGGCGATCCGCAGATCCAGCACGTCACGAGGGAGCTCCTCAGCCTCCCGTCGACGCTCCTCCTCCAGCTCCACAATCCGGGCGTCATGCTCCGCAATCCGGGCGTCACGCTCCGCCACCCGAGCGTCGCGCTCCTGCTCGGCACGAACAGCACGCGCCAGGGCCTCTCGGATCTCGGCCACCTGTCAAAGCACGCATGCACCGTAAGAGAACAGTGATAGAAGGAGGGCAGCCAGAAGGAGAGTCGAGGTCAGGCAAACGCTCACTCGAGCCTCGCGGTCACGCTCGGCCTCCTCAGCCCGAGCCACCACATACGCCAGCTGCTCCTGGAGAGCAGAAACCTTCGGAGGAGGGCCCCGCGAACTGGAACCCGCTCCACCAGCCATCCCGGCTGCCGCTGTCTGGTGGGCCCGCTGAAACACAGAGCGAACGACAGTTAGAGGCCAAGTATCAAAAAAATCCAGGTCACAAAAAATGATTCGCATAAACTCACCAGGATCTCCAACTCCTGTATGATGGCCACCAACTGCCGCCTGGCGTCCGCCAACTGGGCCCGCAGGTCGGTGATCATGTTATCACGAGCATCCTACATTATACATAAGTTAGTGTTACATGCATATACATATAAAAGAGTGAAGCATTCTCATTTCACTTACCCCTGCCATACCACCAAGGAAGAGGCGGTCCCCATACATAGCCCGGTACCGTCTCAGGTAATCAGTACTGTCCTATACATGGGACACCACTGGGACCCCGCCCTGCTGCCAGTCCTGGTACTGTGCTGGGAAGCGCGTACGCCAGTCCACAACCTTCGCCTTCCCCTTGGTCTTCCGCCCAATGCGGGCTGGCTCTTCTACATCAACCCACTCCTGGGCTAGCCCCAACGTCCTCATAACCAGCCTCAGCCGAAGCGGCTCGATCTCATTCAGGTAATGGACCCACACGTCCCGCCTAAAACAAGGAAGACCCGCTACAACCCAAGGCTAGCCAGCGTCGCCCATGCCCAGGTAGGGTCTCCACACCACCTGCATCACCATACATACATCATATTAGTTGCCATTCAGTCACATAAGAAAACACAAAAAACCATACACATCATACCATGGCCTCGGGATACTCGCTCAGCTCCCGACGAAGTGACGCCAGCTGGTAGCCGTGGGGTGCTGCAACCACGACCGACCTCCACCGCCGCGCCAGAGGCACGGCCCTCCTGTTCCCATGCCTAGCCCTCCCCATCGGGAAATAGTAATAGCTCCACACCTACATTCATCATACATCATTAGTACAATAATTACATATTTAACTGTGGGAATGCATAAATAAATTATGTACCTGGAGAAAAGGTGCGAAGCCGCTGACTGTCGTCTCCTTCTCCGAAGTCTGGGAGAGATCAGCAATCAAATGGGCAAGCAGAGCCGCTCCCCACGCGTAGTGTCCCACTCTGTCCAGATCTGCCAAGATCCCGAGGAAACGGCAGTGGATGCCATCCCCCTTCGTCCCCAGTAGAAGGCGGCCCAAGAAGAAGAAAAGAAACCTCCGGAGGTCTAGATCCACCAGCTCCCTCTCGCTCGGATCCTGGGTGAAAGCTGCACGGGCATCTCCCTCCAATCGTGCCAGAAACTCCGCTCCAGTCTCGCTAACCCGCTGGCGCGGGTCAACGAATCCGAGCGCCTCCATTATCTCCACTCGGCCAACTACCCTGCTGTCCCTGTCAGTCACACTCGTCTCTAACCACAGCAGGTCCAGGGCCTCTCCGTCCACCCGTAGCCCGGTGATCCGAGCCACGTCCTCCAGTGACGGCACCATGTGCCCCCAGGGCATCAGAAACGCTCTGCTCGGCGCGTGCCACCGCTCCCTCAATGCCTGGATAAGAGGAAGGTCGAGCCGGAAGGGCTCGATCCTAAGGAAAGCTCCAAAGCCTATGGCGTCCACACGCGCCCTCTGGAAGTCTGGCAGCCCACGGTATGCTGCCACCACTAAGGACCAACTGATCCGGCCCTTCATCACGCCCTGCACACCACAAAACCAACAAAAGAACACATCAGCATTATGAAAAGTAATAAACAATAACACTGTATATACTACTTATTTATCTTATTTTATTTTTATTTTTAAAAATATTTATATTTTTTTAGAGGCGTCCAACACCTTGGACGCCTCCATTACATTTTCTTTATTTTAATTTTAGAAAAACCCAAAAACAAAAATAAATAAAAAATAAAATATATATATATATTATCATGGAGGCGTCCCATTCCCTGGACACCTCCTTTTTTCTTTTTTTATTATTTACGAAAATAAATAAATTAAAAAAGAACAAAAAAGAAAATGTGGAGGCGTCCAGGTCCCTGGACGCCTCCTTCCCTCACACCCGGCGTTCTCCACACAGCCTCTCGTCCGCCCTTTTAACCCAGTGAACCAATAGAATGGAGGTCTAAGGGGCTTACCGGATCGTGCTCGTCCTCTGCCGCGTCGCCAGCATCCACTGTAGCCTCCAAGGCCAAAGGAAGAGCCTCCTCACCCGCGACAATCTCCTCCGCCGCTGCGGCCTCCTCGGCACCATCCCTCAGCCTCCTCGGACGATGAGCCCGTCGTTTCCGCTTCTCTGGACCCCGGCTCGATCCTCCTCGCTCCATTGGGACTAAGAATGGGTCGTCTGGGGTGACTGGGTCGTCAGAATGAATAGTACAAGTGAGCAGGGGGTGAGGCCCCCCCCTATTTATATAGAAACCACTCTGTTTGGGGTGTCCAGGCGCCTAGACGCCCCCACTTTTTTTATTTTTTTTCAAAATTCAAAAAAATTAGGAGCATCCATGCGCCTGGACGCCCCCAAAACAAAAAATCAAAAAAAAAATAATAAAATAAAAATTAGCGGCGTCCAGGACTCTGGATGCCCCCAAAACAAAAAAAAACTTAAAAAAATCAAAAATAAAAAATTAGGGGCGTCCAGGCCCCTGGACGCCCCCATAATAAAAAATTAAAAAAAAATAAAAAATATATAATAAAAGTAAAAAAGATAAGAGTATGTATATAATCCAAACAAAAGAAAAAACACAAAGAAAAAGAAAAACCACAAAAAAGATAATAATAATTAAGGGGACGGGGGTCCCAAAACATCCATGCCAGGTTTTATTCCATCAGAAAAGCAGAATGAGCTACATCAGGGGCTTAGGCGCCTTAGGCCTTAACCTCCCCAGTTCGGTTACATAAGCCCTCGACAGCTCACACTCTTCACCCACGTGTGCTAAGGCCTTTCCCGCAACACTTGTCTTCCAGGGAGCTTTGACAGCTTTCGCTTCCTTCGCATCCGCTTCAGTGCCCAACTCCCTCTTCTTCAAAGGAACAATGCCAGTCGGTAGCGGGAACGAATGGCGTGGGATGCCAATCTGGAGGCAGCACCGATGCGCATTATAAAGGATGAACTCGGTCGCACCGATCAGTTGAAGATCAACTTCGGGAGAAGGCCTCATGAGAAGATCTAGCGAAAGCAAACATGCCGGTGCGCAAGTAAAGAAGCCTTGTGTCACGGTGCGGAAGTGAGACCGCCAGTCTTCGCGTTTCTTCAGCCACGGAACGTGGTTCACTACAGTACCACCGAAGCCTAACACGTCGACTATGTGATGAAGAGGGCTTTATTGGAAGAGCATCGAAGCAGTTGGCATTCCCTCGCGGTGGTCGAATTTGAAGTGCAAATCAAGCCAGCAATTCAGGATAAGTGCGCAACCAAAAGGAGGCTTACCCATGCTCGAGGCAGTAACGCCACTATACAGGTAGGCGAGGACAGTGGGTCCCACCCTTTTTCCACGCCAGATCCCGCAAATAGCACTCAGTTGGTCTTCCTCCACCATGTTGTCGGTATAAGGAAACAAGAGAGCACCCGCCAGACAAATGGTGAACCCCTTCATGATTCTCTCCAAATAGTCATCGTCTGGTGACCCTCTTAGGGCGTCCATGACCCACTCCGCAAGCTTTTGGAGATCGATCCCCTTTTGAGTACGGACCTTTCTGGCTGCGTCGGGCGGCATGAAGCTTCCAAGAACGCTTTCGGAAGTCACCCATGTCAGCATCCGCATAGCCTTCACCTTCCCGTCACTCTTGAATTTCTTCAATCCAAGCAGAAGTTCCACCTCCTCGAGGAGGATGGTCACCTCGAAGGTCGGGAAGATAAAAGTATGGGTCTGGGGATGCCAGATCTCCACTAGTGCGCCCATAGCCGCCCAGTCCATACGAATCTTCTCATAGTGTTTGGCGTGAATAAGGAGCCCCTGCAGATGCCACTTCGAGAGTATGGCCCTCATGCCGATGGAGATGTTGGAAGTTAGCTTTGAAAGCCATGGCAGTTTGGAAAACTTCCTCGGGCCTGGGAAGAGTGGATACGGCTGGAAGAGAAAAGAAAGAAGAAGAAAGGAAGGTAGTAAGAAGAAGGTTCACGTGGAGAAATTTGAAATGAATCAGCTTACCATATGCGACATGATCGTCCCACTCAAATGACCCTCGAGGTCGGAGAGTCGCCTGATCTTGCTGCTAGGCCTGCTCCTCTTCATAACGCGGGAAGACTCTCCTTCCATCCTGAAAATCTCTAGATTCTCCTCTCTTTCCTCTCCTGAGCTTCCAAAACCCACCTTGGTGCATTTGAATGAACTAGCCTAAGGGGAGTTCTTATAGGAAGGGAAGATCGCTACAGGACGGAACATGTCACATCAGTGGTCATTGTCAAGATTTTGTCTGGATCTCCTTTGTACTGTGGTGCGATTCTGCTGTGATTCTGCTACTTTCTGATGTTGCTAACCTTTGCTAGTCTGTGCAGCTTTTACTAACGGACGTCTTTGTCCTGTCTCCTGTCCCACCTTTCAATGGTTGGTCCCACCATGTCATGCATCATAGTATACGATACCTACGCTACTAGAACATGTCAAGGACCTTGCGGCCCGAACAAATCTGGGATTTGAGTTCCCCTTCAACAAAAATGGTGATGATCCCGGAAGAATTGGGTCGTACGGATAGGCCGTTAACTTGTGGCAGCATGGGGACGATGGTTCCATTCAGTGAGTTGGTGCGCGGATAAACGGGCCCCAGCTCAGTGTCGGCTCACCGGATCGGTATCCTGACCCGTTCTTAACAAGTTGACAATATTATCCTTGGCTATTTTCTATTTTAGTTTGTTTTAAATTTTTATTTTAACCCAGCATGCATTCATATAGGATTTTGATTTATTGCGGAAGATCATTCAAGTGATTCGATTGCGAAGGTCGTTGTGCTTCAATTCCTACAAATATGAGATATTCCACTCCGAATGAAATACTGAGTTTCCTTGAAACGGCTCTACGCTGCTCTTCCAAAGGAGACCCTTGTTTGGACAGACCCTCAGATATTCCTTTTTACCTTGCTTGACCCACCTTGGCCGCAGCACTTCCACATTGGCTGGTAACCGCTCCCCAAAGGTGAAACCTCCGGTTTATGACCCAGGTACTTCCACACCGAGAAGTTGGTCTCCTTTTCGTGCCTGAGCGCACATCTCACCCTCCCTTATTTGATGTCCGTCCAAGCAATCGTCAATATTTGAAAGACCTTCTTCAAGGTCGCCTCATTGAAACTTCAGGAAAGATTCCAAACAGTAACGTCAAAAGCGTGTCTCATCACACCTTGGCATCAACTTATCAGTCCGCTCCCACTTCATTTCACTCCACTTCGATACCATTCCACTACGTGTCGCTCCCTTGCAAAGCAGACGCCAAGGCGGGGCAGCTGTAGACACGCCATTCTTGACGTCTCCTGAGAAAGTCTCATATTACTATACAACGCCCCGCGACGGCTTACGCGTTTTAACTCACTTGAGTGCTTCCTTTTCTTGAGTCTTCTTCCGCCCTTTTCGGCATCCGGAATCGTCTCGTCACGGCATTCGGACGGCATCAACACCAGTCAGACGCGTCAGGAGTTCCGAAACCAAGAAGGGTGTCTGCCGGGCGGCAGCCGACTGAGGACCCGGTGGGTCTTAATGGGGGCGTCTAGGCCCCTGGACGCCCCCATTCTTTAAATTTATTTTATTTTTATTTTTCTTTTTTTAAAGCCCAAAAATAAATAAAAAAAATATATTAATGGAGGCGTCCAGGCCTCTAGACGCCTCCATAAAAACAAATATAAAAATGTGTAAAGTGCCCGTTGGCATAAAAGACAAAAAATAATAAAAAAATACATATTAATGGAGGCGTCCAGGCCCCTAGACGCCTCCATAAAAACAAACATAAAAAATTAAAATGCCAGCCTTGGCATAAAAGACAAAACAAAAAATATAAAAATAATATATTTTTGGAGGCGTCCAGGCCCCTGGACGCCTCCATCAACTCTCTCACGGGCACCGGCCACCGAACGACGGTTTGTCGTGTGTGAAAAAATCCAAATTATAGAGACGTCCAGCCACCTGGACACGCCCATTTCTGAATCACGAGGCGCCGCTCACAAAACCACGCGTTGTGCCAAACCGCGTGCGGCCGTCGTCGGTTTTCGGTGGACCTGTTGGAGGCGTCAGGGGCCCTGGACGCCTCCACAAAAATATTTCAAAAAAATTAATAAAAATAGAATAAAATATTACTTCGCCTCTGATGGAGGTGTCCAGGGTCCTGGACGCCTCCACCCTCCGGAGCCCTATAAATAGAGGCCCACCCCCTCAGTTCTGGGGGAGCTTCGAAGAGATCCGATAGGCTGCCGGAGCCCAGAGGCTACCGGAGTCATTTTCTAACCCGTGGGGTCTTTTGTAGGTGGAGATTCTGCCGGCTTCTCGGGTGCCCACGCTCGCGAGAGGAAGGTCGTCTTCATCCACCGCGCTTCCACGTCGTCCCTACGCTGCCGGAGCTCCGCCGGATTTCATCCTCGGCTCATCCAATAAGCCTTTTCTTCCCCTTTTTCTCCATAGTTCTTTTGCATTCATCATCTCGCATCATCTATCCCCCTTCATAAGGGCGCCTCTTCTTATATACTTCTTGCATCCATCATCTCATTTTCCTCCTACTCGAGTCCGAGAGGGGTTTAAAAGACAACACCAACCAGGTGTGTGTCTTACCATCATTTCGTTATTTTTATCGCAAGGATTTGAATACTACACCTTCATCTTTCTAATCCACTCGTTACTTGTTTGTCGTTGTTTTGCAAGGGTACCCAAAGAAAGCCCTCTCCGTTGGCCGGCCGAAGGGGGAGGAAGAAGCAACCTGCCATCTCCCGCTCTTGAGGTAGGCACGATCACTCTCTTTATTTTGGGGTCTTTCGGCCCCTGGCGATCACATCTTGTTCTCGAGGCCGCGACGAGTCACTTCCCCAATGGCCGTTTAAATTTCCGTTCTTATATTCTCTTTATATTCTGTTATATTCTGCTCATATGCTCGAGGCCGCGGCGAGTCACTTCCCCAATGGCCGTTTAAATTCCCGTTCTTATATGTTATATTCTTATTTATTCATGTTCTCGAGGCCGCGACGAGTCACTTCCCCAATGGCCGTTTAAATTCTCTTTATATCCTGTCATATTCTTATCTATTCATATTCTCGAGGCCGCGGCGAGTCACTTCCCCAATGACCGTTTAAATTCCCGCTCTTTATATTCTCTTTATATTCTGCTATCTTCTTATCTGCTCATATTCTCGAGGCCGCGGCGAGTCACTTCCCCAATGGCCGTTTCAATTCCTGCTATTTAATTTCTGCACCATTCCCGTCCCCTGAGGTCGCGGCGAGTCACTTCCCACTATGGCCGTTTAACCCCCATATCTTGCTATATCACATTTGTCACGCTCGCCCCGCCGGAGCAATCTCCCGTGGTGGCCCCTTCTCTTTTCTCTTATTTCTGTGTTGCAGCAAACAAAAAGAAGGAGCCCGCGCGCTCCGCGTCCTCTCCGCTTCCCCGAACCGCGTGACGTCGCTCACATCGTCCCACCCGGGAGAGGTGGAGGGGTGTTCGCATTGAACGGTTTGTAAGCTAGTTACCGTGGGCCCCTGCGGTTACCGTTGCGTCCAACGGGGGGGGGGGGGGGGAAATTAGCTAGAGGCCTGGCTCTAGGCAGGAGTCAGTGTGTGCACACGTGGTCGGAGACTTGGACAGGCACTGACGAGTGTCGCTCTGACTAGTACTTGGTTTGGTCCTGTTACGCCTCTCGCTTGTCGTGAGCCAGACTTGCGAGTTGCCGAGACGCAGTGTAAGTCGTCAGGGGACGCATCTGGTCTTATTCTTCTAGTGGGTTATTCCGTCTCTCACTTCACTTGGTTAGTGTTGGTTTATTCTATTTGTAGATTTGTTTCCTGTCATTAGTATTTATTTAATTGTGCATCTACTTGTTTATTATTTAAATGCATGCTCTAATTACTTTTATATTTGCCTGCTTGTCTGTTTAGTTTGAGGTAGGGATCCGCGTGACCCCTACTGAGTCTGGCTGTGACTCACCCTTCCTTCTTTCAGGTGAGCCGCCCTAGTCGTCCGCCGGCCCTTCTCGTGGTTGTACCGACCGTCGTTAGAGTGCCAGCAGTCGTCGGTTTGTCTTTTGTTCTTTTGAGCCAGGGTATGCCCCGTGTAGTTGTGCATTGGACCTTTGTTATTTGTGAATCTGGACTATTATATATATTTTACCACTCTGATATTTTAAATTGCTTCCGCACTTATTTATTAATTGATGTTCTAATTAATATTGCGCGCCTGCGGTCTCAATTCGTTATGCAACTCCTCAACAAACTCCACTAACCCTTCGGGGGCCTCATCAGCCTCTTGGGTGCGTCCCCAGTTCTTGGTATCGGTGTATCGATGCTATCGGTATATCGGTATCCGGAGCTCTGGGCCGTCACACCGTGCGCGGTTGAGAAACCGGCAATGAGTCAGTGTTGACACCCATTTTTTGCCAATAAGTTGAGTCGTTCCGCTCACTCCCATTTGTTGATACCTCGAGTTGTCCGTCACTCATCGGGGCTATTTTCAGGCATGTTTTGGGCTAGTGTTATGGGTTGCCTCCCTCCTTGGCTAGGATTGTTTCATTTCAGGGCTTAATGGGCCTTGGTTTTGGTTGATTGGGCCTTGTTATGAGTTTTAACGTCCATGTGCACGCACGGTTCACCCACGACCGCTCAATCCATGTGCGGTCGACTATGGGCCATCCATATACTTTCGAACATTTTGGTTAATTTTTTGAATTTCCACCAACAAGAATTTATGCGGTCCTAATCAAGCCGTTCAACATAATGGACGGATGGATGGTAACCTCCCATATCTCAGAGTCCTGCACTCGATGGTTTTCTCAGATAATTATCCAAATAATTGAATTATCACTGACAATGATAGAACGGTGGGTCCTTGGCCACTCTACTTTTGGACGATCTTATCTGAGCTGTTCATCTATGAGAGTCCTACGGCGAACGTTTCGGTCAGTTCGAGGGATAATCTGGATTATTTCAGATTTATTTTGAATTTCCACCGACAGGGTTGGACGGTCCGGACATGGCCGCACGTCCCATTGAGCGGTCTATCGTAAGACCGTTCATATGTTCGATTCCTAAATTTCGACTGATTTTATCCCTTTTATCCGTGGTTTTATCCCCAACTTCTTTCATCATTTTCTCCTCGGATAATCAACCATTTTAAGTGCCGTTTCGACTGGATAAAAGATGATTCATTTATCTACGATTGTTGTTTGATAATCATGACCTAAAAATGACTCAACTCTAATTTCGAGCTAGGCTTTCTAGGCTCTATAAATAGACCCTAAAGGCCAAGCTTGAAAAGGGGGGGAGATTTTGGTCGACGGCGAAGCCCTGCCGCATTCTTAAGCGACCTAGCACCAAGGAGGGAGGCTTTCTATGTCCATACAAGCCTCCGGTCCAAGGAGTAGTCCGGTTTTGAGTCGTTTGTGTTTCTTAGCTTTCATCATTTCTCATTGTCTGCATTACTTTCACTACTTTCCCCCTCGTTTTTCTTCATTCTCATCATCATGCACACATCCACCCACGTTTTTGACACCCTAGGGGTCTAAAACCCCCCAGGTATCCCCTTTCCACTTAGTCACGTTCACTCCTTATTGTTTTGTAGTTACTACACCATTCAGTTCTAATTGAGGTTTTCTGTGTGTTTTTACGTTGTTTTGCAGGTCAGCAATCATCAGCACGAGGCCCATCCCCTCTGGCCGGCTGGAGAGGGTGGAGGTTGGACCCCTTCGCGACTTCTGGCTCGGTGGTCTCGAGCGGTTCTCTTCTATCCGTGCAAGGAGACGTGCGGTGCATCTTCGACCGTTCTTCTTCATCCGGCGATCATTACAGAGCCGTTCAACATCTAGGAGCGCTTCATCCCGCATCTTCTGCAGCACCTTTAGGCGGTCTATCGTAAGACCGTGCGTCTATAGGCGGTTCTTCATCAACCGCTCATCTTCCCTGTGCTGCAGCTAGGCGAGTGTCTCCCCTTCCTTTTCAAAGCACGGCGTGTTCATCACGTTCGACGCTTTGGTGGTGATCACGGTCATTTCCATTTTCTGTTCTCCTCTTACTATCTTTCACTTACTCATCGCATGTTGATTTATTCATAACACCATCTTCCTTTAAGTAAGAGGAGAAAATATATCTACACCCTTCTTTTGTGGCGATTACGGTGGGACATCTAGTGCCCATTGTGCTTGTGAGTTGCTGACCCCCCCTTTCGTTGTTTTAGTTCTCTTCTGGGAGTGATTTGCAGGTCGGGAGCCTTTTTCTACCTTCTGGGACGTGAGCGGTTCTCACAGAGCAATCCATCCTCTGGAGCGACTGATCATCCACCGTCCTTCTCCTGCGACCAGTGCCAGTCCTACTCCAGCGTCCTGTCGTAGACGGTGTCCAATCAACCGTCCATCCTTCTGCGCGACCTGTCTCTGGCCGTTCATCTCTTCGGCACATGTACGCTTCTGTGTGTTCTGACTGTAGGCACGCGGCTGCTGGAGGGCCGTTCCAGAGATTACGTGGCTGGTTACAGACCGTTCTTCTGGTACGTTCCTCGTTACTTCTATCCCATATTTACAGCATTCTGTGATTATGTTGCAGTCATTTTGTCGTTCTGTCGCTCCCTAGATTATACGGTCCTATACAGACCTTCTGATTCTTTGAGCGGTCGCATACAGACTTCTGGTGCCGCAGTGCACTCATAGTCCATTTTGATTGCCATATTCCATGCGATTTGTCAGTTTTGGTGCTAGTTGTTGATCTCCCCCTGCTCTCTTACCATTGTTGCATCATTGTTTTTATTGCTCATATGTTTGCTTGATCATTATTTGATAGTTGCTAGGCTATATTGTGCATGCACTCCGGTGCGCATAGGAGCATCCATCTCTTTTCATAGTAGTTGCATTCCTACCGAGGTAGGGTTTCCTCTCGTCTCCATATTCCTTGGAGCCTACTAGGGACCTTGCTGAGGACCTCCGTAAGCCCCCGTGAGCCGTGAATTCCCACACGGACGCCGAGAAGGTTGTACCGTACCCACCCCAGTCTAGGGTTTGCAACCGCGAGTGAGAGGTCCCTATAGAGTCACACAGTTCCTCATTTCTTACCCTAGTTAGGCACCCAGTGGTTGAGTGAATTTACAGTTTAATTAAGCCACTAAGGTTCAAAGAGGAATTCATAAGAATCTGACGGGCATCATTTAATAACTTGATTGTACAATTGAGTGATTCTCCTCTCATCTCTTCCTTCCATTGCATGCTTGTGGTTTTCTTTGTTACTTTGTTTGGTTAGGTTTGTTTGTCCTAGTCCTAGGTGCTTAGTGTATGTGGGGTTGTTTCTTTCCCTCGGGATCATCTCCTAGGGACAGTTCTCATTTCCATTCTTACTTCAACCCCTTGTTTGATTCATCATCTCCTATGTCGTCATACGACTTCTCTCAGTCTCACGAGGACTCTCTTCCTCGTGGCCTTCTTGAGGACCCTCCTAGGGTCGCCCATATGCAAGGGGGAGAGGGGACTGCCCCTCCGCTCTCGACCATTCTTGGTGAGGGTTCCCAACCATCTCTTTCAAATCCATCTATTCAGAATCCGGCCAATCAAATTCTCAATATGATGGCCCAGCTGGACCCTACCCAGCTCCATCTCATCCGACAAGCCTTGCAGGGGGCCGATGCCCCGACTTCAGTTCTTTCTTGTGGCATGACCACCGTTGCCACTTCAGCTGCTGTTGCTGGGACCACCTCTGTGGCCCCCATTGACCTTACTCCCACTCGTCCTCAGATCCTTCGGTACTCCGGCATGGAAGCGGGCCAGGCTTCTACCTCGGCCCATCAGCAACTCGATAAGGGAAAGTCAAAAATCCCCTCTGTTCCTTACCTTGATCCCTATGCCACTGTTTCTCCATCGCCGCAGGCCCTCGTAGCCCAGGCAGACTTCATTAGGTCGCAACCAGGGGCCGCCCAGCTTGCTCATGCGAATGTGGGCCCTTCCCCGGCCCATTATCCATCTTACGGGCCGCCCCCTCAATCGGCTTATCCTTTGGCTACATATCCTGGTACTACTCCTCCTGCTCCTTTTCCTCCGTCCCGGGAATGGGAAATTCTGGATAAATGGGCTGCTATGCAGCAACAAATTGATCTCCTCCATAAGCGGGTTGGCCCGCAATCTTTGGCTGACGTCCCTATTCCTAACTTCAGGGACATTCGTTTTCCTTCTCAGTCCGAGCTCCTCGTGTACCGCAAATATGACGGGAATGGCAACCCGTTCATCCATGTTCGGGAGTTCCTATACGAGTCAGCACAGTTCCAGCAAGACGATTGCCTGATGGCTTATTTATTTCGCCGATCATTGGAAGGGGTCGCCCTGGAATGGTTCTATACTTTGCCCATGGAGGAGGTCGAGAATTTTAAGACCGTCAAAGAGAGGTTTATTCAGAGATTCCAAGATCGGGTCGGACCCGAGTATTCCTTCACCGACCTGGTAGCTGAGAAGATGAAGCCAAAGGAAGATTTTGCAACCTATGCAGATCGATGGAGGCAGATGGCCTCACGTGTGCTCGGGCAAATCCTGGAAGAAGAGAAAGTAAAGTTGTTGATCTCCAATGCTACACCAACATTCAGAAATATCTTGACAATGAATGACATTTCGAATATGCACCAGTTATACAGCAGAGCTCGTTTCATACAAGCCCAGTTTAAAGACTCCCCTAGCCTATTCATTCGCTATTTGAGGCCCGAAAACCCAAAATCGCCAGGAAGACCCAGGGCCCCGTCACTGAGGGAGTACAAATCAATGAGCAGGTCCAGGCTGTTCAGTTCCCCCACCAAGCCGCTCCACCTCGCTTCCCTCAGCCTCCACGCAACCCCCAGTTCGACACTCCACAAGTTCCCCATCCCACTTTTCAGGTTCCCCAATACCCGCAACAAAAACCACCGCCACCCCAACAGCCTCAGCGACCGCCATAATATAATAATGTTTCTCCACCCGCCGCTTATGGATCTGCTAGACCGAGTCCTAAGAGGGCCCATTACCCTCCTCTTCCTGAGACCTTGCCCGATATTTTTTCTGCTTTGATGTATACTAGTGATCTTCAATTGCCTCCCGAGCGTCAAAATTGGAATCCGGCCGCCGACCAGTCCCGATATTGCATATACCATCGGTAGCCCGGGCACACGATAGAGCGGTGCTATCAGTTTAGAGACTTGGTGTATGATTTACATGAGGGCCAGAGGATTGATTGGGCCCAGATGCACCAGCTGATTGAAGACATCAAACAGAGGCAGAGACAAGCCAGGCCGTAGCAGGCGGCTCCCCAGCAGCAGCAGCAATAACAACCCCAGCAGCAACAGCAACCCCAGCAGCAGCAACAGGACCTTGGGATCCATCAGAATCCCATGCCGATGCATCAACCCGCTCCTCAGCAACAACAACAGCCGCCGACGCCAGCACCAGCACAAGTAAACATTGTCCAGCACCCAGCCCCCAACGCTGGGTGGACTTTTGATGATGAAACCCCCGCACACCTTTTGGCCTTCCACCACAACCATTCCACCGCACCTGCTATCCCCTCCATCCTCAGGCCCGCCATTCTGACCACTACACAACTCGTTATTCCCTCTGCATCACCCATCAGGCCCGTCGCATTCCCCTTCGCACCGCCAGTCATTGCACCACCACCCACCATACCCTCCATCATCACCCCTCCGCTTAACCCCTCGCCCATCTCCCCCTCACCAGGGCCCATTAGACCAACCTCTGCCATCCTCACCCCCATTTCTACACCTTCCACCTACCCCACCGGGCCAAGCGGGGGTCCATCTCAGGCCGTGCCGGCACCACATTGCGCCCTTCAGAGCGGGCGTCCCTTCCAAAAAAATTTTCCTCCCTCTAGTGCGTCTGCACCCAACCTCCAAATTCCCTCCCCCACAGTTGAGACAGAAGGAGGAGACCCAGTGCCGGGCATGAAATATGACCTATTGCAGCACTTGGACCGGATGCCGACCAAGATCTCAGTTTTGGAATTGATCAAAAGGTCGCCACTACACCAAGATGCCTTGAAGACTTTTTTACAGAAGGTTATGGTGAGCGAGGAAGTGGCAGTGGATAGCTTGTCGTCGGTGTTGGCAACGATTACCAAGGGGCCTTCTATTTCATTTTCTGAGTCAGAGCTAGCGCCCCCTGAGGCATGGCAAATGCCGCTATGTATTACCATCTCTTTGAACAAAGTGGCCGTGGAGTCTACCCTTGTGGACACGGGAGCGTCGATAAATATGTGTCCATTGAGTACCCTTTGTGCCTGCAGCATTTCAGAGGATATGCTCAAGCGAAATCCGACCACAATAGCAGCATATGACAATTCCAGGCGTGCTTGTCACGGGGTCGTGACGGTACAGGCTGAGCTAGGGCCTTTGGTTATGGATGTGGAATTTTATGTATTGGACATAGACCCAATGTTCAAAGCTATTCTTGGACGTCCATGGATAAACAGCCTGAACGTCGTGCCCTCCACTGCCCACCAGTGTTTGAAATTCCCATTTCAGGGGTGGGTGGTCAAGGTGAAGAGCATTTCCACAGTCCAGAATGTTGATGCGATAGCAGCCAAGATTCTTCCTACATTATGGCCGAGTAATAGGCCAGTTCTGTCAGTTATGGACTTGAATTATTCATGGGCATATGCATCACGCAAGCCCGCCACCGCGCCAATAAATGTCAAGATCAAGTCCAAGATGAGAGACTCCAAAGGGTGGCACATGATTCTGAAACTGGGCTATCAGCCGGGCCTGGGTCTCGGCGCACAATTGTAGGGCCGGACCAACCCCATCCCTAAAGGCAGGAAGATGGGCCGCCGAGGCCTCGGCTACCATGATTCCGTAATGTTGATACTTGGAGACTCTGGGCCGTTAACATGGGACTATCGACAGCATTTTGTAAAAGGCCCATTACCGTCCGGCACTTTGAAGACGTCGCCACCCGATTTTGAAGAGAAGGCAGATGATACCCATGTTGTTGCTGACCCACCACCGCCGCTGCAGGGGTTGGTGAATGATATAGAAGATTTTTCTGATGGTTTTGAAGAATTGTTTCATGAAAGAGAAAGCCAGCCGAAGAAGAAGGAGACGCAACTGGTGAAGCGTCCTCCAATGCATCTGGTCTGCCGGGGGCCACGGGAAGTGGGGAGCTATATCACTACTTATTCTATGTCCCCATCTCGTCTTTCCTCTTGGGTTCAACAATCGGGGTTTGTCCCCCGTTCCCCTCCGATCTTGGTCGACCCGTACTTTACGGAGAGACCACCCGAAATTTTATTCGTTCCCTGTGCTTGCGGGCATTGCCCGCCTATTGATCTCTCAACCTTATTTACTCCTCCTCCCCCCGGTGCTCAACTCCACGAGATGTGGTTCTCTTCCTCTGATCCGTTCTTTGATTGCATATTCCCTAAATTATTTCCCATGCAACTGCCTCCTCCTCCGTCTTCTTCCTCCTCCTGCTGCGAGAGCACCTCCGACCTCCAAAAAAAATGCCAATTTCAAAACAGAGGTTTCAATGGAAGATTATGCTGTGTTCTGCTCAGATTCCCAGGGGCACGAGACCCCTGTTCCTTTTCCAGTAGATTTCCTCTCTCCTAGGGTAGATGTACAGTGTGCAGAGTCTCCTAGGTTAGTAGTGTCAGTTGGGGTAGAATCTAGTTCGAGTCTAGTCAGCCCGTCCTCATCTGCAGCGCACCCTGTGGCACGTCGTCCCAAATCCATCCCTGATAGGTTTCCACGAGATTTGGCCGAGAGATGCCATGCCCTTCTTAGGTGCCCGGAGTTTGTGGACACTGCGATTGTTTTGGAAGATGATGAGGAGTTAGAAGGGGTATGGAGCAACGACGGATTAGGGGTATATGAAATTGTGAATGAGAAGGACCCAGCTGACGATGAGGAAAGCGACATGGATGACACTGCTGACCTGTACGCGCAAGGTTTGAAGAGATTTGATGAACCATCATCGGCAGTGGATGAACCCACTAAGGAAATTAATCTTGGAACTAAAGAGGACCCCAGGCCTATACTTATTTCTACTAATCTCCCCCCTCAGGTTGAAGAGGAGCTCATCAAGGTTTTGAGGGAGTATAGCGATTTCTTTGCCTGGTCCTATGAGGACATGCCGGGTCTTGACTGTTGTGCATCCCTTAGTTTTGATGATGACAAAAGATATGTTTGAGTAATCAACAATCTACTATCTTCATAACACGTGCAAGTCATTTGATTGATCCTTCAATATAAAGCAATGAACTCATGGCAAGTTGATGATGAACAAAAGATATGTTCGACTAATTCAATGTAAAAATGATAATTCAAGTCACTTCTGATAGTTCAAGTAATTTCAGGTCTACTGAAGTATAAGTGAAATCAGCAAATCAGAAGAAATGTCAAAGGTTGCTTGTCGACCAGAGAAGTGGTCATTGTCGACCAACGAATCCAACCAAGCACAGCCCAAGTCATTTCTCCTCTGTACGCACTCTGGTTGTCGACCAGAGCCCTGCTCGTTGTCGACCACGGAACAGACTGAGCATCAGACAGAACTACCCGTCATCTGGACATTGCCCCTTGTCGACCAGCGATAGGGCTATTGTCAACAATGAGGGATACGAGCATCAGCCTGAAGAACCAGCCGTCTGGACATCGCTCATTGTCGACCAGAGACAGGGTCGTTGTCGACCACAAGCGGTTCAGCGTCTAGAACCGAAATCCAACCGAATTCAGTTTCGGTTCCTTGAAACCTACAGGTTGCTGTTGCAGGTTGTTGGGCTGTTCAGAGAATAAGATTCCGCACGGGATTCAAGGAGAGAATCGTGCTAAGAACCGGTCAAACCTCTTCTAGATTTTACTTAATCTTTTCCCTGTTTTTTAGCGGGTAATCGAACAGGTTTGCACTTGCGCGGGAAACAGCTCCGAGCTTGATAAGAACTGGTGCAAAAAGGAGAAGAGAACACAGAGAACTGAATATGGAAAAACAGAGAAGAAGCTAAGGAAGATCAGGATCAAAAGTTTCTCTAATCAGAAAAGGAAGAGTGGCTCTCCTACAATCAAGAAGCTGCAGAAGACAGAAGTGCTCTTCGGTGCTGCAGAAAGAAGACCTGGCTCAAGGCGTTGCAAGTTCCAGCAGCAAGGCAGCTGAAGGCATCCTGCTGGAAGTCCTACAGGGAGTCTTGCCTTGTCCTCTATGTGATTGAGTCCCAAGCTGAACTCCTTAATTACTCTGCTTCAAACGTTTATGTTCAGCTCTGTTACAAGTTTTTCTACTCATCTTTACAACTAGTGTCAAGCTGTGTGGCAGCGGGTACAAGCTGTGTGTCAGCAGGAAGAAGCTGTGTATCAGCGGTGTATTGATTGAGATCAGGATTTCTCATTAGTGAAGCCTTGCTCAAGTTGAGCAAGGGGTGGATGTAAGTCTCAGGAAGAGACTGAAGCACCTAAAAATCCTGTCTTGTGGTTTTGCTTGTGGTGTGTGCTCTTCCTATTGTTTGCTATCGCTATAGTTATCAGTTTTATCTTTGCAATCCATCGTTTGCTTAAGGTCTAGTTGATCCTTGGTTTATTAATTGAAAAAAGGGGCTAGATCTATTCACCCCGCCTCTAGATCTATTCAGTCCGTACTCAACACGTGGTATCAGAGCTAGACTCTCCGAAAATGTGGTCTAACAACCAGGAGAGACCTAGCGGACTGAACTCTAGAAGTCTAATGGCTGAGGGACACTCAGTGACTAGACCACCATACTTTGATGGAAATGATTACTCATACTGGAAAAATCGTATGTAGGTGTTCTTGAGAGCACAAGATCATGAGATGTGGAGAGTAGTGAGCCGCGGACCCTATGAGCTGCCCGAAGACGAGGATACCTGGACCAGAGAACAGGTCAGAAAATCAACCATCAACTGGGGAGCTATGAACGTAATGCAATGCACACTTCATCCCACGGAGTTCTCAAGAGTCTCACAATGTGCAACAGCCAAGGAGATGTGGGATCCACTCGGAATCATCTATGAAGGTACGTCAGAGGTAAGGGAGTCAAAAGCAAATATGTTAGTCTCAGAATATGAAATGTTTAGAATGAAAACTGATGAAAACATTTCTGATATGTATGCTAGACTAGTGCAACTAACAAATAGCTTAAAGAGTCTAGGAAAAACCTACAAGGAGCAAGAGGTAGTGAGAAAAATTTTAAGGTCCCTCACTCCTATGTGGCATACCAAGGCCACAGTCATTGAGGACTCAAAGAACCTCACTACTATGACTGTGGATGAACTAGTAGGTTCCCTAATGGCCTATGAAGTCAATCTAAAAGGAAAGGAAGACGAGGGCAAGAAAAAGAAGCAGCTCGCCCTGAAGACTAAAATAGGCACCTCTGAATTATCTGACACTGATAACTCATCTAGCACAGGTGAGGAAACTGGCGAGCTAGCCATGCTAACAAGAAAGTTCAGAAGGTTCCTGCGGAAGGAAGGTAAGGGATTTAAAAATCCTAAGGGCACGATAAGGAAATCATCCCAGTTTAAGTATGACAAAAACAAAGCTTCATCTAACAAGCTTGTCTGCTACAACTGCAGGAAACCAGGACACATGAAGGCTGAATGTCCAGAGGCTCCTAAGAAATCAAGCTTCAAGTGGAAAGGCAAGAGACCAAAGGCAATGATAAGCACATGGAGCGAGGAGGAGGAAAGCAGCGAAGAGGAAACAACCTCCGAAGAAGAAGAAGGAAACACATGTTTAATGGCCAAAGGAGACAGCAACGACCTTGAGGTAACCTCCCAGTTTCAAGACTTTTCCAGCTCAGATTGGGAAGAAGCCTATTCAGACTTACTTGATACATATGAAACAACAAGAAAGGAAAATAAAAGGTTGAAGAAGAAAGTTAATCAGCTCAATGATGACAGCAACTTAATTGCTAACAGAACTAAACTAGAATTGGAAATCACCACCTTACAAAATAAGCTGAATCAACACAAGACAGATGAAGAAAATGTCAAAGAGCTATTAGAAGAAAATGAGATACTAAAAAACACAATTGATGAGTTAAAACTAAAGACTCAAGAATATGAACAGGAAACTAAGCTAACTCAAGAAAGAAACAACTCACTCAAGGAAGAAAACAGTCAACTTCTGAAAGAAATAGAAAGAATCCAAAGTGAACTGAAAAGCAAACAGGAAACATTGGAAAAAATGACTAAGGGTGAAGAAAACTTGAACGCTGTGTTAGGAATAAAAGTAAATTTTCAGAAAGAGGGGTTAGGGTACAACCCAGCGGCTAAAAAGGAATTCCAAGTAAAAACTTTAAATAAAACAGCTGACTCTAAAGGAAAAGGCCCCTTAATAAACTTATATCAAAACAAACAAAAGGATATAGCTGAAAGTTCCTCTAAACAGACTAATGTCACCTTGGAAGAGAGGAATTCTAAAGGGAAAATGGTCAATCTACATCAACTTAAAAACAACAGCCATATCAGACGAGAAGTTCAAATTCACATAAGTAACCAGACAAACAGAGCATTAAATCATGTTAATAAACCCAAACCTGTAAAACAAGGTGTCTGGAAACAGGCTGGTCGACAACAGACTCCTCCTATGTCGACCAGAGGATCTGCCAGAATAGGCGCTGGCTTCTGGAGAAACCCTGGTCGACCACAGACATACCAGATGTCGACCAGACACACAAACAGAAACCACAACTTCTCTCAGCTGAAACAAAATGGCAATTGGAATTTAAGAAAATGGACTCAAAATAGAGGAACATTAAATCAAAAGGAACACAACCTGAACAAGTTAAGAAATGAACAAATGAACTGCTCTAACAAAATGTGGGTTCCCAAAACGTTATTACAGCACTTTCATGATTTCACAAGCTATCTTGGACCCGGGTACCATTGGGGTCCAAAAGTTTCTGTGTAATTTATCATGCAGGAATGTCTGGCAGCCATGCACAACAAGTGGTACTTAGATAGTGGTTGCTCAAGACACATGACGGGAGATAAGACCAAGTTCTCCCAGCTGAGCTCAAAGGATGGAGGATATGTGACGTTTGGGGGAAATAACAAAGGAAAGATCATTGGGATAGGTAAGATAGGTAAGGAACCTTCAAACTGTATTGAAAATGTATTGCTGGTGGATGGACTGGAATACAATTTATTGAGCATTAGTCAACTGTGTGACAAAGGCCATAAAGTGATATTCGACTCCAAGATCTGCAAGATTGTTGAACCAAATTCAGATACAGCCAAGTTTATGGGCAAGAGAGTGAACAATGTCTACATGATAGACTTGGATGATCCAGCCCACTCCAACTTGTGCCTAACCGCCAAGAAGGAGGACTTAACCTGGTTGTGGCACCGAAGGCTAGGGCACGTTAGCTATAGGGTGCTGCACAAACTTGTGAAAAATAAAATGGTTCTTGGTTTGCCTGAAATTTCGTTTGCTCAAAATGTCAAAGTATGTAAAGCATGCACCCAAGGAAAGCAAACAAGAAAATCATTCAAAGGTAGAACTGAAAGTCAGTCATCTAGACCCCTAGAACTTGTACACATGGACCTTTTTGGCCCAACCAGAATTGCCAGTCTGAGTGGTAAGAAATATGGTTATGTTCTAGTGGATGATTTTTCCAGATTTACATGGGTAATGTTCTTATCACATAAAAGTGATGCCTTTCATGAATTTCAGGAATTTTACAAAAGAATGAAGCAGGATGGTAAGTCCAAAGTGTGTACAATCATATCTGACCATGGGGGGGGAGTTTGAAAATTCTGATTTTGATGTATTCTGCAGAAACTAGGGCATAACCCACGATTCTCCTCACCAAGGACACCGGAGCAAAATGGAGTTGTAGAGAGGAGGAACCGCACTCTTGTCGAGATGGCTAGAACCATGTTGGTTGAAGCTAATCTTCCAAGGAAGTTTTGGGCTGAGGCTGTCAACACAGCATGCTACATTGTAAACCGGGCAATGGTAAGACCATCTAGTGCAAAAACTCCATATGAAATGCTCAAATGTAAGAAACCATCTCTAGCTCATCTTAGAATCTTTGGTGCAAGATGTTTCATTCATAACAACGATAAAAGAGTGTTGGACAAGTTTGAACCAAAGAGTGACTCTGGAATATTCTTGGGCTATTCTGACCGATCAAGAGCCTATAGGGTTTTTAACACCAAAGATCAAATTGTTGAAGAATCCCCTCATATCTCATTTGATGAAGTCAATGATCTTATTAAAAATGAACAGGTCAGCAAGGAGGAAGAAGATGGAGAATTTCTGAAAGACAAAGAAGAACCGAAGGAGAATGAAGAAGCACAGAATCCAGAAAGAAACCAAGGTAATTCTAATGATCAGACCGAAGGAGAGATCATCTCAGGTAACAATCTTGAAAACTTGAGACTTCTTAGAGATCATCCCTTAGATAACATTATTGGTGGGATACATGATCCTAGGAAGACTAGATCTCAAATTAAGGCCATAAATGAACTGGATCAACTTGCTCTTGTGTCCCAAATAGAGCCCAAATCTGTAGAGGAAGCCTTAAAAGATGAATCATGGATAAATGCTATGCATGAAGAACTAAATCAATTTGAAAGAAATCAGGTGTGGAGCCTTGTCCCTAGACCTACATCTCACCCTGTAATTGGAACCAAATGGGTATATAAAAACAAGTTGAATGAAGAAGGGGTTGTAATGAGAAACAAGGCTCGGCTTGTGGCTAAAGGGTACAACCAGGAATTTGGGGTTGATTTTGAAGAATCATATGCTCCAGTTGCTAGATTAGAAGCCATCAGGATATTGTTAGCCTTTGCAGCATCTCATGGAATCAAATTACAACAAATGGATGTAAAAAGTGCTTTTCTAAATGGCATTATAAAAGAAGAGGTCTATGTGGAACAACCCCCTGGTTTTGAAAATGATGAACTTACTAATCATGTTTTCAAATTGCACAAAGCCTTGTATGGATTAAAGCAGGCTCCTCGGGCTTGGTATGAAAGGTTGAGCTCCTTCCTCACCAAAAAGGGATACTCAAGAGGTAAAATTGATCAAACATTATTTTCCAAGACCCAAGGTAAGCATATACTAATTGTACAAATCTATGTGGATGATATTGTGTTTGGATCTACTGAAACCTCTTTGTGTATTGAATTTGCAAATTTAATGACTAATGAGTTTGAAATGAGCCTAATGGGTGAGTTACAATTCTTTCTTGGATTGCAGATCTCACAATGCAGAGAAGGATATTTTATAAATCAATCCAAGTACATAAAAGAAATGTTGAAGAAATTTGGCATGGAAAGTTGCAAGCCAATCGAGTCACCCATGGGTACAAGTGCAACCTTGGAAGCAGATACAAAAGGTAACATGGTAGATGCCAAGAAATACAGAGGTATGATCGGATCCCTACTATACTTAACTGCATCAAGGCCAGATATTCAGTTCAGTGTATGCATGCGTGCTAGATATCAGTCTAGTCCTAGAGAATCACATTTAGGAGCTGTCAAGCGCATCTTTAGATACCTTGCCGGCACCCAAGAATTGGGTTTGTGGTATCCTACCTATTGCAAACTAGATCTGATTTCATATTCGGATGTTGATTATGCTGGTTACAAAATTGATAGGAAGAGTACTAGTGGATATTGTCAATTCTTAGGTGGCTGTTTAATATCATGGGCTTCTAAGAAGCAACACTCTGTGGCACTCTCCACTGCTGAGGCTGAGTATGTCGCAGTAGGAAGTTGTGGTACACAGGTTATGTGGATAAAACATCAACTCCACGACTACAATGTAGATCTTGGCTGTGCACCCATTTTATGTGACAACACTAGTGCTATTAACTTGTCTAAAAACCCCATTCAACACTCTAGGACAAAACACATTGAGATCCGTCATCATTTTCTGAGAGATGAGGTATCCAAAAGAAATTTCATGCTTCAATTTGTAGAAACTGAAAAACAATTGGCAGATATCTTCACTAAACCCCTTAACAATGACAGATTTTCCACTTTAAGAAGGGAGTTGGGTTTATGCAGAATATCATCTGAAAATTATTGAAATATTGATATGTTCTGTTTCTGGCTTTCTGTCATTTCTGCAAGTAGTTGTGTCAGTTAAATGTCTACTACCGGTAGGATTGGGGGTTCAACTGTTTACTCCAGCAAGTTCTGCAAATTCCTGGCTTTGCTACTTGTTAGCTCTGGTGGTCGACCCAAGACAAGGCATTGGTCGACCAAGACATCAGGACAGGAGACTGTTTGGTTCTGTGATTATGCAGGTGTCGACCATAGGCGGTCCCATTGTCGACAACAGACTTGTCAGCAAGCAGATGTCAATTTCAGGCAGGATCTGTGACTGCGCAGATGTCGACCAGAGACAGCTCCATGGTCGACAATGGAAGGTAGAAAATCGTCTGATTTGATTAAACTAAATTGGGCACTGATCCGTCTTCACTCAATCATCTTCATCCATACTTTCCATTCCTTGTGTCTTTCTATCTCATCCTGGCCAACATAATTGTTTATTTCAGCATGGATTCTCAAATTGAGGGGGAGAAAAAGTGTAAACTCATTCCTTGGTAAAACATTGAATAACCTAACCATATCTTCCACTAAAATCACCAAAGTAATCAATAAGAGTAGCGGTTGAGTGTAGTAATGAGGATTTGGACTGTACTACTTCAATAAAGTCAAGCCATAACTATGATTCTGTCACATGATTTTGAAGACTTATGATTTTTAGTAGTGAGTCGGTTTCTCTACCTGTGCTAATTCTGAACAGTTAATATAAATCCAATAATATAGCATGAATGCACGTGGAATACGCCATAATTCTGTCTTCATGGTAGAGCAATGGATTGGATTCTGAGAAACTACTGCCTCCCATGTTAAAGAAAAAATTGGATGAAAAATAAGTGAGAGGCATGTGTGTCATGAAGAATCAATCTATCTCTGCTGCTCTCAAAAATTATTGAGATTGGGCATACTGAGTAACTGGGGATATTGGCGTCTGATAAACGTATATCCTCACGGATAAAAGGTGTGTCCCAGTTAAAAGTGGAATGGTTAGACATGCTAAGTAGCCGAGGTTTCTGGCGTGTAAAAAGCGTGTCTCCTCGTGTAGAAAAGCATGTGATAAATCTGACCACAGCTTTCAAAAAGCAAAACTCAACATTATCCAAAATGACAGAGGAACATGGTTGACCAAAGGCATGACATGCAAAGACAAACTGAAAACACTATTCAGCTAGCACAGTTAGTAAAACAGCCTCACGAATTCTATTATAAGTTTGAGAAGTCATATGGAGGAAAATTAGATATGGGGCGCAAGTTTATTGGTGCAATACCTTCAAATTCAATGAACCACAAGGCCCACTCTACTTGTTTACAAGGTGGTCTTTGCTATGAGTGGATGGGTTAAATAAATGTTTCATTAAGGAAAGGGTGTACACTTTAATTAAACCCCCAATTTTATTTCGGCTGATTTATTCCTGTCCTCTCGTTTTCCACATCGCGTTGGTTCCACTACCCTAGGTTTTAAGACCCCGGTCCTACTCTCTGATATCCTGCCCTATAAATTGCACCGACTGGGTCCCCAATCTTCTCACCCTCGCCGTTTTCACCATTCACGGTCGTCCTCCGTCTCCAGTCCCCTTTTCGACCCCTTGTGCATCCCTCTCTCTCCTCAACTCGTTCTCTCGCATCCCTCCACCATGGTTCCGCCACGTGCTCAGAGGTCGTCCAAGCGAGCAAGGGATAAGGTTCCTGCCGAAGCGCCGCCGCCGTCCAAGCACTCCAAGCAGACGGTCACGCAGGGTCAGCCATCGACCCCTCAGCGGTCGACAACGGATGCGACCGCAACTTCAGATATGCCCATCGTCCATCCCGTATCTGGTTCACTGAAGCCCCGGACCATCTTACCACCGAGAATAGTAGATTTCTCCGATCAGCAGCTGATGGAGATGTTCCCGGAGCTGCGGGAAGTTTTGGACGCCCAAGGCTGGACAGAGTTTGTCTCTGCACATACTATGTATTCCCCACAGCTTGTGCAAGAGTTTTACCACAACCTGCAAGTCGTGGATGATAAGGTCTATTCAGTAGTTCAAGGTGTCGTCGTCAGCCTCGACTTCAAGCTACTCCACAAGGCGCTGCACATCTCCCGGCATGGTGCTGCCTTCAATCCTGAGGATTTTGACTTCAAAGCAGCTTATGTCGTGGTCACCGGCCAACCAGTTCCTGAGGTTCTCCCAAAATCCCTCAATGCCAACACTTTTCCTCCTCTTCATCGGTTGCTCCATCACCTTCTTACCACCATAATCCAACCACGAGGAGGCGCCAGGGAACATGTCAGTCGACTTCACCTATTTCTTCTCCATGGCCTCATCACACGTCAACCAATCTGCCTTCCCAAGCTCATGCAGAACACTTTCAAAACCCTCTTGCATTATCCCCTGAATTCTCTTCCATATGCTGCCCACATAACTGCCATTTTGGAAGCAGCAGCTATACCCATTCCTCACGCTCCGCGCGTTGTCATTCCCAAACGGCACGTATATTCGTTCCATTACGTGACCACATTTTTGGGCTATAAGAAGATAGGAGATCAAGTCCAGCGCACCCTACCATCCAAGGGTAAATCCACAGCACCATTGCCTCCCTCTTCTCCACCACAGACACCAATTCATGTTAGCCCTGCTGCAACCCCTCCACCTGTGGTGCTTCCCACTCACACTCCCACTTTTACCACCACTGCTACCCATCCTCCACCTTCACTCGCTATTGTGCCATGGCTACCAGGCACTGTAGCCACTCATATTCCATCTACGTCTGTTCCACCTACGTCTACTTCTGCTCCACCACCTCCTTCCACCTCCAACACTGAGTCTCACGGAGTGCTTCTCCAGATAGCATCTCAGCTGACCTCCCTCTCAACTCAATTCCAATCCTTTCAAGAAAGTATGAATGCTGCAACCGGGCGCTTGGAACTGAAAGTCCAGAGACTAGAGCAGCAGATGAAAACCAGGTTCATCAAGCAACAGGAACACTCAGAACATGCTAGTTCTCGGTTTAACAGACTGGTTGCCACATTAGCTGAAGTGTCAGCAGAGATGGGGACACGCATTGAGTTCACCAACCAGCAGATTAAACAGAATCACCATGCTTCTATCTCAGAGATCCAGAAGCTTAGGCTTTCTTATGCCCACATAGTTGACAAGCTGGATCGGATGGCAGAGAATGTGAAGCCCGAGACTTCTTCGTCCTCCTCAGAGTGAATGTCTGGATACTCCTCTTTTTGCTGTTGACAAAGGGGGAGAGAGAGTCTTTGTGTGTCATTGTGTGTCTAGGTGTCCTTGCCTTTGTTTTTGAGTCATTCATGTAACTCATGTTATGATACTTTTGAAAGGCATATCAAATGAATTTTTTGGCTGAAATCTGTGATAATGATACATGTTATGATAGTTTCTGAATGGCATATCAAATGCATTTTCTGGTTGAAATAATCTCCTGATGATCACAATGACTCATGGTTGTCATCATCAAAAAGGGGGAGAATGTTGTGCATCCCTTAGTTTTGATGATGACAAAAGATATGTTTGACTAATCAACAATCTACTATCTTCATAACACGTGCAAGTCATTTGATTGATCCTTCAATATAAAGCAATGAACTCATGGCAAGTTGATGATGAACAAAAGATATGTTCGACTAATTCAATGTAAAAATGATAATTCAAGTCACTTCTGATAGTTCAAGTAATTTCAGGTCTACTAAAGTATAAGTGAAATCAGCAAATCAGAAGAAATGTCAAAGGTTGCTTGTCGACCAGAGAAGTGGTCATTGTCGACCAACGAATCCAACCAAGCACAGCCCAAGTCATTTCTCCTCTGTACGCACTATGGTTGTCGACCAGAGCCCTGCTCGTTGTCGACCACGGAACAGACTGAGCATCAGATAGAACTGCCCGTCATCTGGACATTGCCCCTTGTCGACCAGTGACAGGGCTATTGTCAACAATGAGGGATACGAGCATCAGCCTGAAGAACCAGCCGTCTGGACATCGCTCATTGTCGACCAGAGACAGGGTCGTTGTCGACCACAAGCGGTTCAGCGTCCAGAACCGAAATCCAACCGAATTCAGTTTCGGTTCCTTGAAACCTGCAGGTTGCTGTTGCAGGTTGTTGGGCTGTTCAGAGGATAAGATTCCGCACGGGATTCAAGGAGAGAATCGTGCTAAGAACCGGTCAAACCTCTTCTAGATTTTACTTAATCTTCTCCCTGTTTTTTAGCGGGTAATCGAACAGGTTTGCACTTGCGCGGGAAACAGCTCCGAGCTTGATAAGAACTGGTGCAAAAAGGAGAAGAGAACACAGAGAACTGAATATGGAAAAACAGAGAAGAAGCTAAGGAAGATCAGGATCAGAAGTTTCTCTAATCAGAAAAGGAAGAGTGGCTCTCCTACAATCAAGAAGCTGCAGAAGACAGAAGTGCTCTTCGGTGCTGCAGAAAGAAGACCTGGCTCAAGGCGTTGCAAGTTCCAGCAGCAAGGCAGCTGAAGGCATCCTGCTGGAAGTCCTACAGGGAGTCTTGCCTTTTTCTCTATGTGATTGAGTCCCAAGCTGAACTCCTTAATTACTCTGCTTCAAACGTTTATGTTCAGCTCTGTTACAAGTTTTTCTACTCATCTTTACAACTAGTGTCAAGCTGTGTGGCAGCGGGTACAAGCTGTGTGTCAGCAGGAAGAAGCTGTGTATCAGCGGTGTATTGATTGAGATCAGGATTTCTCATTAGTGAAGCCTTGCTCAAGTTGAGCAAGGGGTGGATGTAAGTCTCAGGAAGAGACTGAAGCACCTAAAAATCCTGTCTTGTGGTTTTGCTTGTGGTGTGTGCTCTTCCTATTGTTTGCTATCGCTATAGTTATCAGTTTTATCTTTGCAATCCATCGTTTGCTTAAGGTCTAGTTGATCCTTGGTTTATTAATTGAAAAAAGGGGCTAGATCTATTCACCCCCCCTCTAGATCTATTCAGTCCGTACTCAACATTGACCCCACGATGGTTGAACATCGATTGATTCTTAAACCAGGGGCAACACCCATTAAGCAGAAAGCGAGAAGATTCCACCCACAGATGGCCTTGAGAATTAAGGAAGAAGTCGACAAATTGCATAAGGCCAGGTTCATTAGAGTTATTTTATATCCGCAGTGGGTGGCCAACATAGTCCCGGTAATGAAAAAGGATGGCAAAATCCGGATTTGTATCGATTTCAGGGACTTGAATAAGGCATGTCCGAAAGATGATTTCCCGCTTCCTCACATCGATGTATTGGTTGATAACACAACTGGATATGAAGTCCTCTCGTTCATGGATGGTTATTCTGGATATAACCAAATCCGTCTAGCTCCGAAGGATCAAGAGAAGACCTCGTTCACGACGCCCTGGGGCACGTATTGTTATGTTGTCATGCCATTCGGATTGAAGAATGCAGGTGCTACTTATCAGAGGGCAATGATGGCTATCTTCCACGACATGATGCATGTCTATTTAGAAGCTTATGTGGATGATATTTTGGTCAAGTTGAGGTCTCAAGAAGAACACCCCGCCATTCTAGCCAAAGTGTTGCAAAGGGCTAGGGAGTATAAGTTAAAGATGAATCCAAAGAAATACGTGTTCGGAGTTGCGTCAGGGAAGTTGCTCGGGTTTATAGTTAGTAAACGGGGGATTCAGATCGATCCAAATAAAGCAAAGGCCGTTATGGAAATGCCGCCGCCTAAGAACATTACTGAACTCAGAGGTTTGATTGGGTGTTTATAATTCATCAGGAGATTTATATCTCAACACTCGCAAAGGTGCCGTCCATTTTATGAATTATTAAAGGTGGGCGCAAAGTTTGAATGGAATGAACAATGCCAAAAGGCCTATGAGGAGCTTAAGGTTTGTCTTTCTAATCCCCCGGTTCTGCAACCACCCGTCCCTGGGAAACCCCTGATCTTATACATTTCTGTGATTGAGGACTCCCTAGGAGCTGTCTTGGCGCAAGTAGACAATGAAGGAAGGGAAAGGGCGGCATACTACCTTTCGAGATTGTTTAACCCTGCCGAATCTAAGTACACTGCCATGGAGAAGACCTGTGCAGCGCTAGTATGGGTAGCTCAGAAGCTCAAACATTATTTCCTTGCCCATGAGGTTAGGCTGATCTCTAGAATGGACCCCATCCGTTATCTTCTAGAAAAATATGTCCTTTCTAGCCGACTAGCTCGCTGGCAGAGCTTTCTTTCCCAATTCGACATCACCTTCATTGTCCAAAAAGCAATAAAGGGATATGCTATTGCTGAGCATCTCGCTCATTCTCCCATCCCTCGCACGGATTCGATCCAGGACGAGTTCCCCGATGAACACTTGGCAGTAATCACTCATCTTCCTTTTTGGTCTCTCCATTTTGATGGTGCTCTCAATTCCCAGGGCAGTGGAATCGGCGCCGTTCTGCTTACTCCGGAAGGGGTAACCATCCCTGTTGCTTATCAACTCTCATTTCCTGCCATGAATAATATAGCCGAGTATGAGGCTCTCCTTGCCGGTCTGAAGCACGCCTACCTCATGGGCGCGCGATACCTTAACATCATAGGAGACTCTCAGTTGGTGCTGCGTCAAGTCCTGTCAACTTACCGCACCCGTGACCCTAAGCTTAAGCCCTATCAAGATTTGGTCACGCTCTTGGCTAGGCAATTCCGGAAGCTTATCTATATTCACACTCCTCGTTCTTAGAATATTTTGGCTGATGCCCTTGCATCACTCACTTCTTCTCTATCATTCCCCCTCAGTTGCGCTACTGAGACCATTGTGGTCTAGCGGCTAGATGCTCCTTCTCTTCAGGATCCCTGGTTCGACAAACTTAGGAAATCTATAGAAAGGAAGGCAGAAAGGGAAGAGGTGAAAGAAGTTTCATTAACTGAGCTCGAGGAGATCATAGAAGAAGAAGAGTTGCCGTGGTATTATGAAATTGAGCAATATTGTAGGGATGGTTCATTCCCGGAGGCGAAAAATGTCGAGTAGCGAAAGTCCATTAGAAGAGTCACCGCAAGATACACGATCGTTGCTGGAGAAATGTATAGGCGGGCTCTCAATGGAGTTCTAATGAGGTGCCTAGATGACGATGAGGCTTGGAAGGTAGTAGAAGCAGCTCACTCCAGTGAGTGTGGAGGGCACGTAAATGGGCAGGCGTTGGCGAAGAAAATTATTAGGTAGGGCTATTACTGGCCAACCCTAGAAGAAGATTGCTTCACCTATGTTCGTAGGTGTCTTCAATGCCAGCTTCATGCTGACAATATCCATGCTCCTGCTTCTTCTCTCCATCCTCTTTCTGCTCCTTGGCCATTTTCCATGTGGGCCTTTGATATCATTGGACCTCTCGGTGACCCGAATTCCGCAGTCAAGCAGAAGTCCTTCATCCTAACGGCCACGGAGTACTTCACCAAGTGGGCGGAAGCTAAAGCTTATGCAGAAATCAAAGCCACCACAGTATGCTGCTTCATCATGAAGAATATCATTTCGCGGTTTAGAGTGCCAAGTGATATCGTCACCGACAACGGGCCTCAATTTGTCTCTCAAGAACTCCGGGACCTCTGTAAGAAGTGTAATATATCATTGCATCATTCATCACCATACTACCCCCAAGGTAACGGCCAGACTGAGGCCACGAATAAAACCCTTCTTAAAAGCATCAAGAAAACGTGCGAATCACACAAATTTGATGATTGGGCCGATAAACTGATAGAAGCTCTATGGGCTTATCGCACCTCCGTCCGCACTCCCACAGGGCAAACTCCCTTTGCTCTCACCTATGGGATGGAGGCGGTACTCCCGTACGAGATCCTGATCCCTTCCCTAAGAGTGCAGCTGGACAAAGAACTCAATCTCGATGAACGTCGAGAGGCGTTGTGTAGCAACCCTAATAAATGAATAATTGAAATGAATTAAAACATATATATTACAGAAGTAATATATAAAAGGAATAGGGTTAATTGGACGAAGTAAAGCAAAATTAAAAATAACGCCTCTTATTAAGGCGTTAATTTATAAATAAACGCCTCTATCCATGGCGTGACTAAAGAAAGGACGCCCACATATGCGGTCGTCAGTTCTCATACGACCAAATGGGTAAGTAAAAGAAACGCCCCTATCTTGGGCATGTTTTAAAACACGAAACGCCCTTTGTCAAGGCGCTTTTTAAGAAACGCCCTAAAGTAAGGCGTCAATTAAAGAATAGACGCCCTGACCAAAGTCGTTAATTCAGTTCGAGAACCGATCGAACCCAGAACTTATCCAAGGAAAGATTAACCTAATCTAGTAAGTGTCTATTAGAGTAAGGACTCTATTAAGGATATACTACCCTCAATCAAACACTACTCTTGTTAGGACTTCAAAATCCTATAAATAACATGTTCGATCGAACCCTAAAACCCATTTGATCGAACGTCTGCTGCTAGGTACGTGAAGAACAAACTATTCCTTTGATCTCTGCTTTGCCTACACGAAGAACTAATGATTCTTCACTCTCTTTTCTTCTTACAGGTTGAGGAAACCTAGACATCGTGAAGAACAAGGGTAAGTTCTTCTAAACTTCCATCTTCAGCCAAGCTTATGAAGAAATTTCTAATATCTCTTCATATTCCTCTGTAGGAAAACTCTAGGGATCGACCAAAGAACAAAGGTTCTCTGCCTACTGCTGATTCAGTTTATCCTTATCAAACGTCTTCACGTGTCTGTCACCTTCAAATCCATTGTTAAGGTAGGATTTTCTCAAGTTATTGTAGCCCAAATAAGAATTAATGCAAGATATCTATACATACGTATATGAGCATGGCATGCATACTGTTTATAAGGTTTTATTACGTTTTCTGCAAAATTTTGAAAGAAACGCCCTTGATTAGGGCGCTAATTTAAAAGAAACGACCATGCTAGTGGTCGTCAAATTAATATTTGACGCCCTCTACGCAGGCGTTAATTTCATAAGAATCGCATGTGATTAATAATTGATCCTGTTTAAAAATTACAATACATAGGAAATATTGATTTTTAATATCTTGCATGACTCTGTGAATTCCTGTTAAATTTTACTGCCATGACATGTCTCCTGTCTCTCGAAATATTATTTATTAAAATATCGTAAATCCCTTGAAATTCACGACTTGGACAAAGTCGTTTTCCATATTCTAACGCCCCAGTACAAGGCGTGAATCTGAAAAGTAACGCCCCTTCCTAGGGCGTGTATCTGTTAAAATCCTGAAATTCACATATTCTGTAAAATGGAATTAGAAAGTAACGCCCCTTCCAAGGGCGCGTTTTTGATAAATTTCTGAGAATAATTATATCCTGTCGAATATGTAAATGATGAGACGCCTGCCTCTGCAGTCGTCAACTTTGAAGAAACGCCCCCAGGAAAGGCGTGTTTTTGATAAATTAATGAAATAATGGAAATTCTGCAAATTGGCAATATATGTAAACGCCCTTCTGTTAGGCGTTAATTATTCAATACACGACTTTACTTAAGTCGTTATTTTACTGTAAACTGATTTTATCCTGATTCTATTACCGATGGTTTCATATTATACATATATATATATATATCGGCACTATTCTCCACTCCGTGAGTATAGTCCCACGTTTCATGTTGATTTATCGATCACACTCAACTCTCATTGACATACAAGCTCTCCATTGGACATTCCGTTCCTTTGGACTAGCGAGTTAGTCATAGAGACCTCCGTAAGACTCCTCGTAGCCTTGGATTCCCTCAAGGCCGACTGAGCTGGTTGTACCCTAAAAACCCATTACACAGTTTTGCCATGTCAATCTAAAGAAACATGGTATACCGGCCCTTATGATTATACAAAGAGTATATCATAAGAAATTCTTGATGGGATGATGATATCATGCCATATCGTGTCATTCTTGTAAACCCCAATTCTATGATAAGAATGAGGGTATCTTGCTTGATCTTATGTTCATGTGGACCTCAATTCTATATAAAGAATGTCCATATTGATTTGTCATGGTACCTAAGTTAAGGGAACCATATTCTACCTAGTTTTATCGACATCGTGATTATACCGTTATTATCGCCATTCTATGTCCTTTGTCATATTTTGGACTCTATTCTATCAAAGTTGTCATACGTGTCTACAAGCTTGATTATTGAAATTCTATATTGGCTATATAAACAAGAGTGGATGTCAAAACAAATGATAAATGCCTGCGCATATAGGGCCCGATCTGGTCCTGGGAGGAGCACCCGAAAGTACTTGTGCCCATGGGAGTTAAAATGATAAGGTATCTGGCATTATACCGAGTACTTGACTTGCTTGATTGGACATTCCACACACATCTTGTACTTGAATCGTACTTGACTTTACATGAAATGTGTGGCCCGAAAGAGGGTAATTTACTTGCTTGATACATGATAGCCAAAGTTCTTGACATGACTTGTTAAATGTACTTGCTTGAATATCTCGAATAAACTTGTTATCTTGTTGGAAGTTCATGATTAAGTTCATCTTGTTTCTTTGATATTACATTCTCTCTATCTTGTCGTTTCATGCGAGCATGCATAGCTTTATTGCATCCATGAAAATGTAATTACTTAAACCACTTGCTAGTACTTGAGATATAATTTCCTACTGAGCGTTCGCTCATTCCGTTTGTCCCTTTCTACTTTTCAGGTAAGTCCGACGACGATGGAAGTCAATCGGATGGGAATGGTCAAGAGTGAAAGTGATAGAGCTTCTACAAGTGTCGTCTAGTCTTTTCCATAGTTTCTTGAGTCAACTATGTATTCTTTTCCTTTTTATTTAACAGAGTATTGGATTTGTAATAGTCTATCCATTATGAAATAAAGGATTGGGTTATCTTGCTATTTTGCGCATCTCTGTCTTTGTGTCGAGTACACGACCACTCTGATTGACATGATTGATATAGACACGTCGCGTATCTCCGGGTATCTTCCGCGCTCGGGGCGTGACAGTCTTTGTGGTATCAGAGCCTAAGGTATTCAATTCCTAGGAAACCCAAGTCCAAGGATAGGTTTCAAAACCTTTAACCAAGTGAGAGTGGGTAGAACCAAGGGTTAAATGATCAATGAGTCCTTTATAAGATCATAATGATATAATACTAACATAGCTATTATAATTGTAGGATAATGGCTGCCGAACGTGCTCAATGGCGCAACATGCAGCGTACCCTTCAAGGGATGACCCAAGTGCTACAACAGGTAGCACAAGGTGGTGCTCCACGAGCTGGAAGCTTACACCAAGCATTCAAGAATATGAATCCCCCGAAGTTCATGGGATCGACCGATCCAGACAATGCCGAGCATTGGGTTCGGGAGATTGAACGTATATTCCGTGTCATGCAATGCACGGATCAGGACAAAGTCTTATTAGCTACTTTCCAGTTAGAAAAGGATGCTAGATGCTGGTGGGAGTCGATTGAAGCTACTATTGACCCAACTCAAGTTACATGGGGTGAATTCGTTGAATATTTCAACGCCAAATATTTCTCTGATAGGGTCCAGGAAAAGAAGGCCGCCGAATTTGCCGCATTAAAGCAAAGATCTTTATCGGTGGCTGATTATGAAGCACAGTTCTCTAGACTGTCTAGATATGCTAAGCATTTGATTAGCACGGAAAAGATGAAAGCCCGTAGATTTCTTAATGGGCTTAGGCCTCACTACATTACTCAATTGGCGCCTATGGATATTCAAGTTTATACTGAAATGGTGCGCCGAGCTCAGTTGCTTGAAGATGCCACGGAATTATCTGATAGGATCCGTGGGAAAGACAAAAAGGAGCAAGTCACAAGTTCGGGTTCTTTTAAACCCAACTTTAAGAAGAGGCCCAATAATGGAGGTTCTTCCTCTCAAGATCAGAAGTACAAGAAATCCAAGCCTTTCTCTATCACCACTACCCCTTCAAACGTAGCATGCAAGCATTGTGACAAGGCTGGTCACAAAACAGAAGAATGCTGGAGGAAACTAGGAGCATGTCTCCGTTGTGGGAGTCGTGAACATCGGATTCCCGATTGTCCATTAATGAATGACCAAGCCGGTGAGGGTAAACGCACAGTGACAAGGAACGCGCGTCTTCATGCAATCCAAGAGACCGAACCAGAAGATGAAGGCGGATTGGTGGAAGGTACATTAAAAATTTGTTCCAAATATGCACATGTCTTATTTGATACGGGTGCATCGCATTCCATTATTTCCAAGAAGTTTGCTGACCCATTACCTCTAGAACCAGAATGGATGAAAATAATATTGTCTACTCCTCTCGGAAACGAGACGGATATCACACATCATTACCAAAATTGTGAGGTATTGGTTCGAGGAAAGAATTTTCCTATTGATCTTATCTGCTTAGATCTAAAAGAATATGATGTTATACTAGGGGCAGATTGGTTATCCAAATACCAGGCAACGGTTGATTGCCGTGATAGCAAGATTGTTTTCAAGGAATTTCCGGAACTGACTTATACTAGTCCTAAGAGTCGAAGCAAATCCCCTCTTATCTCGGCTCTTCGAGCAAGCAAGCTCGTCAAGAAAGGATGTGTATCCTTCCTTACTTTTGTCACTATTAAAGAAGCTAAGGAAACCAAGATAGAAGACATTCAGGTAGTACGAGAATTCCCAGACGTATTTCCGGAAGAATTGCCGGATTACCCCCTCAAAGAGAAGTGGCCTTCACCATTGACTTAGTCCCTGGTGCCGGTCCTGTTTCCAAGGCACCATATAGAATGTCCCCTGCTGAACTCAAGGAGTTGAAGGAGCAGTTGATGGAACTAATCCGAAAAGGGTTTATTAGACCAAGTACTTCCCCGTGGGGAGCACCAGTCTTATTTGTAAAGAAGAAGGATGGGTCCATGAGATTGTGTATCGACTATCGACAGTTGAATCATCTTACTATCAAGAACAAGTATCCACTGCCGAGAATCGATGAATTGTTTGATCAGATTTCAGGATCCAAATATTTCTCCAAGATTGATCTCCGGTCGGGATATCATCAATTAAGGATCAAGGATGATGACATTCACAAGACCGCATTCAGAAGCAGGTATGGCCATTACGAATTTGTTGTTATGCCTTTTGGACTAACAAATGCCCCTGCTGCCTTTATGCAGTTAATGAATAGCATATTCAGGCCTTACTTGGATCAATTCATAGTAGTCTTCATTGATGATATATTGATATATTCTAAGACTAAGGAAGAACATGAAGAGCATTTGAGGATTGCATTGCAAGTCTTGAGGACAAATCAATTATATGCTAAACTCAGCAAGTGCGAGTTCTGGCTTGAAGAAGTGGCTTTTCTCGGACATGTCATATCCAAGGACGGTTTATCTGTGGATCCGTCAAAAGTTGAAGCTGTGAGAAACTGGGAGAGACCCACTAATGCAAGCGAGATCAGAAGTTTCTTAGGTCTTGCAGGCTATTATCGGCGATTTATCAAAGATTTCTCTAAGATCGCCGTACCACTTACAAGATTAACTCGTAAGGAGATCCGATATGAATGGAGTGAGGAATGTGAAAACAGTTTCCAAACTCTCAAGGATCATCTCACCACAGCTCCGGTCTTAGCCCTACCAATTGAAGGAGAGAAATTCGAGGTCTACACTGATGCTTCTGGCATTGGCCTCGGATGTGTTCTAATGCAACATGGGAAGGTCATAGCATACTCTTCTCGTCAACTGAAGAAGCATGAGGAGAATTACCCCGTCCATGACTTGGAATTGGCCGCGGTAGTATTTGCCCTAAAGATATGGAGACACTATCTCTATGGGGTACAGTTTACTGTATACTCCGATCACAAAAGTCTCAAATATCTATTTTCACAAAAGGAGCTGAACATGAGACAAAGACGTTGGCTAGAATATCTCAAGGACTTCGACTTCAGTATACAATACCATCCCGGAAAGGGTAATTATGTAGCTGATGCCCTTAGTCGAAAGCCGAGAGCAAGGATAGCCAATTGTATGATACAAGAATGGAGGTTACTTGAACAATTCTCCGAGCTCAACATAAGCTTGGACACGGAATCCAAATTTGTCACACTATCCCATGTAAGCATACAGTCAGATTTGTTATCTGAGATACAAACACTTCAGGATGATGATCCTATGTTAATAGAAATCAAAGGCAGATTAGAAGGACAATCTGATTTTCAACTAACTTCTGATGGAAGATTATCGTTCAAAGATAGAACTTGTATACCCGATTGTCCGAAATTAAAGAAGAAGATCTTAGATGAAGCTCACAGATCAAGATACACTATTCATCCTGGATCAACTAAAATGTACCAAGATGTAAAGAGGAACTTTTGGTGGCCCAATATGAAAAGAGAAATAGCGGACTATGTATCACGCTGTCTCACATGCCAACAGGTCAAGGCGGAACACCAAAAGCCTGCGGGAAAACTACATCCTCTAGATATTCCTAAGTGGAAATGGGAGGATATTGGTATGGACTTCATCATGGGTTTGTCTAAATCTAAAGGAGGACATGATGGAATCTGGGTTATCATTGACCGATTGACTAAATCGGCACATTTCTTGCCAATCAAAAGCCGATGGTCGATTGATGTGCTAGCTGCACTATACATTAAAGAAATAGTCAGGATACATGGAATTCCTGTCTCAATCGTGTCTGATAGGGATCCCCGTTTTACTTCTCATTTTTGGAAGGGATTACAACATTCGTTGGGGACAAGGCTCAACTTTAGTACTGCTTTTCACCCACAAACGGATGGTCAGACCGAGCGAACTAATCAAGTTGTTGAAGATATGCTGAGAGCATGCATCATTGACTTTGGAGGAAGCTGGCATGACCACTTGCCTTTAGTTGAATTTGCATATAACAACAGCTATCAAGCTAGTATCCAGATGGCACCTTTTGAAGCATTATATGGAAGGAGTTGCCGATCACCCTTATGCTGGAACGAAGTTGGAGAAAAACAACTATTAGGTCCAGACATGGTAAGGGATACAACTGAGAAGATACAGGTAATCAGAGAAAGATTACAAGTTGCTCAGACAAGGCAAAAGGCTTATGCTGATACCAGGAGAAGAGATCTTGAATTCCAGGTTGGAGATCATGTATTTCTTAAAATATCCCCTGGACGTGGCATACGAAGATTTGGTGTTAAGGGCAAGCTTACGCCAAGATTCATCGGACCATTTGAGGTACTCGAAAGAGTTGGCGAGGTTGCTTATCGCATCGCGTTGCCTCCTCAGTTGTCCGAGGTACACAATGTATTTCACATATCTATGTTGAAGAAGTATGTGCACGATCCGTCACATATTATTGAGCATGGAGATCTGGTGATCCAGAAAGATCTCACATATGAACAGAGGCCCTTGAAGATATTAGATCGAGAAATACGAGCTCTAAGGAATAAGGTTATTCCCATGCTCAAGGTGCAATGGAATAAGAATCCTGAACGCGAAGCGACATGGGAGACCGAGGAATCTATGAAGAAACGATTTCCCGAGTTATTCTAAGAGGTATATGTCCTACACTCTCCGCGTGTATAATTATATATATATATTGAATTTGGGGACCAAATTCTTTTTAAGTGGGGGAGGGTGTAGCAACCCTAATAAATGAATAATTGAAATGAATTAAAACATATATATTACAGAAGTAATATATAAAAGGAATAGGGTTAATTGGACGAAGTAAAGCAAAATTAAAAATAACGCCTCTTATTAAGGCGTTAATTTATAAATAAACGCCTCTATCCATGGCGTGACTAAAGAAAGGACGCCCACATATGCGGTCGTCAGTTCTCATACGACCAAATGGGTAAGTAAAAGAAACGCCCCTATCTTGGGCATGTTTTAAAACACGAAACGCCCTTTGTCAAGGCGCTTTTTAAGAAACGCCCTAAAGTAAGGCGTCAATTAAAGAATAGACGCCCTGACCAAAGTCGTTAATTCAGTTCGAGAACCGATCGAACCCAGAACTTATCCAAGGAAAGATTAACCTAATCTAGTAAGTGTCTATTAGAGTAAGGACTCTATTAAGGATATATTACCCTCAATCAAACACTACTCTTGTTAGGACTTCAAAATCCTATAAATAACATGTTCGATCGAACCCTAAAACCCATTTGATCGAACGTCTGCTGCTAGGTACGTGAAGAACAAACTATTCCTTTGATCTCTGCTTTGCCTACACGAAGAACTAATGATTCTTCACTCTCTTTTCTTCTTACAGGTTGAGGAAACCTAGACATCGTGAAGAACAAGGGTAAGTTCTTCTAAACTTCCATCTTCAGCCAAGCTTATGAAGAAATTTCTAATATCTCTTCATATTCCTCTGTAGGAAAACTCTAGGGATCGACCAAAGAACAAAGGTTCTCTGCCTACTGCTGATTCAGTTTATCCTTATCAAACGTCTTCACGTGTCTGTCACCTTCAAATCCATTGTTAAGGTAGGATTTTCTCAAGTTATTGTAGCCCAAATAAGAATTAATGCAAGATATCTATACATACGTATATGAGCATGGCATGCATACTGTTTATAAGGTTTTATTACGTTTTCTGCAAAATTTTGAAAGAAACGCCCTTGATTAGGGCGCTAATTTAAAAGAAACGACCATGCTAGTGGTCGTCAAATTAATATTTGACGCCCTCTACGCAGGCGTTAATTTCATAAGAATCGCATGTGATTAATAATTGATCCTGTTTAAAAATTACAATACATAGGAAATATTGATTTTTAATATCTTGCATGACTCTGTGAATTCCTGTTAAATTTTACTGCCATGACATGTCTCCTGTCTCTCGAAATATTATTTATTAAAATATCGTAAATCCCTTGAAATTCACGACTTGGACAAAGTCGTTTTCCATATTCTAACGCCCCAGTACAAGGCGTGAATCTGAAAAGTAACGCCCCTTCCTAGGGCGTGTATCTGTTAAAATCCTGAAATTCACATATTCTGTAAAATGGAATTAGAAAGTAACGCCCCTTCCAAGGGCGCGTTTTTGATAAATTTCTGAGAATAATTATATCCTGTCGAATATGTAAATGATGAGACGCCTGCCTCTGCAGTCGTCAACTTTGAAGAAACGCCCCCAGGAAAGGCGTGTTTTTGATAAATTAATGAAATAATGGAAATTCTGCAAATTGGCAATATATGTAAACGCCCTTCTGTTAGGCATTAATTATTCAATACACGACTTTACTTAAGTCGTTATTTTACTGTAAACTGATTTTATCCTGATTCTATTACCGATGGTTTCATATTATACATATATATATATATATCGGCACTATTCTCCACTCCGTGAGTATAGTCCCACGTTTCATGTTGATTTATCGATCACACTCAACTCTCATTGACATACAAGCTCTCCATTGGACATTCCGTTCCTTTGGACTAGCGAGTTAGTCATAGAGACCTCCGTAAGACTCCTCGTAGCCTTGGATTCCCTCAAGGCCGACTGAGCTGGTTGTACCCTAAAAACCCATTACACAGTTTTGCCATGTCAATCTAAAGAAACATGGTATACCGGCCCTTATGATTATACAAAGAGTATATCATAAGAAATTCTTGATGGGATGATGATATCATGCCATATCGTGTCATTCTTGTAAACCCCAATTCTATGATAAGAATGAGGGTATCTTGCTTGATCTTATGTTCATGTGGACCTCAATTCTATATAAAGAATGTCCATATTGATTTGTCATGGTACCTAAGTTAAGGGAACCATATTCTACCTAGTTTTATCGACATCGTGATTATACCGTTATTATCGCCATTCTATGTCCTTTGTCATATTTTGGACTCTATTCTATCAAAGTTGTCATACGTGTCTACAAGCTTGATTATTGAAATTCTATATTGGCTATATAAACAAGAGTGGATGTCAAAACAAATGATAAATGCCTGCGCATATAGGGCCCGATCTGGTCCTGGGAGGAGCACCCGAAAGTACTTGTGCCCATGGGAGTTAAAATGATAAGGTATCTGGCATTATACCGAGTACTTGACTTGCTTGATTGGACATTCCACACACATCTTGTACTTGAATCGTACTTGACTTTACATGAAATGTGTGGCCCGAAAGAGGGTAATTTACTTGCTTGATACATGATAGCCAAAGTTCTTGACATGACTTGTTAAATGTACTTGCTTGAATATCTCGAATAAACTTGTTATCTTGTTGGAAGTTCATGATTAAGTTCATCTTGTTTCTTTGATATTACATTCTCTCTATCTTGTCGTTTCATGCGAGCATGCATAGCTTTATTGCATCCATGAAAATGTAATTACTTAAACCACTTGCTAGTACTTGAGATATAATTTCCTACTGAGCGTTCGCTCATTCCGTTTGTCCCTTTCTACTTTTCAGGTAAGTCCGACGACGATGGAAGTCAATCGGATGGGAATGGTCAAGAGTGAAAGTGATAGAGCTTCTACAAGTGTCGTCTAGTCTTTTCCATAGTTTCTTGAGTCAACTATGTATTCTTTTCCTTTTTATTTAACAGAGTATTGGATTTGTAATAGTCTATCCATTATGAAATAAAGGATTGGGTTATCTTGCTATTTTGCGCATCTCTGTCTTTGTGTCGAGTACACGACCACTCTGATTGACATGATTGATATAGACACATCGCGCATCTCCGGGTATCTTCCGCGCTCGGGGCGTGACACGTTGCTAGTACAACTGGAACTCTTAGATGAGAAGAGGCTTAACGCGGCCAATCATGTTTCGGTTTATCAAAAGCGTGTCTCGCGGTATTTTCAAAAGAAGGTTATCGAACGAAAATTCCAAGTGGGTAATATGGTTTTGAAACGCAAAATTATCAGATCAGCAGGTCCCAGGTCTAAGTTGCAACCCAACTGGGAAGGGCCATTTGTAGTTAAGGAAGTCTACCCGGGTAACGCGTATCGCTTAATCAACGCGGAGGGCGAAGAATTACCAAATCAGTGGAATGGGCTGTATTTAAACGCTTTTATCCATAGAGTCAAACCAGCGACGACTTGGTGGCGGGGTGCGCCTTCGCTTGATCACAAAAGGAAAATCCCCGGTTCAACATTTCACACACTACACAACCCCTTGTGGGTCGGTTTCTTTCTTTTGCATAAACACCGTTTCTCCTTTGGCCATGCTTCGGAAAGGGTGAAAGTCCTTGTTTTTTCCTTCTCTCTCAGCTGAAAGTAGGGGTAAAGGGTGAAAAGGAGGCGAGAACCGATCTAGACTCCCCCTATAAAAGAGATCTCAAATAGGGGCAGTCCATTATGACCCTATTCCGCAGAAGAACAAGAAAGAAACGGCAAAAATCAAGGCTAAAGGCTCGCCCAAAGCTCGAAGCCCTCAAAAATTTGAAAGTCCCCAAACAATGAAACTAGGCACGACAAGAGTGGCAGTACAGCTTCCCCACGGGACGTTATGAGCCCGGTCGTATGCGTGCCTAGGGTGGAAATAGGTTCGATGATGGACGCAAAGCCCCGGCACAACCGACCAAATTCTTTGAAAAGGGGGTGTCGCGAGAAGAACTCAAGCCCTAAAAATCTCTATACCTATTGCCAGATTTTCTATTAAAATCTGTTTTATTTTCCAAGGAATGGATCCTACCCCGGGTATGGCCTCGGCAGAAGCACCGTTAAAGCAAGGTTAGCACCGGCCACGGGCGGTCCTTTATATTGCACGTTGAGCCCGGGAGGCCCCTGGTGAAATAGGAGGTTCCCCGTCGTCAGGAGTGAGCTGGTTCCAAAACTAAAAAAAATCAAATATTTCAAAATTCAAAAAATCGAATATTTCAAAATTAAAAAAAAATCAAATATTTCAAAACTAAAAAAAAATCAAATATTTCAAAACTCAAAAAAATCAAATATTTCAAAACTCAAAAAAATCAAATATTTCAAAATTCAAAAAAATCAAATATTTCAAAACTCAAAAAAATCAAATACTTCAAAACTAAAAAAATCAAATATTTCAAAACCCCAAAAAAATAAATCAAATACGTTCAAAATCCAAAATAAAATCGAATCAGATATTTTCAAAAAAAAGGGGGTTCCTTGATTTGCATTCATAGCATCCATTGCATTCATTTGACATTTGTTATTTGCCTATTTTAATAAGGCTTACCCCCTTGACCAAAAATTAAGAGATGGTCATTTCCTAACTTGTTATAGGCAAGGGGTTAAGCCTAAAACAGATTTAATCTGTTTCCTATATTTGTGTATGTGTAGGGACAGGTTGAAGCTGAAAAGTGCAGTTAGCTCATGATCATGTGAATGGTAAAGTCTTATCCTAACCTCGCAATCACATCATAACCCAAATAAAGCTCAAACTCAAACTCAATCATCAATTTATTTCATATATCAAGCTTTCTAAACGCAAGTCTTATCCAACATCAATACCATCATAAAATCACTCAGTCCTCCGCTGGGCATCCCCGCGGGGAGGCATCTCTCTCAGCTCTCTAACATATTTTTTTTAACTAAAGTCATACTTGCAAAGGGCAAGGGGAGATACTCGACCCCGACCACCTTACAAGAAAATTATATATATATTAAACAAAAGGGGAAAGGAGAGGGGTTGGAGATACAGGGGACAACGAAGGTCAGGGGGAGGGGAGGCATCCTGCAAAGGAAGGGAGGAGCCTGAAGAACAATAAGTGGGCAAAGCCCAATAAAGTCCAATAGAGGAAGAACTAAAACAAAGCCCAAAACATGGGATAAGGTAACACTGATGTAGAACGCAGAACAAGGTCTCCGGGGCAGCTAGCTTGGTCGGCAGTCGGGAGCGCGCCTGGGATGGGCCCACAAACAACAACAAAAGTCCCGTAGCGGGTGGTCCAGATCAAGTGCCGGGACCTTCAGATCTCCTGCTGGCGGGCAGCAGCTAGAACAGGGGCGCGACGGAGGTGACCGGGATGTCACTGGAGCAGCAACGTGCGATGGCGTGGCAGACGTGTCAAAAACCATGCAACGGAGAATCGCCCAAGGAGGGACGTTGCAGGGGGGTAGTACCGGATGGGGTGCCAGCAAGGCAGCACGAGAAGACGCCAGCAGAGGGGACAGCACGGTAATGGTGGACGTGGACAGAGCTCACCAAGCACGTGTCGCCTGTCGGAGGGGAGGGGCACGATGGAGGGGGCGAGAGCACCGTCGCCAGTAGCAGGAGAGGCCAGCGAGGCAGGAGCAGGCATTACGATGGAGGGGGAGGAGTGGCCAGCACGGCCCGCGGCCGCCGGAGATGAAGACATTGATGGCCGTGGACCGTCATTCGAGGCACATCAATAGCAGGGGCGGAGCATCCCGATGCCAAGCCGGCCACGATGGTTGAGGATGAAGGAGCGCTGGAGGGTCGAAGGGGAGGTAGAGCAGACGCTATAGCTCCGCCGAAAGAAATGCTTGGCACGGCCAGCACACAACCTTGGCGCAGGAGACCGTGGCAGGGGAGGAGGGCAGCAGGCGGTGAAGCGTGGATGGCCAACCCTACAACGGACCCTGTCACACCCGCTCATCGTAGATGAAGAGCCCACGACAGCAGGAGGTGCAAGGGCGGGAAGCAGCACTCCCCGGGGACTAAACCACCAGAAGAAGCTGGACCAAGGGCACTTGATGCGCCTGCGCGGCCACGAGGCACCGCCGACGAGGGTCCACCGCCAACGACATGGGCAGAGAGCTCACCTGCGGGTGGAACGCCAAGGATGAAAAGAGCATAGCGACAGGCGGCAGCACCGGCGGAGAACGACGGAGGGCCGGTGAACGGGGCGGGAGGAGGGTCCGCAAGGACGAGAGACCCAAAAGGAGGAGCAGCTAGGCCGACGGCAGGCACAACCGTGGCCAGCGAAGCAGCGCCATTGGAGGAATGGCAGGAGAATCCCAAAAATAGAGCACCGTACTGGGGGGTGTCCCATCAGGGTCAACGGTATGGAAGCGGTGGAAGGCAGGGAGGTGGAGGGCCCAGGAGGGGCGAAGGGTGAAGCACCTGCAGAGGATGCGTGAGAATCGGCCATGACGTGTTGGCCTCCGAGTGGAGCTACCGCTAACGTGTCGAAGGGAGAAAGAACGTGGCAAACACCCAATGGATGGGGAGCAGACACTGGCGCAAAGAAGCCACCGGCGGGAGAGGAGGATGGACCTGGAGAACGAGCAGACCGACCAGAGGGACAAGGCTCTAGAACACCGGGGGGATCTCCTGCACATGCCCCGATGCCGGCCGCTGCCGCATGAGCGTGGTGCCCAACGTCCGTACGTGCATGGCCGAGGACGGGAGGGGCAGGGGAGAGTGCGATGGAGGTTCCAACGTCACGGGTCGGCGGCCAGAAGATGAGGGAACGCTCTGAGGACCGAGAGCAGGGGCTGCAGCTCTGCCAAAAGAGGATCTTGGGGAAGCAAGCAGAGGAGGAAGATGACCGGCCGGACCAGCGAGGGTCACTGCCGGAGCTGGGGAGGACGACGAGCGAGTGGCACCAACCGACGGAGGGCCAAAGCAGAGCAGACCCCCGTTCCATGAGCAGACCCATCCGGGCAGGGCCGGTCGATGGGAGCGAGTAAACCAAGAGGCTAGCAGCAGGCCCCACGGAGGAGGAAAGCCCAGCGCGGCCGGGCCCCAGAGTCCTTCGGCGAAGGGCCAGCACCACTGGCAGCAGGAAGAGGTGGCCGGAAAGCGACCAAGCTGCCAGGCTGAGCACGGGGGATGATGCGGGGAAGGAGGTCCCAACGGCACCACCAGCGGCAAGGGGAACACACCGGAAAGAGGGGGTGACGGAGGAGAGACCCAGCCGGCGCAGGAGCACCGCCAGGGGAGGGATCTGGCCAGGAACGACGAAGTCGGAGCATCCACCAGCGGAGGAAGGGGCTAACCCTCCACACCAGTCGCAAGAGGCGAGGTGCAGAAGGGCACGACCGAACCACCCAAGCCGTGATCGATGGACGTGGCTCACCGGCGATGGACGAAGGGGACACCGACAGAGGGAGGCGTCAGGAGAGCAGAGGGGCCAAGAAGTCCTGCGCAGGCTGGAGCCCCCCCCCCCCCCCCCACACCGGCCATGGCCGGAGAGGAGGGGGGTCAGCTCTCTAACATATGCCTGGCGCGTCACCGGGATCTCTGCAACCTCTGCTGGTAGGGCAAGCACTCTGCTCACCGCCCACATGATCAGGGCACTCCTGACCGCCTGCTCATCCTCCTCCGTGCCAATCCTCCTCGCCTGTAGCGCGGGAAGGTGGGGTAGTGCTAGTAGAACTGTCCGGGGTAGTCCGACCTGTAGGTAGCACCGGTGCGGGCTGTACATCACCAGTATGGTGTCGCTCACGAGCCTCAAGTCTAAGCCTGGCTTCCTGGGAACTCTGACGGTGGTGTCACGGAGGAAGCCCGGGCGCATCACGAACCGATCCAGGGGCAGCCTGTTGATGTACAGTCGCCACTCTTCCCTGGTCTTCATCTCAGCTGTCCTGCACTCTACCTGCGGAGAGAATCCAAACGCGCCACCTATGAAGAAGAGGGGGTGGCTCCCAAAGATCCTGCAAGCTGAAGTGACATCCTCCCTATAGATGAATTTCATCCTAGCACCCATCCAACACTCTAGAAGGATCATAGTGCCAAACAGAGGACCGCCTAAGGCTGCTGAAGTAAGGCCCTCGTACAGGTAAGCAAGGATGGCTAGGGAGACATAAAGTCCCTGCCACAGGCCACTAATGGTACTAAGAAGGGGCATCTCTAGCACATGGTCAACTGAAGGGAACAAGATGGCCCCACACAAGCAAATGGACGCAGCCTTAGCTATAGCTTCATCCCAACCACATCTGTTCTTGCAATGCTCCACTACCCACTGGCTAAGAGGAAGAAGGTGAATCTGGCGTGGGCCTACAAAGGTGTGGACATCCCTGCTATCTGGTATGAACCCTCCCAAGATGAGCCTAGGATCTATAGGGGCAACAGTATGACACACTGAGTCTTCCCCTCCCACCTGTGACCTGGGTAAAGAGAAGTAGGTCTCTACCTCCTCTAGTAGGATAGTGGCCTCAAATGATGGGAAGATGAAGGTATGAGTTTGAGGATGCCAAATTTCAATTAAGGCTGAAATACCGTGCCAATCAAGAGAAAGCTTTGGGTAGTTCTGACCTAAAACTAGGAGAGGTTGTAGGTGCCAAGATCTCAGGATGGATGTCACTCCTAGGGGTAAGGCGCGAACCATGGGAGCCAACCACTTCAAGGTGGAATACCGCCTGGGGCCAGGGAGAAGCTGAGATGAAAGAAGAAGATGGAAGAAAAGAGAGGAAAGAAAAACATGTAAGTAAAGGAAATAATTGAATGGAATGAAATCATGATTAGCTTACCTCTCTCAAAGGACTCGAGCTCAAATGTCGCGGGATCGCGGTCAGCCGTTGGAGCACTTCCCGTTCCTTCCTGGCCGACTTTGGCCCTTCAAAAGATGCTCCCTCCATGGAACTTCCTTCTAGGGCTCTCTTCATGATGATTTGGTGGTGAATAGCAAAGGTCTTAAGGCTTAGAAGGAGGAAGATGTGCAAATCACGAATTTAGACTCCCCTCCTACTTATAGGGCTTGTTAGGAAGCCTAAGCCTCTTAAGATTGGGTTGGATAAGTCTAGGATGGGCTGAGATGAGGTTTGGATAGGTTTAAGGCATTCTACCCTTGGGTTAAGGACTCTCCAGGAGAGTCCCTTTTAGGTTCGCAGGGTACCCAGTTGGACGGTCTTACGATAGACCGCATATCCATTTGTACGGTCGTTGACAGACCGTTTATCATCCTTCAGGGAGCTCGAGGGTAGGATTTCAAGCGGTCTTGCTAAGACCGTTCTTATATCTACACGGCTCATGGTGAACCGTCCAGTCATTCAGAACGGTTTTATATTAACCGCCCTATTTTCGTGGAGCTGTCTACTTTCGACCGTGTATCTCTTTGAGCGGCCCACTGAGAACCATTCTTTGGATCTGAAGCCCCTTGTGCCCCTGTCCAACTAGTAAGTCGTGCAGCCTCTCATCTCACTCATTTGGCGTCACTCATTTCACTCATTTGACGTCTCTTTCTATCTCACTCATTTGACGCCTCTCATCTCACGTCCCTCATCTCACTCATTTTGCGCCCTCATCTCACTCGTTTGACGCCTCTCATCTCACATCACTCATCTCACTCATTTGGCGCCCTCATCTCACTCATCTCACCCATTTGACTCACTCAACTCACTCATTTGACGTCTCTCACCTCACCCATTTGACGTCCCTCATCTCGCTCATTTGTTATCACATTCTCTCTCTCTCACTCAAGGTCGGCATCCCTCTGTCTCACTCACGCTAGTGTCGCGTCTCACTCGTAGTCGTGTCTCACCCGTAGTCGTCGTCTCTCACCCACGCACTCGTGTCAAGTCGGTAGTCGCATTTGTCCATTCATACATTCATTCATCCACAAAATGAAAACAAAAACATGCATATCACTATCATATCATATCATATGTACAAAAGTCGGGCCGAGTAAAAAGTCAAGCATGTCCCTCACCCTGGCCACCGTCACTGTCTCCACCTCCCTCATGCCTCTTTGGTGGAGGCATCGCTGAAGTCGCATCATCACGCTGATATCACCGGCGCTGCTCGTCCTCCTCGTTCCTCCGGTGACCGGAGGAACCCGTGAAGTAACTCCTCACAGAGCCGTGAGTACCGTGGCTGACGCTCGGAGTCCCGCTGTGCGATCGCCGGCTCATCTCCTTGTAGGCTTGTAGCTCTCCACGTAGCTCAGACGCCTCGGTCCTATAGCGCTCCGCCTCGGCAGCGCTGGCTCGGAGTTGCTCTAGCTCCGCTCGCAGGAGCGCCGTCTCCAGCGCGTCTGCCGGTTGGCTCTGTGCTGCCTCCTCCCGTACACGGGCCACCTCCTCCCGAGTCGCTGCCCGGCTCTACTCTAACTCGGTCCTAAGACGGGTCAGCTCGGACGTCTGCATGCACATATCATTGTCAGTCAAGTGCATTTTCATACATATCATAAGCATAAATAACAAAGGGAAAATGTAGTGATTTGCGTACCCTCTCGGTGAGCGCCACCTCGGCCGCCTTGGCCCGCGCTACCATCCGAGTGAAGTCGGCCTCCCGCTCGGCCTGATCTGCAGGAGTCTGGGTAGAGGAAGAAGAAGGAGCGTCAGCCCCTTATCGCTGGGTACCCTCGGCGCGCTGCATCCAAAACTCTAGGTCAGTCACAAGCATAATCATAATCATAAGCATTTGCATAACTTAGAGAGTTTTAGGGTTTAGAAAACTCACCAGTAAAGCCAGGGCCTGTCGGGCCTCATCCCGCTCCCTGATAGTGGAGTGTAGGAGCCCCTGTAGCTCCGCTAGTCGCCCCGCTGGGTCAATCTGCATTTAGAAGTCCAAGTGTCATTGCATCATATCATAAGCATAATAGACAGAGTTTGAGTTTAGAAGTCGTACCGGTCGGTGGGCACCCCGGAACACCTGGTCCCGGTAGTGTCTGGCGTACGCAGTGTAGTACACCGAGTCGCTCTCCGCTCGGGCGGTCACCACTCGCCCCAGAGCTGTCCAGTCGGCCACCTGCGCAGCGTTCCTCGTCGACCAATCAAATGCTGCCGCTAGGCCCCGCGTCATCCTCATCACTCGCTCCCCCGCCTTCTCAGGCGCTGGGAACTCCACCGCTAGCTGATGGACCCCGATGGTCCTCATCACCAACCTGTAGTGTAGTGGCTCCACCACACTCATGCAGTGAAGCCACACATCTCGTCCGGCGAAGGCGAGGGCGCCCACCACCCAAGGCTGGTCCGCCTGGCCATCCTCCGCATAAGGTGTCCACCGTACCTGTAAGAAATAGAAAGTCACGTCAGCATCATCATCATCATATAATAATTGCAATTAATTAGAGAGTCTGAGTTTAGGAGTATACTGAGGCGTACGGTAGAGCGTCCAGGTCGTCCTGCAGCTCCCGGACCTGTCGTCTCAGGGCTGTCATCTCCCGATGTGCTGTCCACCTCCGTGCAATCAGCAGGAGCCCAGGATAGGTCTCCTCGCCTCTGCCCAGCCCACGTAGGTACACGTAGGCCCACACCTACATCACAGCGTTGTGTCAGCATTTAGGAAGCATGTAGAGTTGCATAATTGGGTCTAGGCTAAGAGTCGTACCTGGAGTAAGGGGGAGAAGCCCCCGAGCATTGTCTGACGGGCTGTCGAACTCAGTGTGTCGAAGAGGAAGGCGAGAACTGCTGCTCCCCAAGTGTAGTCCCCGACGTGCTCCAGCTCCTCAAGGAAAGGAAGGAACTGGCAACTCATCACGTCCGCTCTCGTGGAGAAGAGGAGTCACCCGAACATCAGCATCAGGAACCGTCACAGTACTCTGTCCGCCTCTGCTCCCGGCCCTGCAGCTACTCTCGGTCGCGCTAGCTCTACCAACCACTGCAAGTGCTCCTCCGGCTGCTCGCCGACTGCAACTCCCGCCCGTCGCAAACCCAAGCTGTCCTGGAGGCCAACCCGGGGTAGGAGGGTCAACTGCCTCTCAGGGTGCCGTAGCTCTAAGCCCAGCAATCCCCGAGCCATCCCCCGGTAGTCAGGAAAAGTGGTCCCACTAACCGGTGCCCCGTGCACTCGAAGGCCAGTAAGCCTGGCCACGTCCTCCAGCGTGGGGACCATATGCCCCCACGGGAAAAGGAACGCCCGACTCACTGGGTCCCAGCGGTCGTGCAGGGCGTAGAGCAGAGCTGCGTCGAACTGACACACCTCAACGCTCAGGAATGGGGCGAACCCCATGGCAGCCAACCTCTCTCTCTGGAAGTCTGGCAGTGCTAAATACACTACACGGACCTACAGCCACGAGGTGCGGGTCCTGCGCTTTCCCTGCATTCATTCATTCATTTTAAATGCATTTTAGTATTTTATTTTAGCATTTTGTGTCATATAAATAAAATCACCAAGACTTAATTTTCTATGGGAAGCGTGGTTACACACAGGCCGCTCATCCCTTTGAACGGTCCTATAGGGACCGTATGGTTCTTCGATGTTTGGTTTTGCACGGACCGATGAGGTCCGTTTGACTGTTTGAACGGTGAGCCTCTCACCGTCATTAATTGGTTCGGTTTTATGGTTGTGTAAGTTTAAACGGTCTATCCCAAGCCGTATGAGTTTGAGCGGTCCGATGAGGGCCGCGTGTTCTAGTTTCTGCGGTTTCTATACAACCGCCCCACTGTCGTCTCCCCCGACGACGGTGGCGGTTCCCCACCAACAGGGAGGCCACTATGGCCCCCCAAACTGCCCCCTTTAGCCCTCTAAAACCCCCAAACTAACATGCATGGCTTAAACATGGAATAAAAATGGAAATGGGAGTAGTTTTACTGCTCCTACCTCGGGGTCCCGTGGCTTTTTGGCCGTCCTCTCCACCGGTGCATCTTCTCCGACGATGGCAACTTCTTCCTCGGCTGCGGCTACTCCGGCTTCCTCCTCGGCTGCGGGCGGTGGTGGGGGCGCGCCCCCCTCGGCCGTGGACGTCGTCGGCACCACCACGGGCGGCGATCCTTCGGTGTTCACCGCCGCGGCAGTGGTCGACGGCGGCGGTGTGGTTGCCTCCCCTCCGGCCATCTTAGGGCGGCGGGCTTGGTGCTTCTGACGCATAGAGAGTGAGAGGGAGGGTTGAGAGTTTGGGCGAGAGAGAGTTGAGAGAGGAGGGGTTGGAATGAGCTCGGTTGCCCTTCGTTTCTCCACCGTCGGTTACGGTGGAGGGAGATGAAGGGTTTAGCTTTTCGAAGTTGCAGAGGATGTGCGGTCTAATGATAGACCGTCCATTGTTTGAGCGGTTGATCTATGGCCGTTCATGGTCAACGGTAGGATGCTTAAGTCAGTTCAAATTCTATGATATGTACGGTTCTACCATAACCATTCTCTTTGGACAGTTGGATTTTAACCGTGCATGTTTGAAATTGTTTTGCCCCCTATACCTGCACTTAAATGTTCAAATTGATGAATTTTGATATTATTGCAAATCTCGTTAACAATTTCATGAGCAGCATCAAACTTTCATTTGCCGTTTCACCTGCACAGGTAAGTCAGGTATGGCTTTCTATCCTTACATCCCTTATTGCATTACTATATGGTATTATGTTATATTATCTCGAGAACCAGTTGGTTGCTCACGCGTTCCAGGATCTGATGTTCCCCTTCAACAAAAACGATGATGATCCAGGTTCGCGTGTTTAATCTTCGGATAAGCCGTTAGGTTGGGATGTCAAGGGGAGGATGGTACTGTCCTACACGCTGTGGTTGCGGATGGTATCTTGACTCTGATTTCCCCAACTTAGCAATATTATTCTCGAGTATTTTATATTTTAATTTTTCTTCGCATTTGTTTTAACGATTTCTTTTATTTTAGCCCAGCATGCATCATACGAATCTTTTGGGATTTCATGACCCATGGTTTGCTTGAAAAATGTCCCATCAGTGATGGTCAGCTGTACGTTCAGTGTTTGAGTAAGAGGAACTAATTCCACTCTGAGTTGGAAGGTTCTCTTTGGTCGATTCACCTGGTTTGGTTGATTGAGAGGTCCCCGTCCGGAGCTTTGGCCTGTTTCCTTTACTTTTGATGCATGTTTTTTGTGGTCTCCTCATTGGACCACGGGATTGTCCCCCATGAGGTTGGTCTTGTCGATTTATTTCATTTAGTTTAGTTCCTCTAGACTGGTGTCGCTTTTGGTTTAATCATTCCTTGCGTTTGGCTCAAAGTTTTCCAGAAGATTCCTGTCACTTGTTGGTAAAAATGGGTGTCATTTTACCTTAACGCCCGCTTTTCCGGTCCACTCCGCTGCATCTCCGCTTCACCTCCATGTTCCATGTCACTCTCGCTTCACCTCTGCTCGCTCCCCTGCAAAGAGGACGTTAAGGAGGGGCATCTGTTGACACCCATTTTTTGTCGATAAGTTGAGTCGTTCCGCTTACTCCCATTTGTTGATGCCTCGAGTTGTCCGTCACTGATCGGGGCTATTTTCAGGCATGTTTTGGGCCAGTGTTATGGGTTGCCTCCCTCCTTGGCTAGGATTGTTTCATTTCAGGGCTTAATGGGCCTTGGTTTTGGTTGATTGGGCCTTGTTATGAGTTGTAACGTCCATGTGCACACACGGTTCACCCACGACCGCTCAATCCATGTGCGGTCGACTATGGGCCGTCCATATACTTTGGAAGATTTTGGTTAATTTTCTGAATTTCCACCGACAAGAATTTATGCGGTCCTAATCAAGCCGTTCAACATAATGGACGGATGGATGGTAACCGCCCATATCTCAGAGTCCTGCGCTCGATGGTTTTCTCAGATAATTATCCAAATAATTGAATTATCACCGACAAGGATAGAACGGTGGGTCCTTGGCCACTCTACTTTTGGACGGTCTTATCTGAGCCGTTCATCTATGAGAGTCCAACGGCGAACGTTTTGGTCAGTTAGAGGGATAATCTGGATTATTTCAGATTTATTTTGAATTTCCACCGACAGGGTTGGACGGTCCGGACATGGCCGCACGTCCCGTTGAGCGGTCTATCGTAAGACCGTTCATCTGTTCGATTCCTGAATTTTAACTGATTTTATCCCTTTTATCCGTGGTTTTATCCCCAACTTCTTTCATCATTTTCTCCTTGGATAATCAACCATTTTAAGTGCCGTTTCGACTGGATAAAAGAAGATTCATTTATCTACGATTGTTGTTTGATAATAATGACCTAAAAATGACTCTAAACTCTAATTTCGAGCTAGGATTTCTAGGCTCTATAAATAGACCCTAAAGGCCAAGCTTGAAAAGGGGGGGGGGGGAATTTTGGTCGACGGTGAAGCCTTGCCGCATTCTTAAGCGACCTAGCACCAAGGAGGGAGGCTTTCTACGTCCATACAAGCCTCCGGTCCAAGGAGTAGTCCGGTTTTGAGTCGTTTGTGTTTCATAGCTTTCGTCATTTCTCATTGTCTGCATTACTTTCACTACTTTCCCCCACGGTTTTCTTCATTCTCATCATCATGCACACATCCACCCACGTTTTTGACACCCTAGGGGTCTAAAACGCCCCAGGTATCCCCTTTCCACTTAGTCACGTTCACTCCTTATTGTTTTGTAGTTACTACACCATTCAGTTCTAATTGAGGTTTTCTGTGTGTTTTTACGTTGTTTTACAGGTCAGCAATCATCAGCACGAGGCCCATCCCCTCTAGCCGGCTGGAGAGGGTGGAGGTTGGACCCCTTCGCGACTTCTGGCTCGGTGGTCTCGAGTGGTTCTCTTCTGTCCCTGCAAGGAGACGTGCTGTGCTTCTTCGGCCGTTCTTCTTCATCCGACGGTCGTTACAGAGCCATTCAACATCCAGGAGCACTTCCTCCCGCATCTTCTGCAGCACCCTTAGGCGGTCTATCGTAAGACCGTGCGTCTATAGGCGGTTCTTCGTCAACCGCTCATCTTCCCTGTGCTGCAGCTAGGCAAGTGTCTCCCCTTCCTTTCCAAAGCACGGCATGTTCATCACGTTCGGTGCTTTGTGTTGTGCCCCTATGGTTTTGATGATGGTTTTGATGATTGGTTTTTGATGAGAGTTAATCACTGTGAGTCATCTTGCTGTGTGAGTCATCATGCTGTTATTCAGTTATTTTCTGATCATAACTCAGTCTATCAAATGTTCAGTCATCTTGCTGCTCAGTTTAGTTTAACATATCTAAAGCATTGCATATTTGATGTTCAGTCATGTTAACTGATGCATAAAGCATTCATTGCTTCACTCTGATTGTGGCTGTCTGTTTGTGGAAGTTTACACAATTGCATTGAGCATACAGTCAGCACTGCATGCAGTAATGGGTCGACTCCCCTACTAGATGGGTCGACCCCCCCTAGTCCTCCATGTCTATACAGCCATTTCTTCATTCAAGTCCATACACTCCTCAGTTGGCTTCAATTGAAGTGTGTACATCATAGGCGTTCAAAGTGTGCACTTTGCCTAAGTCTGTACAGCCACTAGTCGCAACAAAGTCTATACATCACCTTCTGCAAGCATTCTTCAAGTATGTACAGCCTGTGCATTGCTTCACAACAAGTCTAGACATCCTGGTTGTAGTCTAAGTCTACACATCCTGCTAGGTCGGACTTCAAAGTCTGTACACTGCGCACCACAGTACAAGTCCATACAATGGCTGTTGAACTGTGAAGTCTATACATTGTCTGATCATTCATCTTTGAAGTCTATACAACGTTGCCTTGTCTCTTCAAATCTATACAGCGTTGCCTTGTTTCTTCAAGTCTATACAATGTGCACAGTTTCTTCATGTCTATACATTACATCGTGGTCTTCAGCTGAAGTCTATACATAGGACTGTTTGAGCAAGTCTATACAGCGTTTCATTCACACTGGAAGTCTATACATTAGACTATGGCAAAGTCTATTCATTCGTTTCCAGAAGTTCAAGTCCATACATTGATCGTTTGGGTAACAAAGTCTGTACATCGCCTTCAAGGCATCAAGTCTATACAGTGGACTGTGCTTCAAGCATTGGCCAAGTCTATACATCGACCTGTTCACTCGTATAAGCAAGTCTATACATTGGTCGGTGGCAAGTCTATACATTGCTTTGCTTTACCTACGTTCAAGACCACCAAATTTGTACATTGGGTAAAGTCTACACATCACCTTGGTCACTTGCTTCAAACTCTATACACTGTGAACATTCAAGTCTGTACAGACTTCGCTTCAATCAAGTCTGTACATCGTTAAGCTGCCTTTGTGTCGAAGGAAGTCTATACAGTGGTCTTCATTTCGTCAAGTCTGTACATTGGTTTCAACTCTCCAAGTCTGTACATCGCTTGCAGCTTCAATGTCCATACAACCATAGCAAGTCTGTACATTGACACCTTACCTTCATTCAGAACCTCAAGTCTATACACTCGTTTCTAAGGCAAAGTCTATACAATCGTCTTCATAGGTTTCAAGTCTGTACAGCATGCCTTGCTATTCACAGCCTTTAAAGTCTGTACATTGGCCTCGCATCGGTAAGTCTGTACATTGGCTTCATATGCTCCTAAGTCTATACATCGGTCCTCAATCGTTACAAGTCTGTACATTGGGCCTTCAAGCTTTTGAAGTCTATACACTGGCTTACTCTTCAAGTCTGTACAGCCTGCCTTGATTCAGAGTCTATTCATCGCTGTTGAGTTAAAGTATGTACAGCCGTTCCTTTGGCTAAAGTCTACACATCGTGTAGTCTATACACTCGACTGCCCTGCTTTGCTTCAAGTCTGTACAGTCTCTCCCTCAGCAAGCCTATACACTGGAGTCGTCAGCTGCAAGGACAGCATGTCTGTACATTGGTTCTCATGCATGTTAACACCAAGTCTATACACTGCATTCATGCATTGTTCTTCACAGGAAAGTCTGTACACTGTGTTCTCTCGCACGCAAACAAAGTGTGTACAGCCTGTGCTTGCATTAGTAAGTCTACACACTCGATTCATTCATGCATTTCACAGAAGTCTATACACTCCTTCCTATTATGATAATGCATTCTTCAGCAAGTATATACACTGAGCTCGCATGAAGACTTCTAAGTCTATACACTCCCTCACACTGTACACACTTGCTGTATTGATATCTATAAGTCTATACATTGCTGAACTATGTACAGCCTGTGTTAATTTTGTCCATCGACTGAACTCCTCAGTTACTCTTGCAGGTGTTCTGGCACGTGAACCAAAGAAATGTCTGGCACGTGATCCAAGGAGCTGAGATGCTGACACGTGGCCAAATACTTGGGCGGGAAATGTGGAGGCCACACGCGCCCAGTGCTGCCCCTGCTCGAGCTGCTATAAAGTGTAGTCTCCGTTGTCTGAAGGAGGCTGATCGAAGCTTGAGAGCAATAGCAGAAAAGCAGAAGTGCTGAGAGTTCGATCCAGTGAAGAAAAGAAGAGAGCAGAAGAAGGAAAAGAGAGAGATAGTGCTCGTGAGAAGTGAGAAGAAAGAGAGAAGAAAGAGAAGCAGAAAGAAGAGGAAGAAAAGAAGAGGAGGAGAGAGTCTATTGCAGATCAGTTCAGTCTATTCGTGGATCAAATCCAGAACGACTATGCTCATTGAGAGCTACATCTCTTGTGTTTCATTTCCAACTTTTGTTGCTGTGTTTTTTATCTTTCTTTATTTTTTCTTTTGTTTCTTTGGTTAGCCTTGTTCTTCCGATTGCCCTGCTGGGGATCGGGTTCCTCCTATGGATTCAGGAGAAGGGAGACTTATCTCCGGTTCTGGGCTTGTGGCTTGCAAGTCCAGGGGTCCCTCCGATTGGAGGAAGAGAGGTCTGCGACCTCTGGTTGCTGGTGACTGGGAGTCACTAGCGGGTTCCCTCCTGGTCTGGAGGAAGAGATACTTCGGTCTCTGGTTTCCAAGTGGCTGGGAGTCACTTGGGTTGTCCCTCCGGTTGGGAGGAAGAGGGGAGGCTGTTCCCCTGGTCAAGCTGTGTGGCAGCACCTTGTTCGCAGACTGAGTCTGCTTGGTTCTAGCGTTTGCTAGTGAAGCCTCACTCCGGTTGGGAGTGAGGGGTGGATGTAGGTCTGGAGGACCGAACCACCTAAAAATCTATTGAGCAGTGGTTTGCTTTGTGTTTTTGCTTCCGCTAGATGCTTAGATAGGTGTGCTCCATGTACTTACTCATAAGTTTAATTGAATTAGTTTTATTCTGTGATTGCGTCTAGCATCTGAGTTTTTATTTGGGCATTATTCGTAGAAGGATACATTCACCCCCCTCTGTATCCGGGCCTAGCACCGTAACAATTGGTATCAGAGCAAGGTTTCTGCTTAGAAGGTCCAGCGACCTGCAGATCCGATCCTGCTGTCTTCGGTGCTAATTTATTTTTAGTGCATCAATATTCCTGTTGCATTGAATTTTCTTGTTATTTGTTCTCATGGCCCATCCACCAATTTTCAGTGGTACGCATTTTAATGTATGGTTTGCTGGTCTGAAGAATTATGCTAATTCTGTTAATCCAGACCTGTGGAAAGTAATTTCACACGGTCCTCATGAACTACCAAAGAAAAAGTCCAAATGGACTGACAGTCACAAATCTATGCATGAAGAGAACCAGATAGCTATAAATCTAATGAAGGCAGCTACTGACAGAGCCTTATGGTCTTGCCTTCATGATTGCAGGTCTGCTAAAGACATTCTGGATATACTGAAGCGAACTCAGATAAGAAATGAGGACAGCTGCATGATGGCTGACAGAAATCATCCAGGCAGCAGTCAAGATGAAGATGATGATGATGATGAGGTAAATCCCTTTGAAAACTATACTTTAGATGATTGGGAAAATGCATATGCTGAATTGTTAGAGTCACATGAGAGCTTAAGAAGTCAGTATAAAAAATTGAAGAAGAGTAGTAGGTCAGACAATTTAAATGTCGATTGTAGAAATTGTGCTGAACTGAAAAATGTTCTTGATGCTAGTATGTCTGATACTCAAATGCTGAAGAAACAAATTTCATTGCTAAAAATTGAAAATCAAGATCATGTAAAAGAAATCTCTGAACTTGAAAAGAAACTTAGCCTAACTAGTCATGATTCTGTTCAGAGTAAGGATTTGCTGAAAGAATTTGAATGTGTTAAGTCTGAATTAAACAAGCTGAAATCTGAAAATGATTCTCTCAGAAAACTCTCCAAAGAAGATGAAGAAAAATTAGAGAAACTTAAACAGGAGAACACATTGCTGACTGAAAAATTTGAAGCCATCAAATCTGTAAATGTGGAATTACAGAAAAATATTGAAAAGAAGGAAAATGATTTGAAGGAATTTAAGGCTGGAAGAAAACTTGAAACTAACTCAGAAGATCAGACTTTAATAAATGAGTTAATTCAAAATGATAAGCTTAAGGAAGAAAATGAGAAGTTAAAAATGCTGAACTCCACTATGTCTGAGAGACTGCTAGCCTTAGAAAGAGGAAAAACTGTTTGCATTGAAGATTCTGATAAACTGAGCAATCTGGAAAATGAAATTGAGAAATATAAAACTGCTAACAAAGTTTTGAATGAAGCTATGAATTGCAGTGAGCAAGAGATTGCCAGTTATGAGTTACACATTTCCTCACTAGAAAATGAAATTCAAGATCTGAAAACATCTCTGTCAAAGTTTGTGAGTGGACAAGAGAATCTGGACAGGTTGTTAGGAGTTAAGGTCAATACTCAAAAGGAAGGGTTAGGCTACAACAATGTCAATAAAAAGGCTTTCAAAAACAAGCTAATGACATCTTTTATCAAAGCATCAGATGTAGCCACCACCTCAGAAAATAAACAACCAGATGTTCAGAAGAATCAAAAACAAACTAGAAAAATGAAAAAGGTCAGTCATGTGAAGAAAGGAGTGAATCACATTGAAAAAATGCATGCTGTACATCACTCAAACTTTCCTGCCACCAAGAAAAAGACTGATTTTAAATATGTTGAGAAAGTTCAATCTGTGCTTGACATGAATACACATACACATGCACATAAAAATAAGAATTCATGTCATTACTGTGGTATGGTTGGCCACATTATAGATAATTGCTTCATTCTGAAACAAGACAACAAAAAGTATGCTAGGAAACATGTCTCTGCTCAGAACAAAAAGACTACTCAGAACAAAAAGAAAACTGAATGCTATCACTGTGACAAATTGGGCCACAGGGCCATTGAATGCTGGCATGCTCAGGGTAGACAATTCAATTCTAAAACTGTTAAACTCCCTGCAAATGGAAATATTTTTGGAAGAAATATTTTTAGAGGCAAGCACAATGAGTGCTTCAAATGTGGGAAGTATGGCCACACAGTCAAGGACTGTTGGCACATTCAGAAGAATTCTTTTAACCCCCATGTTATCAAATTCTCTGCCAGAAAATCTGTGAGCTTTTCATGCTATAACTGTGGGAAGCCAGGCCATAGAGCTGCTGAATGTTGGCTGGCCGGTTTTAGTAAACAGAATTTTAATTCTGTCAACAACAAAAAGTTTCATGCATATGCACATAGATTTCATGCTAACAAGAATGTGCATAGATCAAATCTGAAACCTGATGCATCTTACTATCACTATAGTAAACAGAACTCTCTCTCTGCCAATGAACTTCATGACAACAGTAATGTGCATAAGAGGAATTTGAAATCTGCTAATTCATGCCATTGCTGTGGACAAATTGGTCATTCAATGAAAAACTGCTACTTGATGAAATCTGATGACCATGCTGCTAGAAAATTATTTAGAACACCTACCAAAGGTGTCACTGCTAATCCAGGACCCAAGTTTTCTTGGGTACCTGCTGCATCAAAATGATGTGTTTGTTATAGGTGTGCCTTGGAATGGAATAAAAAGGGGTTAATAATCCAAGGCACTCAAGAATGAAAACCCCCTCTAAACTGTTCAGGTAAATTCTCTGCATTTCCTATTTTGAAATTCATTGCATATCTAATTTGATGTAATCTTGCACATCTGCCATTTGTAGTTGTTTGATAATTGTTGAAATGCATAAACTCTGAAAATAAATTGCATTCTGAAAAATCTATACTGCATATGTATGTGGCTTGAAATTTGTCTGATGCATAGTTCATTGAAAATCTGTCTATTGCATTCTGAAAAATCTGTTAAGCTGAAATTTGATCCATGCATGTTGCCCATGTTGAATTATCATGATTGACCTCAATGGTATATAAATGGTAAGGTACCAAAAGGCAGGGAAGTCTGTCTGGAGGTTCTTACTATGTGTGAGGTGGTCCTTTAGACCAAGTGCTCCGCCTAGTACCATAGGTCACTTTGCTGGATAGGACAGTCTGAATGTGCATGAATCAAAATCATATGTTCAGTTTCTCATGGCAAACATTGCATGTTTTCAGGGGGAGTTAATTGCATATCTTTGCATAGTATTCAATGTTGAGTCTTTGCATGTTTTTGCATACATATAGTGCATTACATTTCCTTATATATTTCAAAAAGAGAGTTTGAATGCATATTGTGAGGGGGAGTCAATGCATTGCATATAGGTTGTCAAATGCATACATTTGTCAGAACTCATTGTATATCCTTTCTTATTGATTTTGTTGACAAACCTTGATCATATTCTGAAAACTTTGAGCTTCACAATCTCTCTTAACAATTGGTATTTCTCCTATCAATTGGTATCATTTGGGTTCAAAATTCTATCAGTCTCTCATGAAGATTTCAATGGGCTATCTCGATCATAAATATGAAAACTTTTGAACTAGAAATCTTCTATTATACATTTTTATGAATATCTGAAATAACTCAGGTGGTTTAAGTTTAATGTACTCAAGGGTTGACTTTAAAATCTCTTAAAAATATCTGAAGCATGTTTAATAAACCTTAACCATCTGTTTCACTTTTGAATACATGACTTCAACTGATTAAGTACATGAAACTATTATTGATTTGAAGCAAATGAATTTTTCTGAAATATCTAAAGGGTAATATCTGTCAGAGCAATGACATTGGTCACTGAGAAACACATGTCCAAAGGACTGTGTCATGAGGTGCCTTAGTTAACTCTGCATAAAATTCACTGAAAATTAGGCAGAGCAATGGCATGCACACTGAGAAATATAACTCACTCATCCAGAAATGATTTGGAATGTGTCATGATGTGTAAATGCTACCTCTGTTCATATAAAGCATGACTGTTAGTCACACTAAGTGCTTAGGGATATTGGCCTCTAATCAAGGTATATCCTCTAGTTACAAGGTGTGCACTGAACTAGAGTGCTCGTAAAATTTGTAGCATGGAAAATTGTTGAACAAATTGAAATATCTGAATATTGATGCTAAAATCAAAATTTTACAACCCTAGACAAAATCATATGACTTCATAATTGCTTAATCTCAATACTAGTGCATGTAATTCTGAAAGAAGTCAATAAATTTGATTGTGTAAGACAAAGGGAAGATAATCAAGATAAATATGAGGGCTTGGTTCATTTTTATTAAAACATGGTTTTAGATATCAATACAGAATTTTATTGATAAACTCTGCATATATCATGTTTAAACCATGCTGTTCAATAAAGCTCATTCATAAGCCCTTATAATGGAAGACTTTGAAAACTTATGTTTTGGATTTATGAGATTGATATCTCTTTGAAAATCTGGCTGCATTTCTTGTGTTTGGAGCATCCTTGAAAAATCTATTAATTGAAACTCTTCTGCTCATGTCCTTGGTTTATTGACCTGAACTTCTCCTTGTTTGCCCCTGTGGTCTCCTTCTCATCTATCTCATAAGATTCCACTTATTGAGGGGGAGCTTCCATGTCATATGCATCATACTGCATAGAAACTCTTAAAAGGGAAGATCTTGCATTCTGGTATCGGCATCTGCATTCACCCCTTCCCATGGTTCATCCTGACTATACCAAAGGGGGAGAATTATGTTCTTGCAAGGGGGAGAAATTGACTAAATTTTTATACATGCTTTAATTTTTCAAACTATTTTCTTTTTGATGAAGTCAAAGGGGGAGAATAATTTGAGTCATCAGAATGCCTCACATCATCAGAATGACTCAATGTGTTGAAAGTGTTGCCATCATCAAAAAGGGGGAGATTGTTGTGCCCCTGTGATTTTTATGATGGTTTTGATGATTGGTTTTTGATGTGAGTTAATCACTGTGAGTCATCTTGCTGTGTGAGTCATCATGCTGTTATTTAGTTATTTTCTGATCATAACTCAGTCTATCAATTGTTCAGTCATCTTGCTGCTCAGTTTAGTTTAACATATCTAAAGCATTGCATATTTGATGTTCAGTCATGTTAACTGATGCATAAAGCATTCATTGCTTCACTCTGCTTGTGGCTGTCTGTTTGTGGAAGTTTACACAATTGCATTGAGCATACAGTCAGCACTGCATGCAGTAATGGGTCGACTCCCCTACTAGATGGGTCGACCCCCCCTAGTCCTCCATGTCTATACAGCCATTTCTTCATTCAAGTCCATACACTCCTCAGTTGGCTTCAATTGAAGTGTGTACATCATAGGCGTTCAAAGTGTGCACTTTGCCTAAGTCTGTACAGCCACTAGTCACAACAAAGTCTATACATCGCCTTCTGCAAGCATTCTTCAAGTATGTACAGCCTGTGCATTGCTTCACAACAAGTCTAGACATCCTGGTTGTAGTCTAAGTCTACACATCCTGCTAGGTCGGACTTCAAAGTCTGTACACTGTGCACCACTGTACAAGTCCATACAATGGCTGTTGAACTGTGAAGTCTATACATTGTCTGATCATTCATCTTTGAAGTCTATACAATGTTGCCTTGTCTCTTCAAATCTATACAATGTTGCCTTGTTTCTTCAAGTCTATACAATGTGCACAGTTTCTTCATGTCTATACATTACATCGTGGTCTTCAGCTAAAGTCTATACATCGGACTGTTTGAGCAAGTCTATACAGCGTTTCATTCAAACTGGAAGTCTATACATTAGACTGTGGCAAAGTCTATTCATTCGTTTCCAGAAGTTCAAGTCCATACATTGATCGTTTGGGTAACAAAGTCTGTACATCGCCTTCAAGGCATCAAGTCTATACAGTGGACTGTGCTTCAAGCATTGGCCAAGTCTATACATCGACCTGTTCACTCGTATGAGCAAGTCTATACATTGGTCGGTGGCAAGTCTATACATTGCTTTGCTTTACCTACGTTCAAGACCACCAAGTCTGTACATTGGGTAAAGTCTACACATCGCCTTGGTCACTTGCTTCAAACTCTATACACTGTGAACATTCAAGTCTGTACAGACTTCACTTCAATCAAGTCTGTACATCGTTAAGTTGCCTTTGTGCCGAAGGAAGTCTATACAGTGGTCTTCATTTCGTCAAGTCTGTACATTGGTTTCAACTCTCCAAGTCTGTACATTGCTTGCAGCTTCAATGTCCATACAACCATAGCAAGTCTGTACATTGACACCTTACCTTCATTCAGAACCTCAAGTCTATACACTCGTTTCTAAGGCAAAGTCTATACAATCGTCTTCATAGGTTTCAAGTCTGTACAGCATGCCTTGCTATTCACAACCTTTAAAGTCTGTACATTGGCCTCGCATCGGCAAGTGTGTACATTGGCTTCATATGCTCCTAAGTCTATACATCGGTCCTCAAGCGTTACAAGTCTGTACATTGGTTCAGACTCTTCAAAGTCTGTACATTGGGCCTTCAAGCTTTTGAAGTCTATACACTGGCTTACTCTTCAAGTCTGTACAGCCTGCCTTGATTCAGAGTCTATTCATCGCTGTTGAGTTAAAGTCTGTACAGCCGTTCCTATGGCTAAAGTCTACACATCGTGTAGTCTATACACTCGACTGCCCTGCTTTGCTTCAAGTCTGTACAGTCTCTCCCTCAGCAAGCCTATACACTGGAGTCGTCAGCTGCAAGGACAACATGTCTGTACATTGGTTCTCATGCATGTTAACACCAAGTCTATACATTGCATTCATGCATTGTTCTTCACAGGAAAGTCTGTACACTGTGTTCTCTCGCACGCAAACAAAGTGTGTACAGCCTGTGCTTGCATTAGTAAGTCTACACACTCGATTCATTCATGCATTTCACAGAAGTCTATACACTCCTTCCTATTATGATAATGCATTCTTCAGCAAGTATATACACTGAGCTCGCATGAAGACTTCTAAGTCTATACACTCCCTCACACTGTACACACTTGCTGTATTGATATCTATAAGTCTATACATTGCTGAACTATGTACAGCCTGTGTTAATTTTATCCATCGACTGAACTCCTCAGTTACTCTTGCAGGTGTTCTGGCACGTGAACCAAAGAAATGTCTGGCACGTGATCCAAGGAGCTGAGATGCTGACACATGGCCAAATACTTGGGCGGGAAATGTGGAGGCCACACGGGGCCCAATGCTACCCCTGCTCGAGCTGCTATAAAGTGTAGTCTTCGTTGTCTGAAGGAGGCTGATCGAAGTTGAGAGAATAGAAGCTGTGAAGAAAAAGAAGAGTGCAGAGAGGTCTTCGATCCAGTGAAGAAAAGAAAGAAAAGAAGAGAGCAGAAGAAGGAAAAGAGAGAGATAGTGCTCATGAGAAGTGAGAAGAAAGAGAGAAGAAAGAGAAGCAGAAAGAAGAGGAAGAAAATAAGAGGAAGAGAGAGTCTATTGCAGATCAGTTCAGTCTGTTCGTGGATCAAATCCAGAACGACTATGCTCATTGAGAGCTACATCTCTTGTGTTTCATTTCCAACTTTTGTTGCTGTGTTTTTTATGTTTCTTTATTTTTTCTTTTGTTTCTTTGGTTAGCCTTGTTCTTCCGATTGCCCTGCTGGGGTTCGGGTTCCTCCTGTGGATTCAGGAGAAGGGAGACTTGTCTCCAGTTCTGGGCTTGTGGCTTGCAAGTCCAGGGGTCCCTCCGATTAGAGGAAGAGAGGTCTGCGACCTCTGGTTGCTGGTGACTGGGAGTCACTAGCGGGTTCCCTCATGGTCTGGAGGAAGAGAGACTTCGGTCTCTGGTTTCCAAGTGGCTGGGAGTCACTTGGGGTGTCCCTCCGGTTGGGAGGAAGAGGGGAGGCTGTTCCCCTGGTCAAGCTGTGTGGCAGCACCTTGTTCGCAGACTGAGTCTGCTTGGTTCTAGCGTTTGCTAGTGAAGCCTCACTCCGGTTGGGAGTGAGGGGTGGATGTAGGTCTGGAGGATCGAACCACCTAAAAATCTATTGAGCAGTGGTTTGCTTTGTGTGTTTGCTTCCGCTAGATGCTTGGATAGGCGCGCTCCATGTGCTTACTCATAAGTTTAATTGAATTAGTTTTATTCTGTGATTGAGTCTAGCATCTGAGTTTTTATTTGGGCATTATTCGTAGAAGGATACATTCACCCCCCTCTGTATCCGGGCCTAGCACCCTAACACTTTGGTGGCGATCACGGTCATTTTCATTTTCTGTTCTCCTCTTACTATCTTTCACTTACTCATCGCATGTTGATTTATTCATAACACCATCTTCCTTTAAGTAAGAGGAGAAAATATATCTACAGTCGGGTAGTCGGCTCTTTTGTACTCGGATCGAGTCACAGGACGGGTTCACTCACTCACTCTCGCAGCGGTGATAAATTGATATAACGAGCTATTAATCCTATCACATGCTCTCTAGCAGCGGCATAAGAAAATATACGAGTAAAGTAAAATGCCGAGAGAGGAATGGACACGATACCTCCACGCTCCAGGCATGGGGAAGACGACCCCGGCCACGTACTGTAACTCCCGGTAACAAAATATTACAATAATTACAGAAGTTAATTTTGCTGCCCACTCCACGCAGGGAGATAAATGGCTATAATGTGGGCTCGGGAGGATCGATCTTGGGTTGACGGGTAGCACTTGATCACACTGTCGGCGTGGTTCGGACGGCGCAAGCTGCTGGTTGTGGGGCCCACGTGCTGGTCGGCGGGTCCGAGTGGGCCCGGAGTGGCACCGCTGTGACGGTGGCTCCTGGAGAGGTGCTCCCTAGGATGGCAGCACGCTAGTTTGCCTTGTGGAAGGCGAGTCGGCTCCGGTTTTCACTTGTTGGAGTTGCTGCCCACGGATCTGAAGTTCTATGTTTTTAGCGCGCGACCCGGCGAGATCAGCTGCTCCGATCACTCCCGACGTCGGATCAACACGAAAGTGGTACCGTTGGAAAGCTGACTTGAAGTACTTCGATCTATGGCCGGAGAAAGAATTTTGACTATCCCAGATCTGGCCTTAGTCGAATTTACAAGTTACTGGTTGACAGAACCAAATCTGACAGGGCAGATCTGAGTTTTCCTGAGAATAAGAGTTGACCAAATTAAAAACTTCGGGTCTAGAAGTTGACTCCTTGATGAAAGTTGTAGAGGGGAGAGAGAGGAAGACGAGGATATTTTTTGTGGAATTTCTAGAGGAGGTTTGGTTGGGGAAAATGAGTTTTGACTGGACAAAGGTCGGACCTGGACTGCACAGGACAGAACTGGAACTTGACTGAGTTTTAATTTGTTGGTGGAGGAAAAGAACTTCTAAATTTGAGCAAAACTTTGTGGAGACGTGTTTGGATGGGAAGAACACCCAGGCCAAATTTGGACTCAATCAGAAAAGGGAAAGGGGGTCGAACTATGGAAGAACTAGCTTGCTAGAACACTTGACAGAACACAGACAGATCTGGAAGAATGGAAAACATGAAATGTGAAAAATAGAAAACGAAAGATAGAAAATGGGAAACTTTTTTTGGGAGAGGGTATTTGCGTGGGGAACCTACCCTCAAAATTTGGGCTCCAGAAGATCACGGAGGTGGGAGCTAAAATTCGGACAAGATGGCTATGTCCTGATTTGGATAGAACTTCCGGCGATGGCAGTGCGATGGTGGCACGAACGGTGGCGGCGGCGGCGGAGCTGAGCGTCGCACTCAAGGAGGTGGTGGTGGAGATGCGTCACACATCTGAAGGAGAGCCTTCACAGCTCTAGGGGAGGAGAGAGGGGCGCCCTTGGGCCAATTGAGCACAAATGGAATTATTTCTTCATTAATGCTAAGTAATTCATAAAATACAAGGTATATATAAGAAATGTAAAATGACATATTCTAACCTCAGATCTAAATTTGGGGAGGGGCAAATGGGGGAGATCACATTTTATTTCTCCCAAGTGGTTTGGAACCACATAAAAAACTAATATATGGGGGGCGCCCCCTTGAAAATGGGGTTGGCATCTTGGACTTTGTTAACCAAGTGTCCCCTTGAATGGTCAATCATCTAGAAGCCCACCTTGGACCATTGACTGGCCCCACATGGGCCCTAAGGTTTAGGTGGACCAATAGGGAAGGAGATGGGGGACCCTTGCTGGTCCTACTGGACTTTTGCACAAAAACCCAAAGATCCTTAAGGAAGAACAAATTGGCTTATAAAGCCTTACAATTGTAAACCTACTTCCCAAGGATATAAATGCAAACAAAAAGGACACAAATACAAAAATAAAAGTTTGTACTCGGTGTTGATTCCCATCACTAGGTGAGTGAACGATCAGTAGAACTTAATATCTCAAGTTCCAAGCTAGCTTTAAGTAATTACAATTTAATATGAACATGCAGGTCATGCAAGCTATCACAATCGAGGACTATAATGGCACGAGCTATATCGATAATTCAGAGATAAATTCAAGAACTAGAATACAAGATCTAGAAAGAAGAATAGACACCATGATCGATACTTTTAAGAGATATAAAGACAATGGATAGATGGGTGAATATATCAAGGATATTCATGATGAGATAACAAGTACTTTCATAAGGTAATTCAAGAGCGTTCCTAAGGAGATGATAACAGCAACTCCACTATAGCATTCCCTTTCACTAGAGCTTTTGTAACTATCACTTTATAAGATTGGCCACTGTATAAAGGAGTTCAAACACTTGTTTAATGAGTATGTAAAACACTTGTGGAAATGTCGTAGAATAATTTTGCTATCTTTGGTGCAATGCCAACACCCGATCATTCATGATACCAGTACACGTTTGGACTTTGTCTCACCCATGGGATCATATCAGGACTCCGTATTTTATACACTAGCATTGAAATATCAATTTGTCGGGACCCATAGCCCCTTCTGTATCTAAACCAATTCCACTTAAAGTTAATGGCCAAGAATTTCAAGGTTCAAGCATGTAGGAACAATAGGGTAGATTTATAGAATAGAGATTCAAGAACAGACCTTGTCTAGTATAGCACGATGACACATAAAACCAAGATAAATCATGAAAATCTAGGTAATTGGCACCCACTCAGGTTGCCGTAGATTTCAGAATTTGCGCCCACTGTAGTGGTTGCCTATTCTATGAATAGAAGAAGCTAGAAGAAATCGCGCCTACTCAGACGGTCGATCTTTTCAATAAGCGCCCGCTGGTATGGTTGCTAATCACTTTGAACCGGACAATCACGATAGCAAATGGTGACAACTTAAACAGTCACTAATTCAATTAGCGCCCCATCAGATAGTCGCCCATTCAGACAGAGACACACCTCTCATAGATTCGCCAAAACAGCGCTCTACGAGAGCCGAGTGTCATGCTCCTTGAGAGTCACTTGACAAACAGGGTTCCAGGGTTTTTAAGGTACAACCCGCTCGGTTGCCTTGAGGGAATCCAAGGCTAGTGGAGTCTTACGGAGGTCCCAAAGATGAAATTGCTAGTCCGAAGGAAGGAATATCCCGCGGAGGGCTTGAACATCACCGAGAGTTAGGGGTTATGCGAGAATCATCGTGAAACATGGGACTGTATCTACGGACTGAGAATACATTGCCAAAATACCCACGGTTAAGGGCCAGAAACGCGATAAAATTGAGAGACACGAAATCTACGCCTAGACCGAAAGTCGCTATTTCATAAAATAGCGCATGTCCATTGGGTCGCTTAATCTTTTATTCACAAGAATTTAAAATAGTAAATCAGGAATTTGCGTCCTCTTAGACGGGTGAACATTCATTAACCATTTCAACGGTTTATCATTTTTTCGGAAATAAATTAAATACCGCCTCTTCATGAGGGCGCATGTTCTGTCATGTGCGACACATCAAGTGGTTGCCCATTCCTTTATTTGTTTTATTATCATGATATGGCGCCCGTGTGTAGGGTCGTAGGTTTCAATTAGCGATAGGAATTCAGTCGCCCATTCTGTTCACGTTTACACACTGCTCTGCATCCATGGGATGTGTTCATAGACACATGAGGGGTTTATTACTGTTCATTAGGGGATGAATAGTGTCACTTTTGAACGATAGGGTTTTTTAATGAACAAGATACATGATAATACCGAGAAAAATATAGGGAATCCAGCAATATGCATATCATGATTTTTAGGTACACAGTTCCATAGTTATTCAATTTTAAACACGGGTTATTTATTAATTATACAATAGGAAATAGCAACATGATCTTGGTCGCACATTAATATACGGCCAGCAGACCACCGCTAATTCATGAATTAGCGTCTGTCTGTTTGGTCGTCCATTGATTTGCGACCACTGCTACGGTCGCAACTTCCTTTTCAGGCAAAAGCGGTTCCAGAACGTAAAAATCACACTTTTACATGCAATAAACATGAGTATCAAGTAGCAGGAAGTTCATGGAGACGTCTACATGCTCTAATTAATCTAGCATGCTATTTATTCACGATCGAGCTTCCATGTTAACCCCTTTCTATTCCCAAATCCTCAACCCCTTCCGTGTCTCATTCAAACCCCAAATGCCTTCCATGCGAAGCTCGATCGTGAATGGGCTTTATGTTCATTACTCAAAGACTCTACTGTATATAGTATTTATACTTATACCCATTTCCTAAGGCCCGCTTATGTTCTAACGTAGCCCCCTTTTAAGCCCATTAGTTCTTTTATCATATATATTTTCCAAAGCCCACAAGTCCTAATGCTTCCTTTAAAGCCCATTAACTATGTGTTTGAGATTTATAATGGCTTCATCAATATTGAGGCCTATTGAGTATCTCACTTAAGAAGGCCCTTAATATTATTGGGTTGGGTTTTCATCTTACCATTATCATGTGTTAAGCCTTAAACCTTTATTAAGACCCATTAATTATATATGATAAAGTCATAATAGGTTCTTCTACTAAATTATTTAGTAGAACTTTATATATATATATGGACCTTATTTCCTATAACTTTATTTATTTATCTATCCCATTAATTTCCACCGTTCTCTCGGGTATCAGAGTCGGGTTCGATCCTATGACCTTTTACTCAATTATTTATTTGTGGCTCGTTTGGGTTTTAGCTTTATGGTTGGGCTTTAATCCTTTTAAAGAGATTACTCATAACCTTCTAATTAATATTTAGGCCCATTATCTATTTATGCTATTTCTATTATCAAAATTTTATTTTCCATATTTATTTTTGATAGGTCAAATGAGTCCTAGATGGTATGCTCTGATTCCAACATAAGGTGTAAGGCCCGGATACAGAGAGGGGGGGGGGGCGGTGAATGAAACCCCTTATAAAATATCCCCAATTAAAAGTTGACTGTAACAAACAAAGATGCGGAATTAAAACCAGTCAAGCTCTACAGGATGAGGTGAACAATGATTAAGAATCCAAAGTGATTCTCTCAAGACCAGATTCAAATGCTCGGTGAGCAAACGAGAAACCCACCAGATGAGAAATAGAGGTCGAGCCTAGGCATACATCTAGCGAATCAAACAATGCAATCAAACCACGATGGACAAAAGATTTTTAGGTGGTTCAATCCTCCAGACCTACGTCCACCTCACGCTCAAACCAGAGTGTGGATTCCCGCTGATACATAGCTTAACTGCTGGGCCTCACATCTTGCTTCCGCTGGGCAATACAGCTTAGCCATCCGTTGGCTAACAGCTTGACCCGCTGGGCAATACAGCTTAGCCTACCAGAGGAATCCTCCTTTGAAATCGCTGAGCGTCACATCTTGCTCTGCTGACTAACAGCTTGAAACAAAGTTCAAAAGAAAACAAAAGTTGATAAAACACAGCGACTGAAAGCTGTAAACGATAGCAACACAAATGTGGCTTCCACGGAGCTGAATGGATTGGATTTGATCCAGATTCCAGTGGAACTGATTTTTAGCAAAGTCTTCTATCTTCTTCTCCTCGAGCTCTCTCTTCACTCTCTCTCTTTCTTTTTCTTCTTCTTCTCTCGATCTCATGAGCTTTCTCTCTTTTTCACTTCTGCTCTGCTCTGCTACTGCTCTCAGACGATTCCTGTTCTTCTCTTCTTCTCTTCTTCTTCTTCTTCTTCTTCTTCTTCTTCTTCTTCTTCAAGAATAGTTATATTGATGGCAGGAAAGGATCGTATATACTCCTTCAGTCTAAGACTCTCGAGCTCTCCCCTAGGAGTGTGGAGAGAACACTCTTGCCAGGAAACTTCAGGAATGTCTTGGCCACGTGTCAGAATCTGGGTGAGTAGGAGTCCGCGTGGCAATTCCTTTCAGGGACGATCCACCTTGGATCACGTGCCCTTCTTAACTGTTACGAGCAGTTGTCCTGTTAGTCCATCAAGATATAAGATAGTCAGACATTTGTGAAAATAGTATAGACTTGATGAGGCATTAAGGCAAACATGCATAGACTCAATATGTCATAAGTGCACATATGCAGGGACTCAGTGTTCACACAGGGAACATGTGCTCAGACTTGATTCAAGTTCAGAGCTAAAAGATGCATAGGCTAAGTGTGAAAGTGATCAAGAAGTGCATCGAGTTGGTACATACTCTGCATTGACTCAATTATGCAGAGAACTATCTTGCACAGACTCTGTGCATGCAAGAATCAAGAGTTGCACAGACTCTGCTATGCAGTATTCAAGATAAGCACAAACAACCCAAAGTAATGTGCATGGACTTTATGCGCATGGCGCAAGAGTTGCACCGACCTGATGGCGTGCAACAGTAACTGTTGCACTGACTTCATGTGCCTAGAACTAAGCATGCCCGAACTATATCTATGCAATGACTTGGCCGCATGCAGCAATGAATGTTGCACAGACTTACCTATTTTCAGCCATGAGTTGGTTAGCACAAGGTAGACTTGCACCGACCGTGAGGATGAGCAGCTAAAGGCATGCACCGACTTGGTGCATGCAAAACATAGCCTGCACTGACCATCTAAATACCAAATGCAAATATGCACGGACCTTGTATGCAAAACATGCACCGACCTCATATGCGAGTGAGAAGAAATATGCACTGACTACGTATGTGCACAAATCAAAAGATGCACCGACTGTATGCAAGTAACATGCAGACTTGCACCGAGGCAAAACATGTAGGTGCCTAGACAAAAGATGCTCAGACCAAAACTTGCACTAAGGCAGAAGATGCACTAACTCTAAGCTCCACAGCTCAATCTTGCACCAACCTAGCTAGCATGCAATACAAGGGTTGCATCGACTCAAATGCGTGCGGGATAAACTGATGCACTGACTTCGTGTGCCTTGAACACGCATGCACGGACTTACTCACACACAATATCAATGATTGCACCGACCTGCTTAAAGTGCAACACTATGTTGCAACGACTCAAAGAGCAAGACCTGGGAATGCAATGGTGTTGAAAACTCCTTAGACTTAAGTATGCACCGACTTACTTTCGTGCATCACAAAGGGTTGCAATGATTCAATCACTCAATTAAGCAAAGTCAAGAGATGATAGTTCAATCATGCATTCTCATGTGGTGACTTATAGTGTGACTATCAACAAGGTAATGAATCACACTCAGTATGACATATAGTGTTGCTAACATCAAAACCACATGAACTAACATAAAAGCCATCATCAACTTCAGTGTATCACACTCAGTGTGACTTATAGTGTTGCTAACATCAAAACCATCATCAACTCAAAGCCAACATCATAACCACAGGGGCATAACAATCTCCCCCTTTTTGATGATGCCAACACCATGAATCACACTGACTCAACCTATTCTCCCCCTTTGACTTCATCAAAAAGAAACTAGTTTGAGAGAGTGAATAAGCAAGAATGAATGGAATGCAATAAAATCTGCCCCGTTAACAACAAAAAGCACATGAGAGCTATTCTCCCCCCAAAGTGCAATAAGACTCAACATACTCTCCCCCTGAATGAATAAATGAAAGTAGCAAGCACAGGGGCAGTTAGACAATCAAGTATCAAACCTCTCCCTGAAAACATGAGTGGAATCAGAGATCACAAGGACAGTGAGAAGCAAGACATGTAGTCAAAATTGCTTGAAACCTTTTATTGCTTGTGATATCAAGACACAGGGTGTACCTACAGGGATGAACTCAAGTTAACCAATGAATCAATCTGGATTCCACCACCATAAGAGTTCTGAAGTTCAGAAGGCTGCAAGTGAACAAGGTAATATTGGGAGTGGCACCTCACATTTGTATGGTCAGAAAAATGCAGGTGGAAGGTGTAGACAAGCCAAAATTGATACTATGTTGATTAAATCTCATGTCACCATATTAACGCCCCAAAGTGAACTTCAATATTTCCATAATATGAAGTTTTTCTATTTTTGTGTGTTTTTAGGCCATTTTTTAATTGTTTTTGTAATTCACGACTCTACGTAAGGCGTGTTTTAAATAATGGCTTGGGCCGGGGCGTTTCTCAAAGAATGGACGACTGATCCAAAAGGCGTCAGTTTCTGGACTTTTACAAATCCTACTCAAAATTAGAAAAAAGAATTAACATCCCTCCCTGGGTCGTGTTTTGAATTAACGCCTCTCTCTTCATCATTCTCAAATAAAGAATGTTTTCATTACTAAAATTAAATCCATGAATTAACGTCTTTGTCCCAGTCGTGATTTTAATTAACGCCTTGTCCCAGGTCGTCAATTTCAAATAACGCCTTTCCGTGGGTCATCTTCCACCCTTCCGAGTCCTGCTTGAACATACCTTTCCTGGAGAGTTCCCTGCTATGTTTTGGTCACCATGCTCGATTGGGGAAGTAGAGACCTTGCCGTAGATGAGTCTTGCCTGTTCTTATCCCATCAGATCTGTGTTTTGCACCCTATAAATAGCCCCCTGGGTTGAGCCCGCGCGAGGGGTTAGAAAGGGTTAGAAAGGGTTAGAAGAGGTTAGAGAGGTGAGAGAAGGAGTTAGAAGCAGAGAAGAGCTTAGCAAAGCAACAGGTTGAGCAGAGAGTTTGTTTTTTTTACAGAAAGAAACAGATTGCTACTGTTTGATTGATTCTTCCTCTTTCCGGATACATCATCCCACGGCTATCATATTGGTTCGTCTCCCTCTACTGTTGTCAGGAACAGCAGGGAGTTCTTTACGTTGGCTTATTTCATTATTTCATCATCGTTCATCACAGTCTTTTGCATTAGCTTTGCATCACACCTCCTTACCCTAATTCTCTAGGGGTTTTAAAGAAAACAAAAGGTGCACAATTCATGCTATTATTTCACCATCTTATTCTATTTCAGGATTGATACTATACTTTGGCTAATCATATTTTATCTTTGGTTGTTTGTGATTTGTTTAAGGGTAATCAAAGAGAGAAACCCCCTTCATCGGCCGGCCGGTAGAAGGAGGAGGAAGAATGTAACACCCTCAAATATAGCTAAGTTGTACTCTATATCACCGAGGCGCCTTTTGAAGTATCGGCCCAGTTCTTGTAAAGAACTCCGAAGTTAAGCGTGCTTAATGGGGAGTAGTACTGGGATGGGTGACCTACCCGGGAAGTCCCCCATTCTGGAGCCGATTACTATTAGAAAGGGACAAAACTGTGAGGTCGGCAGGCCAAAGCGGACAATACCTCGACGGTATAGAGTACGGGGCGTGACAGAATGGTATCAGAGCGATACCCCAGCCGGAAGTGTGGGAACTAAGTGCCATGTAGGGCAAAGTGCTACGCTATGGGAGCCACCTCTTGAGTCCGTAATGGAGCAAAGTGCTATATAGTGGGAGCCACCTCTTGAGCCTGTAGGGGCCACCTCTAGAGTCCTACCTGCCTGGGGACTTGATTGCGTGATTGCGTGCTATATGTGCCCAGCGACGAGGACGTCGCCTATATAAGTGGGGTAGATTGTAACACCCTCAAATATAGCTAAGTTGTACTCTATATCACCGAGGCGCCTTTTGAAGTATCGGCTCAGTTCTTGTAAAGAACTCCGAAGTTAAGCGTGCTTAATGGGGAGTAGTTCTGGGATGGGTGACCTACCCGGGAAGTCCCCCATTCTGGAGTCGATTACTATTAGAAAGGGACAAAACTGTGAGGTCGGCAGGCCAAAGCGGACAATACCTCGACGGTATAGAGTACGGGGCGTGACAAAGAAATCCACAATCATCCCGCATCCCTTTTCTCACCAAGTATTCGCGATCAATTTCCCTTCTTTTTGAGGTAACCCCTCTGGCGATCACTCTCCTTATTAGCACCTCGTGCATGCTTAATTATTTTATTTTTAATTATTCTAAGTGGATTTCTTAGAATCTACAAATTAGCGATCACGGTGGGACTTCCACTGTTTTTATTTTCATTACCCCTCCTATTGGCACCCACGTGTGCCCTTTCCTATTGGCACCCACGTGTGCCCCTCCCTTTGGTACCCACGGTACCCCTCCATTGTGCCCCACGGGCACCCTCCATTGTCCACCGCGGATTAGCCAGTTTGTGAACATCGTTGCTGTTTTCTTATTTAACGCCTTCCCTCAAGGCATTTTTCATAATTTAACGCCTTTACCCAAGGCGTCTTTCTGTTATATAACACCTTCTGCAAAGGCGCTATTCATCATATCTCTTGATTTGGTTTATCACTCCCTGAGAATTCACGCCCTTTGGTCTAGGCGTCCTTTGTTAATGCAGCGACTAGCATCAAGGCGTCTTTTATTTTGAGCTTGTGCACTATTTTCTTTTGACGCCCTCTGCCAGAGGCGTCCTTTTCACTATCAGCGCCTCACACCAAGGCGCTTCTTCTGCACTGTTAGTCAGCACTTCACAGATTAGCGGCAGCCCCCCTGTCATTTCTTCTGCTTTTAGCGACTGCTGCTAAGTCGCTTCTTACCTGTGTGTTTACAGAAACCTGTTTGTTCTGTTTATTCATGCTGGATTGATTTATATGTTCATCATCTGATTATACCTGTTTGATCTGATCATATTATTCTGCATTTTGTGGCATTTGGTTGAGAGACCTCCTCTCTCTACATTAGGATTCCACACACCTTTCTTGGAATTGGAATAACCCTCCATTGAGCATTCCGTCTCTTTGAACCGAAAATTCCTTTTCCAAGACCTCCGTAAGTCCCCGCACCCGTGGATTCCCTCACGGACGCCGGGCTGGTTGTACCTTGAAGTACCCGGAGCTTAGACAACCCATCGTTGGTGAGGAGAGAGAAAGAACCTAGTTAACCCGGAGATCACACTCAAATTCATAACTAGGGTTCACATTGCAAAAGGGAGTGGATTGATCTTCACTTTAATTCACCCTAACCTCAAACTTAAATCTAAAAGCTTGCGCTCATCACAACTTGTTTGCATAAACTTGATTAGATTGAGTGATTATTGTGGTTATAATCCCTTCAAGATAAGCTTTCTCTCCTCTTAAACATGCAACTTCGCTCAGGTAAAATCATCAACATGGCAAGCTACGGGTACTCCTATGATGATATGGATGAGAATATTTTCAGTCAATCTTATGAGGTTCCCCTCCAGGATTCCATTCACCACAAGGGAAACTACCCCCCGTCTCATGCACATTATTCCCAAGTTCATGTGGTTGACACCACAACTCATGAGGTTGAACCCTCTTCTCAGGCCTTACCCTCCAACCAAAACGCATCAGGGAACACCTCGCCATCATTCAATGTCAATGATTTGATTCATGCTTTATCTTAATTGGATGACTCCCAGCGGCAGGCAGTTCAGGCCGCTTTGAAAGGGAAAGCTGTTCCCTCTCCATCTTCCAACCCCCCTCCGGTCGCGAGTGGCCATCATGTTGTTAATGACCAGGCGGTCTTGCACAAAACTCCTTCACGTCCAACAACGCCCGTTGTGGCCATGCCGGCCCAACAGGCAAGTTATTCTGCGGCTAGGCCTCAATTCCTTCAACCTCCCCAAATTCTAAGGACGCCTATGCCAAATTCTTTCATTCTAAATTCGGCCCCAGTCAAGTCAGACACCAATGCTCTACTCCTTCAAAAGTTGGCTAGCATGGAAGAACAACTCAAGAAAGTTACTGCTGCAAAGAATGCCCCGGAGATTTCTCTCCCTACATTGCCAATATTTCATCTACCACCTTCTGAAATGCCGAACTTTCGGTGATATAATGGAACTGGCAATCCATTTATTCACTTAAAAGATTTTATGTATGAAACTTCCTTTTGGCAGGGCAACAAAGCCTCATTGGCTTATTTGTTTAGAAGGTCTCTAGAGGGGCCAGCCCTCGAGTGGTTTTATTCCTTGGACCCGATAGATGCTAGTGACTTTGATGTGGTCCAAAATAAATTCTTGCAGAAATATAGGGACCGGGTCAGACCCTCCCTATCAGTTACAGATCTGGTTGCGGAGAAAATGAAGCCCGAGGAGGACTTCATTATATTTGCTGATAGATGGCGATCAATGGCCGAAAAATTGAAAGATACATTATCAGAATCGGAACAGGTCAAGATGATCATTTCAAATGCAACCCCTCAGTTCCGGCATATATTGGCCATGAATAGATTGACTACCATGGAGGAGCTCTATGAGAGAGCTTGATATATTCAAACCCAGATGAAAGATTCGCCCATCATGGGCATGTTTGAACCAAAACCGCGACTGATTAAGAAGAATACAAATGTTAACAATAGCAGACCCATGACTGAGGGCACCGTTACTAACGAGCAAGTTGGCGTGGTTGGCAACCCCACACCCTTTCGCAAATCTAACCCACGACCTCCGCCACCTCCACAGCAAAGCACCCTCTTCAATGCACCCCCACAACACCAATCCGCTCCCCAACATTCCTTTGCTCCTCCACAAAACCAAACGCTGCACCTCGACCTCCCAGCTCCTCAACAATACAACCAAGTACCACCACCCGCCAACTACGGCCCACCACAACAACAACAAAGGAGACCACCAGGTCCTAAAAGGGCCCACTATCCACCATTGCCCGAAAGTCTCCCGGATATATTCAATGCCCTTATGGCCGCCAACTTGCTCATACTACCAAAGGAAAGGACGGCGTGGCCCGCTAATGTTGACACGTCCCGCTATTGTGTTTTCCACCGCTCCCCTGGTCACAATGTTGATCACTGCTTTCATTTCAAAGACTATATTTATGACTTAAATGACCAAGGCGGTATTAATTGGGATGAGATGAGGCAGTTTATCACCTCTCTGAAAATAAGAAGACCTCCTCGGCAACAACAGGCTCAGTAGCCGCAGCAACCAGCTCCATAAGTACAACAGCAAGCTCCAGCACCACAGCAAGATATGGGGATTGTCCACAATCCACTGCCGGAGCACCCGCTAAACCAGCATGTGAACCCTGTCACAACCCTCCATGAGTTGGAGAGGGGGCAAGGATGGCACGAAGAAAACACCTCTGTCGGGGCACTAAACCACAATCCAAACCAACCTCCGCGCCTCTTACGCACGCTTCACACTCCCCAGCTAATCTGCACCCCTCTGTGCCCTGTTAACCAAACCCCATCTACTCCAATTAATTCCCCATCCTTGCCAACCCGGTCTCTCCTTACCCGTTCTCCACGTCCGCAGCCTACCACGCAGCAAACTCCACCACCCATCACCAACCCTTCGCCCTTGCCATCTAGGCCACTCCTCATCCGCTCATCATCAACACCTGTTACATCCACCACCATTACTCCTCCACCGGCAAGGACCCCTCCACCATTAGTTCACCCACCATTTATACCCAGGTCTCTCCTTATTCAACCAACTATCTCCACCCACACTCGGGCACCCCTTTCTACTCCCATGCCTCCTACGGGGGCTTCTTTTTTGAACCCTTCCCCAACACCCCCTACGGGGGCTCCTTCTTTGAACACTTCTCCACCACTTGCCAACACTAATGTCCCTTCTTCATCCTCTAAACCTCCCTCCTCCCTTGCCCCGACAGAGGCGTCGCCGAATCAAACTATGGTACTCCGTAGTGGACGTATATTCCACCGTGTTTTTCCTCAGAGGGAGCAGGAGCCCACACAGGGGCCCAATGAGCAAGAACAGGAGCAGGAGTCTATCCCGGGCACTCAATACGATTTATTAAAGCATCTGGACAGGACTCCAGCAAGAATTTCTATTTTAGAGCTGATCAAAAGGTCGACAGCCCATCAATTGGCCTTAAAAGAATATCTGCAGAAGGTCATGGTTAATGAAGACATTCTTGCCGAGCATATAACCACGGTCCTAACACCTACTAGCGGTCAGCCAGCAATTATTTTTCATGAACATGAACTAGCACCTCAACCAGCTCGGAAGTATGCCCTGTGTATCACAATGGACATTAACAAGGTGGCAGTAAAACAATGTTTGGTGGACACTGGGGCATCCATCAATGTATTGCCACCTAGCACTTTAAGGATGTGCGGCATTCCGAAAAGTCAGGTTCGGCCATCCACTATAACAGTCACAGCATATGATAACACCAAGAAGCCTCCCTTGGGTATGATAACATTAAAAGTCAGTTTGGGTCCAGCTACAATCACAGTAGATTTCCACATCTTGGACATGGATCCAACATTCAATGGCATCCTGGGTCGCCCCTATATTCAACAGCTGGATGCGGTGCCTTCTACAAATCATCAATGCCTCAAGTTTCCACATAAGGGCCGCATTATTAAAGTCACTAGCATGTCGATTTTGCCAGATGAAGACATACACTTAGCAACATCAGTTCCGTCTATTTGGCCTTCCAAAAAACCATTGTTATCAGTGTTAGATGTCATTAACCCACGGCCGATGCCCTCAGAGACAGTCACAACGGTTGCTATGACACCTCTAACTTCCAAGGGGAAGAAGAAGAAGAGCATAATAAATACCCCTAGCTGGAATATTCTGATGAAAATGGGGTACCAAGCTGGTAAAGGCCTGGGTGTTAGTTTCCAAGGCAGAACTAAGCCTGGCAAGCCACAAAAATTAATTGCACGGGGTGGCCTAGGCTATAAAGGGCCAAGCAAGAATGAAGAAGAACCATGGGCAATTATGAGGTCTACTCTGAAGATAGATCGCCAGCCACTTACATGGACACTGCAAACACATTTTGTCAAAGGTGGCACTCAAAACAACGAGCAGACTACAATAGTCACTTCCATGTTAGACTATCAAGATGTTCATGCTAGATAGTTTGCTCGTCATATTGCTCCATTGGCCACCTATAAAGCTCTCGAGTCTCTAAGGCCTGATAAAAGAAGGAAGATGGATGATCCTGAGTGTGACTGGTATAGATGGTTTGATATGAATGATATCACTATTGCTTTGAGCCGTCTATTTATGCCAACTGATCCAGAATGGCCGCCATTGATCCATGAGCTGATTGAAAAACCTGCTGTGATAACAGATAAAAGGCAGTTATTGAGCAACTATACAGACACTGGAGAGCCTGATGTGCCATACGAAGAAGGTTTCACGATAGACAGGCTGTGGGCCGGCCTTTTCTCTCTCACTTCCATGCATCCGTCTCTTCTTGTCTCCCTGTATTCCCAAATGTTTCCATGTGTGCCTAGACCACCCCCAATCATGGTCATCTTTTCTCCAAGTTCACTTCGAGTTTCTTCTCCAATTCCTCCCTTGCTCCTCGGGCAATTCTCCAGACTCTCCATCACACCCCCGCGCGGGTCGTTATTAATTCAACCCTTCTCCAATCTGTCAATCTCCACTCCACCTCCTGTTTCCTCTTCGCATTGCTTCCTCCTCGAAAATCAAAATAAAAATAAAAATGAAAAAAATGCCAAAAATTCAACTTTTCAAACCTCCATCTCCGTTGAGGAGACCTCTTATCTCCTTTCCAAGGGTGTCCCGACCCAGGGGCCGCTCTTCCAGGATTCATTGACAAATCTTTTCTACCCCTCCTACGAGGGGTCTTCATCTATATCCCCTCATGTATCCACTTTTTCACCTCCTTCCTTTTCTTCTTCTAATGATCAAGCTAGTTGCTCCTCTTCTTCTTCTAATAAAATTCATGGGGTAGCTTCACATAAGAAATCCAAGGGTAAGCAGATTCCCCGTAGATTCCTATTAGAATTGGCTAAAAGGTGCCAGGCATGCTCAACTCTTCCCGAATTTCTAGAGAATCCGATCATCCTGCCAGAGATAGAATATGAGGGTACTTGTGCTTCTTATGAGGGTTTGGGTGTCTATGAGATTATGAATGATGAAGACCCTATTGAAGAGGGGGATGAAAGTTACGAAGAATATGAGGACGAGACTGATGCCTTTGCTAGTGGCATGAGGAGATTTGATGAACCATCAGCCTCAGTAGAAGAGCCTACCAAAGAAATAAATCTGGGTACGGAAGAAGACCCCAGGATTGTCCTCATTTCAAAGAGCTTGCCGCCCTCCGAAGAGGAGGCGCTTATTTTGGTACTTCAAGAATACAAGGACACGTTCGCATGGAGTTATGAAGATATGCCTGGATTAGACCCTGCGCTCGTTGAACATCGGCTTACACTTAAGCCAGGGTCTGTCCCGGTCAAACAACGGTTGAGACGTTTTCACCCTAACATGGCTTTAAAAATGAAAGAAGAGGTCGACAAGCTTCATAAGGCTAGATTTGTTAGAGTTGTCCTCTATCCTAACTGGGTGGCTAACATCGTCCCAGTTATGAAGAAAGATGGAAAGGTTCGGATTTGTATAGACTTTCGGGACCTCAACCGTGCGTGTCCTAAGGATGACTTCCCCCTCCCTTATATTGATGTTTTAATTGATAATACGACAGGATTTGAGACTCTCTCCTTTATGGATGACTTTTCAGGTTATAATCAGATTCGCTTGACTGAGGAGGATCAAGAGAAAACGTCGTTCACTACACCATGGGGAACTTATTATTATGTGGTCATACCTTTTGGACTTAAGAACGTTGGAGCCACCTATCAGAGGGCTATGATGGCAATTTTTCATGATATGATCCACATTTATATTGAGGTGTACGTGGATGATCTGGTGATAAAATCAAGAACAAGGATTGAGCATCCTGGGGTTCTAGCTAAAGTCTTGCAAAGATCACGAGAGTATCAGTTGAAAATGAACCCCAAGAAGTGCGTATTTGGTGTTTCATCAGGGAAGTTGCTTGGATTTATTGTCAGCAAAAGAGGAATTGAAGTTGATCCCAATAAGGCAAAGGCCATCCGAGATATGCCACCTCCCAAGAATTTGAAGGAAGTTCGAGGATTAATCGGGAGGTTGCAATTTATCCGCCGCTTTGTCTCCCAGCATTCACAAAGATGTAGGCCATTTTTCGAGCTTACTAAGCCGGGGGTCAAGTTTAATTGGGATAACAAGTGTCAGGCAGCTTTTGACGGATTGAAGGATTATTTGGCCAATCCTCCTGTCTTGAGGCCGCCAGTTCCAGGCAAACTGCTCATCCTTTATGTTTCTGTCCTGGATGACTCTGTGGGTGCTGTCCTAGCTCAAGTGGATGAAGAAGGGAAGGAGAGGGCAGCATACTACTTGTCTAAACTTGTAGCAACCCTGATAAATGAATATTGAAATAAAATTAAAAATATATATATTACAGAAGTAATATAGATAATAAGAATAGGGTTAGTTAGACAAAATAAAACAAATTAAAAATAACGCCTCTGAATAAGGCGTTAATTTAAAAAGAAACGCCTCTACATACGGCGTGACTAAAGAAGGGACGCCCACGCATGTGGTCGTCAACTCTCACGCGACCAAATAGGCAAGTGAAAGAAACGCCCATATATTAGGCGTGTTTTAAAAACAAGGAACGCCCTTATACAAGACGCTTCTTAAGAAACGACCTGAACAAGGTCGTTAATTTAAGAATAGACGCCCTGACCAAAGGCGTTAATTCCATTCGGGAACCGTTCGTCCCAGAGCTCATCCAGGGTAAGTGATAAGTATTAGAAAGAGTTATAACGTGACAACAACTCTATCTTAGAAACATTACTTCTAATCAAACTCTAGCCCTAATAGGATTCCCAAAAATCCTATAAATAGTCTTGATCGAACAACCCTAAACCTATTTGATTCATTCGACTGCAGAGGTACGTGAAGAACAAACTGTTCTTCTAATTCCTTTTGTTCTCTGCTTTGCCTACGTGAAGAACTAATGATTCTTCACCCTCTTTCTTCTTACAGGTTGAAGAAGCCTAGACTTCGTGAAGAACAAGGGTAAGTTCTTCTATCTTCCATCTTCAGCCAAGCATTATGAAGAAATTACTAATATCTCTTCATATTCCTCTGTAGGAAAACTCTAGTGATCTACCAAAGAACAAAGGTTCTTTGCCTGCTGCTGGTTGCTGCTGTTAGAAGCTTCAGGGTGTTCTTATCAAGATCTTCACGTGTCTTTCATCTTCAAATCCATTATTAAGGTAGGATTTTCTCAAGTCTCGTAGCCCAAACTAAAAATAATACAAGAAGCACCATGCATGATATATTTATACAGGTTGCATATAGTTTTAATACGTTTTCTGTAAAATTTTTCAAGAAACGCCCTTGAATAGGGCGCTACTTTAAAAGAAACGACCATCCGAGTGGTCGTTAATTAAAAGTATACGCCTTGTATACAGGCGTTAATTTCATGAACAATCGTATGTAATTAATAATTGATCCTGTTTAAAATTCAATAAACATGAAATATCGATTCTAATATCTTGCATGACTCTACCTGTAAATTCCTGCTAATTTTCTTGTCATGACCATGTCTCCTATCTTGGAAATTTATTTGTTGAAATATTGTAAATTCCTTGAATTCACGACCTTGACAACGTCGTTTTACACCTGTTAACGCCCCATCACAGGGCGTAAGTTGAAAAGAAACGCCCCTTTCTAGGGCGCGTCTTCTGTAAATTCCTGAAACATATATATTCTGTCAAATAGACTTAAACAGTAACGCCCCTTTCAAGGGCGTGCTTTATATAAATCATGAAAATTAATTATATTCTGACAGATATTTAAATAATGAGACGCTTGCTTATATAGTCGTCAACTATGAAGAAACGCCCCTGTCCAGGGCGCGTTTTATATATAAAATATTGAAATAATGAAATTCTGCAAAACGGAACATATGTAAACGCCCTTATGTTAGGCGTTACTTACTTGACAAACGCCCCTGACTAGGGCGTGTTTTTCATGAATTAATGAAATTATTGAAAATTCTCTAAAATAGAAATATGTAAATGCCCTTCTGTTAGGCGTTAATTACTTGAGAAACGACTTGACCTAAGTCGTTATTTTACTGTAAACTAATTTTTCATCCGTTTTGTTAACCGATCGTTTCATATGCTATAATATATATATATATATCGGCACTATTCTCCACTCCGTGAGTATAGTCCCACTTTTCACGATATTTTATCGATCACACTCAACTCTCATTGACATACAAGCTCTCCATTGGACATTCCGTTCCTTTGGACTAGCGAGTTAGTCATAGAGACCTCCGTAAGACTCCTCGTAGCCTTGGATTCCCTCAAGGCCGACTGAGCTGGTTGTACCCTAAAAACCCATTACACGATCCTTGCCATGTCAATCTAAAGAAACATGGTATACCGGCCCTTATGATTATACAAAGAGTATATCATAAGAAATTCTTAATGGGATGATGATATCATGCCATATCATGTCGTTCTTGAAAACCCCAATTCTATGATAAGAATGAGGGTATCTTGCTTGATATAATGTTCATGTGGACCTCAATTCTATAAAAAGAATGTCCATATTGATTTGTCATGGTACCTAAGTTAAGGGAACCATATTCTACCTAGTTTTTATCGATATCGTGATTATACCGTTATTATCGCCAATCTATGTCCTTTGTCATATTTTTGGACTCTATTCTGTCAAAGTTGTCATACATGTCTACAAGCTTGAATATTGAAATTCTATATTGACTATATAAACAAGAGTGGATGTCAAAAATACATGATAAATGTCTGCGCATATAGGGCCCGATCTAGTCCTAGGAGGAGCACCCGAAAGTACTTGTGCCCATGGGAGTTAAAATGATAAGATATCTGGCATTATACCGAGTACTTGACTTGCTTGATTGGACATTCCACACACATCTTGTACTTGAATCGTACTTGACTTTACATGAAATGCGTGGCCCGAAAAAGGGTAATTTACTTGCTTGATACATGATAGCCAAAGTTCTTGACATGACTTGTTAAACGTACTTGCTTGAATATCTTGAATACACTTGTTATCTTGTTGAAAGATCATGATTAGTCCATCTTATTTCTTGATATTATATTCTCTCTATCTTGTCGTTTTATGCGAGCATGCATAGCTTTACTGCATTCATGAAAGATGTAATTACTTAAACCCCTTGCTAGTACTTGAGATATAATTTCCTACTGAGCGTTCGCTCATTCCGTTTGTCCCTTTGTACTTTTCAGGTAAGTCCGACGACGATGAAAGTCAATCGGATGGGAATGATCAAGAGTGAAAGTGATAGAGCTTCTACAAGTGTCGTCTAGTCTTTTCTATAGTTTCTTGAGTCAAATATGTATTCTTTTCCTTTTTATTAAACAGAGTATTGGATTTGTAATAGTCTATCCATTATGAAATAAAGGATTGGGTTATCTTGTTATTTTTGTGCATCTCAATCTTTGTGTCGAATACACGACCACTCTGATTGACATGATTGATATAGACACGTCGCGCATCTCCGGGTATCTTCCGCGCTCGGGACGTGACAGTGTTTGTGGTATCAGAGCCTAAGGTATTCAATTCCTAGGAAAAACCCAAGTCCAAGGATAAGTTGAACCTTTAAACCAGTGAGATTGGGTAGAACCAAGGGTTAGATTTAACATAGTATACGAGTCTTTAAATACGATCACGTACGAATATAGTTATTGTAATTGTAGGATAATGGCTGCCGAACGTGCTCAATGGCGCAACATGCAGCGTACCCTTCAAGGGATGACCCAAGTGCTACAACAGGTAGCACAAGGTGGTGCTCCACGAGCTGGAAGCTTACACCAAGCCTTTAAGAACATGAATCCCCCGAAGTTTATGGGATCGACCGATCCGGACGATGCCGAGCATTGGGTTCGGGAAACCGAACGCATATTCCGTGTCATGCAATGCACGGACCAGGACAAAGTTCTATTAGCTACATTCCAGTTAGAGAAAGATGCTAGATGCTGGTGGGAGTCTATTGAAGCAACCATCGATCCTACTCAAGTAACATGGGAAGAATTCGTGGAATACTTCAATGCTAAATATTTCTCGGACCGAGTCCAAGAAAAGAAGGCTGCCGAATTCGCTGCATTAAAGCAACGATCCTTATCATTAGCAGATTATGAAGCTCAGTTCTCCAGGTTATCTAGATATGCTAAGCATCTTATTAGCACAGAGAAGATGAAAGCCCGTAGATTTCTTAATGGGCTTAGGCCCCACTATATTACTCAATTGGCGCCTATGGACATCCAAATTTATTCTGAAATAGTGCGCCGAGCTCAATTACTTGAAGATGCCACGGAACTATCTGATAGGATCCGTGGAAAAGACAAGAAGGAACAAGTCACGGGTTCGGGTTCTTTCAAACCCAACTTTAAGAAGAGGCCCAATAATGGAGGTTCTTCCTCTCAAGATCAGAAATTCAAGAAGACCAAGCCTTTCTCTATCACCACTACCCCTTCGAATACAGTCTGCAAGCATTGTGACAAGGCTGGTCACAAGACAGAAGAATGTTGGAGGAAATTAGGAGCTTGTCTCCGTTGTGGAAGCCGTGAGCATCGGATTCCCGAGTGTCCATTAATGAATGACCAAGCCGGCGATGGTAAACGCCCGGTGACAAAGAATGCTCGTCTTCATGCAATCCAGGAGACCGAACCTGAAGAAGAAGGCAGATTAGTGGAAGGTACATTAAAAATTTGTTCCAAAAGTGCTTATGTCTTATTTGATACGGGTGCATCGCATTCCTTTATTTCTAAGAAGTTTGCCGACCCGTTACCATTAGAACCGGAATGGATGAAAATAGTGTTGTCTACTCCTCTCGGAAACGAGACGGATATCACGCATCATTACGAAAACTGTGAGGTGTTGGTTCGAGGAAAGAATTTTCCTATTGATCTTATCTGCTTAGATCTAAAAGAATATGATGTTATACTAGGAGCAGATTGGTTATCTAAGTACCAGGCAACGGTTGATTGCCGCAATAGCAAGATTGCTTTCAAAGAATTTCCAGAACTGACTTATACTAGTCCTAAGAGTCGAAGCAAATCCCCTCTTATTTCGGCTCTTCGAGCAAGCAAGCTCGTCAGGAAGGGATGTGTATCCTTCCTTGCTTTTGTCACTGTTAAAGAAGCTAAGGAAGCCAAGATAGAAGATATTCAGGTAGTGCGAGAATTTCCAGACGTATTTCCGGAAGATTTGCCGGGATTACCCCCTCAAAGAGAAGTGGCCTTCACCATTGACTTAGTCCCTGGTGCTGGTCCTGTTTCAAAGGCACCATATAGAATGTCCCCTGCTGAACTCAAGGAGTTGAAGGAGCAGTTGATGGAACAAATCCGAAAAGGATTTATTAGACCAAGTACTTCCCCGTGGGGAGCACCAGTCTTATTTGTAAAGAAGAATGATGGATCCATGAGATTGTGTATCGACTATCGACAGTTGAATCATCTTACTATCAAGAACAAGTATCCACTGCCGAGAATCGATGAATTATTTGATCAGATTTTAGGATCCAAATATTTTTCCAAGATTGATCTCAGGTCGGGATATCATCAGTTAAGAATCAAGGATGATGACATTCACAAGACCGCATTCAGAAGTAGGTATGGCCATTACGAATTTGTTGTTATGCCTTTTGGACTAACAAATGCCCCTGCTGCCTTTATGCAGTTAATGAATAGCATATTCAGGCCTTACTTGGATCAATTCATAGTAGTCTTCATTGATGATATATTGATATATTCTAAGACTAAGGAAGAACATGAAGAGCATTTGAGGATTGCATTGCAAGTCTTGAGGACCAATCAATTATATGCTAAACTCAGCAAATGCGAGTTCTGGCTTGAAGAAGTGGCTTTTCTCGGACATGTCATATCCAAGGACGGTTTATCTGTAGATCCGTCAAAGGTTGAAGCTGTAAGAAACTGGGAAAGACCCACTAATGCAAGCGAGATCAGAAGTTTCTTAGGTCTTGCAGGCTATTATCGGCGGTTCATCAAAGATTTCTCTAAGATCGCCGTGCCCCTTACAAGGTTAACTCGCAAGGAGATCCGATACGAATGGAGTGAGGAATGTGAAAGAAGTTTTCAAACTCTCAAAGATCATCTCACTACAGCTCCGGTCTTAGCTCTACCAATAGAAGGAGAGAAATTCGAGGTCTACACAGATGCTTCTGGCATTGGCCTCGGATGTGTCCTAATGCAACAAAGAAAGGTCATAGCATACTCTTCACGTCAACTGAAGAAGCATGAGGAGAATTACCCCGTCCATGACTTAGAACTGGCCGCGGTAGTATTTGCCCTAAAGATATGGAGACACTATCTCTATGGAGTACAGTTCACTGTCTACTCCGATCACAAGAGTCTCAAATATCTATTCTCACAAAAGGAGCTAAACATGAGACAAAGACGCTGGCTAGAATATCTCAAAGACTTCGACTTCAATATTCAATACCATCCCGGAAAGGGTAATTATGTTGCTGATGCCCTTAGTCGAAAGCCGAGAGCAATGATAGCCAATTGTATGATACAAGAATGGAGGTTACTTGAACAATTCTCCGAGCTCAATATAAGCTTGGACACGGAATCCAAATTTGTTACATTATCTCATGTAAGCATACAGTCAGATTTATTATCTGAGATACAAGCACTTCAGGGTGATGATCCTATATTAGTGGAAATCAAGGGCCGATTAGAAGGATAATCTGATTTTCAACTAACTTCTGATGGAAGATTATTATTCAAAGGTAGAACTTGTATACCTGATTGTCTGGAATTAAAGAAGAAGATCTTAGATGAAGCTCACAGATCAAGGTACACTATTCATCCTGGATCAACTAAAATGTACCAAGATGTAAAGAGGAACTTTTGGTGGCCCAATATGAAAAGAGAAATAGCGGACTATGTATCACGCTGTCTCACATGCCAACAGGTCAAGGCGGAACACCAAAAGCCTGCTGGAAAACTACATCCTCTAGATATTCCTAAGTGGAAGTGGGAGGATATTGGTATGGATTTTATCATGGGTCTATCTAAATCAAAAGGAGGACATGATGGAATCTGGGTTATCATTGACCGATTAACTAAATCGGCACATTTCTTGCCAATAAAGAGCCGATGGTCAATTGATGTGCTAGCTGCACTGTACATCAAGGAAATAGTCAGGATACATGGAATTCCTGTCTCAATCGTGTCTGACAGAGATCCCCGTTTTACTTCTCATTTTTGGAAGGGATTACAACATTCATTGGGAACAAGGCTTAACTTTAGTACAGCTTTCCACCCACAAACGGATGGTCAGACCGAGAGAGCTAATCAAGTTGTTGAAGATATGCTTAGAGCATGCATCATTGACTTTGGAGGAAGCTGGCATGATCACTTGCCATTAATTGAATTTGCATATAACAACAGCTACCAAGCTAGTATCCAAATGGCACCTTTCGAAGCCTTATACGGAAGGAGTTGCAGATCACCCATATGCTGGAACGAAGTTGGAGAAAAATAACTGCTAGGTCCAGACATGGTAAGGGATACAACTGAGAAGATACAAGTAATCAGAGAAAGATTGCAAGTTGCTCAGACGAGACAAAAAGCTTATGCTGATATAAGAAGGAGAGATCTTGAATTCCAAATCGGAGATCATGTATTTCTCAAGATATCGCCTGGACGTGGCATACGAAGATTTGGTGTTAAGGGTAAGCTTACGCCAAGATTCATCGGACCATTTGAGGTACTTGAAAGAGTTGGCGAGGTTGCTTATCGCATCGCGTTACCTCCTCAATTTTCCGACGTACATAATGTGTTTCACATATCTAGGTTGAAGAAGTATGTGCACGACCACTCTGATTGACATGATTGATATAGACACGTCGCGCATCTCCGGGTATCTTCCGCGCTCGGGGCGTGACAAAACTTCTTAACCCCTGTGAGCAAAGATACTCAGTTATGGAAAAGACTTGCGCTGCTTTAGTCTTGGTAGTTCAGAAGTTAAGGCATTATTTCTTAGCTCACGAGGTTCATCTCATTACACGCATGAATCCGATTAAATTCCTTCTTGAAAAATCTATCCTTACCGACCGATTAGCACGCTGGCAAAGTTTCCTCTCTCAATTTGACATCACTTACATTCAACAGAAAGCTATCAAAGGCTACGCCATTGCCGAACATCTTGCTCACCACCCTCTACCCCGATTTGATCCTGTCAATTCAGAGTTTCCAGATGAAGAACTAATGTCCATTAATCAACCCCACAATCCGATGTGGACACTACATTTTGATGGATCTCTAAATTCCCAAGGAAGAGGGATCGGCATGGTTCTTTTAACACCAGAAGGGGTCACCATCCCATTCACCGCTCAGCTTACTTTCCCTGTCACAAATAATATAGCTGAGTATGAAGCTCTCTTGGCCGGCCTTCAAACTGCTTATAAATATGGTGTTACCCAATTATGAATTATTGGTGATAGTCAGCTCATTCTATGCCAGGTGCTTGTCAAATGCCGCACTATCAATCCTAAGCTCAAACCATACCAAGAACTTGCTTCAGCTTATGCCAAACTCTTCACCAAGTTGATCTTCGTCCATGTCCCTCGTAGCCAGAACATCTTAGCTGACGCTCTTGCCTCATTGGCCTCTACTTTAGTCTTCACTCCTGAACGAGATTTCCATGTTCCTCTCATTCATCAGCGTGACACTCCAGCTATTAAGGATCGCGCGTTCCTCGACATTAGGGACAAGGTGCTTGAGAAGGTCAGGCGGAGTGAAGCTCTTAAAGGCAAAGAGGTCATGTTATTAGATTGGGAAGAAGAATTGGCTGATGAGGAGAAACCTTGGTATTATGAGATTGCCAGATATTGCAATGATCAGTCCTATCCCGAAGAAGTCACTGCAGAAGAGAAGAAAGCAATTAGAAAAGTGGCTCAACGTTATGTCTTGGTTGGAGGTGTGCTCTATAGAAGAGGGCTCACGGGTGTTTTATTAAGATGCCTCGACGATGATGAATCCTGGAAGGTCGTGGAAGAGGCGCATTCCGGGGTGTGTGGTGGTCATGTGAACAGCCAGATGCTAGCTAAGAAGATCCTTAGGCTAGGCTTCTATTGGCCAACTCTAGAAGAGGATTGCTCCATCTATGTTCGAAGGTGTGTTAAGTGCCAACTGCACGCCGACAAGATTCATTCTCCTGCTTCTTCACTCCATCCTATGTCCTCCCCATGGCCTTTCTCCATGTGGGCTTTCGATATCATTGGGCCCCTTGGTGATTCGAACCTCCTTACAAAACAAAAGTCATTCATCCTTACAGCAACGGAGTACTTCACCAAGTGGGCGGAAGCGGAAGCATACGTGGAGATCAAAGCATCAACCGTCTGTAAGTTCATAATGAAGAACATCATCGCAAGGTTCGGCATCCCGAGCACCATCATCACCGACAATGGGCCTCAATTCATCTCTCAAGAGCTCAAGGATCTCTGCAACAGGTATAACATTGCATTGCATCATTCTTCTCCCTATTATCCGCAGGGTAATGGTCAAGCAGAGGCAATTAATAAGACATTGATCAAAATTGTTAAGACAACGTGTGAGGCTAATAAATTTTCGGATTGGCCAGACAAGCTAGTTGAAGCTCTCTGGGCCTATCGCACTTCCATTCGTACCCCCACTGGGCAAACCCCTTTCGCCCTTACTTATGGAATGGAGGTGGTAGTCCCTTATGAGATTCTCATTCCCTCTTTGCGAGTACAATTGGACAAGGAATTCTCTGTTGATGAGCGTCGTGATTCACTCCTTACCCAGTTGGAACTCCTAGATGAGAAGCGTCTGGTCGCCGCTGAGCATGCGCGCATTTATCAAAATAGGCTTTCACATTTTTATCAAAAGAAAGTAATTGAGAGAAAATTCAAAATCGGTGAGATGGTAGTCAAGAGAATCTTCGTAAAACTTGGTGGACCCCGTTCAAAACTCCAACCAAACTGGGAAGGACCCTTTGTTATAAAAGATGTTTATCCTGGCAATGCTTATAAATTGATTAATGCTGAAGGAGAGGAGCTAGCTCATCCTTGGAATGGTCTGTACCTTAAGAAATACTACCCTTAATCCAAAAATAAAAAAAAATTAAAAATTTCTAAAATCCTAAAAAATTGAAATTTCCAAAACCCAAAAAATAATAGAAATTCTCCAAAACACAAAAACAAAAAAAATAAAAAAAAACCTTCCAATTTCCAAAATGGTTGCCATGGCGTACGAGGACGCAAAGTCTGAAAAGTCAAAATTCAGTATTCATTCATCAGTCTTGTTAACTTAAAATGGGGTCGACTCCCGCACACACTACACACTTAAACCTCGAACTCAAGCGGTGTAAAATCCGATGGGAAGCCAAAACCTGACTAAAGGTGAAGACAATACCTATTCTTTTCCTCTTCGGCCCATAAGGGAGGAAGGGAGGTCTCGGAGTAGACCCGCCAAGCCTACCTGCCACCTTAGTAAGTGGAAGTCAGGGCCCAAAAGGGGACAAAAATGCCGCAAAAGCCCAAGTACAATTAGGTTTTTCATCAGTACAAATCAGTTTCAAAGAGAAAGTCAAATCGTGAAAAGAAAAGCATGTCAAGAGGGCAAAGTCCCCGCAAGGAAAACCTTGGGCGTATGCATGCAATATAAAAGAGACAAAAGGAAACAAAATTTCCGTATGCCGAAGACTGAACCCCAACAAGCATAAGGTAGGGGAGGTAGTTTTGCCTCGAGCTTCTCAGAATCCCTTATGGGCTTCCTTATATCCTCTTCCATCTCTTTCTTTGCGGTAAGTCATAAACCAGCAGAATGGTCGAGACTGACCTAGAAGATTGCACCGTGCAAGATCTTGCGTATAAGTTTAACCATTAGCACGTCGACCCCCTTTTGATTATTGAAGAAAGATCAATGAATCCTCGATGATGACCACTAGGACCCAGTGCCTTAGTAGCTTTGTCAACCCAATTCTGAAGACACGGAAATTAACGCCTCTAAGTAAGGTGCCTTTTATGGAATTAACGCCTGTGTGAAAGTCATCTTTTCTCAAATAATGCCCCTAGTTAGAAAATCAAATTCTTTTTCAAAATTAACGACTGTCACTGAGGGCGTCTTTTATTTGAAAAACGACCTAGTCTAAGGCGTCTTTTTGAGAAAATAAGAGGAAAAAAAAGAATGAAAAGAAGAAAAATAGAAAAGAAGAAAATAAAAAGTGGTGGTGGTTTATCGTTCATGATGTGTGCTTGCATCTTGTATGGGCATCTTTTATTATGGTTTGTATATGACTGCTTGCGTGTTGCATCTCCCTTTATTGGTTATTTCATTTGCCTTATTTGATTAAAGGCTTGGCCCCTTGACCCGTTATCAAGGTCAAAGTAAAGACATCCCTTGCTTATTAAGCAAGAGGCCAAGTCGAACAGATGGATTAACCTGTTTGCTTAAGTGTGAACTACGGCTACAAGCACAGGGAAAAGTGAAGCAAAAGCAAAGAACGTGGAAAAGGAGCAAAGTACACAACCACAAGTACACAACTACACAAGTGCCCAGGTAACAAAAATTTCAATCTCATATATATATACATCATAAATATCTGAGTACAGGTGTGAGGGTGGAGGAGTGCAAGTAAGTCTCTCTCAGCTCTCGCCTCCACCCTCCTCTCTCCTACTCTCTACCTCGTCCTCGCCGTCCCGAGGAGGCGCTGGTGGAGGGGGCATGGGCCCCCGTAAAGAAGCTGGAACTCGAACCTGGTCCCCTGCCTCGCTCCTCTCTCGAAGAGAGGAGCCCGCCACGAAGGTGGAGCTGGTGAAGCTGTACCCTGCAGCTCGCGCCCGCTCCTGACCTCGCTGAAGATGCTCCTCGGTCGCTCGTAGCCGCTCCTGTGCAACGGCTAGCTGGGCCCTCAAGGCTGTAAGCTCTCGATCGCAAGCTGACCGCTCCTCACGGTCACGGGCACGCTCCGCCTGGTACTACTCACGGTCCCGGACACACTCCGCCTGGTGCTCCTCACGCTCCCGAGCATGCTCCTCGCGCTCTCGCGCACGCTCTCTCCGCTCCAGCTCAAGAGCGACCCGCAGCTCCGCTACGTCCTGAGGCAGCTCCTCCCGCCGCCTCACAGCCCTCTCCAGCTCCGCGACCCGCTACTCACGGATCGCTAACTCCACCCCAGCTAGGGCAGCCCGGGTATGAGCCGCCTGTAACTGTGTAGTCTGCAAACAGGTAAACAAGTCATCAGTTCCACATTTAATGCAATAATTCAACAATTCATGAAATGAATGCATGGTTAAAAGTAAAACTCACCCGTGTGGCCATCGCCTGCTGGCCCTCCTCGATGCAAGTAAAAGCGGCTCGAAGCTCCTCCGTCTACAAAACACTTTTTCATCAGCACATAATAATAGATAATTAAATGAGGTCTGAGTTTTGAAACTTACCCGTGAGGCGAGGTCGCGCTCTGCTGCCTCGACCCGTGTCACTGCCCCTGCTAGCTGCTCCGCTAGTGCAGTCGCCTCTGCACTGGGCCCTCTCGAGCTGGAGGCCTCTCCCGTATCTCTCCCTACTGCTCCCTGCTGGGCACGCTGCATCTATTGAGATTGTCAGTGGCTAATCATCAATAATTCAAGAACAAAAATTCATTTGCATATAGGAATAATTTAAACACTCACCAGGGTCTCAAGGTCTGCCCGTGTGGTGGCCAGCTGTGCCTCCAGGCTGTGTAGGTGGGCCTGTGCATCCATCACTGCTATATCCCGCTCATCCTGCATCTATTACATATTAGTCACATGATAGATACATAAGCATTTGCATTCAATTTAGAAATAAGTGCATTCATACATACCCCTAGGACCCTCATCTGGGGTCGACCGGCGTAAACCTCCCAGTAGCGCCGGAGGTACTCGGAGCTGTCCGCTGCCTGAGAGGTGACTCGGGTCCCGCCTCGCTGCCAGTCGACGTACTGGTCCCCGAACTGCACTCTCCAGTTGATCTCCTTGGTACGACCGCGCGTCTTCTTCCCAATCCCTCGCAGCTCTCCAACCTCTATCCACTCCTGATGAAGGCCGAGAGTCCTCATCACCAGCCTAAGCCGTAACGGCTCAATCTCGCTCAGGCAATGAACCCAAAGCTCATGCTCAAAGCGAGGTCGGCCCGCTACGACCCATGGCTGGCCCTCGTTGGTCATCCCCTCGTAGGGTCTCCACCGCACCTGCATTCACAAGCATGCATACATCCATCATATCCATCATATAACATAAACATAAAAAGAAATGCATAACATTGCATCATGCATACTAGTGTGGGAGGGAAGTCTCGGAACTCTCTCCGTAACACCCACAACTCATAGGCGAGTGGGGCTCCAAACACTACCGACAGCCAGCGCCGTGCTAGAGGGAAAGATCCCTCACCTCCAGGCCGTGGGTCGACGTGCCCCATGGGCATGTACAAGTGGCTCCAAATCTGCATCCATGCATCATATTAGCAAAGCATTCATACGCATATGTATTCTAAACAAAAGAAAAAAAACACATAAAAGAGAAAAATGCATACCTGAAGAAAAGGTGAGAAGCCACTGACAGTCGTTTCTCGACCTGTCCCCGTGGAGAGGTCGGCTATCAAGTGTGCCAGCAGTGCTACTCCCCAGGCATATCTGCCGACTCCCTCCAAGTCCTCGAGTATCCCTAGGAATCGGCAGTTGATGACGTCGCCCTTTGTGCCGAGCAGCAGCCTCCCGAGCATCAGAAATAAGAACCTCCTCAGATCTTTGTCTACCCTCTCTCTGTCAGTTGGGTCCTGGCAATAGGCTGCCCTAGCCCCATCCATCAATCTCTGGAAAAACTACTCTAAGGACTCCCGGGGTCTCTGCCTCGCATCGCCCAATCCCATAGCTGTGGTGAGGTCGGTACGGAAGATGGTCCTGCACTCGCTAGGTGTCTCATAAACCATCTCTAACCCTAGCAGTCTCTGGGTAAGCTCAGTGTAGTCAGGGTAGGTGAACCCGCTCACAGCCTCCCCGTCTACCCTCAGCCCGGTAATCCTAGCCACATCCTCTAGGGTGGGGATCATATGACCCCACGGCATCAAGAATGCCCGGCTAGTCCTATCCCATCTCTCTCTCAAAACCTGGATCAGTGCTAGGTCTGGCCTAACTGGCTCTATGCTGAGGAAAGCCCCGAACCCCATAGCATCTACCCTAGCTCTCCGAAACTCGGGGAGACCATAATATGCTGCCCGAACTTGGACCCAGGAAATACGTGTCCTCATCAATCCCAGCATACATAAAGAAAGAATTTTTGCTTAATTGTTTAAATTTCATGTGAAAATTCATTTAACTGCATTTGCTGAGATATTTGATGTTTGATTTAATTAACGACCAACCTTGGGTCGTGGCTTGCTTGATTAACGCCCCTGAGGGTGGCGTTATTTCTAAATGGTTCTCTATGTGTATTGAATTAACGACCCAGCCTGGGTCGTTGGTTATCTAGAAGACGCCCCTATGGGAGGCATTGGTTTGGAACCTGTTCTGGGAATGTTTGAATTAACGACCACCCCTGTGTCGTTGATTAATGAATTAATGCCCCGATGGGGGGCGTTGTTTTCCCAGGGTTTTAAAAAAATGAATGAAACATCATGCGAGATAATCAGGGCAGACATATTGAAAAATAAATTATTGAAAATGAAAAAGCATGGAAATTACCAGCATGATTTTAGACATGATAATTCAAATTCACGACACGCTACAGGACGTGTTCTCACATGATTAATTATTTTTCAAATAAAAATAATGAATTGACGACCCCAGGCCTGGGCGTCTTTTCTTTAATTCACGACACCCCTGGGGGCGTCTTTTGTCTGAGTTACTGGTTTTCCCCACCGAGAGCTATGGAAATGGAACAAAATGGAAAAAAAAATTTTAAAAAAATGGAAATCAGGGTTTGGGGGGGCCTACCTTTTGTCGTCTAGGTCCAGCCAGCTCTCCCCGAAGGGGTTGCCGGGGTTGCCGGGGTTGCCGTGGCCGTCGGAGTTGGCCGCGGCGAGGGAGGACTGCCGCCGGTTGTCCTTCTCTTTCTCCTTCTTCTCCTTCTTCATCTCCTTCTTCATCACCACCTTCCTCTTCTTCATCTTCTCCTTCTTCTTTGTCTTCTCCTCCATCGTCTTCATCATCACCTTCATCTCCTTCATCTTCTGCTCCTCCGTCATCTTCTTCGCCGTGTTCTTCCTCGTCGCCGTGCTCCGCTGGTGGAGCCTCCTCGGCCGCCGCGGGAGGGAGCTCTTCCTCGGCGTGAGCGTGCTCGCCTTCTAGGTCCACGACCTCGGGAGCGCTAACCCTCTGCCTCTTGTGTCCACCGCCGACCATGGCTAGGGGATGAGCGAATGAGGGAGATAGAGAATGGGAGAGAGAGGATGGAGTGCGGTTAGGGTTGCAGAAGAGGGAAAGAGGGAAAAATGGACGGATGAAGAAGAAGAAAGAAGGGGGAAAAGTGTTTTAGTATTCGAAAAGAATTAACGCCTGAGAGGAGGGCGTGTCTTGTTAAAGGGACGACTAGGCCACAGGGCGTTACTTCCAGATTTGGCGACGAGCTTTGAGGCGTGATTTCTTTTCGCATGGGGCATGACAAACGTCGTCAGGTGCATTCAATGGGAATTGATTGACGTGATTGGAATAATCATTGCTGTTTTTGATTAACGACTTTGATGCAGGCGTTATTTACATGAGAAGTGGCTTATCTAAAGGCGTTATTCTCGGATATTTAACGAATACTTTTTGGAATTTGAATCAAATTAACGCCTTGTCCTAAAGCGTGATTCTATTAACGCCATTGCTGAAGTCGTCAATTATGGGAATTAATGTTTTGATTTTCAGAAAAAGATCAATGAGAGACGACATGTTCTGAGATGTTATTTGTGGAATTAACATCATTCTCTGAGTCGTTATTCAGAATAGAAACACAGATTTTTGAAAGAATTCATCAGAAACAACATAATATGGCTCGATCAAAATGTTATCATTGTTTATTATTGATGAAAAGATTACAATGCACCTAATGAGCCATTTTGGGCCTTAAACTTCTTAAAGCTATTACATATGATTTCCACTGATCCCTATCTTCTTCTAAGTTATCCACGGGCTGATGAGTTTTGCAGATTTTCCACAATGCTTGGATTGTTGTGCTTTCTTCTCCATCTTCATTGTTGCCGATGTCCCTTGTCTTGATAGGAGGGAGATGGGACAAATCCTCGAATAGTCGCCGTGGAAGCCCGAGTTGAGGAAGGCACCTATGAGAGTTGTATAATACGAATTCTGTGGCACCTATTAGACGAAGATCCGTCCCGGGAGAGAATCGTGCGCGGAGTTGTTGAAATTTGAGTAATCCCGGGGCACATGTGAAGAGGTTTTTCGGCATTACTTTGAGATGCTCCCTCCATTCCACCCTTTTATTGATTTGAGGAATCCGGTTCACCACTCTATTGCTCAACCCCAATGAGTTGGTCATGTAAGAAAGAGGGCTTTTTGAGAATATCCTTGATGGTTGTTGGGCCTCCTCACATGGATCGAACTTGAAGTGGAGATCTACCCAACTAGAAAGTGCAAGCATGCATCCATAAATTGGTCTCCCCATTGATGCCGAAGTGAGCCCACTATATAGAAAGGCTAATATCGCCGGCCCCACTCTCTCTCCTTCCCAAAGGCTAGCTATAGCACTCAATTGGGACTCTTCCAATAAATCTTCCGTGGAGGGGAACACGATTGCTCCCGCCAAGCACACAACAAAGGCTTTTGCTACCCGTTCTATTTCATCATCCTCTTTGGCTTGGTCAGACCTTTTGTAGACCCATGAGGCAAGCTTTAAGAGGTTAATCCCTTTGGTGGCTTTGATTTGGCTCACTAAGTTGGGGCTAGGAATCAAGCTTGTTAGCAATTCATGAGGAGAGATTTGCCTTGGCATGATGGCCATCTTCTCCTCATCCCCTTGTTTCATTTTCTTTAAGCCCAAAATCATCTCTAACTCTTCTAATAGAATGGTGGCTTCAAAGGTACAGAAGAGGAAAGTGTGGGTAGAAGGATGCCATATCTCCACAAGAGCTCCTATAGCTGCCCAATCTAGGTGGATTTGGTCATAATGTTTGGCATGGGTAACTAAACCTAGGAGATGCCATCTAGATAGGAAAACTCTCATGTCCGAACTAAATTTGGAGAGCAAGAGGGGAAGTCATTTATTTTTAGTGAATCTCCTTGCCCCTAGAATATTTGGATAATCCTGAGAAAAGAAAATAAAAGAAAGCACAGAGAAGAGGGATGAGCAGTTGAAGGTAAAAGAGAAGAAACAGAAAAACTAAACAACATAAATTATGAAATACCTGGTTCATGACCACTCGGCTGCTAAGGTGCCCATTAATTTTCGAAAGCCTAGGAGTGGAAGTCGTCGATTTCTTGATAGCTCTCTGCATCTTGTGTTTATTAATTTTCACCAAGGAACTGGTTGTCTGCAGAAAGAAGTCGACCAGAACAAACAACACCTACGAAAGCAGAAGAAGAAGCAGCAGAAAATAGGATTTGTTTGATCTGAAGGAAATCCCTCCTTTTATAGAAGTTTGAAGGATCTTATGCCCGTACGAAACTACAAAATCAAGTACGAATATAACTGGGTTTAAGCTTTCTGATTCAGAGTCAGAAGCGTGTGTTTCAGGGCGTCATTTATTGAATTTATGGTTAATTAACGATGGCATTCAGGGCGTCATTTATTGAATTCACGACTTGATCCAGGTCATTTTTTTTATTTCACGCCTTGATGAGGGTCATATTTTTCTTGAGATCTAAAAGCCATTAACGCCTTGATGCTAGTCGTCTTTTATCCTTTTGACGCCACTGCTATCAGTCGTCAATTTATGGCTCGCATATTCAGCTCCTCTATGCTATTTTTAATGAACTTAAGTGCTGTCTTTTAAGTGGAATTTATTTGTGATTATGCACTTATGGTCATGTCATGTTTAAACTGAGGATATTTTCTATCATGAGGACTAATGAATTTTCAAGTGCAGAAGAGTGCAGGATTCGAGATGCATGGGAGTAACATCATTCTGTTCTTGTATTCTTTCCTGTAAGCATTGTTACTATATGGTACTCTACGCTATTATAGTATATCAAGGACCTTGTGGTTCTGACGAACCTGGAATTTGAGTTCCCCTTCATCAAAAACAGTGATAATTCCAGGAGAATCTTGATCACACGGATAGGCCGTTGAGTCATTCAAGGTCTGGGACGATGGTTCCACTTTCTGGGTTGATGCGCGGACAAACGGGCTTCGGCTTAGTGTCAGCTCAGAGATCTAGATTCTTGATCAAATCTAGATGGCTTGGCAATATTATCCTTGATTATTTTCTATTTTTAGTTTGGTTTAGTTTTTCTTTTAGCCCAGCATGCATCATGTAGAACTTTGAGCTTAATGATGAAAATCTTCATATTACGGCAATAATGAAGGTCACTCGCTCTTGATTGAGTTGACATGAGATATTCCACTCCAAATCAAGTACTTTATTCTCTCTAAAGTCGCTCAGGCTAGTTCCTTGAAAGCGTCCCTTTGTTGGGTATTCATCTCCATTCACTTTAATTTTCTGCAAATCCACCTTGGTTGTAGCACGTCCACATTGCCTGGTAACCGCTCTCCAATGGTGCCTCCCTGTCGTGCCCTCGCGCACATTTCATTTATTTAGTTTAGTCTCCTTCGTCCAGCCAATCGATGCTTTCTTAGAATCACCCGGAGTTGTTGCACTCAGAATCTTGGAAAGATTTCTAACGCTTAGTGTCAGAGGCGTGTCACATCACACCTTGGCATCTACTTATCAGTTCATTCCACTTCATTTCGCTTGTTGCACTTTCACTTCATTTCGTCTCACTCCCTTGCAAAGCAGACGCCAAGGCGGGGTAGCTGTAGACACGCCAAAATTGATACTATGTTGATTAAATCTCATGTCACCATATTAACGCCCCAAAGTGAACTTCAATATTTCCATAATATGAAGTTTTTTTATTTTTGTGTGTTTTTAGGCCATTTTCTAATTATTTTTGTAATTCACGACTCTACGTAGGGCGTGTTTTAAATAACGGCTTGGGCCGGGGCGTTTCTCAAAGAAAGGACGACTGATCCAAAAGGCGTCAGTTTCTGGACTTTTACAAATCCTACTCAAAATTAGAAAAAAGAATTAACATCCCTCCCTGGGTCGTGTTTTGAATTAACGCCTCTCTCTTCATCATTCTCAAATAAAGAATGTTTTCATTACTAAAATTAAATCCATGAATTGACGCCTTTGTCCCAGTCGTGATTTTAATTAACGCCTTATCCTAGGTCGTCAATTTTGAATAACGCCTTTCTGTGGGTCGTCTTCCACCCTTCCGAGTCCTGCTTGAACATACCTTTCCTGGAGAGTTCCCTGCTATGTTTTGGTCACCATGCTCGATTGGGGAAGTAGAGACCTTGCCGTAGATGATTCTTGCCTGTTCTTATCCCATCAGATCTGTGTTTTGCACCCTATAAATAGCCCCCTGGGTTGACCTCGCGCGAGGGGTTAGAAAGGGTTAGAAGAGGTTAGAGAGGTGAGAGAAGGAGTTAGAAGCAGAGAAGAGCTTAGCAGAGCAACAGGTTGAGCAGAGAGTTTGTTTTTTTACAGAAAGAAACAGATTGTTGCTGTTTGATTGATTCTTCCTCCTTCCGGATACAGCATCCCACGACTATCATATTGGTTCTTCTCCCTCTACTGTTGTCAGGAACAGCAGGGAGTTCTTTACGTTGGCTTATTTCATTATTTCATCATCGTTCATCACAGTCTTTTGCATTAGCTTTGCATCACACCTCCTTTCCCTAATTCTCTAGGGGTTTTAAAGAAACCAAAAGGTGCACAATTCATGCTATTATTTCACCATCTTATTCCATTTCAGGATTGATACTACACTTTGGCTAATCATATTTTATCTTTGGTTGTTTGTGATTTGTTTAAGGGTAATCAAAGAGAGAAACCCCCTTCATCGGCCGGCTGGTAGAAGGAGGAGGAAGAAATCCACAATCATCCCGCATCCCTTTTCTCACCAGGTATTCGTGATCAATTTCCCTTCTTTTTGAGGTAACCCCTCTGGCGATCACTCTCCTTATTAGCACCTCGTGCATGCTTAATTCTTTTATTTTTAATTGTTCTAAGTGGATTTCTTAGAATCTACACAGATGTCCGATGAAGGGGATGTTGGTGCCGTTGGAATGCTGCGCGTCTTGTGGAACACCAGGAAGAAGGATCGCCCCGATCGGAGCTCGGACCAGTTGGGGACGCCTTATCCCGCGGGACTGCGCAGATTGCACTTTCTACATACTAGAGGGCTCTTGTTCAGGGCAGTGCTCTCGGCTAAGCTATCAGATCGAGTCAGGACCACATTTGTTGGAAAGAGGGTAAAATCTAGTTTGTCTCCACCAAAAATCTCCGCCGAACTCGATCGGATGACTCAGCGGCAGTTCCTGAACGCCGGCAGGGTCGAATTGAATGCTGGAACAGGAATTCAGGTTCGACTCACCGGGGCTATAACTGGCAGGTCCGATGCTGGAACAGAACAGGACTAGATTTGACGCGACGTGGGATGCCTCAGGAATGCTCTAGAGCTGGAATGGTCACGTTCAAAGGTGGGAAGCACTAGTACCGTCCGTTCTCGAGAGGTCACGCAATCGAGGCCTCCGGTCAGACATAGATTCCTTGCCGTGGATGTAGCTCCTAGCTGGGAGATCGGATTGGGACGAGACCAGTCTTGGAGGGAAGCTGGACGACCCTAGTTGAGGTCCACCAAAGGGCAGAGTCAGAAATAGTGGGAGGAGGTCTTGGCACCCTCTATGGTCGATCACCTTGTTAGGACGCAGTCCGGTCGTCCTGTTGAACAGGGTAGGCTTCCCGGGGATGGTGCTCTCGAACTGGGACTCCGAATGGAGCGGGACTGGTCTTGACTGAAAGCTGGACGACCCTAGTTGACCACTACCAGCGGGGTATGCCAAAAGAGGAGGGAGGAGGTCGTGGCAGCTTTTGCAAACCGATCTGGTTGCTGGTCGGAGACTGTTTGCGCAGTTGGACGAGAACGACTCCTCTAAGCAGCTCCGACGTCGAACGAGAGTGCACGAACTACTGTCGCGAAGCTTGCTTGGAGTAGAATCGTCTGATGTAGGGCTTGACACCAGGAGATCCTCAGGGGCGGCGGGGGCGGCACTGCAAGAGGGCAGATTGCTCTGCTTCTGCTGCAGATTGGGTAGCATGAGAGATAGGGAGGGAGAAACGAGGGATCAGAGGGAGGAAATGGTGTGGGAGGGAGATGGGGCTTTCCCTGGTGTAAGGGGGGTGGGGAAGGAGGGCTATGATCTGGAGAATGGGGTGGGGAGGGGGCTGGGGTCACAGCTAGCAGGGGGAGGAGAGTGGTAGAGCAGGTTGGCCTAGGGAGGGGAGAGTTCTCCCCTAGTTTGAATTGGTTTTAATGGTGGTGGTTAATGGGGGGCCTTGGAGATGTGAAAGGTTGTCTTGGGTGGTGAAGGGGGGTATTGGGAGTGGGAAGGGGTGGTTGGAGGAATGGGATTCTCCCTTGGTGGAGGGGAAGAGTCTTGGGGGCTGTGAGAGGATTAATGGGAGAGTAATGGAGGGGTGGGGAATATGAGGGGTCAAGGTGAAGTGGAATTTGAGGTGGCAAGTGTGGGATGATGTGGCATATGAGGATTGGGTTGAGGTAGAGGAGAGGAGAGAGAAGAGGGGAGGATAGAGAAAGTGGCACCCTTGGCCTTGAGAGAGAGAGAGAAAGAGAGAGCTAGAAAAAAGGGGGAGATAATTCTCCAAAGGGATTTCTTTTGAATTCTCAAAGCATTAGTTCTACAATGGAGGGAGTGGGCTCCTATTTATCGGCATCCCACTATTCACATGACCAAACTAGCCCTGACACTTGAACAAATGTCCACACATGTCCAAGAGGGGCCGCCCCTGGGCCTAGCCTGCGAATTGGGCCCAATAGGCACCAATTGCTACTCTAATGACCCATTAACCTAATTAACGGACTCAAATGAAGAAAGATTACATAGAGAAGACTCAACTAAAATGAAAAATACATATAAGACTCAAATAAAATGAAGAGTGGCAGGTGATGTCGCCATCATTTTCGCTAGTCACCATTTAATATACCGGAGAATCGGATCATGCCGGCATATGGGGCAATGTTATTTAGTATTATTGTTTATCTATTTATTTGGTCATTTATTTGTAATTTTAGGGAAGATTTCAGCAGGACCTCCCCTATCCCGAGAGATATTGGGGCGGGTATAAGAGAATCGTCCACGAGGGGTCGAGATGATCTCCTGAATGACGGTAATGCCCAAATGGCAATCTCGTACCCTATGATGAGTGGGGAACCCGAGGGCTAGCCCTTTAAGTAATCCCTATCACTCGCATGTGTCACGCCCCGAGATATAAGTACAGCGGAAGATATTAGAGAACGTGAACAGCCGGCTAGTACGCCGTAAGTGAGCAATATATTCAGAGTGCTAACACATTCACACATAAAAGCGAATGCACAAGATGATATACTCAAAACTTCACTTTATTGAATAATATTCAAGTACATGATATGGACTCTTGACTCTTGGACTAACTAGACTCAATAAAAATGAAAAGTACATAGGATGACTCAATAAAGTAAAAATTACATCATATGACTCCAGACTATCATAAGGACTTATAACATTCTAAGTCTTCTCTCGAGTCTTCAATCATCACTCTCGGACCCATCATCGGAATACTCGGAATCCGATCCACTAGAGGTTCCTGAGAAGGTTTGAAAAGTAGGGTAATGAACAGACTTGCCCAGCAGGTATCTTCGTATCAACATGAAGGTAATATTTAAGTAATTAACATTTTAGCTCTAGAAACCAAGATAAAAAGGAATACGGTAAATCATACGAATAAAATCCAAGTAACATTAATAGCGAGATATAGATCATAGAGATATGAAGAATGTGTAGGGATAATAGAGCATGATCAAGCAAGATATAAAGTAAAGTGGCCTTTCATGAACTAGAATGTACTTTTCATAACTATAAATGCTATGCACTAGAAAGTCATGTTACAAGAATTTACTAGCAAGCATGTAAATTTCACAAGATTGTCTTGTGATTTTCACCGGTTTATAAAAAAGTACTCCCAGCGCAATGCGACGCCAATAAGTATCATATCTCATGGTTTATAGTACGTTTCCCGCTATTTGTCGAGGGGGCTAGCGTGGAGCCCTTGGACACTGTCCGTGCCCACTCTTGCATCTTCAAGTTATAAATCAAGCTACTTCCATGAGAAATAAAGTAGGCCAATAATGTACAAGTTCAAACTATAGTTCCGTGATAACAAATATCAAGGTAAGAATGTACACAAATTAAAAATATGAGGTCAAGGATGATTTAAAGACAAGGCCATGCTACGGAAGAAATTCGGTAGCATAACGGCATGTTTCTTAACTTTCATAATTCATTAGGTAGCTTTTGAATAAAGTATTAGGTTCCAGATAATCAATAGACCATCTACGAACTTACAAAAATCAACCCTTGGGTCAAACCTCAGGTTAAACAGGAATTGGGTAAAAGCGGTCATTACGGGACCGTTTCTGGACATAGGCGATGAAGGCTGGACCGCTAAAATGAATTTGGCGGTCAGGTCAGGACCGTTTCTATATAGAGTTGACGCATGAAGAAAGAAAGTGTCGACGTAGTGTGAAATCTGGACTAACGCGGTCACGGGATTATCGTTACTTGACAGTAGCGGTCGCCTGATGGCCGCTACAATCCAGGACACAGAAAAATAGCCGTCTTGTGAGTACTTTCTAGATAATTAGGTTTTGAGGGTACAACCAACTCGGTGTCCTAGTGGGAATCTCAGGCTCGCGGAGACTTACAGAGGTCTTGAAACAAGATCACCTAGTCCGGTGGAAGGAATATCCAACGGAGAGGGTCACAAGTCCAAGATTGTCTGCCTATGAGTGCAAAGTGTAACTAATAGCCACGCACCGGAGTACACACTATGTTCTTATGAAAGACTCAAGGTGAGAGTGAGATCGTGAAAAATATCGATCAAAACATGCATAAAACAAGTCTCATAATCCATGTGGAAAATTCAATTTAGTACAAACTATATGATTTTGTCATGAAAATAGCATAAGTTTAAAATAGGTATTTAGAGCATAAAGGACATGAAACCTAGCATGTTTAATGCACAATATAACCATAATCAGGAATATGTAGCCAAAACAAGGAATAAAATTTATTTACCTAGGCTTAATATATAATCATTAAGGCCATTCTACAATCTGTTTCGGGTTAACAAGTGACAGAACACAGAAATGAAAAGGCAGTCTTGGTAGGACCGTTTCTGATAGTAGCGGTTCCTCTGGGACCGCTAGAAGAAGTTTAGCGGTCTTGGGGAGACTATTTTAAGCCTTCTGACAGAGAGGGTCAAAAGGTGCAATTAAGGCAAATCCTAGGGTAAGTAATGCATAAAAACTCCAGTAAACATGAAGACAAGTCAAGATAGAAGAAAAGTAATGCATGGAGATGCATAGATTTGCATGAAATAAATCAATTGATCATATTCTTCTTAAAGGACAAGGTTCATGTATGCAGAAATAAGTTAACTGCACATTGTAAATAAAACAAGAAATTTGTCACATATAGAGCATGAAATCGCATGAAACAAGAGGACTTTTATTCCTAACTTGTCAATTTAGCCTTTTCATGAGATAACCTACTTCTAGAAGTGCTCCTATGAATCGAATTTCTGACTAGAAGTTGATGTTGGATCCTGTGCGTCCTGCGTGGAACTGACTACTTCTAGGCCTTCTATCTCTTCAACCACTCGTCCTAAAGTCACCAAACTTAGAGAATAGGTAGAAGATACAAAGGACAACAATAAGCTCTAAAGGTAGAACTTGAACTAACCTCGTTTAGGACTTCTAATCTCCTCTTCTTTCTTGGACGGACGCATTATCTTCTGTGCAGAATGTAGAGGACAACGACTTTTGGGGCTTCTAGCTCCTTAGAGACTCGACCTCCTAGCATAAAAATTGGAGGAGTGTTAGACAATACAAAGGGGAATAAAACCTTCAAAAGGTTTTACCTGAGATAGAGTCTCCTTACCTTCGAAAAATGTGATCCAACATTAAGGTTCGCATGAGTTGAAGTTGGGTCTATTTATAGGGTTTTGAATTAGGGTTACTAGATTAGGTCGACATAGAGTTCTATTCTTAGCTCAAATCAATCCCTAAGAGTCCTATACCAAGTTTCTAGGCCAGGTAGCTTCGATCTCTGGCCCTTGGGAGGGATAAAAATTCATTCTTTTTAGGGTTTATTGGCCTCGCTCACAGAAACCAGTAGCGGTCAGATGGGGATCGCTTCTATATGAAGGCGGTCGTGCTGTAGACCGCCTCTAGGCGTTTACTCTGAAATTTTCAGATTTTTTATTTTATCAACTATTTATCCCCTAATTAGTTTATTTATCCCATTTAAATTCAAAAATAGCCCCAATTACGTTTCTATAATTGGGCTTGGGCCTAAAGGTCTTGGAATTGGGCCTTTGGGCCTATTCAAGTTGGACTTAGCCCTTTGGTTAATATAAGGCTTTTAAATTAATTTAATTATCCTATAATTCTTTTAATAGTCCATTAATCCTTTTTAATTACTTAATAATTATTATTAATCCCAAAAAATTCCTAGAAAATTCTCAGGCGTTATAGCAGGGTTGTCGATTCGTTGTTGCCTTTTTATTTTGAAACTGTGCATGGCACTACGGTGCACGCATATGAACCCACGAGGTGGGCCCAGCGTGACCATACTCGGGCAGACTCGTATGATGTCGGGACAATGTATACTGGGATATGACAAATTTGCTATTCGAGATCTGAGAAAACGAGGTCAAATCTCAGTCGAAACGAGTCAAATTCAACGGGCCATTGGCTCGGGACAAGGTCATGCTCTGGCCATAATGGGTTGAATCCTGGGGTCCAGACATGGCCTATCGGGGCGTCATTAATATTCCCATACTCGGGATCTGGAGAAGGTGAGGGCTCCGGAGCAGGCACAGTCACGTCCACTATTCTTTATTTGTTTTCTTATTATTATTATTTGGATGCATGCGTGCATTTCTTTTTCTTAAGCCCACTGTTATTATTTTTTTTATGTCATTCCCCTTTCCATTATTTCTTTATTTTTATGTTAGCTGCATATATCTTTTTATTTCCTTTATTGGCATTTATTTGGCGGTTATTCATTCATCAATTCTTTATTGATCATTTAGCATTTTATTATTATTTTTTATTTTCCTTTGTTGTTATTTATTTGGCCATTACTTGTTTATTATATTTTGAGTTTTTTTTTGATGAAAACCATTATTAGAGGTGAATTTACAAAAAAAAATCATTCCTAAAAATACATTAGCAAGCATATCACTGTATAAATCTAAATTGTGCAAAAATGTCATATTTATTTGCACACATATCACTTCTTTTTGTCAAAAACTTATAAAAAAATCCCGCTTAAATGGTATTCATACACTATTTGAATTAACCCAGTGATATGCCTGCTAATGCATTTCTAGGAATGATTTTTTTTAAATTCATCTCTAACAATAGTTTTCATGCAAAAATCTCTTATATTTTTTATCTCTCATTTTTATTATTTTTATTGTTTTTATATTTATTTAATGCATATGAAATGTTGTATATGGGTGAATGTGAGTGAGAGTGAGTGAATGTTGTTTTTATTATATATATATATATATATATATATATATATATATCTGTGTGTGTGTGTGTGTGTGTGTGTGTGTGTGTGTGTGTGTGTGTGTGTGTGTGTGTGTGTGTGTGTGTGTGTGTGTGTGTGTGTGTGTGTGTGTGTGTGTGTGTGTGTGTGTGTGTGTGTGTGTGTTTGTGTGGCTTTGTTTTTGCAAGGCCTTCATTAAGAGTCGATGGAATCCAAATGGATTTCAGTTAAACATGTTAGACAATGGATTCTGCATACGTAAATTCGATCTTGAAGAAGATATGCAGCGCATTCAAGAAGGGTTCTGGACTATTAGAGGACATCCGATGATTCTACGTCGTTGGTCTCCTGAAATTAGCTTTGAGATAGACAGCTTGAAAAGCATTCCATTATGGATTACTCTGCATGATGTGCCTCTTCATCTCTGGACTAAAAAATTCTTTAGTCGGATTTGTAGTGTCATTGGAACTCCTCTCCACTTAGACAAACTTACAGCATCAAGGCAGTGCCTGGCCTTTGCTAGAGCTTGTGTTTTAGTGTCAACAGAGAGTAAACTCCCAGATGAAGTTATCTTTAAGGATTTGGAAGGAAGGCAGCGAAAAATTGTTGTTACGTATCCTTGGAAGCCAGTTCCGTCCTCTGTTTGTAAATCATTTGGTCATATGGAAGGTCTATGCATCTCTGGCAGTGGCTCAATTCGCAATGTGCATCAGGGTATTCCTTCATCAATTTTGAGGGAGAAGACTGATAACAAGTTATTAACTAAGGAAAGTTTCAGCAATAATCCAGCAAATAATGGAACAACGTTAGAAGCTGTTACAGGGCAGAAGGGCGGGTGTAAGAATTCCGTCTATCTCAAGGAGCATCAGGTTATTTCCACTTCCAACCCGTTCAATTCTTTATCTAATCTTCCTGATCAGGTGGAGGAACAAGCACAAGTATCTGAACTGTCCGAGAATCACTCGGGAAATTTAAAAGAGCCAGCAGGTAATAAAGCATCCGAAAATGATGCTGCAGATGGAAGGTGTTTGTTAAACAAAAATTCAAATTCAAATTTGAATGAAGAGTCTTGTTCGGGTACTGTGATAACTGAAGCGGCTGAGAAGGAAGATGGTTTAGAATGGAATATCTATTCTCAGAAAGGTAAGTGCAAGGGAAATTCAAAGCCCAGGCGATCTTCTCGGATTCCCTCTTAATCTCTCTCTTCCATTTAATTATGTTCTTTATGAAGATTGTTAGTTGGAATGTTAGAGGGATCAATAAGTCAGGGAGGAGAGCACAATTAAAAACAATTCTTCAACAGTCTCAATGTGATATAGCTGTCCTGGTGGAGACTAAAATAAAGCCGAAGAAGGCAGACATTTTTAAACAGAGCATTTGGCCTGATGCTAGTTTTATTCATTCAAATGACTATAGAGGCAGAATATGGATTCTTAGTGACTCGAAAAAATTTCATATCCATAAGATTAATGAGTCTGATCAGCTCATCCATGTAACTGTCACTGATACAGCAACAGATTCAACTTTTTACCTCACTGCAGTCTATGCTTCGAATCTGAATTCTGAAAGGAAAATTCTTTGGCAGGATTTAATCCATTTATCAAGCAATGCCAATAATTATCCCTGGATGGTTCTAGATGATTTTAATACTGTTCGATACCCTTCTGAGAAAATGGGAGGTAATCTTATACCAGTAGCTATCCTAGAAGACTTTAACAAAATGATCACTTCTTCTAAGCTTCAGGATATCAAAACAATTGGGAATTTATTCTCTTGGAGTAACTGTTCCCTGCCTCCAAACATGATTGTAGCCAGATTGGATAGATGCCTTATCAATGATTCTTGGTTATCCAGTTTTCAGGACTCTTATGCAGAATACACTACTGAAGTTTTTTCAGACCACTCTCAATTAAGAATCTTTTCGGAAAAAGAAACCAAGTCTGGGAAAAAGCCTTTCAGGTTCTTTATATGTGGATTCAACATCCAACATTTACTTCAGTTGTTCAGCAGGTTTGGAATGAGGAAATTATTGGGACACCACAATTCATTCTTTGGGAGAAACTCCGAAGGCTGAAGCAAGCTCTAAAATCATGGAATTCTAACTGTTTTGGTAATATTGAGGATAATTTGAAGAAGGCTAGCAGAGATCTGGAAATTGTTCAGCAAGAATTGAAGAAAGACCCAATGAACTACAATCTAATTATGAAGGAAAAAGAATGCAAGGAAGCTTACTTCAAAGTCATGCAGGATGAAGAATCTTATGCTAGACAGAAATCAAGACATCAATGGTTAGCATTGGGTAACTCGAACACCAATTTTTTCTATGCTGCTCTCAGAGGAAGAAGGTCCACCAACTGCATCAGGAAATGCAGGCTTCAGGATGGAAGCTTCACAAATAATATGGAAGAGGTGAGCAGACATGCAGTAAACTACTTCTTCAATCTTCTCAATCAGCACAACTCCACTGGAAATTGGAACTTTAGCCCCAGACAAAAACTGAATGAAACAGAAGTAAATTTTCTTGGTTCTCCTGTTTCGGATGAAGAAATTAAGCAATTAGTTTTTAATGCACCAAAGGATAAGAGTCCAGGGCCAGATGGCTTCCCAGCTGAGTTCTATCAGGCTACTTCGACTATTATTGGAGAAGATGTCCTGAAGGCAGTCAAAGATTTTTTTAATTCTAAAAAAATCCTCAAACAGCTGAACTGTACCTTTATATCCCTTATACCAAAGCAAGAAGGTGCTGAATCATTTGAGCAGTACAGGCCTATATCACTTTGCAACTTCTATTATAAAATCATTTCGAAGGTCCTGGCAAATAGAATTCAAGTGATACTTCCTAAAATTATTAGTGACAACCAGTCAGCCTTCATTAAAGGGAGAAGCATACAACACAATATCCTGTTGGCTAATGACATTATCAGAAATCTACACTCAAAAGCAAAGGGAAATTTTATATGTATGAAAGCTGACCTTAAGAAAGCATTTGATTCAGTTAACAAGAACTTTCTCTATTACTTGATGGAGAAGATGGGTTTTCCAGCCACTTGTATTCAATGGATTGCAAACTGTTTAGACACTCCTGCCTTTTCAGTTCTGATGAATGGGACTCCTCAAGGATTTTTTAAGAGCAGGAATGGGATTAGACAAGGAGATCCATTATCTCCTTATCTTTTCACTATCATTATGGAAGGATTCTCAAACTTGATAGATGAGGAAGTTGCCAGAGGGAATATTAAATGTCCATCTGCAAGGGAATTAAAAATATCGCATATAACATTTGCTGATGACCTGGTTTTATTCCTGAAGGATGACCCAAGAACTCTATCTCATGTGGGACCATTGCTTAAGAACTTTGCCACTATGTCAGGTCTCTCCCTGAATTCTGAGAAAAGCAAAGTTTATATAGGAGGTAATATTCAAAATAAAGACCATGTAATCAGTCAGCTTGGAGTATCAGCCGGGGAACTACCAGTTCCATATCTTGGTCTGCCCCTTCTCTCTAAAGCTGTCAAAAAAGGAAATTGCCTTCCTATTATTGAAAAAATCAAGAGATGGATTGATGCTTGGAAAAATAGGCTTCTCTCAAGATCAGAAAGATTGGAGCTTATCAGGTCTGTCTTATCTTCATATTCAACTTATTGGGCAGCTGCTTTCTTGCTTCAAGCTAGCCTAATAGAGGAAATTGACAGCATTCTGAGGAACTTCTATTGGCATGGACACTCTTCAAATTCAGCTGTTCATATGATATCCTAGAAACAGATCTGCAAACCCAAGACTGAGGGAGGACTTGGAATAAAAAATTTGAAGGAATGGAACCAAGCTTGTATGTGTAAACTATTATGGGACATCCTACAGAAAAAACAGTCCATTTGGTACACTTGGGTTAAACAAAAGTATCTAGCCCATAAGAACATTTGGGATTTCAGAATTAAGCCTTACTACTCTGCTGCTTGGAAGGGAATTCTGTTGGCTAGGAACTGGATCATAAGTCACATTAACTACAAAATAGCTAATGGCCTGGACATTAGCTTGTGGTATGATCCATGGTTGAATGGAGACAGCATTTTCCAATTGTATGGGGACCATATCAGACAAGACTTGGAGCTGGACAAGAACACAAAGGTTGCACAGTTTATTTTTGAAGGACACTGGAATCTCCCGACTGCCATCTCTTCAGAAATGGCAGAACTATTGGATCTTGTCAACCAAGTCCAGATTCATAATGCTGAATCAGATTCTATTGAATGGAAGAACAATGTTCAAATCTTAAAGGCTGGCATCATTTGGCAAGAGATAAGACTAAAAGGGCATGCCTTCTATTATCATGATTGGGTATGGAAAAACCCAACTTCTCAAGCTGCATCACTCACCACCTGGCAAGCAGTCCTAAACAAACTGCCTACAGCCGACAACCTGCAGAAGAAGGGACTTAATCTTCCAAGCATGTGCCCACTTTGTAAACAGGGAAGGGATGAGCTCAGCCATATCTTTTTTGACTGCTCTTACAGCAAATGGATTTGGAAAGAAATCCTAGATAGATTCGACTTACATAGACAGCCGAACAATGAATTGCACCAAGAACTGAACCAATTGCAGGTCCAATTCCAGATTTCAGATCAACTACTAAAATTGGTCCGAATTCTTCTCCGAATAGCAATATGGAAAATCTGGAAAGAAAGGTGTATGAGAATTTTTGAGGATTGTACTAGCTCTAAAACAAGTCTTCTCATCAATATTATTGAAGATGCAAGAAGATGCATGGAAATGCAAAGGCAAAAGAGGCTAACAACAAGGGAAAAATGAATTTTTAATAGATTTCTACTTATTCCTCATTAAGCTTTGAGTCCACAACCTGTGTGGTCCTTAGCTTTTCCATCTGCTTGGCAGAATTTTGATGTACAGTTCTTTGTCCTTTAATACAAATACCATATTACTTACCAAAAAAAGGGGTGTGTGTGTAACGTGTGGGTTTTTTTATAAAGGGTGTGCGTGTAACGTGTGTTTATTTTATATATAAATATAGGGGGAAATGGTGAGGATGATGTCGGATTGGGCACCCAGCGGGGTGCCATCCGGCGGCACCTCCCGTCGAACACCTTATTTTTTAATATATAAGGGGGAAAAGGTGGGGACGTCACCCTTGGGTGCTTGATCTGGCGGCACCCCCGTCGGATCACTACATTTGTTTTTAAATTAATTTTATCCTTCAATCTTTTATTATTTTTATTTAATTTTATTATTATTATTATTATTATCTCTTTCTTATTATTTTATTAAACTATTTTCTTCTTTTCTTTTTTTTATCTCCAGTCTTGCAATTAGTCAACATGTCCTGATAAAAATTCGGCATCATCTCCCCTAGACCCGAAGGGTTTAGGGGTGTAAAGGAGGCCCGCCCACAGCAAGTTGAGACGGACTCCAAAAGACTGGTATGTCATCACGACAGCCCGGACCCTATAGTGGACGGCGGATCTCCGAGGACTAGCCTACTAAGAGACCCATATCATCCGAGGGTTATCAATCATCGGGACATTGTCCGTCATTAAGGCGGTTAATATTCACTCGGGGAGTGATCACTTAAAACGGCGTGGAATGATGCCTTAAATTGGCGTGACCTTGTGCGGTTGAAACGGCGTGAGTAATCGCCTTAAAATAGCGTGAAATGACACCTTAAAACGGCCTGACCTTGTGCGGTTGAAACAGCGTGGCCGAGAGGTTGAAACGGCGTGAGAAAAGGGCCTTGATCCAGTGTGGTTGGTTTACGCGCCGGATCACTCTCCCATTCCCACGCCGGATTAGGGGGTAATGTGCACGCATGCATTTATACAATTATACAGTGAAATGAGTGGGTCATCCATATTATGCTTATTTATAAACCCATGTGTGTTTGAGCTGGCAACAGGGAAAGGCCATTTGGGTTGATCTGACGATATATACATGGTGGGTCTCATGCATACGTGGGCTTCATGCATGTATATTTATTCTCATGAATCTTTATTCATCTGTATAATGGGGTTAACCGGCGACTGGGATGAGGTAGCTTGATGATTTGTTTGGGCATGCATCTACGAGTGCTAATACACCCATGCAAATGAATGAATCAGCGGCCAAGTTGGTTATCGGGCCATTTAGTGGCTGATTAATGCATGTGTATGATATACATATTCATATATGGGTAGAAGGACCTATTAAAGGATGTCTTTATCCTTAAATTCAAAAGGAAGATCATTATAAATAATTGTTCTAAGATTAAATTGTGAAATTTAAAAAGTAAAAGTTTAGAAATATTTAAAAATCACATATTATAGAAAAATATTTAAAATTTAGAACAAGAAACTAATGTAATGTAGAATAATGTTACAAATTGTATAACGAGTGTAGCCAAACAACTCTTAGGCGAATCTAAAGGTAAAAAGAATTTAGAAAAAGAGACTTGGTGGTGGAGTCAGAAAATTCAAAATACCATTAGAGTAAAAAAGGAGTGCTTTAAAGTTTGCAAACTAACAAAAATAATCAAACTCTAGAAGCTTATAAAATTGCTAAAAAGGGGGCTAAGAAAATAGTTAGCGAAGATAAATCAAAGGCATATGAAGATTTATATAATAAATTAAGAACCCGAGAGGGTGAAAAGGACATATTTAAACTTGCTAAATTAAGAGAAAGGAAAACTAGAGATTTAGATCATGTTCGTTACATTAAAGGTGAAGATCAAAGGATTTTAACTAAGGATCTTGAGATTAAAGAGAGGTGGCATAGTTATTTTCTGAAGTTACTTAATGGAGATTGCGTCAAGGATTCTTCTTTAGAAAGTACCCAAGAGTCCACAATATTTGATAAATATCAATATTTCAGACGTATTAAGATGTCAAAAGTGAAGGATGCTTTAAGGAAAATGAAAGTGGGCAAGGCCTTAGGACCAGATGGCATACCTATTGAAGTATGGAAAGGCCTAGGAGATATTGGTATTCAGTGGCTAACTAAACTTTTTAATAAAATTTTAAAGGAACGGAGAATGTCAGAAGTTTGGAGGAAAAGTGTTGTAGTTCCTTTCTATAAAAATAAAGGAGATATTCAAAGTTACAATAATTATCATGGAATTAAGCTTATGAGTCATACTATGAAACTTTGGAAAAGAGTAATCGAAAAACGCCTCCAATATATGACTATTGTATTGAAAAATCAGTTTAGTTTTATGCCGAATAGATCTGCTACAGAAGCTATTTTCTTACTACGACAACTAATGGAGAAATATAGAGAGATGAGAAAAGATTTATATATGTCTTTTTCTTGATTTAGAGAAGGCTTATGATCGAGTACCGAGAGAATTGATTTGGTGGACATTAAGAAAGAAAGGAATCTCTCAAGGATATGTTGATTTGATTAAGGATGTGTACGCCTGTGCTATTACTAGTGCTCGAACTATTGCTGGAGAGACTGGTGAATTTCCGGTTTCCATAGATTTACACCAAGGTTCTGCACTAAGTCCGTATCTCTTTACTGTAGTTATGGATGAAGTAACAAAATAATTGCATGAGGATATCCCTTGGTGTATGTTATTTGTAGATGATATTGTCTTAATTGATGAGAGTATTGATGCTTTAAATGCTAAGTTAGAGTGTTAGAGACTTACCTTGGAGTCTAAAGGTTTTAAAATTAGTAGTAGTAAGTCAGAGTTTATGTATTGTAATTTTAGTAATAGGAGAGTGATACATGAAGACATGATTCTAATTGATGGACATAACATTCCGAAGAGTAGTAACTTTCGATACATAGGGTCTATCATACAAGAGAATAGGGAGATTTATGACGACGTTACACATAGGATTAAGGCAGGCTGGTTAAGATGGATAAGCGCATCAGGAGTCCTCTGTGATCGTCGTATGCCTATGAAACTCAAAGGGAGGTTTTATAGAACGGCTGTGAGACCTACTTTGTTATATGTTACCGAGTGTTGGGCAGTATGAAAGGAACACATTCACAAAATGTGTGTAGCAGAGATGAAGATGTTGAGATGGATGTGTGGCAAGACTAAGAAAGACAAGATTAGGAATGAGCGCATCCGTAAGGACTTGGGGATAGCCCCAATTGATAGTAAAATGAGAGAAAATAGACTCATGTGGTTTGGCCATGTGTTTCGTCACCCTAACTCAGCCCCGGTTAAAAGATGTGACCGAATCTTAGTGGATGCTAGTAAAAGAGCTCGGGGAAGGGCTAAAATGAGATGGTGCGATATTATTAGGAAGGCCATTAGCTTCTTGGGTTTAAATATGAATATAGCACTTGATAGAAATCTTTGACGGAACATGATTCATGTAGTCAACCCCAAATAATTAAGATAAGACTCTGATGATGATGATGATGATGATGATGATGATATGGGTAGAAGGACGGCTGCTATGTGGGTTTAGGAATGCTTGATGCAAAGACACAGTGGCCAGGATATCGGATGATACGGCAGGGGGAAAAGCGGATGATGTGGCGCCATAGGAGGGACCTCGCGATGGTGAATCGGCGTGTGGTTTGGATGGGAAATGATCAGGCGCGCTAGAAGCAACGAACCGGCGTGAGAAGCGGAGATGGGCCCTGATCTAGCGTGCAAAGGGGAGGCAATAAAAGTGATGCGGCGTGAGGGAGAGAATGCATGGGTGAATCGGCGTGAGGTGCACATTGGAGTGATACGGCGTGATAAATGAAGTGCCCATGAGTGTGACCCGGCGGGGGGTTAAATCGACGCGTAAAATGGAAAAGCAATGATACGGCATGGGACCTTGGGAGGTTTGAACCGGCGTAAGATGGGGAGTGATACAGCGCGGGGAGAGGGCCTCGATCTGGCATGAAAAGGTGAGGATCCGGCGTGAGTCCGTGTGCCGGATCACATTCTGAATCCAGAACATGAAAATAGAGCATCGGGAAAAAGAAAAATTAAACAACGAAAGAATTTATTTACCCCTTTGTGAGCATCCTGAGATTACATCTAAGAAATATAGATGAATCTCTTGATTCAAATGGGGCCAAAATTCATGAAATGGTGGTAGAAATGTTACCACTATTCCAGAAGGAGAACACAAACAGACAGATATGAAATTAAAAGCACTGGATCAATTTTCCCCTTTATCCATGATGTCCACGGACCACATCTGGGAGGTGTGACGAATCCCTAGCATCTCATGGGGATTTATATCGCGAAGGACTACCTAAGGGAGACATCCAACACATATAGCCCCAGAGGGGCAACTCATCCAATCCAGAAAAATGCTCTGACCATCGTAGGAACACAGAGAAAGGGGAAGGAGAAAAGATAAATCATATTATCGGTGAGTAACTTTGACTTTATTGCTTTCCAAAGGGGGCTTTACATGACGTAATCCCAAAGGGAGAAGAAGAATTACACGAATCAGAAAATAAGAATAAAAAAAATGGGGGAAGGGGGACGTTGTAGCCCGTGAGGGGCCTTGTGCGGCGAGAGACCCACCTTAGCAGTGATGCTCTCTTTCTCCTTCTCCTCTCTTTTCTTCTGTAGCCCTTTTTCCTGCCCTCTCGTTCTCTCTTTTCTTTTCTTAGACTTCGCGGATTTTCTGGTGGCTCCCCTCCGTGTTCTCTTCCGCTTCTTATAGGTTAGAGTTCCCCATTCTTCACCCCTAAGCTTCTCTATTCCCCCCTTTTTTGTTGCTCTCATCCTTTTTTTTCTTCCTAGCCCTTTTTTTCTTCGTAGCAGCGGCTTTTTTATAGAGGAGGGGGACTCACCTAGATATGGCGATGGAAGGGGTGAAACGGCACGCCATTTTGGCCGCCGGATGGAGGGTTTTGCGCGTCGGTTTATCATGCCGCCAGATCAGTATGGGCCACGCCGGTTCAAGGCCTCTTCAACCCATTTCTAGCATCCATTGGCTCATTTAACTTGTCTAGGACTATTTTGTATTTATTTTCTTCTTTTGTAAGGGTTGGCCAATTGACTGGCTTGCGTTGCTGTCCAAGCTTCTACCTGTTCATTCGGGGATGGTCCCGAGCATTTTTCTGAGCTCCCGGGTCTTGTTTTAGCAGCTGTCCGTTGGAGCCAAGCATCTTTTATTATCTTCTTTTTCCTTGATCTTCATCTTTTATTCGGTTCCCGCCGTTCTTTTTCTTCTTTTCTTTCTTTTCTTCTCTGCCGGCGTAGGAGTACTCAGTCAGAGCTTAAGACCTACAGACACAGTATTAGGAATATTTTCGGTGTCAACAGCGCAGCCCGGCATGCTTACGGGATCGGGGTTTAGTTTGTACAAATGTGTTGTTTCTTGGCGATTCCACGTCCATAGCTCGTGATTTCTTTGTGAGAGGTAGGGGGATGGATCCTAACTGTAATATCCTGAATCTTTCGGATCGCAATCTGAGAGTTTTCGGAGCACTTTTGTGGGTCCAGAGTGGATTTTGGCCTTTGAATTGGATTTTCGGGCTGTTTTATCTTCGGATCGCCGTGAAGGGTGAACCGTTGATATTTCGGACTCCGGGACGCTGCATGTGTGTTGTGCTCTTTCCAAGGATCGCGAAGGTAATTTTTCCTCATTATTCTGATTTTTTAGAATTTTGAGCTCCAAAAATATTTTTTGAATATTATATTTCTTTTTTATTTTTAAACCCTTAACCCTCACCCCCCTCTCTCATCTCACGTTCTCACTCTCTCTCTCCCATCGTTCTCTCTCTTCTCTTCCCCTCTGCTCTGGCGGCCGACGGAGGAGGTGGGGGATGACGTAGAGACGGCGTGGAGGTGACATGGAGCGTGGATGGAGCGTGGATCGGGGCGTGACGCGGTGCGATCCCATTCGTGGATTCGAAGCAATGGTGAGGTTTCTAGCATAGCTTTTCATGTGGAATAGGCACTTTTGAGGCGGTAGATCATCGGTGGAGGTAGGGGGATGGATTCTCTACCTTTGTCCTTTATTCCCTCGTGATTTCGTGCTGATTAGCGCGAGTTTGAGCGGGTTTTCCCATTTTAGGGCAAAAGGCATGTTATGGGGGTGAGACGAATTCGCAGTTCCAAGCAATGGTTTTCGATTCTAATGGTACATCTTGAACCCCTAGCTTGCCGGGATGTGATTCCCGTTAATTTGGATGTATTTGCTCGCGATTTGGGGCCGGTTTGACACCGGATGTCCATATGAGTCATGTTAGGGCATTTGGATGGAATCGCCCTTTTCCTTGCCATTTTGTAGATTTCTGGATCCCTTACGGCTTGTGGAAGGTTTATATTGCGTTTGTAATTATTTCCCCGTCATTTTGGGACAATTGGGGCATGGAATGATTGAGTTTTGTGTGATCCTACAATTTTCGGACCGGCGGTAGGTCGCGGTTCCTTAGAAATCGCGTTTTGCTCTCGGTTGTAGTAGCGGTCCAGTTAGAACCACGTTCTCTTTTCGTGTGATGTAGGTAAGGTGGTTGTGGTTGCGGTCTTGCGACAACCTCTACCTGAAAGTAGCGGTTGGGGTGGATCCGCGATCTGGGAAATCACCTTGATGATAGCGGTCAGCTGATAACCGCAACTTGGAGATGGCGGTTATCACTCAACCGCTACAAGCCTACCCTTGTACCCCTTTTGGATAGCGATCTTCTGCGAACCGCTACCTGATAGCAGCGGTCCCCTCGCGACTGCGACTATGTTTGCGTCGACTCCGCTTGTGAAGCGTCGACACCATCCTCTTTGTATTTATGTAACCCCATTCGTGGCAGAAGGCGGTCTGCTTCCGACCGCGACTTGGCCATTGTTAGGAGGTAGCGGACCTCTGTCAACCGTGACCTTCCTCTCCTGCAGGTGGCAGTCTACCCATGACCGCTACCTGGTTTTGTTTAGTGATGGCGGTTTGGCCATGATTGCGGCTTGATTTCTTTTGGAGGTAGCAGCCTGGTGACAACCGCTACAAGGATTCCTTCACCATGTTTTGTTGTTTTGGTCTCCGATCAACCCGGTTGTGACCCAGTGGTTGACTTTTGACCCCGTGAGTGTCTTGGTTGTCCCGTGGGGATCGAGATTATGTTTTTGGACGCTCAGAGGTATCGTGTTACCTCAGTTTGCATGCCAATGTGTTTTGAGGGCTCGTGTGATGTCCCCGAAAATTTATAAAGAATAAATATTAATATTAGTCATAAAACAAATATGGAAAATAAAATTTTGATAATAGAAATAGCCTAAATAGATAATGGGCCTAAATCATGAATTAGCAGCAGTCTGCTGGCCATATATTAATGTGCGACCAAGATCATGTTGCTATTTCCTGTTGTATAATTAATAAATAACCCGTGTTTAAAATTGAATAACTGTGGAACCGTGTACCTAAAAATCGTGATATGCATATTGCTGGATTCCCTATATTTTTTTCTGTATTATCATGTATCTTGTTCATTGAAAAACTCTATCGTTCGAAAGTGACATTGTTCATCCCCTAATGAATAGTAATAAATCCCTCATGTGTCTGTGAACGCATCCTGTGGATGCAAAGTAGTGTGTAAACGTGAACAGAATGCACGACTGAATTCTTGTCGCTAATTGAAACATGCGACCCTACACACGGGCACCATATCATGATAATAAAACAAATAAAGGAATGGGCGACCACTTGATGTGTAGCACATTACAGAACTTGTGCCCTCATGAAGTGGTGCTATTTAATTTATTTCGTGAAAAATGATAAACTGTTGAAATGGTTAATGAATGTACGCCCGTCTAAGAGGATGCAAATTCCTGATTTACTATTTTAAATTCCTATGAATAAAAGATTGAGTGACCCAATGGACAGGCGCTATTTTATGAAATAGCGACTTTCTGTCTGGGCGCAGATTTCGTGTCTCTCGATTTTTTGGCATTCCTGGCCCTTAACTGTGGGTATTTTGGCACTGTATTCTCAGTCCGTAGATACAGTCCCATGTTTCACGATGATTCTCGCATAACCCCCAACTCTCGGTGATGTTCGAGCCCTCCGCGGGATATTCCTTCCTTCGGACTGGCAATTTCATCATTGGAGCTCCGTAAGACTCTGCTAGCCTTGCATTCCCTCAAAGCAGCCGAGCAGGTTATACTTTAAAAACCCTGGAACCCTATTTGTCATGTGACTCTCAAGGAGCATGACACCCAGCTCTCGTAGAGCGCTATTTTGGTGAATCTATGAGAGGTGTGTCTCTATCTGAATGGGCGACTGTCTGATGGGGCGCTAATTGAATTAGCGACTGTTTAAGTTGTCGCCATTTGCTATCGTGATTGTCCGGTTCAAAGTGATTAGCGACCATACTAGCGGGCGCGTATTGAAAAGACCGACCGTCTGAGTAGGCGCTTCTCCTGTTCATAGAATAGGCGACCACTACAGTGGCTGCAAATTCTGAAATCTACGGCAACCTGACTGGGTGCCAATTATCCAGATTTTCATGATTTGTCTCGGTTTTATTTATCATCGTGCTATACTTGTCAAGGTCTGTTCTTGAATCTCTATTCTATAAATCTACCCTATTGTTCCTACATGCTTGAACCTTGAAATTCTTGACCATTAACGTTAAGTGAAATTGGTTTAGATACAGAAGGGGCTATGGGTCCCGACAAATTGACATTTCAATGCTAGTGTATAAAATACGGGGTCCTAATCTGATCCCATGGGCGACGCAAAGTCCAAACGTGTACCAGTATCATGAATGCTCGGGTGTTGGCATTGCACCAAAGATAGCAAAATTGGTCTACGACATTTCCACAAGTGTTTTACATACTCATTAAACAAGTGTTTGAACTCCTTTATACAATGGCCAATCTTATAAAGTGATAGTTACAAATGCTCTAGTGAAAGGGAATGCTATAGTGGAGTGATTGTTATCATCTCCTTAGGAATGCTCTTGAATTACCTTATGAAAGTACGTGTTATCTCGTCATGAATGTCCTTGATATATTCACCCGTCTATCCATTATCTTTATATCTCTTGAAAGTATCGATCATCGTGTCTATTCTTCTTTCTAGATCTTGTATTCTAGTTGTTGAATTTATCTCCGAATTATCGATATAGCTTGTGCCATTATAGTCCTCGATTGTGATAGCTTGCATGACCTGCATGTTCATATTAAATTGTAATTACTTAAAGATAGTTTGGAGCTTGAGATATTAAGTCCTACTGAGCGTTCGCTCATCTAGTATTTTTCAGGTAATGACCATAGTGACGATGAGACCGAACATGATGGGCAAGGGCAAGAGTGAAGGGAACTCCGACATCTAGACGAACCATCTAGTCTGGTTATATTGTGTTTGTGTCTAGCTTAGTCTAGTTATGAGTCTTCTGTAATTTTTCCTTTATTGAGTTTTTTTATTTTATTGGGTCCAAATTGTAATAACTTATATTTGCAATGAAATTCTATTTTTGTCCAATATTATACCTTGTCTTACGACTATGTTCTGATTGACACTACTGTTTAACTACCACGTTCCGAGCAAATGACATGTTCCGCTGCTATCGGTTCGGGGCGTGATAGAAGGTGGTATTAGAGCATAGGCTTTCTAAATCCCTAGGTCATTAAGTCCAAGTTATAGTTTGAGTTCTCCTTGTCATTTATCCTATAGGAACCCCGCGAGATTTGGGTAGAGCTATGGGCTAATCAATAAAATATGTTCCATCAACATTAATGTCAAGATATGAGTAATCGTTAATTTAAAACTCGTTTTGTAGGCTAAATGGCTGTCGAGCGAGCTCAATGGAGAGAGATGCAACACACTATCCAAGGATTAACACAAGCTTTGTAACAAGTTGCACAAGGAGGAGCACAACATGGAGCTGGGGATTTGCATAGAAAATTCCAAAAGATGAATCCCCCTAAGTTTAGTGGGTCTACCGACCAGATGAGGCGGAGGATTGGGTGCAAGAAATAGAGAGAACTTTCAGGGTTATGCAATGTACCGATCAAGAGGGGGTACTATTGGGAACTTACCAACTAGAAAAGGATGCTCGGGCATGGTGGGGATCCGTGGAAGCGATCTTGCCCAACGACCAAGTTACATGGGATGAGTTTTTAGAACACTTTAATGAGACATATTTTTCGGAGAGAATATGAGAGAAGAAGGCGATGGAGTTCGTAGCACTAAAACAACGTAGCTTATTGGTAGCCCATTATGAATCAAAGTTTTCTAGACTGGCCCGGTATGCACCACACTTAGTTTGTATGGAGAAAATGAGAGCGAGAAGATTCATGAACGGCTTGAAGGTGGAGCTCATTCCTCAATTGGCTCCACTAGAAATTCAAACTTATATGGAGATGGTCCGAAAAGCATAGCTATTGGAAGATGCCATGGATATGATGGAGCGAATCAAAGGAAAAGTCGCTAAAAAGGAATTAGCCAATGGATCCAAGAACAAGGAACCCGTGAACGGCAAGAAGAGGTCCAATGAAGGTAACAGTTTCCGTAAGGACAAGAAACCCCGGAATGATGAACGACAAACTGTTCCGGTCAAGGAGAAATGCGAGCATTGCAAGAAAGGGAGGCACAACCTGGACAAGTGTTGGTATAAACTTGGGAAATGCATCCGTTGTGGAAGCGGAGAACATAAAATCGCCCGTTGTCGACTCTTAAAGGAAGAAGCGCCACAAGCGTTGGAAGGTAATTCTAAAACCATCTTATTCATCATGACATATGGTGATCTTAGTACTTAGCATAATATGGGAATGGATCTAGCAAGAACACATGTTTTAAATATGGTGATTATACGCCACTGTTATGAAAGAAAAAATATGTGAATTTGGGGACCAAATTCTTTTAAGTGGGGGAGGATATAGCACCCTGAAAATTTATAAAGAATAAATATTAATATTAGTCATAATACTATTGTGCCCCTGTGGTTATGATGTTGGTTTTGAGTTGATGATGGTTTTGATGTTAGCAACACTATAAGTCACACTGAGTGTGATACACTGAAGTTGATGATGGCTTTTATGTTAGTTCATGTGGTTTTGATGTTAGCAACACTATATGTCATACTGAGTGTGATTCATTGCCTTGTTGATAGTCACACTATAAGTCACCACATGAGAATGCATGATTGAACTATCATCTCTTGAGTTTGCTTGATTGAGTGATTGAATGATTGAATGATTGCAACCCTTTGTGATGCACGGAAGTAAGTCGGTGCATACTTAAGTCTAAGGGGTTTTCAACACCATTGCATTCCCATGTCTTGCTCTTTGAGTCGTTGCAACATAAGGTTGCACTTTAAGCAGGTCGGTGCAATCATTGATACTGTGTGTGAGTAAGTCCGTGCATGCGTGTTCAAGTCACACGAAGTCAGTGCATCAGTTTATCCCGCACGCATTTGAGTCGATGCAACCTTTGTATTGCATGCTAGCTAGGTTGGTGCAAGATTGAGATATGGAGCTTAGAGTCAGTGCATCTTCTGCCTTAGTGCAAGTTTTGGTCTGAGCATCTTTTGTCTAGGCACCTACATGTTTTGCCTCGGTGCAAGTCTGCATGTTACTTGCATACAGTCGGTGCATCTTTTGATTTGTGCACATCTATAGTCAGTGCATATTTCTTCTCACTCGCATATGAGGTCGGTGCATGTTTTGCATACAAGGTCCGTGCATATTTGCATTTGGTATTTAGATGGTCAGTGCAGGCTATGTTTTGCACGCACCAAGGTGGTGCATGCCTTTAGCTGCTCATCCTCATGGTCGGTGCAAGTCTACCTTGTGCTAACCAACTCATGGCTGAAAATAGGTAAGTCTGTGCAACATTCATTGCTGCACGCGGCCAAGTCGTTGCATAGATATAGTTCAGGCATGCTTAGTCCTAGGCGCATGAAGTCAGTGCAACAGTCACTGTTGCACGCCATCAGGTCGGTGCAACTCTTGCACCATGCACATAAAGTCCGTGCACATTACTTTGGGTTGTTTGTGCTTATCTCGAATACTGCATAGCAGAGTCTATACAACTCTTGATTCTTGCATGCACAGAGTCTGTGCAAGATAGCTCTCGGCATAATTGAGTCAGTGCAGAGTATGTACCAACTCGATGCAGTTCTTGATCACTCTCACACTTATCCTATGCATCTTTTAGCTCTGAACTTGAATCAAGTTTGAGCACATGTTCCCTATGTGAACATTGAGTCTGTGCATATGTGCACTTATGACATATTGAGTCTATGCATGTTTGCCATAATGCCCCATCAAGTCTATACTATTTTCACAAATGTCTGATTATCTTATATCTTGATGGACTAACAGGACAACTGCATGTAACAATTAAGAAGGGCACGTGATCCAAGGTGGATCATCCCTGAAAGGAATTGCCACGTGGACTCCTACTCACCCAGATTCTGACACGTGGCCAAGACATTCCTGAAGTTTCCTGGCGGGAGTGTTCTCTCCACACTCCTAGGGCGAGAGCTCGAGAGTCTTAGACTGAAGGAGTATATACGATCCTTTCCTGCCATCAATATAACTATTCCTGAAGAAGAAGAAGAAGAAGAAGAGAAGAATAGAAGAACAAGAATCATCTGAGAGCAGCAGCAGCGTAGAGCAGAAGTGAAAAAGAGAGAAAGCTCGTGAGATCGAGAGAAGAAGAAGAAAAAGAAAGAGAGAGAGTGAAGAGAGAGCTCGAGGAGAAGAAGATAGAAGACTTTGCTGAAAATAAGTTCCACTGGAATATGGATCAAATCCAATCCAATCCGCTCCGTGGGAGCCACAGTTGTGTTGCTATCGTTTACAGCTTTCAATCGCTGTGTTTTATCATCTTTTGTTTTCTTTTGAACTTTGTTTCAAGCTGTTAGTCAGCAGAGCAAGCTGCGACTCTCAGCGGTTTTAGAGGAGGATTCCTCTAGTAGGCTAAGCTGTATTGCCCAGCGGGTCAAGCTGTTAGGAAGTGGATGGCTAAGGTGTATTGCCCAGCGGAAGCAAGCTGTGATGCTCAGAGGTTGTAGGCAAGCTGTGAGGCCCAGCAGTTAAGCTATGTATCAGCGGGAATCCACACTCTGGTTTGAGTGTGGGGTGGACGTAGGTTTGGATGACCGAACCACCTAAAAATCTTATGTCCATCATGGTTTGATTGCATTGTTTGATTCGCTAGATGTATGCCTAGGCTCGACCTATATTTCTCATCTAGTGGGTTTCTAGTTTGCTTACCGAGCATTTGAATATGGTCTTGAGAGAATCACTTTGGATTCTTAATCATTGTTCACCTCATCCTATAGAGCTTGACTGGTTTTAATTCCGCATCTTTGTTTGTTACAGTCAGCTTTTAATTGGGGAAATTGTATAAGGGGTTTCATTCACCCCCCCCTCTGTATCCGGGCCTTGCACCTTACGTTGGTATCAGAGCATACCATCTAGGACTCATTTGACCTATCACTTGGTATCAGAGCTGGTCTCTGTGTATTCAGATCTAACGATCTATAGAGGATCCTGCTGATTTAGGTGCTACTCTTGTTGCTGTGTATCCGATTTTGATCGAGGGCTATTGGCTCACTGCTCAGTGATTGCTTTGTGCGTTGAAGATGTTTACTATCTATCTTTATGGCTCGTCCATGTGCTTTTGATGGTTCTAACTTCAGCAAGTGGTTGGGAGGTCTTTGTATCTATATGAATTCCATTGATCCAAATCTATGGAATCTCGTATCAAAAGGCCCACATAATTTGCCTCGAAATCAGACTAAGTGGTCCAATGAGGACAGATCAAAGAACCGTGATAATGTCACGGTTCTTAAAATTTTGAGAGATGCAGTGAGTACTGACAAATTTCCCTTCGTTCTCAGGTGTGCATCTGGAAACGAAATTTTGGACAGAATAACCGCTGCAAATGGGGAGCAAGAGGATAAATGCTTGATGGCCATTTGGAGAAAGAATGATGATGATACTGCTTCTCAGCTAAGCTCCAGATCAGAAGAACCTTCATTTGATGAATTGGTAGTGATGTATGAAGACTTGTTAAAAGTGTCTAAGAAAATGAAATCTGAAAATAAAAGATTGAAGAAAAAGATCGAACAAAGTAAATCTGAGTTCTCTTGTGAAGTTTGTCCCACTTTGAAGAAGTCCTATGATATGTGCCTAGTAGATGTTCATAATAGCAAGGAACATATTTCATCCTTGAAATATGAGAATCAAGAATGCTTAAATAAAATCTCTGAATTGGAAGATCAGCTGAAGACTAAAAACGATGAACATCAAATAAAATTACAGGAGTTGAATAAGATGAACTGTGAAATGGACAAACTGAAACTTGAAAACACAGAATTTTAGAAAAATAATGAAAATCTTGAAGCTAGAATAAATGAAATTAATGGGGAAGTTTCACATATTGCGTCTGTAGAGTCAGATTGCAACAAATGCTCATTTCTAAGAGAACGCAATGAAGATCTCTATCTGGAAAATGAATGGCAGAGGAAGTTGATTGACTCCCTCAAGGAAGATCATAAAGACTTGCTGGCTGCAAAAATTGAAGTTGAACAAAGAGAAGAAAAACTGATTGAGAGACTGGACACAATTTCCAGTAGTGAAAAATATGATGAAGAAAATGAGAAGTTGGTAAAAAAAATTGAAAAACTAAAACAGTTGAATGATGCTATATCTGAAAGACTTCTTACATTAGAAAAGGGAAAATCTGTTAGTATAGAAGAAACTGAAAGACTGTGCAATCTGGAACAAGAAATTGAGAAATATAAAACTACAAACAAGGTGCTAAGTGAGTGTCTTAATTGTAGTGAACAGGAGATTGCCAGTTATGAATTACACATTGCTTCCCTAGAAAACAAAATTCATGATCTGGAAAACTCACCATCCAAGTATGCTAAAAATAAAGGAAAAATGAAAGCTGTCATGGAAGGTGAGGATGATAATTTAAGAAAGGGGATTAGTTGCAGTTCTGGTGTTAAAGAAATTATTAGAAACCATCTATACACCACTTTTGTCCAAAGCTCTGATGTAGCTGGTACCTCAAGTCAATCCCCAAAATAAAATAAAAATCTGAAAACACCTTCATCATCAATATTTCAATTTAAGGCTCAGAGAAATGAAAAACAAACAAAAGCTTTGAAAAAGGGTAAACAACTGAAAAAGAATGCTTATATGAATAAAGTCAAGGTTGTCCCTGCCTGTGTTGTTAACTCTGCTAGCTATGTGGAATCTGATGGGTTAATACATGATGTTCATAAGTCTGTTACTCATTCGCATACACATGAAAAAAATGATTCATGCCTTTAATGCCTTTACTGTGGTAAGCTAGGGCATGTAATGCATGACTGTGAATTAATGATGGAGGATGAGCATATTTGTGGAACAATGCATTCTAAGAACTCATTCGTTAGAAACCATGCTACTAGGAAATCTGATGACTCTTGTCATTACTGTAGTAGATATGGTCATTTCATGAATAAATGTTTTGTCATGAAAGAAGATGATAGGATGCATGCTAAATCCTCTGCAAATCATCATGGTTCCTATAAAAACAAACCTCCTTCAAACCAGCACATCACATGCTTTAATTGTAACAAGTCTGGTCACAAGGCTATTGAATGCTGGTCAGGGTCTCATTGGGGTAAAACTGGCTCCAGTAGTAAGCACATCAGGTGCTTTGAGTGTGGGAAGAATGGGCATACAGTCAAGGACTATTGGCATGCTCAGGGAAACACATTTATTCCAAAATCTGTTAAAATCCCTGTTAAAAGACATGCTTTTGATAAGAGCCCTAACAGAATGAATTTCTCATGTCTCAATTATGGAAAGCCAGGTCATAAATCTGTAAATTGTTCATGTAAACAACAGAAAGTTTCATGCTCATGCACATAGAGTTCATGCTTTTGTTGGTGTGCATAATAAGGTCAAAAACTCTGTTGGTACATGTAGATACTGTGGTAAATTTGGACACTCCATGGCCAACTGTTATTTGATGAAATTTGATGATAATGTTGCTAAGGAACTGTTTAGAACACCTATTAGGGATAATACAGGGCCCAAGGTTGCTTGGGTTCCTACTAGATCAAACTGATCAAATTGTTATAGATGTGCCTTGGAAAGGAATAAACGGGGGTCAATAAACCAAGGCACTCAAAAATGAAACCCCCAGGATCCTACACTTCAGGTCAGTTCTGCAAACTCTCTTTAAATTATGTCATCTGACATTATGTGTTTGAGATGTTTGCATATCATGTGAATCTATTCATGCTTATTTAGAATCAAATAAAAATCTAAAATGAACTTGGTGTCTCAGGTAGTCTCTCTCTCTGATTGCAGTGCATGTTTGATCCATGAGCATAAATCATAAAATCATGTGTTGGGTTTTCATTGCATACAATGCATTTAGTCAGGGGGAGTAGATGAATGATTTTCAAAAAATTCATCTCATAAGATGACCCATTGCATCTAGACAGGGGGAGCATTATTGACTCATTAATCCTTTTTAATCCGGCCTCTTCCTGTCCGATATTTGAATTACTCTATTGCTCCTGTGTATTCCACTTGAATTCTTTATTGTCATTACATGACAAGCTGATCTGTCTGTATTCCAGACTCAGCTACCATATTTTGATCTGCATAACCTTGATGCTCTCTTCCTGATTGCTGCTATTTGTACTGCCAGCTTATCCTACTCACTCACATTTCTTCAAGCTGGTCTGACTGGTTTGGTTCCATGTGATGAATCCCATAGAATTACTCTCTCTTGATTAATCATCTGCTGAAATCCTTTGAACATATGTTCAAATTCTTTCATATCAGAACTTTGTGCTCTGGTGTAGACAAGTTGTTCAGTTGTATTGATTGGACTGATTTGAGAAATCTAAGTTGTGTACCCTATTTATATGTCTGAAATCTTAGAAGAAATTCCTATCATACAGGGTTAAGAATGTCCACTGATTCAGATTGGTATAAGTCTAATGTATTCTCGGATTTGAATTTGAATGTTTGAAAGTATCTGAATCATAAGTTTTAATAAATCTTAACCACCCATGTCATAAAATATCTAGACTAATTCATCTGAATTCTGAAAATATGAGATCAAGGCTACTTTGGTAGAGATACATAGAGCTAGTATTATTTTTAAACACTAATTTTGAAAAAGGTTGTCTAAGAAGAAAAATAGTTATCAGAGCAATGACCTTGGTCACTGAGAAACTAGGTCCTCTATCAAAGTAATAGAGTAAACCTAAGTCATGAAGTGCCATAGTTATCTCTGGTGGAAAAATGATTGAAAATCTGATAGAGCAATGGCATGATTGTGTTGAGTAACTGGGGATTCTGGCATCTAGTCAAGGTGTCTCCTCATGTAAAAAGACATTTCATTTGCTAACTCTGTTCTCACATCTAAGAGGCAATGTCAGTTATCACACTGAGTAACTGGGTCACTTCACCTAAGACGTGTTGTGCCTCATGTAAAAATGTGTTGATCAACTAAAATTGCTCAAGAAAAATAATGTGCTGATCAAAAGTAAATATCTTGCAAATTCAGTCAACCTCACATTCTAGTAAAGGTGGTTAATCTCAATACTACCATATGTAACTCTCAAAGGAGTCATTGAGATTTTTTGTGTAAGATGGAAGATGATTAATCTGGAGCATTGCTTGATTAGATTAGTTGGTTAATCTTTATTAAAACTTAGTTTTAGATATGAGTAATGAATTTAATTGCCAGATTCAATATACATCATGCTTAAACCAGGTGGATAATGTAGGTTAATTCATAACCCCTTATGATAGGAGAGTCTATCCTTACATGGACTTATACCTGTGGTACCTGCTATATGGTAATTTCTTCTGATCAGTTTCACCTCTGACAACTTGATCATCCACCTGTTGGTCACTTCCTGATCTGTGACTGTCATATCTTGCTCAATCTCTACTAAATGATTCTTGAAAATCCTGCGCTATGTGTGCACTCATATCACTCTATCTCTAGCTATCTTTACTAAGTTTACATCGTCAGTTCCACTCACTACACTATTGGTCCCTAACGAATTACTCTTGTAACCAGTTCTGGTTCTGTGGACCTTTTGTAGATTCTAAGAAATCCACTTAGAACAATTAAAAATAAAAGAATTAAGCATGCACGATGTGCTAATAAGGAGAGTGATCGCCAGAGGGGTTACCTCAAAAAGAAGGGAAATTGATCGCGAATACCTGGTGAGAAAAGGGATGCGGGATGATTGTGGATTTCTTCCTCCTCCTTCTACCGGCCAGCCGATGAAGGGGGTTTCTCTCTTTGATTACCCTTAAACAAATCACAAACAACCAAAGATAAAATATGATTAGCCAAAGTGTAGTATCAATCCTCAAATAGAATAAGATGGTGAAATAATAGCATGAATTGTGCACCTTTTGGTTTCTTTAAAACCCCTAGAGAATTAGGGAAAGGAGGTGTGATGCAAAGCTAATGCAAAAGACTGTGATGAACGATGATGAAATAATGAAATAAGCCAACGTAAAGAACTCCATGATGTTCCTGACAACAGTAGAGGGAGAAGAACGAATATGATAGCCGTGGGATGCTGTATCCGAAAGGAGGAAGAATCAATCAAACAACAGCAATCTGTTTCTTTCTGTAAAAAAAAAAACAAACTCTCTGCTCAACCTGTTGCTCTGCTAAGCTCTTCTTTGCTTCTAACTCCTTCTCTCACCTCTCTAACCTCTTCTAACCCTTTCTAACCCCTTGCGCGAGCTCAACCCAGGGGGATATTTATAGGGTGCAAAACACAGATCTGATGGGATAAGAACAGGCAAGACTCATCTACGGCAAGGTCTCTACTTCCCCAATCGAGCATGGTGACCAAAACATAGCAGGGAACTCTCCAGGAAAGGTATGTTCAAGCAGGACTCGGAAGGGTGGAAGACGACCCACGGAAAGGCGTTATTCGAAATTGACGACCTGGGACAAGGCGTTAATTAAAATCACGACTGGGACAAAGGCGTCAATTCATGGATTTAATTTTAGTAATGAAAACATTCTTTATTTGAGAATGATGAAGAGAGAGGCGTTAATTCAAAACACGACCCAGGGAGGGACGTTAATTCTTTTTTCTAATTTTGAGTAGGATTTGTAAAAGTCCAGAAACTGACGCCTTTTGGATCAGTCATCCTTTCTTTGAGAAACGCCTCGGCCCAAGCCGTTATTTAAAACACGCCCTACGTAGAGTCGTGAATTACAAAAACAATTAGAAAATGGCCTAAAAACACACAAAAATAGAAAAACTTCATATTATGGAAATATTGAAGTTCACTTTGGGGCGTTAATATGGTGACATGAGATTTAATCAACATAGTATCAATTTTGGCGTGTCTACAATATGGACAGGGAGATTCATCCCCGACAAGTTTCTGTTACCAGAATAGTCCACTTGCGCCAGTGAGAATGTAGGCTGGCGTCCGACCACCTCCACCTCGCCACCGAATCCCCTCCCCATCAGGCCGACTGAGCGCCCCTCCCTGCGTGGTGGCATTGGTTGGTTGTAACATTAATTTCCCTACCCCACGATCACCCTCCTGCGTGAGGTGTAGTGGTGTACCCATTTATCGCAGGTCAAGCGGCATCGGCGCAGCGTGCGGGTTGTGTTCCCACGCTTCCCCGCTCACCCATCGTCTCCTATCGGAATCGGTTTCTTTAAACTGATTTGCGTAAGCGCTCAGTCCCCTCTCCTGGTCATTCCTTTGCCTATTTAGTATCATCTCTTACTGCCGTCGGATGGAGATTGAGTGCTTGACCCCGAATTCCCCTTCCTTCTGCGCACCACCGCGGCATGAGTTGAGTGAGCCACCACATAACCCATGCCCTCGGCGTGCTGGCCGCCCATGAATCGTGGGAATCCCAACCCCTCCAGGGGTCGACCTGAGCCGTGCCAAGCCTTGGAATAGCAAGGTCCCGCACCGGACCCTCACTACCATCCCCAAATTGCCTTCGGGAATGAGTGCGCACCGAGTGAGTACAACTGCCAAAATTGATTCCATTGTCTTGTGTGTTTGCTTGCGAGTCTAGGTCCGAGGATCATCCTATCATCCCATTGCATTCCTAGGTCGTCCCACATCAGGTGGTATCAGAGCTTTCGGCTGGCTATGAGTCGACTAACCCACGAGTAAATCGAATGGTGAATTGTGGAAGGGCAGATTAAGGCTATCCGGAAACCTTCACTATGCATGAGAATGAACTCCGCCAAGTACTGGAGGTGCGTCGCCATTGCCATTCCCCACCTTCCCTAGGTCGTCTCACATCAGGTGGTATCAGAGCAAGTCATTGACTTGTTCTCACAAGTCAAGTCCCAGGGCATGCTTGCATTAGAGTCATCATCGGGTCATCCCGTGCATCATCACTTCCCTATTAGAATGGCTACCTCATACCGGTCACATCCTACTTTGTAGTACCCCGATTTATTAAAGAATAAAATTTAGAGAAATTAATAAGAAATTCCTTAAGAAATAGGATAAGTAAAATTTCAAACATTTTGTAAAAATCTGGAAAAATTAGAATCTCGTAGTGGATAAAGCGCTTAGTAAAATTGTCTTCTGTGACTAGCCCAAATAAAATTCGTAAACAAGCCGAATTAGAAGATTAAGGCCCAAAACCACACTTAGCCTAATTAGACCTTAAAACGTAAAATTCGAGCCCAATACTAAACCAATTAAGTTAAAACCGGATGCAAATGAACGGTAAGGATCAACTCTTCGTTTCCCCTCTGGTTAATCTCCGAAACCCTAACCCTAGGAGGTGTATTTGGCGGCGGAATGGCGGATTGACTTGGTCTCGCGCGAATCTCGCACGTCCGCGGTGCAAGGGCTCTATCTTCACGATTAGGACTCCCCAGACGTAATTGAACCTATATAATCGAACCTAAGCCACCCTAGAATCGTTTAGTTGCTGTGGCTGTCAGAGAGGAGGTCGATCGAGGGAGGATTTCGACGATCATCGACGGTGTGTACCTAGCACGATCGGCTTCCCTTTTCTTCCTTCACCCTTCGATTAAGGTAGGTAATAGCAAGCCAAACCTTAACTATTATATATCAATAGAAGCGTTGTCCTGTCCTCTTTCCATTGATCTAGAAAGCCCTAAATTTCATCTAGTATCCTGCTAGGATTTTGAGTTTTAGTGGAAGGATGCTAGAACTAGGGTTAACTATGTTCCATCTCAATTTACGTAGGCATTTCAGGCACTAAACATTAAATTGATCATGCTATCTTGTATAACTTTTCATGCTCGTTCTATTGATAGTAAAAGCCCTAATTTTCATGCTCTATATTGTTCGTAATTAGTTATTTTTGCTAACCCTAGCCAACCCCGTCGGAGACGGGCAAGGCGAAGGGGCGGCGAACTGATCTGACTTGCGCGGCCTCTCGATAGACCACCCATATTCTATAGGCGGCCTATTTTCAACCGTCCATATGTTTTACCTTCGATCGGTGTTGTAGATTGCGCGGTGTAACCCTAACCGCCATTTCCTTTAAGCGGCCAGTCCCAGACCTTGCACTGTTCCCAGCGACACATTACAGATCGCTCATCACCAGCAGGCCTTCGGACCTGAGAGGTTGTGAACGGCCTATCGTGCGACCGTCGAGGCCAGTGAGCGGTTCTGCACGAACTGCCCAACTATACAGAACTGCTTATTTTCTTTTTAGCATGATTTATCTTAGTAAATTTATGGTTAATGGTAAGTTAGCAATCCACATGACAACTCGAACTTATGGAAGTAAACAATCAGGAATTATGCTAGGTTATTTTCACTTGATCTTGATTCATCATGGCCTTGACTTATTTCAATATGTTAATTTCAAACATGATTTCATAAAACTATTAGGATTGTTTGACAGTCGTTCTACTCCGGTAGGATTGACTGACCGCTATACTTAGTTTTCGATGGTTTGACAGCCTCATTTCCTTGTAATGGTTGGGACTCTCCGCCTGATATTCCTTCCGTCGGACTAGGACCTTCATTACGGGACCTCCGTAAGCCCCCGCGAGCCTAGGATTCCCACTAGGATGCCGGGCAGGTTGTACCACCAAGACCTGAACTTGTTTACGTGATCGAACTGCTTGAATTACTGTGCTGTGAGTCACGGCTCAATGTGGACTGACTGAGTTTTGAACGGTTAGAATCGAACCGTTTAACTCAATAGACGGCCCATTATGAACCGTGCATTTCAATGCCATCTTATCACTAGAGGAAAAAATGGGAGGTACCATGGGTTTTATTAACTCCATGATTGATTTCCAAGGCTTTGTTGCTGTATCTGGACTATTGGATGCTGGTTACTCAGGTAGTACTTATACATGGTCTAATAACAAGGTGGGGCTAGGAACATCCGGGCAAGATTGGATAGAGTATTGTTTAATGAATGTTGGGCTGACAAGGCTTCTGCTTTAACTGTTAAGCACCTGCCTAGGGAGCCATCAAATCACTCTCCCATGCTACTATACTTCCCTGCTATAAGTCCTGGTCCTAGCCGGTTTGTTTTCCAACATATGTGGCTTGAAGACCCCAATTTTAAACAGGTGGTGCAGAATGTTTGGAGCACCAACCAATATAGCCACTATAATACATTCTATACTCTGCAACATAAGCTTAAAGCCCTCAAAGGCTCTCTCCGACAATGGAATAAAGAGCACTTTGGTAACATCTTTGACAACATTGCCCAAGCTGAGGAGAAGGTGGCAATGGCAGAAGCAATTTTTGATGCTGATCCATGTGAGGAAAACATGAGTTCTCTGCAACTTAAGCAAGCTGAGCTGCGGAAAAACTTACATAGAGAGGAAATTTACTGGGGACAAAAGGCTAGAATCAAGTGGCTTCAACAAGGGGATAGGAACACTAAGTTCTATCACCTGCAGGTCAAACAAAGGAGATCTAGGATGGCCATTCACAGAATACAAATTGATAATGGGGAATGGTGTGAAGATGACACTGTCATAAAAGGAAAAGCAGTGGAGTTTTTCAACAAACAATTTACCACCTTTGAACATCAAATAAAGCCTGAACTGCTAGAGACTGTTCCACACTTGGTTTCTGAAGAAGATAACTATCTACTCACTCTAATCCCTGAAGCTGAGGAGATAAAAGAAGCTGTATATAGTTTGTCTCCGGACAGTGCCCCAGGGCCGGATGGATTCACAGGTTTTTTTTCACATCTTGTTGGGATATTGTAGCTGCTGATATCATAAAAGCTGTGCAATGCTTCTTCAAAGGTATGCCCATGCCGAAGGGCACCACATCTTCCTTGATTGCTCTCATCCCAAAAGTAGCATCCCCTTCTACTTTTGCTGATTTGAGGCCAATCAGTATGTGCAATTTTTCATATAAGATTGTGTCCAGAATTATTAGCAACAGGCTGACTAATATCCTCCCAAATATTATCTCTAAAAACAAGGGGCTTTTATCAAAGGAAGAAATATAGTGGATACTATTTCTTTGGCTTCAGAGATGATGAAAGATATAGGAAGAAAGGTGAGAGGTAATAATCTGATTCTTAAACTGGACATGGCAAAAGCCTATGACAGGCTGGAATGGGATTTTTTACTGCAGGTCATGAAAGCTTTTGGATTCTCTAAAATTTTTTGCTCTCTTATTGAAATAATGATAAACAACTGCCGGTTCTCTGTTATTTTTAGTGGCTCACCTGCGGGATATTTTAAATCAACTAGAGGAGTAAGGCAGGGAGATCCGTTGGCTCCTGCCTTATTCATCATTGCAGAGGAGGCTCTCAGCAGAGGCATATCAAAATTATTCCAAAGTGGGCATATTCAATACTTCCAAGTGCCTAGGGGATGCATTCAGGTCTCTCATCTATTGTATGCAGATGATACAGTAATTTTCCTCAATGGGGCATCCAGGAATATCAGGAAATTGTTATCATTTATCAGGATTTATGAGGAATCATCTGGACAAAAGGTGAATGTTAGCAAAAGCATTTACATTGTCTCTAACAAAGCAAATAGCGCAACTATCCGGAGAATCTCTGAATTGATTGGTTTTCAGCATAAATCAGGATTAAACTCCTATCTTGGTGTTCCTATCTTCGAAGGCAGGAAAAAGGTGTCTTACTACAAGTACCTGTTGGACAAGATTTGTACTAGAATGGAAGGGTGGCAATCAAAGTTCCTGTCGCAGGCAGGTAGGGTAAGCCTCATCAATTCAGTCCTGCAATCTATTCCATTATACATAGCTAGTGCATCATGTCTGCCATCCACTATTATTGATATAATTAATAGAATGTGTGCCAACTTCTTCTGGAGCCAAATGGATGGCTTGAAGCGACAATGGGTTTCTTGGTCAAATGTTACAAAACCTGTCGAGGAGGGAGGCCTTGGCATAAGGAGCTTGAAACACATCCAAGTTGCAATGGTGGCAAAACAGATCTGGGGCATCACCCAGGGCTCATCTCTTTGGTCTAGATATGCAAATTCTAAATACATAAAAGGTCACCTTAGATCTGCTGTCAAGCCTTTTCGGGTGGTGTCCGAAGAGACGTTTTCAATAAAGCAAAATAGCTTGTTCTTGAAAACACTAGATGGGTTCCCATGGATGGTAAATCCATCGATATACTTAAAGACAACTGGTGCGGAACAGTGATTGATCTTGAAGGAGATGCTCCGAAGACCACGCTGTGGGAAGCCAGACAAAACCCAGATTGTGGGGTTTGGTCTCACATTCCAAACCATTTTGTTGGGATGATCAAATCTATGCAGTTCCTTTCGAAGACAGATAAATGTGTATGGGCAGCAACAAATGATGGCCATTTCTCTTGCAAGTCAGCATATAATTTAGTCCGGCCTACAGGTAATTACAGACCCTCTCTTAACATGATTTGAGGGAACTGTATTTCACCAAGGGCATCTTTGTTCTGCTGGAGACTTCTTCATTTGGCAATTCCAGTAGACTGCACAATTAAGGAGTGTGGTATTAGCATCCCTTCAAAATGTGTTTGCTGTACAGACAACCACCAGGAGGAAAATTTAGATCACCTTTTCCTGGACAGTCAGATGGCTAAGGCTTTATGGACACACTTCAGTCTTCTCTTCGATCCCCGGTGCAGGGGTTCCATATCTATCACTGCCAAATGCTGGGATATTATCAAATCTGCAAATATTGCTAACCTCTATGGATATGCATCTATTCTATCCATGCTACATATCATTTGGGAAATATGGAAATAAAGATGTAAATCCAAATACGAAGACAAGGGAAGCTCTTTCAGATCCATGCAACAACATATCTGAAATCAAGTAGCTTATTTCCTTTAGCAGAAGCAATTCCGCATGGCACCTTCACATGATGAAAAAATGGCCTTGGGTCGGTATGAATTCTTATATTCTATCATTGCAAAGATTCCAAAAATCATAAAATGGCATTGTTCGAATAATGGATATGCTCTCAATGTTGATAGAGCCTCTAAAGGCAACCCAGGACCCACTGGTGGGGGTGGGTGCCTGAGGGGAGGCGGAGGTGAATTCATATATGGTTTTTTATACTATTATGGAGTGGGCACGAACCTAATGGCTGAGGCTAGGGCTCTTCTTGATGGGCTGAGAATGGCGGCCAAAAGTGGGCTCTCTATGGCAGTGATATATACAGATTCAAAAATTCTTTCAAATATGATGCAATCTAATGAACCTCCCCCTTGGAAAATCTACAGATGGTGGAATGAAATTACAGAAATTCTCAAGAAACATAAGTGGAAGGTACAGCACATCTACAGAGAGGGGAACTCTGTTGCGGATGCCCTGGCCTCTTATGCATGTATAACCCGGTCCAACAATGATTTCAGAAGTTGGAAAAGCCTTCCCAGCCGAGCTCGTGGGTTTGCAACTATTGATGCGGCATGCCTTCCAAGTTGGAGAATATATTTTGTAGATATCTTGAATTCATATCTTTTACTGCTCCTTTTCCAGGGGAGTGCCCCGTGGACAAATTGTATATGACGTATTCATTGGCAATAATACTAGGGCCAGGTGCTATTGATGGTGGTAGCACAAAATGTGCACCCCCACAATAGTAACCATAGGTCTCATTTTATATAAAAAAAAAACCATGCATTTCCTGGCCAAGTGCCACTTACATTGGTCGATTAACCTTGTTCTATCTTCGACCAAATCATGTTTAGATCGACCCAATAAGCCCTAGGCTGACCAGTGGAGAATGGGCTGGACCCTGGTTCAGTTCTGCCTCACTTATGGTAGCCCGGAGCCCATTTTTGGGTGGATTTCTAGTCTTCTAGTTAGGCCCAGTTTGAGCGGTCTGACTAAAACCGTCAATATACTAGAACAGATCTTATTGGACCGTTCATCCATTGAGCGGCCCTATAAGGACCATTTACCTTGTTCTTGGGCTTACAGTTCTTCTAGTCACGTGCGGCCCAATTCTGACCGTTCTATCTAGAGCGGCCCAGGATGGACCGTTTATCCTTGACTTCGGTGAGACTGATCCTCAGCCCAATTCTGTCCTGAACGGTCCAGTACAGACCGTGTATAGTTTGAGCGGCCCATTTTAGACCGCGTATCATCCAGAAGTGATTTTTCCGTGGTTATACGTGTGTGAATCCAAGGACGTGATTGATTCATGATAATTTGAACTTTCTGGTCAAGTATCTCTTCGACTTACCCTTGGAATTCTCCAAGGTAAGTTCTATATCTTGTCAGATTGGCCATTTAACTTGATTAATGTCTCAACATAACTTGGATCTTGGATCCATTAAATCAATGTTAATGCATCATAAGGGCCCGGTCTAGTCCTGGGAGAAGCACCCGAAAAGTACTTGTGCCCCGGGGAGTTTGAATGACATGGTGAGGCATTGCACCGAGTGCATGACTAGCATGATGTCTACGATAATAATCTATTACTTGAATCTTTTCTTGACTTGGTTAGTTCCTACTTGTTGGCCAATTTCCAGTTATATCATGATCTTGCTTTCTCTTTATATTCTTGTTTCGTCATATCATCATTTTGTTTCATTACTTATTTTCTCGCATATAATTGTAATTAATTGGTTAATCACTTAAACTTGCCTATTATTACCTACTGAGCATTCGCTCACCCAGTTGTTCCCCCTTTTCAGGTAGCTCAGGTGAGGATTCACAGACTGATGGGGACGGGCAAGAGTGATGGCCATGGAGCGAACCAGTTAGAAGCGTGTGGAGCCAGTCATAGTTGTTTGTGTCTATTTATGTTTTAGAGTGTGTGGTGGAAGAATTGTAATTCGAAGTCAGCAATTGTAATAGTGTCAAGTGGATGTTAAGTTGAAAGTTTGTTCAGTGGGTTTATGTGATTGGAATATGGATTATTTAAATGATTATTTAGTGAATGAAGTTTTTTTTCTGTTCATGGTGTTTGTGTTGACCCTTAGCGTTAGTATATCATGTCTGTAAATCAACATATTATTAAGTATTTCTACTGTCAGTCCCGATATTCTGTGTCGGGGCGTGACAGTTAGGTGGTATCAGAGCCTAGGTTTCTAATATTCCTAGGTTTTCTAAGTTCTAGGGTTCTAAGTGATGTCGTAGAATCTATAACCCTTGTTATAAGTCTAAGAATCCGACCTAGTGAGAATTGGGTAGAGACTTGGGTTGAGTTAATAATCTAATTCTGAACTATTCCTTCTAAATGATCCTAAAGTAATCTATTCTACGTGTAGGACATTCTAATGGCAGCCAAACGTGCACAATGGCGAGACATGCAGCGAACGGTTCAAGGACTTACTCGGGCCTTGCAGTAAGTGGCCCAAGGAGGAGTGGCGAACAACGGAGCTGGCGATCTTCACCGGAACTTTCATGGGATGAATCCCCCGCGTTTTGGAGGTTCAACCGATCCCGATGAAGTCGAGCACTGGCTAAAGGAGATGGAGAGGATCTTCGAAGTGATGCAGTGCAGTGACCAGGAGCGTGTTCTTTAAAAGACCTTCCAGCTGGAACGTGATGCGAGAACATGGTGGGATGCAGCAAAGGCTACCCTCGGTGATAGACAAGTTTCATGGAAAGAGTTTGAGGAGCTCTTTAACGGTAAATATTTTTCTGATAGAGTACAAGAAAGGAAAGCGGTTTGCGGCTTTGAAGCAGCGGAGTTTATCGGTGGCGGAATACAAAGCTCAGTTCTCTCGATTATCTCGTTATGTCACTCACTTGATATCTACGGAGAAGATGAAGGCCAAGCATTTTCTCAACGGGCTGAAGTTACATTACATCAATCAGTTGGCACCAATGGAAATTCAAACGTATGCGGAGATGGTAAGGAAAGCTCAAGTCTTGGAAGATACCTTGGAGATGACGGAGAGAATCCATGGAAAGAATGTTAAGAAGGAACAGTCTACTGGATCCGGGAGTGTCAAACCAGGTAATGGCAAGAAGAGACCAAATGGCGAGTCTGGATCATGGAAGAATAAAATGCCGAAGAATGAAGACAAGAAGCCTGGCCTGATTGTGCCATTTAAAGGCGTGTGTAAGTATTGTGACCGTCCAGGTCATAGGATGGAAGAGTGCTGGCACAAGCTGGGCACCTATTTGTGTTGTTGTAGTAGGGACCATCGTATCCCTGAGTGTCCCCTTTTGTCAGATCAAGCTACCCCGACTAAGCCCCAAGGAAACAAGAAGTAGCAGGGCAAGCTCCAAGCCCTACAAGATGATGATGCAGGAACCACCGAGGAGGGTGGACTCGTTGAAGGTACTCTTATTATACATGATAAGCCATCATTCATTCTATTTGATACCGGTGCCACTCATTCTTTTGTTTCTTAGAAATTTGCTAAGTCTTTTGCTGTGAAGCCGGTCTTGATGAATTCCCCGTTAGAGATTTCAACCCCTATTGGTTCCAGTTCAGCAATTAAGTATTTCTATCCTTCTAGTAAGGTTATGATTAATGAACAGAACTTGCTAGCTGACTTAGTTCACATGGATATGAAAGATTATGATGTAATTTTAGGAGCAGATTGGTTGGCTAAGTATGAGGCCAATGTTCATTGCAGTTCTAATTCGGTGTCTTTTTCTAGACACCCTGGACTTTCTTTTATAGGGGTTAGGCCTACTAATGTAACTGAAGTTAGAAGTTTCCTAAGCCTAGCAGGCTATTACCGGAGGTTTATTAAGGATTTCTCCAAACTTGCGGTGCCTTTGACAAGATTAACCCGCAAGGAGAACAAATTTGACTGGTCAAAGGATTGTGAGAGAAGTTTTTAGACTTTGAAGGAATGTCTAACTACTGCCCCTGTTTTGACTTTACCATCTGGAGAAGGAGGTTTTGTGGTGTATACTGATGCTTCAGGCATTGGTCTAGGTTGTGTGCTCATGCAGCATGGGAAAGTGATAGCCTATTCTTCTAGGCAGTTGAGGAAGCATGAAGAGAACTATCCTGTTCATGACTTGGAACTTGCAGCTGTGGTGTTTGCCTTGAAAATATGGAGGCACTACTTGTATGGAGAGACATTTAGGTGTTCTCATATCATAAGAGTATGAAGTATTTATTTTCTCCGAAAGAACTCAATATGAGGCAGAGGAGATGGCTGGAGTATTTAAAAGACTTTGACTTCTCTATAGAATATCATCCTAGAAAAGGAAATGTAGTAGCAGATGCTTTGAGTCGCAAGCCAATAGCTAAGTTGTCGCATCTCATGTTGCAAGAATGGAGACTGTTGGAACAGTTAGCTAGTTTGGATCTCAATGTTGACAAGGATCATGTTACGATTGCTCAGATTCAACTCAGACCAGAAGTGTTAATGGAAATCAAGTCTTTGCAAGACAATCACCCAGAGTTGGTAGAGATCAAGGAGAGCTTGAGTAGTAGACCTGATTTCATGGTAGCTAACGATGGCAGATTGTTGTTTCAGGGAAGGACCTATGTACCTGATGTAGCTGAAATAAAGAACAAGATTATCGAAGAAGCTCATAGATCCAGATACACTATTCATCCGGGAGGTACTAAGATGTTTAAAGACTTGAAAAGATTCTTTTAGTGGCCGAATATGAAGAAGGAAATTGCGGAATTTGTGAGTAGATATTTGGTGTGTCAGTAAGTCAAGGCTGAGCATTTCAGACCTGCAGAGAAATTGAAACCACTTGATATACCCCAATGGAAGTGGGAGAGTATTGGTATGGATTTCATTATGGGTCTACCTAGGACTCGTAGTGGATTTGATGTAATATGGGTTATTGTTGATAGATTGACTAAGTCTGCTCATTTCTTGTCCATTAAGTCTAAGTGGACAGTTGACGTCTTAGCTGCTTTGTATATAAAGGAAGTTGTAAGAATCCATGGTATTCCAGTCAGCATTGTGTCTGATAGAGACCCTAGATTCACTTCACATTTTTGGAAAGGATTGCAAGAATCTTTGGGAACCCGTCTGAATTTCAGTACTACTTTTCATCCACAAACAGACGGACAAACTGAAATAACCAACCAGATAGTGGAAGATATGCTTAGAGCCTGCATGATTGATTTTGGAGGTAGTTGGAGTGATCACTTGGCTTTGATTGAATTCGCCTACAACAATAGTTATCCGTCTAGTATTCAGATGGCCCCGTTTGAAGCTTTGTATGGAAGAGGCTGTCGATCTCCATTATGTTGGGATGAGGTAGGTGAGAAGCAATGGTTGGGACCAGATCTCATTTTTGAATTATCCAAGAATATCTGTATTATCAGAAATCGGTTGCAAATAGCACAATCAAGACAGAAGAGTTATGCCGACAATATAAGAAGAGCCTTGGAATTTCAGGTTGGTGAGCATGTGTTCTTAAAGGTTTCTCCCATGAGAGGGATTTGAAGGTTTGGCATTCAAGGCAAGCTGAGTCCAAGATATGTTGGTCCATTTGAAATTCTGGAAAGAGTGGGGGAGGTTGCTTACCGTTTAGCACTACCGCCTCAGTTACCGGGAGTACATAATGTCTTCCACGTGTCGATGCTGCGAAAATATGTGTATGACCCCACTCATGTTATTCAAGATGCGGATTTGGAGCTGAAGGAAGATTTGAATTATGAAGAAAGACCTGTCAAGATTTTGGATCATAAGGAGCAGCAACTCAGAAGTCGTTCCATACCCATGGTTAAAGTGCAGTGGAGTCGGCGTGGAACCGAAGAGGCTACTTGGGAGTCAGAAGATACCATGCAGAAGTAGTATCCCGACTTATTCTAGGTGAGTTATCTCGTTCCTCATCTTCTGTAAGTGCAGTGAATTTGGAGGACCAAATTCCTTTAAGTGGGGAAGGGTATAGTACCCCGATTTATTAAAGAATAAAATTTAGAGAAATTAATAAGAAATTCCTTAAGAAATAGGATAAGTAAAATTTTGAACATTTTGTAAAAATCTGGAAAAATTAGAATCTCGTAGTGGATAAAGCGCTTAGTAAAATTGTCTTCTATGACTAGACCAAATAAAATTCGTAAACAAGCCGAATTAGCAGATTAAGGCCCAAAACCACACTAAGCCTAATTGGACCTTAAAACGTAAAATTCGAGCCCAATACTAAACCAATTAAGCTAAAACCGGATGCAAATGAATGGTAAGGATCAACTCTTCATTTCCCCTCTGGTTAATCTCTGAAACTCTAACCCTAGGAGGTGTATTTGGCGGCGGAATGGTGGATTGACTTGGTCTCGCGTGAATCTCGCACGTCCGCAGTGCAAGGGCTCTATCTTTACGATTAGGACTCCCCAGACGCAATTGAACCTATATAATCGAACCTAAGCCACCCTAGAATCATTTAGTTGCTGTGGCGGTCGGAGAGGAGCTCGATCGAGGGAAGATTTTGACGATCATCGGCGGTGTGTACCTAGCGCGATCGACTTCCCTCTTCTTCCTTCACCCTTCGATTAAGGTAGGTGATAGCAAGCCAAACCTTAACTATTATATATCAATAGAAGCGTTGTCCTGTCCTCTTTCCATTGATCTAGAAAGCCCTAAATTTCATCTAGTATCTTGCTAGGATTTTGAGTTTTAGTGGAAGCATGCTAGAACTAGGGTTAACTATGTTCCATCTCGATTTATGTAGGCATTTCAGGCACTAAACATTAAATTCATCATGCTATCTTGTATAACTTTTCATGCTCGTTCTATTGATAGTAAAAGCCCTAATTTTCATGCTCTATATTGTTCGTAATTAGTTATTTTTGCTAACCCTAGCCAACCCCACCGGAGACGGGCAAGGCGAAGGGGCGGTAGACTGATCTGACTTGCGCGGCCTCTCGATAGACCGCCCATATTCTATAGGCGGCCTGTTTTCGATCGTCCATATGTTTTACCTTCGATCGGTGTTGTAGATTGTGCGGTGTAACCCTAACTGCCCTTTCCTTTAAGCGGCCAGTCCCAGACCGTGCACTGTTCCCAGCGGAACAATACAGAGCGCTCATCACCAGCAGGCCTTCGGACTTGAGAGGGTGTGAACGGCCTATTGTGCGACCGCCGAGGCCAGTGAGTGGTTCTTGAACCGCACGAACCGCCCAACTATACAGAACTACTTATTTTCTTTTAAGCATGATTTATCTTAGTAAATTTATGGTTAATGGTAAGTTAGCAATCCACATGACAACTGGAACTTATGGAAGTAAACAATCAGGAATTATGCTAGGTTCTTTTCACTTCATCTTGATTCATCATGGCCTTGACTTATTTCAATATGTTAATTTCAAACATGATTTCATAAAACTATTAGGATTGTTTGACAGTCGTTCTACTCCGGTAGGATTGACTGACCGCTATACTTGGTTTTCGATGGTTTGACAGCCTCATTTCCTTGTAATGGTTGGGACTCTCCGCCGGATATTCCTTCCGTCGGACTAGGACCTTCATTACGGGACCTCCGTAAGCCCCCGCGAGCCTGGGCTTCCCACTAGGACGCCGGGCAGGTTGTACCACCAAGACCTGAACTTGTTTACGTGATCGAACTGCTTGAATTACTGTGCTCTGAGTCACGGCTCAATGTGGACTGACTGAGTTTTGAATGGTTAGAATCGAACCGTTTAACTCAATAGACGGCCCATTATGAACCGTGCATTTCCTGGCCATGTGCCACTTACATTGGTCGATTAACCTTGTTCTATCTTCGACCAAATCATGTTTGGATCGACCCAATAAGCCCTAGGCTGACCAGTGGAGAATGGGCTGGACCCTGGTTCAGTTCTGCCCCACTTATGGCAGCCCGGAGCCCATTTTTGGGTGGATTTCTAGTCTTCTAGTTAGGCCCAATTTGAGCGGTCTGACTAAAATTGTCCATATACTAGAACGGATCTTATTGGACCATTCATCCATTGAGCGGCCCTATAAGGACTGTTTACCTTGTTCTTGGGCTTCCAGTTCTTCTAGTCACGTGCGGCCCAATTCTGACCGTTCTATCGAGAGCGGCCCAGGATGGACCGTTTATCCTTGACTTCGGTGAGGCTGATCGTCAGCCCAATTCTATCCTGAACTATCCAGTGCAGACCGTGTATAGTTTGAGCGGCCCATTTTAGACCGCGTATCATTCAGAAGTGATTTTTCCGTGGTTATACGTGTGTGAATCCAAGGACCTGATTGATTCATGATAATTTGAACTTTCTGGTCAAGTATCTCTTCGACTTACCCTTGAAATTCTCCGAGGTAAGTTCTATATCTTGTCAGATTGGCCATTTAACTTGATTATTGTCTAGACATAACTTGGATCTTGGATCCATTAAATCAATGCCAACGCATCATAAGGGCCCGATCTGGTCCTGGGAGGAGCGCCCGAAAAGTACTTGTGCCCTAGGGAGTTTGAATGACATGGTGAGGCATTGCACCGAGTGCATGACTAGCGTGATGTCTACGATAATAATCTATTACTTGAATCTTTTCTTGACTTGGTTAGTTCCTACTTGTTGGCCAATTTCCAGTTATATCATGATCTTGCCTTTTCTTTATATTATTGTTTCGTCATATCATCATTTCGTGTCGTTACTTATTTTCTCGCATATAATTACAATTAATTGGTTAAACACTTAAACTTGCCTGTTATTACCTACTGAGCATTCGCTCACCAAGTTGTTCGCCCTTTTCAGGTAGCTCAGGTGAGGATTCACAGACTGATGGGGACGGACAAGAGTGATGGCCATGGAGCGAACCAGTTAGAAGCGTATGGAGCTAGTCATAGTTGTTTGTGTCTATTTATGTTTTAGAGTGTGTGGTGGAAGAATTGTAATTTGAAGTCAGCAATTGTAATAGTGTCAAGTGGATGTTAAGTTGAAAGTTTGTTCAGTGGGTTTATGTGATTGGAATATGGATTATTTAAATGATTATTTAGTGAATGAAGTTTTTTTTCTGTTCATGGTCTTTGTGTTGACCCTTAGCGTTAGCATATCATGTCTGTAAATCAACATATTATTAATTGTTTCTACTGCCAATCTCGATATTCCGCATCGGGGCGTGACATACTTCTTCACCTTTCCCAATGGACCCCAAACCCCATGGAATCCCCGCTGCCAATGAGGTTGACTGCATCAACTCCCTCATGGAGGCCATGCCCAACATTTTTGGGTGGCTTGATGATGTCACTACCCAACTCGATCAACTTAGGGGAAATGGGCCCGCACCAGGGGAGAATGAGAGTTACCCCTGAAAAAATATAGATGACCACCACTTTGAACTCTTGAAAGTCAAAACCCCCACCTTTGATGGATCCTACAACCCAAGCCTCTATCTAGATTGGGAGGTTTCTATGGACCAATACTTTAATTGGTACCCCTTGACCGAATAGAGGAAAGTGAGGCTAGCCAAAATGCACCTCTCCAAGCAAGTCAAAACTCGCTGGCTAATGGTTGAGGGTTTAAGGAGGATCCAAAGGCAAGCCCCGATTGACACTTGGGAGGAAATGAAGGCTGAGCATAGGAAGGTCTACGCCCCCCGACACTCCCCCTCCCACCCGGGTAGCCATAGCCCGAGGAGCACGACTCCTCCTCCATCCCCACCCGGCCAGCCTAAGGTCACCCTAATGGCCCAATCACCACAGCTCCCTACTAGCCCTGCCCCCATGAAGAGCACACCTTCCAAGACCAATCAACCCAAACCCCCTCCCCCGTCCCACCTCCCACTTCCTACCCCAATCCGACCCCAACATAGACCCCCGCTACTTCCCCTCCCTACCCCAACCCAATCCTACCTTAACCCACCACCCCGGGTGCACCATTCGGCTACCACCACCCCACCCACCAAGAACCTTCCCATCCCATTTGTAGAAAGCGTCGTGGCCCACACACCCGACCACCTAGAAATGGAGAACACCATGGTCCCTATCCCCACCTTGGTGGAAACCCATGCCCAAATCGAGGAAGAAGCCTCACATTTTGATCTCCACTCGGTGCCATCCCCTCTAGTTGGGACTGAGATCATCTTAAGTTGACCCCTTATTAGTTGGCTAAAGGAGAGCCCGGTTCAAGATCTTACATCCCACATCTGCCCTCCCATGGAGCAAAACCTCCCTATGGTGCCCCTCACTTTCCATCTCACCACCATCCAATCCTACTACAATGTAGAGACTTTGGGTGATCTTATCAAGGGGATGGAATGGCAACTTGAGTTGACTGGCATGTTGACTCTAGAAACCGACCGACCTAAGAGCCTTGACCTCATTCACCTATGTGTCAGGTCCATCACCTAATTTTACACCGTTGGTTGCTACACTAGTGACCTCCTTTTATTCCTCCCTACACCCGAGCAGCCCGACCTTATCCACAATCTAGAACTTGTTGTCTCGGGTAGGAAGCCGATCCATCCCATTGAAACTAATGTCCCATCTCCCTTCACACTAAGAGATAACCCCTAACACGACGAGGATCTTGTGATGTGGGAACTTATGGAGGAAGACCTTACCATCCCAAGCAATGCTTTCTTTGATCCCTTTGATCCTACCAATTGGGAACCATGACAACAACCTACCTCTCTCCCCCCTACCCCGCCGCTGACCTTCCAGTACCTCCCGCACCCACCCCTACAAGTCCATTAAGCCCAACACCCACCTTTGGGGATGAACCATGTGCCTCTCTCTACTCAACCCCAATTATGGAACTCACCACGTCATTGGTTCTGCCAATTGGCAATCACCCAACCTGCTTGGGAAAGCTTGAAGACTAGGTATTCACATGCCAAGTGTCACACTTCCCCCAAAACCATCCTTCCTCGATCCTTTTGATCCCTTCTTTTGGGAACTCTCGAGGCCATCATTCATACTCCAACCCAGCAGAAGTATCAGTCCCATCACCCCCACCTATGTGGGTAACACAAGGATGGCACAAATCCCTCCCCCGCATACACATACCCTTAGGAGCATGAGGCCCATATGGATCACAATGCATGTAATCTTGAGTCCAAAGGGTAAGGAAGTCAACAAGTTCAGATGCACAGGTCCTCCCATACCAATCAAGTCTCTGCATGATAGGAACACACATGGGTGCACTGGTCCCCCGACATTTGTCACACTTTTGCATGATAGATTCACACATGGGTGCCCTGGTCCCCTGACATTTGTCAAACTCTTGCGTGATAGGTTCACCTATGGATGTCTTGGTCCCCCAACATTTGTCAAACTCTTGCGTGATAGGTTAACATATGGATGTCTTTGCCCCTCTACATCAGTCAAACTTTGTAGGACCCACATGCATGATAGGTCGAACTTTAGTTGTCCCGGCCCACCCGTACATGCCATGTGTCTCCATTCCCTAGAATCCCTGCATTCTTACATCGCTAGCACATAGAGCAGGGTAACAAGACTGGCAATAAGCGGGCAAGTACTCACAGGTGCCACTTAGAGTTCCAAGTAGGTGATTCTGGGATGGTGAGAATGGAGCAACCCCTCCCCGGGGCTGCCTCTAAATTGAGGGCACGAGGATCCAGACCTTTCCAACTTCTGAGACGGTGTGGCAACACTGGTTATGAGCTGACCCTGCCAGAGGGCTATGGAGTTCATCCCACCTTCAGTGTGGCAGACCTAGCACCCTATGAGGGCCCCGCGGTGGACCCTAGTGATAGTCTCGAGCCTACACCTGCCTTTGAGAGAGACACCCCGGTGAGCACCCACCAAAATAGCCTGAGCGACCAACGTGAGTAGGTGGAGGTTATACTGGGTGAGCAGAGCACCACCACCAGGAGCAGAGCGCGTCGGCGCTACCTTATGAGGTGGAAGAGCCGACCTCTGATCGAAGATGCATGGTTGAGCAGGGTGGACTTGCAGCGCTGGACCTGGATACGCCAGATCACCACCCCGGCGGATCCATACTCGACGAGGTCGAGTTTTCCCCACCCGGGGGTATGGTGGGGACATCACCTACTACTCTTCATTTTATTTGAGTCATATATGTATTTTTCATTTTATTTGAGTCTTCTCTATGTAATCTTTCTTTATTTGAGTCAGTTAATTAGGTTAATAGGTCATTAGAGTAGCAATTGGTGCCTATTGGGCCCAATTTGTAGGCTAGGCCCAGGGGTGCCCCCTCCTGGACATGTGTGGACATTTGTTCAAGTGTCAGGGGTAGTTTGGTCATGTGAAAAGTGAGATGCCTATAAATAGGAGCCCACTCCCTCCATTGTAGAACTAATGCTTTGAGAATTTTAAAAGAAATTCCTTTGGGCCCTCTTTGATTGGAAAATAGGTTAAGGGGGATATCATAACCAGGGTTAGGGTGTACCCAAAAATAAATAATCTTACTTTGATTATATTCGGGTTAGCTTATTCCACCCTTTTGCTAGAATATGCTTAACCCACCTTTTTGGCCCTTAACCCACCTTTTTGTCGGAATACCTTATTTCGACAACCAAACCAGTTAGTGTGAATAAGGATGGGGTACTCCACCTTATTCTTCAATAAGAGAGGGCCTTGGAGAATTATCTCCCCCTTTTTTCTAGCTCTCTCTCTCTTTCTATCTCTCTCTCTCTCTCTCAAGGCCAAGGGTGCCACTTTCTCTCTCCTCCCCTATTCTCTCTCCTCTCCGCCACCTCAGCCCAATCCTCATATGCCACATCATCCCACACTTGACACCTCACCTTCCACATCACCTTGACCCCTCATATTCCCCACCCCTCCATTACTCCCCCATTAATTCTCCCATAGCCCCCAAGACTCTTCCCCTCTTCCAAGGGAGAATCCCATTCCTCCAAGCACCCCTTCCCACTCCCAATACACCCCTTCACCACCCAAGACAACCTTTCACATCTGCAAGGCCCCCCATTAACCACCACCATTAAAACCAATTCAAACTGGGGGAGAACTCCCCCCTCCCTAGGCCAACCTGTGCCCCCTCTCTCCTCCCTCTGCTAGCTGCGACCCTAGGCCCCTCCTCACCCCATTCTCCAAGTCACAACCCTACTTCCCCACCCCCCTCACACCAGGGAAAGCCCCATCTCCCTCCCACACCATTTCCTCCCTCTGATCCCTTCATTCTCCCTCCCTATCTCTCCTGCTACCCAGTCTGCAACAGAAGTAGAGCAGTCCACCCTCTTGCAGCACCACCCTCGCTGCCCTTGAGGATCTCCTAGTGTCAAGCCCTACATCAGAGGATTCTACTCCAAGCAAGCTTTGCGATGGTAGTTCGTTCACTCTCGTTCGACGTTGGAGCTGCTCGGAGGAGTCGTTCTCGTCCAACTGCGCAAACAGTCTCCAACCAGCGACCAGATCAATTTGCAAAAGCTGCCACGACCTCCTCCCTCTTCTTTTGGCCTACCCCACTGGTAGTGGTCAACTAGGGTCATCCAGCTTTCAGTCAAGACCAGTCCCGCTTCATTCGGAGTCCCAGTTCGAGAGCACCATCCCTGGGAAGCCGACCCTGTTCAACAGGATGATCGGACTGCGTCCTAACAAGGCGATCGACCACGGAGGGTGCAAAGACCTCCTCCCACACCTTCTGACTCTGCCCTTTGGTGGGCATCAACTAGGGTCGTCCAGCTTCCCTCCAATACTGGTCTCGTCCAAATCCGATCTCCTAGCTAGGAGCTACATCAACGGCAAAGAATCTCTGTCTGACCGGAGGCCTCGATTGCGCGACCTCCCGAGAATGGACGGTACTGGTGCTTCCCTCCTCTGAATGTGACCATTCTAGCTCTGGAGCATTCCTGAGGCATCCCACGTCACGTCAAATCCAGTCCCGTTCCGTTCTAGCATCGGACCTGCAAGTTACAGCCCCAGTGAGTCGGACCTGAATTCATGTTCCAACATTCAATTCGACCCTACCAGCGTTCAGGAATTGCCGCCGAGTCATCCGATCGAGTTCGATGGATATTTTTGGTGGAGACAAACTAGAGTTGACCCTCTTTCCAGGAAAGGTGGTTTCGACTTGATCCGATAGCCCATCCGAGAGCACTGCCCCGAACAAGAGCCCTCTGGTCTACAGAAAGTGCAATTTATGTAGTCCTGCGGGATTCGGCGTCCCCAACTTGTCTGAGCTCCGATCGGGGCGATCCTTCTTACTGGTGTTCCACAAGATGGGCAGCATTCCACAAGCACCAATTTTTCCTTCATCGGACATCTGGACATGGAGATTCATCCCCGACAAATTTCTGGTACCAGAATAGTCCACCTGGGCCAGTGAGAGTGCAGGCTGATGTCCGACCACCTCCACCTCGCCACCGAATCCCCTCCCCACCTGGCTGGCTGAGCGCCCCTCCCTGCGTGGTGGTATTGGTTGGTTGTAACATTAATTTCCCTACCCCATGATCACCCTCCTGCGTGAGGTGTAGTGGTGTACCCATTTATCGTAGGTCAAGCGGCATCAGCGCAGCGTGTGGGTTACGTTCCCACGCTTCCCCGCTCGCCCATCGTCTCCGGTCGGAATCAGTTTCTTCAAACCGATTTGGGTAAGCACTCGGTCCCCTCTCCTGGTCATTCCTTTGCCTATTTTGTACCATCGAGAACGAGTGCCCGACCCCGAATTCCCCTTGTGCGCACCACCGCGGCGTGAGTTGAGTGAGCCACCACATAACCCACGCCCTCGGCATGCTGGCCGCCCACGAATCGTGGGAATCCCAACCCCTCTAGGGGTCATCCTGAGCCGTGTCAAGCCTTGGAACAGCAAGGTCCCGCACCGGACCCTCACTACCATCCCCGAATTGCCTTCGGGAACAAGTGCTCATCGAGTGAGTACAACCGTCGAAATCGAGTCCGTTATCTTGTGTGTGTGCTTGCGAGTCTAGGTCAGAGGATCATCGTGTCATCCCATTGCATTCCTAGGTCGTCCCACATCAGGTGGTATCTGAGCATTCGGCTGGCTGTGAGTCGACTAACCCACGAGTATATCAAATGGTGAATTGTGGAAGGGCAGATTAAGGCTGTCCGGAAACCTTCACTATGCGTGAGAATTAACTCCGCCACGTACTGGAGGTGAGTCGCCATTGCCATTCCCTGCCTTCCCTAGGTCGTGTCACATTAGGAAAGTCGAGTTATGCCCGGCCGGAGGCTTTCACTATGCATTAGTACATAATTCTGCCCTGTACCGAGAACCGGTTTAACAAAATAATAATAACTATTATTATACCGCATGCTTGTACATGCAATCACATCTTTCATATGTTATATTGGCCCCACGGTCACTCTAATCTGGCAATTAATCAAGGGTTGTCCCTCTTTCGGAGGGGTATAATTAACGTCATAGCCTTTATGGTGCGACGGGTTTTGAGTCCCGACACGACCACCTACTTTCGTCTGATTAGTAAGATGGTGCGCATAATAAACTCGTCACCCAGTGACTGGCACGCCTACGTAATAAATAACTAAATCAAACAAATTCTAATAAATAAATACATATACAAATAAAAAAATCCATTCCCACAAGCTGGCACGCCCGGTGGGACCAAACCTCGCTTCATCTTTCACCAAAATAGAGGGATCACGGGGCTCCCACTCACATACTAACTCTTTGTTCACCTTGCCCCTTCCCCTTGTAGGTCGTAGCAATGGCGAGCAGATTGTCTGGACTTGTCTTCGGCCCCTAGATCGTGGCCGACCATGCTACACATGGCTACCTTGCCATACCCACCACCTTCGGCAACTTTCCCCCGGTCGTTGGCTTCCCCAACTTCCTAGGAGTTGCATTCGTGGGTCTTCTAGACGTGGAGAGTTCGGAACCTGCAAAGCTGAAGAATAACAATGCTGTGTCCCACCCAAGTGAGGGCCAGAGCAAGAAAGCTCTGCTAAAGAGCCCGGTGATCGTGAGCTGCCACGTTCACCATACTACCTGCCTGATTAGGGCACACAAGAAGAAGCCAGATGGGGGCAATAGAAAGAATTTCAGAAAAGGAAGAGTCTCTGCCACTCCCCAGGGTCGACTTTCGGCATCCGGGAAGTCCATGTTGATCAGGGGCATCCAGGTCTATTTCAATGGCGGCGATGTCGAAGTTTTGCCGGAGCGGGTCATCCCTACTGTGCCCACCCACAACACCTTCCAAGTGCTAGCAAGCCGAAGGGTGAATTTTGATGACAACAAGCAAGGGAGGCCAACCCTGAACTTGCCAAAGTTTAAGCAAATCTGGGTTCCCAAGAGGGTCCGGGGTCCTGCACCAGCCTCACAAGGCTTCAAAAATCCTGCTGATGTTCCCAAGAGGGGGGGCAAAAAGACTGTGCATACGGAGGAAGTCATGATTGCAACCCCTCCACCGGCCGTCAAGGCCTATGTAAGGCAGGCTGATAGCTCCAAATATTCAAGGGATCTCAATTGAGTTGCTAAACTGATACGGCTTTTGTATATGCCGTCTGCCCAAGTTCAAGTGTTGTCTCCTGCCATTTCTCCAAAGTGCAGCAAAGAGGACATGACAAAGATGGTCCGGGAATATTTCCATAATCTCGAGAACCCCTCCCTGGGTCGGCAAAGGCCACTTCATGTCATCAGGGCCGAAGAAGAAGGAAAGGACAAAATGTCGCCCATGGGTGCAGATTGAGATAAGAAGCGAGCTGGGATCAGAAGCTTCGAAATGCCTCCACAAAATGAAAAAATGAAAAGGATCTCAATATTTAAAAAGCCAACTTTCTCCTGGCAGGCCCGAAGGGGAGTCAAAAAGCATAATAGAGGAATGCAAATTCTCACTTGCAATATGACAGGGGTGATGAGTATGCCTGGTCCCCTGCCAAATGAACAAGAAGAGCCGGCCGAGATTGTTGGGAGAAAATACCCGGTGACAAGACGGGGCAAAACTGAGGTTGAGCTACTGCAAGCCACAAAGGGTAAGCAGGTTGCTGATGAAGACATCGCTATTGTCACGGCCAGGATAGTGGCATCTGATGAAGAAGGAGTATTCCCGTCTCCTCCATTTGAGTGTGCCTACAGTAACACACTCGAGGGCATCAATAATAAAACATCTATGGACCCTGCCATCCTGATGACACTACAAAGGTACCAGTAGGAGATAGAACTGCTGAAGAAACAATTAAATGAGAAGACTGAGCACGCTATGGTGCCCGAGCAACTGGGGGCACGAGCCGAGCCGTCACGAGAAGGTTCCAACCCCATGGGTGCTACTTCACCGGCTGTTCTACAATTTGCTGATCAGAGCTGGGCTACTCCCCAGCATCATCCCCAGTGGCTCTAGCCAGCACGGCCAATGCCCCTTCAAATGCAGCGACAGGCTTCCCTGTCAGAGCCTTTGCCACCCCATGCTGTGACTCCGGCCGCATCATTGATGCAACCTGCCCATCTCTACTCTCAACCAACAGATCCAGTTATGATGAACAAGTTGATGGTGGAGCAGATGATTGAAGCAAGGTTAGCAAAGAGGGGTGGTGATGATTATACCCCCTTTAACATATATGAAGTGCCATATCCAGCCTATCATGTTGCCAAAAGACTGCTGCCCGACATCAACAAACCACCGAAATTTGACAAATTTAACGGGCAAGGGTCCCCAAAAGAACACATTGCACACTATATAATAGTCATGGGCAACTTGGCGGTGGATGAGTCGTACCTATTGAAGTTCTTTGGTTCTTCATTGATAGGACCTGCCTTTGAATGGTACTCTAGCCTGCCAGCCGGGTCTATCAACGATTGGCTAGACATGCAGCAAAAATTTACCAAAAGATTCCATGTCGCCGAGGTAGAGTTGACTGTGGCTGAGCTGTTGGCGACCAAGCAAAAAGAAGATGAAACAACTTCATAATATATCAAGAGATGGAGGGATCTAAGCATGAGGTGCCGGCGTCCTCCGCATCCAGAAGATGCAATACAAATATGTAAACAGAATCTGAAGAAAGAGATATTGGAAAAGATAATCGGAATAGAAATCTGGTCTTTTGACCGATTAAATGATGTTGCCGCGGAGGTTGAGGACTTCTTCACGAGGTATCCCTCCACCTCTGTCGACTCAACTCATCAAGCATGACATGATAATAAATGGCCGATACTAAAAGCGGTCCATACTGTTGGCATTAAGGCAAAAGGCATAAAGGGGTGCACAACTCTCCTCCCAATGAACCTGGTAAACGTCAAGAGAGGCATCCACTATAGAACAAAGCATAGAAGCTCTATGCCTTCCCCAGAGATAGGACTCGAGCATTGTTCGAGTGGGCTGTCAAATATAACAAGATCACTCTTCCGAAGCCGAAGAGGCCTGATGATGTTATGAGAAGAGATGATCCCTACTTCTGCCCTTACCATCAAATCCTTGGACATCCTATTGAGGATTGTGAAATATTCAAGGACATCGTCCAGGGCCTAATCAAAAGAGGGGAGTTGCAAATTGGGGAGCACAGAGTCGATCCTCCACACTCTTATGAAATGCCTAATCCGGGGGCATCAATCAATGTGATATCCATATATCAACAATTTCTTGGAAAAGTGTCAGAGGCTGGCACCCAGCACACTTATGAAGACTGCGTCTCGCTGCATGAAAGAGAGTAAGGAGATTGGCAAGCAACGCCAACAAGGAAAAGAACAAGACCGGCACCTCGCCTGACTCTGGAGGTCCAAATTCGTGGAACCATGGCCCAGCCCACTCCGCTCCCTATAGCTTCTATCTGGCATTAAATAGCCCCTCCAGTGGCTATCAGGAGGCCAACTGACAATAAGCAGAAACAAACCTCATCGCGGGCACATGAAGAGGCCAGCTCAGCCGTAGAACGGCTACAAGCTATTATAAATGGGCTTGATAAGCATGAGCAGCTCAAGAGCCAGCCTGTGCGGCCGAAGAAGCATGCCCTTCGAGAGCACTGTGAGTCTCAAGAGCTAACAAAAAGAACTAAAGAAGAAGCAGGGGTGTTAAGCGCACAAAGCAACCCACTGTAGGGGCAGATGCCAGCCATAGAGGGGAAGAAAAAGAAGAGTGAAAAGGCCAAGAGGAGGAATCCTACTCTCTACTGCAACACATTGTCAGCCTCGTATGGCGTGACTCAAGCTGTTGATGAGGAAGATGAAGAAATCTGCTTTGTGTCGAAGGGAGTAACTTAGGCTGAAGCTTCCGCCTCCCACCCTACTACCTGGTCCAAGATAATATCAAGACAATACCCGCCAGCTAGTAAAGAGGTGCAATACCATATTCCTCCTCCACCCAGAGGCATGCGACACAAGGAGTTCGTCTTGAAGGAACTAGTTGCATCCGACAATGATGGCGGGATGCCATTCATCTCATGCAAACTAGAGGCAGAAGGCAGCATTCCCGGCCCCTCCTGTCAGGACCCTGCCATGATGGCACTACTATACCAAAAGCCGTAGGAAATTGAAATGTTGCGAAGGCGGCTAAATGAAATGAACATGAGACCATCTATGTCACAATTGGTAGGACTTCTATCTGAAATGGCACAAGGTGATACTAGCTCGCCCGAAGCCTCAACGCGGCCAGTCATGTCCCGAATAATATCTGATCATACAGGGGGCATTATCCCACAACCACTCCAACAAATAGTTCCTCGGGTATGTCAGGGGGCAATTAAAGAGTCTTAGACAATGGTGCTAATGACACCGCATTTGCAGCCAGTTGCCCTGCGCCCGATCCCAGCAGGTCTGACGACAATGGACAAGCCAAGGGCGGAATAAACAACGGATATGAAGACGGCCGAGGAAGAAGTTACCGAGGCCAAATTACAAGCAACCAAACAAGAAGATAATGAGTCCGCCATGGACTATATAAGAAGATGGAGGAATCTCCGTGAAAGGTGCAGGCATCCACCAAGTTACGGGGACTCTGTTCAAATATGTAAGAAGAATTTAAAAATGGAAATTCTATAGTGGGTCAATGACATTGAAGTCACGACCTTTGAACAGCTGAATGACATCGTGGCCGATGTTGAAGCAATTCTGGCAAAGCTATGCCCGGCTTCTACAACCCCAAGCGAAAGGAATAGACCAACCGGCAAGAACCCGACATGAGAAGATATTTGCACCTTAAATTTTGAAGCCTTCGAGCAATGAAAGAAGAAAATGCAAGAGGCAACTAGCCTTTCTTTGGCTAAGCCGGCAAAATAGGGGTCCTCTTTAAGAGTAAAAATGATGGAACCCTACTCCTTCCCAAGAGATAAGACTCGGGCTCTCTTTGAGTGGGCCTATGAATGTGGCAAAGTTGTGCTTCCAGAGCCAAAGGAGCCAAACGATGCCAAAAGAAAAGACAATCCACGTTTATGTCCTTATCACCAGGTGGTGGGGCACCCCATTGAGGATTGCTATGTATTCAAGGACATCATTGAACGTCTGATTAAGAAAGGTGAATTACAAATGGGCGAGTACAAGGTGGACCCACCACGCCCTCATCAAATGCTCGTCTTGAAGAGAGCTGCTCCACACGGCACCACTGCCTCTGCTTCTCCTCACAAATTTGGCTGAAGCCAACATCTAGCATGTCTGCGAAGCTTGAATGCAGATATTTGCCAACAAAAGGAAGAATGGCAAATGACGCAAAATATGCAAAAAAAAAGAAAAGAAGGAAAGGAAAGGGCCTGTTCTGGGGGCATGCACTAAAAAAAGAATGATGAGCAAAAAGGAGGGCGAATGAAATTTACATATATAGACATAAGGCTCCGCCTACTGAATCTGAGACGCCATCTCTCAGAGATTGGGTCCTTCCAAAAAAAAGAAATAACAAAAATAAAATGAAGGAGACCTTGATGGCTGCATTTGACGAGGGAAATATCACTCCCCTCATGTCCTGGTTCATGCCAAATAAAAAAAACTACCATTGTGAGATTGGTATGGTGGAGCGAACTACTCATCCCCTCTTTGAGGAAGTGAGCGCTCTCCTATGCACCCGCCTTGGTCTATTTAAGAACAAATGGATGAAGGGTGATGGATCTACACTGTACTACACTGTCAGCGCCATCCGAGTTGGCGGTTCAAAAAAGGAGAGAGAAAAAAAAGAAGAAGAATGAATGCAGAAGAAAAGAAGAAAGGAAAATTATGAGGTCAACAAGGCCTCCCCATCTGCCTCCATGAGCAAAAGGGTCCATAGCAACATTACATGATGAGTGCTTAGGGAAAATAAAATGATTGTGCCATCTACGGAGCTAAGAGGACTCCGTAATTGCAACTATCAGCATTGAAGAGCCCTCATTGGCCATCAGGCCTCCTGTTTCAAATACGGGTCCATGACCCATCGAGGTACCCCCTCCATTCTCAGCCTCGGTCTTCCAACCAGGTCACCAAACAAATGTTCTTTAACTTCCGGCCCTTCGTCGCGTTAAAATACGAGCCCTGCATAGGGACGTAAGAACAAGTCCTATCGGGTCATCTATGCCCCTTGGTATCATTCTCCTCGTTGAGCCAGCAGATAAATCCCCTTCGGCACATGATAGTCAGCCTTAGCACCCTCGGTCCCACCGGAATTCATGGTGCCTCGCCAACTTCTCATCCTGCGGGAATACCCGCCCATGTGTCCCACTGGGATTGACCCTCTACCCTTCATCTGGGACCTATGCTCCCAGCCAATGCATTCTCGTTGCCCTTCGACATTCAGCCGCAATAATTATGCAGATACACCAAGAGATGCCATATTTATCCCACGGGGCTCTCCCACCGCTGCCGGTTTGGATGTTATGCCCGATACCTGGGCTCATAAAACCTTGTTCCTTGGCCTGAGGCACTCCGCCCTTGCCGAGCTCTAAAAATTACCCTTAGTTCCACTGGGCTGGGTTCATAAAACCTGCTTCCTTGGCCTGAGGCACTCCGCCCTTGCCGAGCTCTAAAAATTACTCTTAGTCCCACTAGGCTGGGGTCATAAAACCTTTGTTTCTTGGCTTGAGGTGCTTCGCCCTTGTCGAGCTCTAAAAATTACTCATTAGTCTCGTCGGACTGGGCCCATAAAATCTTTTTCTTTAGCCCAAGACACTCTTCCCTCGTCAAGCTCTAAAACTGCCCCCAGCCCCACTGCACCGGGCCATAAGCCTCTCTTTCTCTGGCTCGAGGCACTCCGCCTTGACTGGGCTCTTGGATATTGATCCCCAGCCCGACCGGCACAATGAACAGTCAAATTCATTAATAGTCTCACCAAACGAAATATCCCGCATCGTAGACGAGCCTGAGCCAGGGAGCCCAACATAAAAAAAATAAAAAACAAAAAAGAAGAAGGAAAGACAAGAATAGAAAAAAAAGAATGATTAAATGAAAATGATCTAAAATAAACTTAGTGAATAAAAAAACATAATAAATTCAATAAACCCAATAAATTCAATAAACCCAACAAACCCAATAAGTCCAACAAAATCAATAAATTCCATAAAATCAATCAATCCAATGAGCTCAATACACCCCCCAAAAAAACTTAATAAACCAAATAAACCTAGCAAAATTCAATAAATCCAATAAACCAAGCAAAATCAATCAACTCAATAAATCAATAAATCCAGTAAACCAAATAAATCCCAATAAATCCAATCAACTCAATAAATCAAACAAACCAAATAAACTCAATGAATCAATAAACCCAAAAAACCCAAAAAACTTAATAAATCAATAAACCCAACGCACTCAATAAACCTAATAAACCCAATAAGACCAATAAACTCAATGGATTCAACAAAATTCAATCAACTCAATAAACCCAACAAAATCAACAAACTCAATATATCAATAAACCCAACAAACTCAACAAAACCAATAAATCTGATAAACTCAACAAGCTTAACAAACCCAACCAATCCAAACAAATAAACCAACAAAAGACCCATTCACTTTGTCTTAGACCTTCTATCTGAGCAAGGTTTGTTGATCCCGACATCCACATGGGTCGACGTGTATATTCTATCCTGGCCTAGACCTTACGTCTCTGCCAAGTTGGTTGATCTCGACATGACGTCGGGTCGACATTTGCATCCATACATTCTGCCCTTGTTTCGGACCTCCCGTCAGAGTAAGGTTGGTTAACTCTGACATCTCGTTGGGTTGACGTTGATATTCATCCTTGGGTCTGGGCCTCTCATACGTCTACATTCTAGTCTACCCTCGCCCCAAACCTTCTGTCAGGGCATGGCCCGTTGACTTCGACATTCCGTCGAGTCAACACCTATCCTATATTCCGCCCTTGGCTTAAGCCTCACGCCTCTACCAAGTTCGTTGGCTTTGACATTCCGTCGGGTCAACACCTATCCTATATTCCACCCTTGGCTTAGGCCTCACGCCTCTGCCAAGTTCGTTGGCTTCGACATTCTATCAGGTCAACACTTATCTTATATTCTGAACTTGACTTAGGCCTCACATCTCTACCAAGTTCGTTGGCTTCGACATTCCGCTGAGTCAACACCTATCTTATATTCTGCCCTTGGCTTAGGCCTCACGCCTCTGCCAAGTTTGTTGGCTTCGACATTCCGTCGGGTCAACACATATCCTATATTCCACGCTTGGCTTAGGCCTCACGCCTCTGTCAAGTTCGTTGGCTTCGACATTCCATCGGGTCAACACCTATCCTATATTCCACCCTTGGCTTAGGCCTCATGCCTCTGCCAAGTTCGTTGGCTTCGACATGACGTCGAGTCAACACCTATCCCACATTATGCCCTTGGCTTAGGCCTCACGCCTTTGCTAAGTTCGTTGGCTCCGACACGACGTCGGGTAAACGTTCATATCCTATATTATTCCCTTGGCTCAGGCCTCATGCCTTTGCCAAGTTCGTTGGCTCCGACATGACGTCGGGTCAACATCTGTTTCCTATATTCCTCCCTTGGCCTAGGCCCCACGTCTTTGCTAAGTTGGTTGACTTCGATAGTCTATCAAGTCAACAACTATATTTTGTCCTGGCCCAGACCTTATGTCTCTTCCAGGTTGGTTGGCTTCGGCATGATGTTGCGTCGGCAATAATGCTCTATTTTCACCCTTGTCCTGGACATACCGTCTAGGCAGGGCTTGTTGACTCCGACGTTCCATCGGGTTGACGTCCATATTTCACCTTTGGCTCGGATCTTCCTTCTGGCCAGAGAACAAAAAGACCCTTTTTACCTTTCGTCCAGGCCTTCCTCCTCAACCAGAGAACAAAAAGACTCTTTCACCTTTGGCTCGTACCTTCCGTCTGGCCAAAGAACAAAAAGACCCATTTTACCATTGGTCCAGACCTTCCTCCCCGACCAGAGAATAAAAAGACCCCTTTTACCCTTAGGTTCGGACCTTCGTCCAGCCAGAGAATGAAAAGACCCTTTTTCCTTTGGTTCGGACCCTACATCCAACCCGAGAATGAAAAGCCTCCTTTTAACCCTTGGCTCGGCCCTTCCATCCAGTCAGAGAACAAAAAGACTCCTTCTATCATCGTCATCATGACCTTCCATCTAGGCCGATGCATAAACCCATCGTCAGCATCATGACTCCTTCGTCTAGGCTGGCGCATAAACCAACCGTCGACATCACGACCTTCTGTCTAGTCTGATGCATAAACCCATCGTCAGCATCATGACTCCTTCATCTAGGCTGGCGCACAAACCTATCGTTGGCATCATGACCTTCCATCTAGGCCGATGCATAAACCCATCGTTAGCATCATGACCTTTCGTCTAGGCTGGCGCATAAACCAATCGTCGACATTATGACCTTCCGTCTGGGCCGGTGCATAAACCAACCGTTAGCATCATTACCTTTCATCTTGGTTGGCGCATAAACCCATCGCCGACATCATGACCTTCCATCTAGGCCGATGCATAAACCCATCGTCAGCATCATGACTCCTTCGTCTAGCCTGGCGCATAAACCTATCGTCGGCATCATGACCTTCCATCTAGGCCGATGCATAAACCCATCATCAACATCATGACCTTTCGTCTAGGCCGATGCATAAACCAACTGTCGGCATCATGACCTTCCGTCTAGGCCGATGCATAAACCCATCATCAGCATCATGACTCCTTCCTCTAGGCTGGCGCATAAACCTATCGTCGGCATCATGACCTTCCGTCTAGGCCGATGCATAAACCCATTGTCAGTATCATGACCTTTCGTCTAGGCTGGCGCATAAACCAACTGTCAGCATAATGACCTTCCGTCTAGGCCGATGCATAAACCCATCGTCAGCATCATGACCTTCTGTCTAGGTCGATGCATAAACCATTGTCAACATCATGACCTTTCGTTTAAGCTGGCGCATAAACCGATCCTTGGCATCATGACATACCATCTAGGCCAAGTTGTCCGGCATCATGGCTCTTTGCCTAAGCTGGTAAATATTTTATCTTGGCTTCATGACCTACCGTCTAGGCCAAGTGGTCTGGCAGCATGACAATTCGTGTAGGCCGGTAAAAATTCTTCCTTCGCGCCATGACCTTAAGTCCACGCTAAGTCAATCGGCATCACGACTTTCGGTCCAAGCCGACCATCATCCTACCGTTGAACTGGAACTATCAATTCAAACCAAATGAACAACAAGACCCCCCTTTGGTTTTACTCCAATCCTTAATCCCGCCGGGATTCAACACAACATATAGAAGTTTCTCTCCCTTGTCGTGGCATCAGCCACCTGCCTCCCAAATAGTCGACCTGCGGGTGCGCCTGTCAAGTTCTTTAAAAAAAAGGAAGAAGAGAAAAGAAAAAGGAAGAAGAAAAAGAAAAAAATAAGGGAAAAAAGAGAGAAGAAAAGAGAAAAAAATAGAAAAAAAAGACAAAGAAAAATGGTGAACACAACTTGGTCTACATGATTTTTTGCCCCGCGTGCATGTTGTTAGGGTGCAAGGTCTGGATCTAGAGGGGGGGTGAATAGATCCCCTTCTTAAAAAATTAATTTCAATTAATAAACTCTCTCCCACTAAAGTTAATTATACTAGAATTGGATAAGTAACTAAACAGCAAGGAGAGGTGCAGGACTTACTTACCAAACAACTTCATCAGCCAGAAACAACGTAGGACACTTAGATACTAGTTTAGTTTAGAACGAATTTCACGGCAATGAACTGAACACTTAAACTCGCACACAACCGGTAGTTCTACTAAGCACACGGATAAGCACTTCGTAGCAGTGAAGGTTACAGATGGATAGCACACCGATGAGGTTCAAATGTTGAAAGCTCAGACAACCTACGAAGGAGGTAGAGGGTATGGAAAGAAGTGCACAATCACAAATCACGATGGACAAGATTTTTAGATGGTTCGGTCTATTACCCACAGACCTACGTCCATCCCCCACTCAAATTTGAGTAAGGCTTCCCACTGATACACAGCTTAACTGCTGATCCACAGCTTCGGGGAATAAATCCCTACAGACCACTGGTCCATAGCTTTGAGGAACTATTCCCAGCCCGCAGAGCCTTACAACTTGCTTAACCAAGGAACAACTCCTCACCACTAAGCAACACAGCTTGCTGAAAGTACCGAAGAAAGTAACAAAAGAACAAAGCACAAACAATGTAGCTCCGAAGAGCAAATTGACCCTAGATCTGATTACGAGTCGAAACACACGCAGATCTTCAATTCGTTCTCTGGCTGCACTTCATTTTTCACGAGCAGGCTCTCATTCTCTCAGATCTCTATCTTCTTCTTCTTCTTCTTCTCACGAGCCCTTTCTTTTCTCTCTTTCTCTTTTTTTTCTTTTTCTCTACTCACTCATCGGCTTTTCTTCTTTAGACACTAGTGGTTTAGCCTCACTTTCTTTTTCACCATTGCTACTCTCTCTCTATCTCGGAGGAAGATGGTTTCTATTTATACAAAAAAAGGGGCTCCAAAAAAGTTTTTTGGATAAAATGATTTTATTCCATTTCTTTCCCATTTGACCACGTGGCAGGAGAGAGAAGAATATTTTTGACATCGAACCTCGGATCACATGCCCATCATTACTCACCTAGGTTCACGTGCCACTCGCCTTCTGTACCAATGATTGGTTGAACTCACGTGACTACTTTGAGTTCTCATGCTGTCACCTAAGTGCCGCTGCTGCCTACCCTGTGTTCGGCCGTTAATCGACCTTAGCTGCTTAAGGTCTGTTGACCTTTTTCAACTTGAGCCACTACTGCTGCTTTGCTGAGCTGCCATTGACTATATGATCTTGTTGCTACTGTTGATCATATGACTTGGCTGCTTGAGCCCTTGAGTTTCTCTTGATGACTCTTGATGACTTTAGTTGGAGGAGACAACACTTGTTATGCTGAGAGTCTTCTAAGCGTAAGCGTGGTATGATATTTGCATTGAGTCAATGAGCTGTGAGATTGATGCATTATGGTTGCGCTCACTGAAGCATTTCATCAAATAGTTCTTCTTTTTCATTGGACTTACCTCATTAAGGCATGAGTCACTAAACATGACTTCACATAGTCCTACTCAGGCTAATCCAGCATGTGAGATACCATCTACTTTCAGCTGACTTGATTAGAGTGTACTTGCATTCAGCTGTAGACAAAAACTTCACTAGAGACCATCAATTACTTCTGCTGCATCGACCTCATGCTAGCGTAGATGTAAGATGCATCGACCTGTCTCTATCCAGACAAAAGATTTGCTTCTGCATCGACCTGTCAAAGCAATGGTCGAACTGTTGCATCGACCTGTGTCACCAGGTCTACACTCGGGAACTTTATGCATCGACCTTACTAATAGATCTTGAAATAACTACATCGACCTTTCTTCTGAAGGACTTGAGGTGCATCGACCTTTCATTCTTAACTTGCTTAAGTGCATCGACCTGATGTCACCATGCCTTGTTCAGCTGTGTCAACCTGATCAAAATGGGGATGTCAGATGCATCGACCTGACCAGTATGAAGAGCTTGTTGCAACGACCTGATCAACTTCATCCTTCAGGTGCATTGACTAGTTTCTTTATACAGCCTGCTCAATACGTTGATGCATCATGTCCACTAGCTATTGCTTCGACCTGATGAGCATGAGCCTTTTCAGATACATCGACCTTACTAGGTGCAAGACCCATTCTGCATCGACCTGTCGGGCATACTTCTTCAGCGGGAGTCGACTTCCAGAGTCGACACTTTTTGAAACCAGTTCTGTCTTAGCAGCTTCTCACCCTGATATCAACTGGAGTTGACTTTTAATGTCAACACTTTCTTCATGACTTTTTGAATTATCTTTAGAACTTGTTATGACAGAATACATACGTCTATATATATATAATGAGATCATTAATAAATGCATTAAGGCCTATACAACAATAACACGTAAGATCTCATCAAAACCTAAGACCTCATCAATGCCACATTCACACTCAGACTCATGATGAGACATAATGGTTGACATCATCAGTGGTTGACATCATCAAAATCACAGGGACACAACAATCTCCCCCTTTTTGGTGATGGCAACACTATGAGTCATTGCAATAAATTCATCTTGATGATCAATGTGGCAGTCATGAATATACAATGAAAACCAATATGGAGTATGCAAGAGCATGCAACATCTCCCACACATCACACAATTGATAATGCACACAATTGACACATAGTTGATAATGACTCACAACCTATTCTCCCCCTTTTATGTCATCAAAAAGAAAGAACATCAAGCTGATCATTCAAACTAATCTCCCCCTTGATACTAATTGAAGCTAGAGAGACAATCTCCCCCGATTGTCAATTATGCACAATGATTCTCTCTCAAGTACTCTCCCCCTGAATGAAAGAACTCATCACCCAGATCTAATTATCTCCCCCTTTTGATACAGTAGAAGAAGTTGAATGGAAGTGTAGACTCTTGAGATGATTAAATCATACAGTAGTAACGACAATGAAGGATTTCAGAAGAACAGTCAATGAGAGTATCAGCAAAATCACAGGAACAATCATAGATGAGTTCAGGTCATGACATATTACATCACGAAGGAGTGAACAATAGTGAGCAGAATCTGATATTGAATTAAAAGTGCAGTGAGATAGAATGAGATGACATTAGGAATCTCAATTTAACAATTCCAGCAGAGATAGAGACTGAACACAGGAGTTTTGGTTGAAGTTCCAAATGATTAGATAATTCAAGAAGGTTTTCAATGAGATACCAATTTCATAAATCTAAGAATAAAGATGTTTCAGAATCTTCCATTATAAGGGCTTATGAGCTGAATCTTATTCAACAACATTGTTTAACTATGATGTATACAGAGTTTGTCAATAAAGTTCTGTACTCATATCTGAAATCAAGTTTTAATAAAAATGAACCAAGCCCTCATATTTAAATCTTGTTTGACCTTCCTTCATCTTACTCACTTAATTTCAATGACTTCTTTAGGAGTTGCACATAGTGGTATTGAGGTTAAACAAATAAGAAAACATTTGATTTTGTCCAGAGTTTCTTCAAATTTTTCTTTTGCAAACAATTCTCAGATTTTTCTTTTTGTTCAACAATATTTTCAATACAAAGTTCTTCATAAGCAATTGAGTTTAGTACACACCTTGTAACTAAAGGATACACGTTGTTTAGATGCCAGTATCCCTAAGCACTTGGTATGACTAACTGTCATGCTTCATATTGAATAGAGTTAACAATAGTAGAGGCTTTTAACATGAGACACAACACGTCTTAGGTGAAATGACCCAGTTACTCACCACACTATGTCATTACTCTGCCATAATTTTTACAGATTTTGCGATAATTTTTCAGCAGAGATAACTATGGCACTTCATGACACAGTCTATTTTTAGGCATTGTTTCTCAGTGGCCATTGTCATTGCTCTGGCAAAATTTATCTTTGAACAATTAAAGATTCTCATATGTTTAAAAATAATACTTACTTCGTGTATCTCAACCAAGGAAAGTCATGATTTCACAATTTTCAGATTTCAGAAGATTTTACATGACACAACATGAAGTAGCTGGTTAAGGTTTACCAAAAGTTAACTCAGATATTTTCAAGTTATTCATATCAAACTCAAGGAATACATTAAACTTAAACCAATTTGATCCTTTTAGACATTCATAATCTTGTATGATAAAAGATTCCTTTTTATTGTTTTCAGATTTATGATCGAGGTACACAAATTAAAATCTTCCTAAATTTCAGGTAGAAAAAAAATGTTTCAGGAGCAGCCAATTTATCAATAGAAGCAACAACAAGAAGCATACAGAATGTGTGTGAGAATCTTGTAGACATTCAGTCTGAGTTAAGACAAGGATGTTCAAAGCTCAGCAGATGTGCACTATTTTTAGACTAGCTTAAGAATATGACACAAAATCCAAGCAAGTAACTAACATTGACTAGGATAGTCGAGCGAGCAAAGGCAGACAATTTCAAAGAAATGGTCACAAAACTAATTAGAGGTGGCTGACATGATATTGTTAGGGTGAATTCCTCAAAATGGATTTAGGACAGCAACCTTCCCCTTAGTAAACGCAGGAGTAACACACAATAAATTCTAGAGCCATGAAAGTGATGAACTCAAGTGATTTCAGAACATATAGGAATTGAGATCAGATGAATCTTGAATGAGGAGTCGACTTTGGAATTTGCACAGAAAAGTTGAAGATGGAGAGATCAGTTGACCGAAATGAGTAATTCAGTTGACCGTACTAGACAGTGCATGAATTATGAGACAGATAAACAAAATTTCAACTAAACAATTCAAGAACTTGACATATGCTCTCTCCCTGAATGTATGCATGAGCTATCAAGCAAAATGTATCAGATTCAAGATATGATATTCATGAAGAATGAATGCAAATAGTGATCAGCCATTAGTGTGTATATGAGCAACCTACTGCACATGAACAAACTCTAGAATGCAGGAACTCGTTCTATGTGAGTACTAGTATGACAATCAATCTTTTGACAATTTTGTTGATGATGATGTGCAAGTGAGTCAATCAGCATCATGCACATGAGCAACCTATAAAATGCAGAAACTCCCCTTTTATGAATGGACTTCAAACATCAAATAGGACATGAAGACCATGCAGGGAGTTGATTGATCTAAACACATATGCATATGCATGAGACACAAAATTGCCTTGACTGATTCCCCCTGTCTATATGCATTGTATGACTGAACTCTGAATGCAACATATGCAATGACAACTATGCAGGGAGTTTAATAACTTCTGCTCATGCATTTCTAGACTGCCCTATGTGCAATGTTGACCTATGGTACCAAGTAGAGGACTTGGTCTAAGGACCACCTCAAACATAGTAAGAACTTCCAGATAAATCACATCTGCCTTTCGGTAAGTGACCATTTATATACCATAGAAGTTATCCAAGACACTGTAGTGCAAATGCAGTCCTATGTGCATCTCAATTTTTGATGACAGTGTTTCACGCATAAATGTATGCAGATGAACAATGTATGCCACAAATTTTCAGTGATTGTTTAAGATATGCATTATGATACATGCAGGCATCAACCACTTGTGATTCAGATTTTCAATCTGCAAACTGAATTTCATCACTTGCCAAGTATGTGAATTCCTCTTCAATCATTCACTCAGTTGAAATCAATTTAAGCAAGATGAACAACCGAGTTTAATTTGACAGATTTTCAGACTATGAAATGCAATTCATTCTCAACTTAGTGTATGCTCAAATAACTCAACATATGCATTAAGAGACGCATGAAACACACTACAAATGTCAAATGCAGATGTAAATATGTATGCACTGGATTTTCACTGACAGATAAAGCATGATATTCAGCTATTTGAAGAAGATTATTGAAAGACTTACATGATCAAACCAGTAAAAATCAGAGATGGGGTTTACCATACTCAGGTGCCTTGGTTTATTGAACCCCTTTTATTCCTCAGCTCCCAAGGCATACCTGCAAGACACTTCTCATTTTGTGTACATAGGTACCCAAGAATTCTTGGGTCCTCCATGATTAGTAACACCTATGGTGGGTGTTCTCCAAGACTTCAGAGCATTTAAATCATCATATTTCAATAGGTAACAATTATACATCGAATGCCCATTAAAACCACAATAATGACAACAACATGGATTCTTTACAAGAGTCTGATAAGTATGTTTTCTGAGATTCTGTGAATGACAAGGTTTGTTATCATTTTTATCGTGAACATTTATTTTCTGCCAACAATCCTTGACTGTATGGCCATACTTTCTACAATTAAAACATGAGATAGAATTTCTCCTACCAACAGCCATCCAACATTCAAAAATTTTGTGGCCAAGCTTTCCACAATTGAAGCACTCAGAATGTCTACCTTTTGAGGGAAGTTTATTTCTGTCGAAAATATGCTGGTTTACAGGAAGTTTGACATGCTTAGCATGGGAGTAAAGTTTTCTTTGTCCTCTAGCAAACCAACATTGTGCGACAGTGTGTCCTACTTTACTACAGCAAAAGTAATGAATTGTTCTTTTCTGGACACTAAGATTATTAACATGACTCCTCTTAGCATGCATTCTATTTTGTTCATCTTTTTGGAAGATAGAACAATTATTCATTATATGGCCAGATTTCCCACAATAGAAACATGCAATACTCTTTCTCTGAGCAGTAGGGAATTTCCTAGCCTGAGAATTTCTATCATGCATTCTATCATCATTCTTCGTGACAAAAAAATTATGCATAAGATGTCCACGCTTACCACAATAAAAGTAGTTAGCATCAGTTTGTTTCAAAGCCTGAGATTTCACATAAGAGTTCTTAGAGTGCATGCCATTGAATTTTATTTTCTGTTGTTGCTGCAGATTGTTTTTGATTTTTTGATTTTTATTTTCTTTTTGAATTTTAGTTGCAGCAAGTTATTTTGAGGATTGACTGGAGGTACCAGTCACTTCTGAGCTTCGTACAAAGGTGGTGTATAGCTGGTTCCTAATAGCCTTCTTATTTTCAGAAATATAGCCTATCCCCTCTCTTTGAGCATTCACATCATCTTCCAATGTTTCTTTGCCTTTAATAAGTTTAGACAACGAGATATTCAAATCATGAATTTCATTTTGGAGTGAGGAGATGTGCAAATTTGAATTAGCCAGTTCTTCCTCACATTTAGCTACTTTATCATTCAACATGGCATTGATGGTTTTATAACTTTCAATTTCTTGCATCAATGCATTTTCTCTTTCAAGTTCATCATCAGATAAACATTTTCCTTTTTCCAAGGTGAGTAGCCTTTTAGACATAGTAGAGTTCAATTGCTTTAATTCTTTATTTTCTTTTATCAGATTTGAAATCTTAGCCAAATGTTCTTGACCTTTATCTCTCAAGGAAGCAATCAGCTCCTTATTTCTTTCCTCATCAATCAAACAAGCATCAACTGATTGTTTGAATTTTAAACAATTTTTGCATGAAGAGTTCAAATTATTTTATTCAATTTTCTTTTTTAATTTTTAATTTTTAGATTTTATTTTCTTAAATCTGTCAGACAGTTCTTCATACATGCTCATCAATTCATCAAAAGAAATTTCTTCAGATCTAGAACTTACCTGAGATGATGTCTCCTGTTGATCACTACTGTGATCACTTCTACTGGCCATCAGACATTCTTGTTCCTCCTTCTTCTCATGAATGACTATGCATTTATCACATATATCCTTTGCAGAGCTGCAAGCAAAAAAACACAAGAGTGTGTCAGTATTAATAGCGTCTTTCATTAACTGAAGTGCTCCAGAATTATCAATGTCTTTAGATCTAAGATCTTCAGTCCACTTAGATTTATCTTTAGGCAATTTGTGTGGACCATGTGAAGTCAACTTGCACAGATCAGGATGAATTGATCTAACAAACTTGCACATTCTGCGAAACCAAGAATCAAAATTAGAACCATTGAAGATCGATGGATGAGCCATTGAAACAAATCAAAACCAATTCAAAGCAATAGACTAAGAGCGATAATCCACAGCTAAAAATTGCACCTAAAAATAGCAGGATCCTCTGCAGATCGTTGGATCTGATGAATCAGAAACCCGCTCTGATACCAATTGTTGGGGTGCAAGGCCTAGATCTGGAGGGGGGCGAATAGATCCCCTTCTTAAAAATTTAATTTCAATTAATAAACTCTCTCCCACTAAAGTTAATTACACTAGAATTGGATGAGTAAGTAAATAGCAAGGAGAGGTGTAGGACTTACTTACCAAACAACTTCATCAACCAAAAACAACGTAGGATACTTAGATACCAGTTTAGTTTAGAACGAATTTCACAGCAATGAACTGAACACTTAAACTCGCACACAACCGGTAGTTCTACTAAGCACACGGACAAGCACTTTGCAGCTGTGAAGGTTACAGATGGATAACACACCGATGAGGTTCAAATGTTGAAAGCTCAGAAAACCTGCGAAGGAGGTAGAGGGTATGGAAAGAAGTGCACAATCACAAATCACTTTGGACAAGATTTTTAGATGGTTCGGTCTGTTACCCAAAGACCTACGCCCATCCCCCACTCAAATCCGAGTGAGGCTTCCCGCTGATACACAGCTTAACTGCTGATCCACAGCTTCGAAAAATAAATCCCTAATGACCACTGATCCATAACTTCGGGAAACTAATCCCAGACCGCTAAGCCTCACAGCTTGCTGAACCGAGGAACAACTCCTCATTGCTGAGCAACACAGCTTGCTTAACCGAGGAACAACTCCTCACCGCTGAGCAACACAGCTTGCTTAACCGAGGAACAACTTCTCACCACTGAGCAACACAACTTGCTGAAAGTACCGAAGAAAGTAACAAAAGAACAAAGTACAAACAATGTAGCTCCGAAGAGCAACCCAAATCTTCAATTCGTTCTCTGGCTGCACTTCATTTTTCATGAGCAGGCTCTCACTCTCTCAGATCTCTATCTTCTTCTTCTTCTTCTCACGAGCTATTTCTTTTATCTCTTTCTCTTTTTTTTCTTTTTCTCTGCTCACGCACTGGCTTTTCTTCTTTAGACACTGGTGGTCTCTCTTTCTCCTTTTACAGCCTCACTTTCTTTTTCACTATTGCTGCTCTCTCTCTATCTCGGAGGAAGATGGTTTCTATTTGTACAAAAACAGGGGCTCCGGAAAAGCTTTTTGGATAAAATGATTTTATTCCATTACTTTCCCATTTGACCACGTGGTAGGATAGAGAAGAATATTTCTGACATCGAACCTCGGATCACGTGCCCATCATTGCACACCTGGGTTCACGTGCCACTCGCTTGCTATACTAATGATTGCTTGAACTCACGTGACTACCTTGAGTTCTCATGCTGTCACCTAAGTGTCGCTGCTGCCTACCCTGTGTTCGGCCGTTAATCAACCTTAGCTGCTTAAGGTCTGTTGACTTTTTTCAACTTGAGCTGCTACTGCTACTTTGTTGAGTTGTTGTTGATCAAAGGACTTGGCTGCTTGAGCCCTTGAGTTTCTCTTGATGACTCTTGATGACTTTAGTTGGAGGAGACAACACTTGTTATGCTGAGAGTCTTCTAAGTCTAAGCGTGGTATGATATTTGCATTGACTCAAAAAGCTGTGAGATTGATGCATTAAGGTTGTGATCACTAAAGCATTTCATCAAACAGTTCTTATTTTTCATTGGACTTGACTCATCAAGGCATGAGTCACTAAACATGACTTCACATAGTCCTACTCAGGCTAATCCAGCATGTGAGATACCATCTACTTTCAGCTAACTTGATTAGAGTGTACTTGCATTCAGCTGTAGACTGAAATTTCACTGGAGACCAATAATTACTTCTACTGCATCGACATCATGCTAGCATAGATGTAAGATGCATCGACCTGCCTCTGTCCAGACAGAAGATTAACTTTTGCACCGACTTGTCAAAGCAATGGTCGAACTGCTGCATCGACCTGTGTCACTAGATCAACACTCGGGAACTTTGTGCATCGACCTTACTAACAGATCTTGAAATAACTACATCGACCTTTCTTCTGAAGGACCTGAGGTGCATCGACCTTTCAATCTTAACTTGCTTAAGTGCATCGACCTGATGTCACCAAGCCTTGTTCAGCTGCGTCAACCTGATCAAAATGGGGATGCCAGATGCATCGACCTGACCAGTATGAAGAGCTTGTTGTAATGACCTGATCAACTTCTTCCTTCAGGTGCATCGACTTGTTTCTTTATACAGCTTGCTCAATACGTTGATGCATCGTGTCCACTAGCTATTGCTTCGACCTGATGAACATGAGACTTTTCAGATACATCGACCTTACTAGGCGCAAGACCCATTCTGCATTGACCTGTCGGGCATACTTCTTCAGCAGGAGTCGACTTCCAGAGTTGAACTTTTTGAAACCAGTTCTGTCTCAGCAGCTTCTCACCCTGATATCAACTGGAGTCGAGTTTTAGTGTCGACACTTTCTTCATGACTTTTTGAATTTTCTTCAGAACCTGTTCTGATAGAATACATACTTCTATATATATATATAATGAGATCATTAATAAATGCATCAAGGCCTATACAACAATAACACCAAAGATCTCATCAAAACCTAAGACCTCATCAATGCCACATTCACACTCAGACTCATGATGAGACATAATGTGACGACCCTGACTCCAGATAGTGGGTAAACCCGATACCACTTGGATCATGCGAGGCCTCCCAAGAGCGGAAAAGCTCCGAAGGGATAGAATGGTATGTGATAGTACATTGAACTTCTAGATAAAAAAGTGAGCAATTAAATTTCAATGATCATGATTGCTAAAGTAGCATAAATAAAATCACATTTTCTATAACAATTAAACTAACATAGTCCAGTCCAATAGAAAAACAAGTACAGTCCAATAGGAAAGAGAACGTACTCTCCAGTCGGGGGAAACCCGACACTGGCAACGTTGGCAACTAAGAACCACATAGCAGGTACCGCCCACCAGGAGGAAGAACTGCTACACCTACAAAGTTAGGGGTGAGCCTCGTGTCACTGGCTCAGTAGGGATCCCGTAGAACCTTACCACAAAACACACAGTAATAGCAGTGCTACACTAAAGCAAAGCAGTAACAATAGGAGTAACAACTATAAAAGTAAAGAGGAAAGCCGTAACGATAAAACATGACAACCAAAGGAACCTCAGCCCTCTAAACTTCTCGCACAGCAACAGAAAGGCGAACCCCGATCTCACAAAGTCGGGCGTTACCGATCCATTGTCGAATCACGAAACCCTATCGCGAAAAGCCTACCAAAATAGGTAAAGCCTACAGAAGATCTACACAGTCAAAGGCACAAACATACACGAGCTCATCGTCGTGCACACTACACTAGACTAGACCGTGGGTGAAGCCAACGCAGACTACCCGACAAGTCACGTCAATCATGATGGAAACCAGTCACAAAAACACAAGTCATCGTGTCATGTGACAGAAGCACCTCCTCACTAGAAGAACAGCCAGATGCGTCCACTGGCGTCCTACACTGCGCCTCAAGTATCTCGCACATGCCTAGCACGGCGGTAACTGAGACACTCACAAAGAAAGAAGGAACTACAGTAACGAGTGACTAGTCAGGGTCACGCTCGTCGGCGCTCGTCCAACCGCCCCTAACCACGTGTGCACACACCCCCAATGCCTTGAGCCAGACCTCTAGCTAGTTGCCCCCCCAGTAGGACGCTACCGTAAAGCAAGGGGGCCAACAGAAACTAGCCTAAAAACCGTCTATCGAGAACTCGCCCTGCCACTATGCCTAGGTGGGCCGGCATACAGGAAAGTATCGTCAGGCTACGACTAGTGGAGGCTCACTAGACATAGAGACTCGAAACACCGAACACCAAAGTACAAACACGGTAAGCACACACCTATCGTACGTACTACGAAACATAATGTAGTACAGAACTACTACCAGACTCAGGACAGTCAACTAGACCTACTGACAACGATCCTTGAGTCACAAGACTCGGGTCAAGATCATCACACATCACAGTAACACGCTGTTAATCAGCCTAGTCTGTAAGCCAAAAACTATGGCAAACACATTATGGAAGACGGCACGGAATGTTACGTCCCGAGATTATGCAGCGGAAACAATCGAGAACGTGAATAGCCAGCTAGTACGCCTCGAGGAAGCAGTAAAATAAGAGCGCAAGATAATCACATAAGAGTAATTGCACAATATAATTCACTAAAACCTTCAACTTTATTTCTTCATAAATCAATTCCAAAGTACATAAGATCTTGACTCTTCCCACTAGACTCAATAAAATAAAAATTACATCATGACTTTGACTAGACTTTTGACAGCTAAAACTTCTCTCGAGTCACGTATCCTTCAATCGCACTCTGATCCATCACTTGAGTAATCAGAATCAGTCCCACTAGAATTTCCTGAAAAAGATTGGAAAGTAGGGTAATGAGCACACTTGCGCAGTAGGTATCTTCGTATCAACATGAAGGCAAGTTTAAGTATTTATCATTTTAGCTCTAAAGAATAATATAAATCATGCAGATACGATGAAACATGCGAATAAAGTCAAAGAACAAGATATGATCAAACTTGAGATACAAGAATATGATTAATCAAGTATATAACAAGAATATAGATATGGCCTTTTTCAAGAATGTATCAAGAATGTACTTTTCATAACCATGAAGGCTATGCACTAGAAAGTCAGGTAATCAAGCAAGAATGTACTCTTCACTTAGTAATAAGTACTTCGTGAATTTATGTGGATTCTCCGTGGATATTTCACTTATTTATAAAGAAAGTACTCCTAGCGTAATGCGACGCTAGTAGCATCACACCACATGGTTTACAATATGTTTCCGACAATCAACTGAGGCGACTAGCATAGAGCCCTTAAACGCAATCAGTGCTCGAACGACATCTTCAAATATAAATCAAGCTACTTCCACGTTTATAACAAGAATGCGGTCAATAATGCACAAGATATAGTAACCAAGAATATAGAACGCACCAATGACTGATTTTGAGAAGTCAATAAATGCATTAATAACTAGGTCATGCCATGGAAAAATTTGGCAGCATAACGGTATATTCAGTATCTTTCATATTATTAACATTGACTTATTATTATCTATTTAGAGTCCAGATATTTCCAAGATTATTCATGAACTCCATGAAACCAACACCAAAGGTCAAACCCCGAGTTAGATAAAAATCATGATCCAAGCGGTCAAGTACAGGACCATTTGGTAAAGTAAGCGGTCATATGCTGGACCGTTTGATAAGACAGAGTTCGATATTTTGAAACAGGACATCTGGAGCCTGGCGGTCTAATGGAGAACCGTTAAGGATCCGTTAGCGATCTAGTGGATGGCCGCTAGCAGACTCTAGCGGTCAACTAGATGACCGCTAAGTTCCATAATGTATAAAACACCGGTAAAAGTGCTTTCTAGACATTAGGTTTTAATGGTGCAACCAGCTCGACGTCCTAGAGGGAATCCCAGGCTCACGGAGTCTTACGAAGGCCTTGAAATAAGATTTCCTAGTCCGTTGGAAGGAATATCTAAAGGAGAGGTCATCATGTCCAAGATTGTGTACTTAATGTACAAAAGTGAAACTAATGACAACATACCGGGATATGTGCCATGTACTTATGAAAATGACTCTGAGAAGATAGAGAAAATCATGTGATAAAACAACGATTAAATCATGACTAGTCTATGAATCATATTTAAATTAATTATAAAAGTATATGATTTTTGGTCATGAAATTAACATAGGTTCAAATAATACCAAAGTGCATAAAACATGAAATCTATTATAATGAACCAAGAATTTAACTAAGTATAAAAAACCAGTACTTAAAATAGGGATAAAACCTACTTAACTAGGCTTATCATACAATAATTATTGCCATTCTGCATTAAGTTTCGGGTTAACTTAAATACAGAAATCAGAAATCCCAAATGGTCTAGTGGGTGACCGTTTCACAGTGGCTAGCGGTCTATCGGGCGACCGCTAGACTACCAAGCGGTCTACAGGAAGTCTGTTTCCTCCTGTATTAATCCGAGTTCACATGATGATAAAACTAAATGCTAAACTAATGCATATCATACATGGAAATCAACATATATAAACTTCCATAACCATGATAGAATGAATATAGGCCCACAATATGCATAGGTTTATGTGAATAACAAGAAATTTCATTTTTACTTCATTAAGGCTAAGAATTAAGCATGAAGACTAACTAGATGCACAGTCCCAATAAAACATGAACTTCACAAGGTACAATACATGAAATCGAATAAAACAAGAGGACTTTTATTCCTGACATAACATTTAAGCCATCCAATAGATAACCTACCTCTTTCCTAGACTTTAGATTCCAATTTTAAGGCTACAAGTCACCCCTAGTTCTCTACTCGTCCTGAATTAAATCTGCAACTTCACGCCTTTGTATCTCCTGGCTCCCTTGACCTAAAGACGTAAAATTTTGAGGGTAAGAAGAGGGTACTATTAGGAATAAATAACTCTAAAGAACCTCTATCTAATTACCTCATTTTGGGCTTCGAATCCCTTGATCAATCTAGGTCGGACACACTAATTCCTGAGTTTCTTAGATTGAATCCGCCACTTTGGAAGCCTCTAACTCTTTGTACACTTGATCTCCTAAAACAAAATTTTGAGGAGAGTTAGATATAACTAAAATAAACAACTTCCTAGAAGAAACTTATCTCTAATTCAACCTCCTTACCAGAGTTCCATGCGAGCCAAAGAAGGGGTCGCACATGTCAAATATGGGACCTATTTATAAGTTTTAGCTAGGGTTGAGGATTAGAATGAACTTAGAGTCCAAATTAGGCTTTCAATTTGATCTTCCAACCTTCTAGACTTATCTAATCTAGTAGATAGCATCGATACTATATGATTTGGATGCCAAAAATCTAATCTTTTCACGTTTTCTTACACTCATGGAACTGACAGAGCCTAGTGGTCTAGCTCTAGACCATTTACTGTGTCCATGCGGTCTCGCGATAGACCGTTTGCCTTCGTGAGCTTCGAATTTCGAACTAGTTCAAACTCTTTTAACATTATCCCCGTTATTATCCATTTATTTATTTTCTCAAGAGTAATTATCTCTTTAATTCTGTGATTACACCTATTTTAAGGTTCTAGAATATGAGCTAAGGTCCAAAACAATCCTTTTGGGCCAATTGGGTTTGCTAGATGGGCCTAATCCTCTTGAATTAGTGTAAGGCCTAAATAATTTGATTTAATTACCCATCATTCATTTAAATGCTTAATAATTATTATAATTATATTTTAAATCCCAGAATTTTCTCGGGCGTTACACCCTCCGCCACTAAAAAAAAGAATTTGTCCCCAAATTCAATACATGGATTTATGGAGAGTGTACTTACATTCAAATAATTCTAGAAATCTTTTGCGCATGGCTTCTTTAGTTTCCCATGTGGCCATGACTTGCTCCACTGGATCTTGACCATAGGAATAGTTTTATTCCGTAGTTGCCATACTTCTCGTTCGATGATCTTGATTGGCTTTTGCTCGTATGTCAAGTCCTTTTTAATCTCCAAATTGTTGTAAGTAATTACATGGAAAGGATCAGGTATGTACTTCTTGAGCATTGAGACGTGAAATACATCATGAACTTCAGATAATTGAGGGGGTAAAGCTATTCGATAAGCGACTTCACCAACCCTTTCGAGAATCTCAAAGGGGCCAATGAATCTTGGAGTAAGCTTGCCCTTGATACCAAATCTTCGAATACCCCGACCTGGAGAAACCTTAAGAAATACATGGTCTCCTACTTGAAATTCCAGGTCGCGTCTTCGATTATCAGCATAAGACTTCTGCCTGTATTGAGCTATCTGGAGTCTTTCTTGAATAAGCTTTATCTTCTCGGTAGTATCCCTAATGATGTCAGGACCGAGAAATTACCTTTCTCCTACTTCATTCCAGCAAATAGGGGAACGACAGCTTCTTCCATACAGAGCTTTGAATGGTGCCATCTGAATGCTAGCTTGGTAGCTATTGTTATATGAAAATTCTACTAGAGGCAAGTGATCGTGCCAACTTCCTCCAAAATCAATAGCACAAGCCCTGAGCATATCTTCCACTACTTGATTTGTCCTTTCAGTTTGTCCATGGAATGTAGTGCTAAAATTAAGTCGGGTCCCTAAAGAATGTTGAAGACCCTTCCAGAATTGTGAAGTGAACCAAGGATCTCGGTCAGATATAATGGTGACAGGGACACCATGCAATTTAACAATCTCCCTCGTGTATAATGCTGCTAGTACATCCATAGACCATCAACTTTTGATTGGTAGAAAATGTGTAGATTTAGTCAACCGGTCTATGATCACCCATATACCATCATGTCCTCCTATTGTCTTAGGTAAACCCATGATGAAATCCATCCCTATACTTTCCCATTTCCATTCGGGAATATTCAAGGGATGTAATTTCCCAGCAGGTTTTAAATGTTCTGCTTTTACTTATTGATAAGTGGGAGATCGGGACACAAAATCTGCTACTTCTCTTTTCATATTGGGCCACCAAAAGTTTCTTTTCAAATCTTGATACATCTTGGTAGCACCAGGGTGAATAGCATACCTTGATTTGTGAGCCTCTTCCATGATTAATTTCTTAGTGTCATCATGATTTGGCACATAAATTTGATCCTTAAATAACAGTCTTCCATCATTTGAGATAGAAAATTCCAGTCTCTGATCGGTATTACCCTTAATCTGCATCAATGTAGGGTCATTTTCTTGCAATTGGACAAAGTCCTTGATCAATGCAGGTTGAAACCTTATATTGGAAATTATACCTCCTTCTCCTTCTCTGTCAATATCAAGATTTAAATGAGAAAAATCTTTAATAAGACAAGTTATACCTTTCCGGAGGCTCGCTAGAGTCGCTATTGGTTTCCTGCTAAGAGCATCAGCTATAGCATTTGCTTTCCCTGGATGATATTAAATACTAAAGTCGAAGTCTTTAAGATACTCCAACCATCTACGTTGTCGCATGTTCAACTCCTTCTGGGAAAAGCGATATTTCAGACTTTTGTTGTCTGAAAATATAGTGAATTTTCCCCCATAAAGGTAATGTCACCAAATCTTCAATACGAATATAACCGCAGCTAATTCCAGATCATGCATAGGGTAATTTTCTTCATGACGCTTTAACTGTCTTGATGAATAGCAAATCACCTTCCCATTTTGCATAAGGACACATCCTAGGCCAATGCCAGATGCACCCGTATAGACTTAGAAACTGCCACCCTCTGTCGGTAGGGTTAATATTGGTGCAGTGGTAAGGTGTTCTTTAAGAGTTTGAAAACTCTCCTCACAATCCTTCGACCATACAAAAGGATTCTCCTTTCTTGTGAGTCTAGTCAAAGAAACAGTGATTTTTGAAAAATCTTTAATAAATCTCTGGTAATAATCAGCCAAACTTAGAAAACTTCTGACTTCAGACACGGTCGTCGGCCGGCTCCAGCTCTTAACAGCTTCTATTTTTGAAGGATCGACAACGATACCTTCTCTTGAAATAATATGGCCAAGGAAAGAAACCTCCTTTAGCCAAAACTCGCACTTACTAAGCTTTCCATAAAGTTTGTACTCTCTTAGCGTTTGTAAGGCTATCCTTAAGTGCTCTTCATGATCCTCTCTTGTTTTGGAATAACTGAGAATATCGTCAATAAAGACGACCATAAATTGGTCAAGATAAGGCCTAAAGACATTATTCATGAGTTGCATAAATGTTGCCGGGGCATTAGTTAGCCCGAACGGCATTACCACGAATTCATAGTGGCCATATCTGCTCTGAAAAGTAGTTTTGTGTATGTCTTCATCCTTGATATTGAGCTGATGGTAACCCGACCTGAGGTCTATCTTGGAAAAATATTCTACTCCCGAAATCTGATCAAAGAGATCATCTATACGCGGCAACGGATACTTATTCTTAATTGTGAGTTGATTCAGTCGCCGGTAGTCGATACACAGCCTGAGGGATCCATCCTTCTTCTTGACGAATAGCACTGGCGCACCCCAAGGGGATGTGCTAGGTTGAATAAAACCCTTGTCTAATAACTCCTGACGTTGTTTCTTCAATTCCTTGAGTTCCGTGGGGAGCTATTGAAATGGGTGCTGCTCTGGGGATGAGTTCGATAAAGAAGTTTACTCCCCTTTCGGGTGGTAAACCGGGTAAATCCAATGGAAACACATCCAAAAATTCATTGACAATAGGAATATCCTCTAAGACGATCTCCTTGGATTTGATGAGGATTACGGAAGCAAGAAAAGCTACACATCTTTGCGAAATTAATTTGAAAGCGTGCAGAGATGAAATTATGGTTGGATGCTTCCTATATTTGATACCAAGGAAGGAAAACCTTGGAAGACCAGGTTTTCGAAAGGAGATAATTCGGTTGCGGCAATTTATATAGGCGTCGTGGTCTACAAGCCAATCTACACCTAAAATAGCATCGTAGCCCTCCATGTCAAGGCATACGAGATTTGCAGGAAGATTGTGACCTTCTACCATTACCTCACTATCAGGATAATAGTTTGTAAGTTTGGTTCCGGGACCTAAAGGTGTAGTAATAGTAAGGTTCGAAGGTAGAGGAACTGATGAAATAGGTAAAGTTTTTACGAAAGAAGTAGATATAAAGGAATGAGAAGCACCAGTATCAAATAGTATGAATGCAGGATGGGAATAGATTTGGATAGTACCTTCCATTAGCCCATCATCTTTGGGCGCTTCTTCCCCTTCCATGATAGCATTGAGATGAGCCTGACGCTTACGTCCACAACTGGAAGATTGTTCCTTCATAATGGGGAAATTCGACATGCGGTGCTCCCGGCTACCGCATCTTAAACAAGCGTCGAGACGCTTCCAGCACTCTTCGGCCGAATGACCGAACTTTTAACAGAAAGTGCAAGCCATGGCGACTTGCTTGTCTTCTTCCTTGACTTTCTTATTCTTGTGGTAGCCACTACTGCTCCCATTCTAGGATCTCTTCCTGCTATCATGGGATTTGTAAGGTTCCATGATACTAAACTTCTTCTTATCATGTCGATCAGACCTTCGGCTCGGCTCGGCTCCTCGCCCTTGCTTTTTAATTTCTTTACCTTTTCTAAGGTCCTTTCGCATATATGCGCCAGTTGGACCATCTTCGCATAGGTACGTATATTTTGAGTGCTAAGTTGTTGAATGTAACTAGGCCTCAATCCATCCATAAACCGGTTAGCTTTTAACAAGTCGGTGCTAACCAAGTGAGGAGCATAAAGCGCCAGCCTAGAAAATTGGAGTTCATACTCTGCTACGGTCATCATGCCTTGGCATAACGAAGCAAATTTTATAGCCTTCCTCTCCTTAACATGTTCGGAGAAGTAATTGGCTTGAAAAAGTGTAAGAAAACCTTCCCAAGTATGTGGTGCATCTGCTGGCGGTGCTGGGACAGACTTCCACCATGTGCGGGCATCTTTGTTTAATTGGAAATTAGCTAGGCAAACCTTCTCTTGATCAGTACATTGCATAACTTCAAAGATGCGGTTCATCTCATCTATCCAATTCTCGGCTTCATCTGGATTAGAAGAACCCAAAAATCGTGGAGGATTCAGGCTCCGGAAATTATGGTGTAAGTCTCCAGCTCTTGCCCCAGCGTCGGCTTGAGCCATAGTTTGTAATGCTTGATTAAGACCTGCAACGGTCTCTTATATACCGTTCCAGTCAACATGATGAGCCATTATAATGAGAGTAAGGTACCTAAGAAGAATAATGAATTTGTTATTTCTAACGGAATGAGTGAGGTTAACCCTTAGAAATAATTCTAATTTTTATCTCATCCCGGGTTATACCCCATTCTGCTCATAGGTTGGGAAGTTTTTTACCTAGTCTCATAGGTATGGGTCCTTAAACCTTGGACTTAACCTATGACATGACTTTTTCCTAGGACTTCTAGTCCTAGTACTCTAATACCCCTTTCACTGTCACGCCCCGAGATTATGCAGCGGAAACAATCGGGAACGTGAACAGCCGGCTAGTACGCCTCGAGCAAGCAATAAAATCAGAGCGCAAGACAATCATATAAGAGTAATTGCACAATATAATTCACCAAAACCTACAACTTTATTTCTTCATAAATCAATTCCAAAGTACATAAGATCTTGACTCTTGCCACTAGACTCAATAAAATAAAAATTACATCATGACTTTTACTAGACTTTTGACAACTAAAGCTTCTCTCGAGTCACGTATCCTTCAATCGCTCTCGGATCCATCACTTGAGTAATCAGAATCCGTCCCACTAGAATTTCCTGAAAAAGATTGAAAAGTGGGGTAATGAGCACACTTGCCCAGTAAGTATCTTCGTATCAACATGAAGGCAAGTTTAAGTATTTATCATTTTAGCTCTAATGAATAAGATAAATCATGCAGATACGATCAAACATGCGAATAAAGGCAAAGTAACAAGATATGATCAAACTTGAGATACAAGAATATGATTAATCAAGTATATACCAAGAATGTAGATCTGGCCTTTTTCAAGAATGTATCAAGAATGTACTTTTTATAACCATGAAGGCTATGCACTAGAAAGTCATGTAACAAGCAAGAATGTACTCTTCACTTAGTAGCAAATATTTCATGAATTTATGTGGATTCCCCGTAGATATTTCACTTATTTATAGAGAAAGTACTCCCAGCGCAATGCGACGCAGTAGCATCATACCCTATGGTTTACAATATGTTTCCGACAATCAGTCGAGGGGACTAGCATAGAGCCCTTGAACACAATTAGTGCTCGAATTACATCTTCAAGTATAAATCAAGCTACTTCCACGTTTATAACAATAATGTGGCCAATAAGTTCAATAATAGTTTTATGATAAAGTAGCCAAAATAAGAATGCTTCAATTAGGAACAAGAGATTTCAAAGAATGAATTAATAACTAGGTTATGCTATGAAGAAAAATCGACAGCATAATAGTACATTCCATATTTTTCCATATTTTTATCATTTATTTATTAACATAGTTTTAGAGTCCAGATATTTCCAAGATTATTCATGAACTCCATAAAACCAACCCCAAAGGTCAAACCCCGAGTTAGATAAAAATCAGGATCCAAGCGGTCAAGTACATGACCGTTTGGTAAAGTAAGCGGTCATATGCTGGACCAGTTGATGAGACAGAGTTTGATATTTTGAAACAGGACATCTGGAGCCTGGCGATCTAATGGAGAACCGTTAAGGATCCGTTAGCCGTGTAGTGTATGGCCGCTAACAGACTCTGGCGGTCAACCAGATGACCGCTAAGTTCCAGAATGTATAAAACACCGGTAAAAGTGCTTTCTAGACATTAGGTTTTAATGGTGCAACCAGCTCGACGTCCTGGAGGGAATCCCAGGCTCACGGAGTCTTACGAAGGCCTTGAAATAAGATTTCCTAGTCCGTTGGAAGGAATATCTAAAGGAGAGGTCATCATGTCCAAGATTGTGTACTTAATATGCAAAAGTGTAACTAATGACAACATACCGGGATATGTGCCATGTACTTATGAAAATGACTTTGAGAAGAGAGAGAAAATCATGTGATAAAACAGCAATTAAATCATGACTAGTTCATGAATCATATTTAAATTAATTATAAAATTATATGATTTTTGGTCATGAAATTAACATAGGTTCAAATAATACCAAAGTGCATAAAACATGAAATCTATTATAATGAACCAAGAATTTAACTAAGTATAAGAAACCAGTACTTAAAACACGGATAAAACCTACTTAACTAGGCTTATCGTACAATAATTATGGCCATTATGCATTAAGATTCAGGTTAACTTAAATACAGAAATCAGAAATCCCAAACAGTCTAGTGGGCGATCGTTTCACAGTGGCTAGCGGTCTATGAGGCGGCCGCTAGACTACCAGGCGATCTACAGGAAGACCGTTTCCTCCTATATTAATCCGAGTTCACATGATGATAAAACTAAATCCTAAACTAATGCATATCATCCCTGGAAATCAACATATATAAACTTTTATAACCATGATAGAATGAATATAGGCCAACAATATGCATAGGTTTATGTGAATAACAAGAAATTCCATTTTTACTTCATTAAGGCTATGAATTATGCATGAAGACTAACTAGATGCACAGTCTCAATAAAACATGAAATTCACAAGGTACAATGCATGAAATCGAATGAAACAAGGGGGCTTTTATTCCTGACATAACGTTCAAGCCATCCATGAGATAACATACCTTTTTCCTAGACTTTACATTCCCAATTTAAGGCTGCAAGTCACCCCTAGTTCTCTGCTAGTCCTGAATTAAATCAGCAACTTCACGCCCTTGTATCTCCTGGCTCCCTTGACCTAAAGACGTGAAATTTTGAGGGTAAGAAGAGGGTACTATTAGGAACAAATAACTCTAAAGAACCTCTATCTAATTATTTCTTTTTGGGCTTCGAATCCCTTGATCAATTTGGGTCAGACACACTAATTCCTGAGTTTCTTAGATTGAATCCGTGACTTTGGAAGCCTCTAACTCATTGTACACTTGATCTCCTAAAATGAAATTTTGAGGAGAGTTAGATATAACAGAAATAAATAACTTCTTAGAAGAAACTTACCTCTAATTCAACCTCCTTACATGAGTTCCATGCGAGCCAATGTAGGGGTCGCGCATGTCAAATATGTGACATATGTATAGGTTTTAGCTAGGGTTGAGGATTAGAACGAACTTAGAGTCCAAATTAAGCTTTCAATTCGATCTTACAACCTTCTAGACTTATCTAATCTAGTAGATAGTATCGATCCTATATGATTTGGATGCCAAAAATCTAATCTTTTCACATTTTCTTACACTCACGGAACTGACAGAGCCTAGCGGTCTAGCTCTAGACCGTTTACTGTGTCCATGCGGTCTCGCGATAGATCGTTTGCCTTCGTGAGCACCAAATTTCAAACTAGTTCAAACTCTTTTGACATTATCCCCGTTATTATCCATTTATTTATTTTCTCAAGAGTAATTATCTCTTTAATTCCGTGATGACACCTATTTTAAGGTTATAGAATATGGGCTAAGGTCCAAAACAATCTTTTTGGGCCAATTGGGTTTGCTAGATGGGCCTAATCCTCTTGGATTAGTGTAAGGCCTAAATAATTGGATTTAATTACCCATCATTCATTTAAATGCTTAATAATTATTACAATTATATTTTAAATCCCAGAATTTTCTCGGGCGTTACACGGAACAACCGGATCCATAACAGCAATAATAACAACAATGAGTCCTCGGCTTCGAGTCATACAATGGACTCATAATTCCGCATAACACGAAGCACGGAACATGAGGGATCACCAAAAGCCCTCGAACTACATGGACATGCAAATTGAGGTAAGACGATACCTCTAAGCGTCCAACACATGTCTCGATCCTCATAGGATAGACGAGACACTCACGAGGTCACGTGTCAACCGCTGGGTCACAACCGGGTTGACCAGAAATTATAATGACCCTCGATATAACACAAAACATTACTCGGTATAGTGGCACTCTCAGACACCCTATAACACCGTCACAGCCCTCATAGGACATCCAAGACATCCATGGGACAGTGGGCTAACCAAGCGGTCAAAGCCACATCAACCGGAAATCAAACCAACACAAAATAACACTCTGGGCAGGTGGCGGTCTCACCCTGTCCTCTAGATCAACTTGGCGGTCATCCAAAGGGCCGCTACCTTCAAGAAAAACCCCAGATACAAAATCCACAAAAGTAGGAGTCTTGCGGTCTGCCTGAGGCCGCTACTGCCACCAAACGGTCTCCTCACGGCCGCAAGCTTGACCCTAGCGGTCACAACATGGCCGCTACGCCCAATCAAACTCCAAAACAGTTAAACCGACTTAACTGGTCAAAACCACCTAACGGTCTACCTAAGACCGTTTCACAAAGCCTGGCGGTCACCCCGAGGCCGCCAAGGACACCCATGTGGTCAGATATAGACCGCTAGCCCGAACCGACTTAAACCTTGAACGGACATAAAACGACAGGTGGCAGTCACAGATGGGGCTGCAACACCTCAGAGCGGTCAGTCGCATGGCCATTACCCAGCGAACCGACTTAGCCAATCACAACGCGGAGAGTAGCTGTCACCCTTGGGCCATCGCTTAGAGCCTAGCGGTCCTCCTCAGGCCGCTATGCAAAGCTTAGCGGTCCTCTAAGGGGCGCAAGCAAAGACCTTGTGGTCGGTCGCGATACTGCAAAGCCAAACCGACTTATACACTCAACCTAGCGGTCTCCAATGGGCCGCCAAAGACCAAAAATGGTCTCTAGAAGAACCTCTAAGCCGATACGACGGGAAAACCATAGGGAAGCTCAAAACCTGGTATTTCCATGAACCAATCGCGTCTAAATGACGGGGAAACAACCCTAGACACGTTATACACCTTCCACAAGTCGGAAGGGATCAAAACAACTACTAAACGGCAAGAAACGAGCGATTCCAACGAATCGACCCAAAATGACTTACATGGATAGCTGGGCTCATACTAGCTCTGATTCTTAATCAAATACAATAAAACTAGCAGGAATGAAATCCTAACATGTCAGAGGTTTGAATGAAACCAATTAAGCTGAAAACCGTCGCCGAGAATGGTGAACTCGGCCCACACCCCCCGAACATGCAATTCACCCAACTGAGACAAAACCCACTCAAACTCACACCGTTGGGCTCCAAATCGGGAGAGAACGTAGGAAAACAGTAGGGCATGTGTCCCCCTACCTCCACCGAAGTTCTCGCGAGCTGAGATGGCCACAATACACCAAAAACCATCACATGAATCAGCCCACGCTGGCTTTGAATCCCCCGAGAGATCGTGCCAACGCCACGCTCCAATCTTCACACCATCATGCCCCAGGTCAGCTCCACGGCGTCACCGCGTCACCTAGCTCTGCACCGGTCGTGCGCCCGAGGGAGAGGAGAAGAGAGGAGAGAGAACGTAGGGAGAGAAAGTGAGAGACGTGAGGGGAGAGAGGGGAGGGAAAAGGGTTAAGGAGAAAAATTAAAATAGGAAATTAGCAATTTTCCTAAAATCTGATTTTTTGCACGAAATTCTGTAAATTCAAAAAAATACTGAAAAATAGTCTTCGTGATCCTCGGAACGAGCACAACGCACTTGTAGCGTCCCTAAGTAACAAAACTCAACGGTCAACTCTCCACAGGGTTCCGCAAGTTATACAAGGAAAAAATCTGCGTGGATCGTAAAACACGTATCAGGACCCACGAAAGCGATTCGATAGCTCTCCGATTTTGATCCCAAGAATCCAGGATATTACACATAATGGTTGACATTATCAGATTGACATCATCAGTGGTTGACATCATCAAAACCATAGGGACACAACACATGTTTGCTTGTAATATAGTATTAATGCATTTTCTTCAAATTTCTAGGTCCGTACTTCCTTGCTAAAATAATGCTACCCTGATTCAGGATATGTGTGTGTCACGACACACACTAAGAGGTGAAAGCTGCATATGTCAAGGGGAAGAGTCGTAGCCAATTTGCCAGCATAACTCACAGGATACACCCTAGATGAAACTCCTACACATCACACGCAATATGAGCAATAGTCTTTAGCCATACGGACGTCATAAATTCTTCTTAACACTTCATGGATGCTCAAATCTGTACACTCACGTAAAGGGTGACCGTGAGAAAAAAGCTGTCTATCCCCTTCATAAAAAAAGAACAAAAAGAAAAAGAGAAAGATGAAAAAATGATGATCATGATAAGTGGAATGTGAATCCAAGTAGCCGGGAATCCCCATTGAGACACATGAGGAGACTCGCGTAAAAACGGTGCAGTAAACTCCACGATTAAAATTAGGATGAATCCTAGTAGCCGAGAATCCCCATTGAGACATATGAGGAGACTCACATCAAACGGTGAAATCCACAATAATATCATAATAAAAGATGAATCCTAGTAGCCGGGAATCCCTATTGAGACACATGAGAAAACTCGCGTCGAACGGTGAAGTCCGGAATTACAAGGGAGTTGTGCGAAGCTATCAAAAGCCGAGAACCCCGAATGCATGTGTAGGTGATAAAGTAATCCTTTAGTGTTACTTAGAACGTCCGCACGTCCCTATGTCTAGGGTTCACTACCCATATAATTGTACTTTCATACTACAAAGGAATAGTCCACGGTCTAGATTGTGGTATATGTTATGCATATATTCTATGCGGTGTCCTCTTTACGTATGCATGTCTCCCTTAGTTGTGTCTCGTGAGTCGCACTCTATCCGTGAATCATGGGCCATGTTCCTATCCTATCCCTAATATAGGGGAACTATTCTACGTATATTTATTCTATGCTTGCAGTCGATGAATGCTTGTGTGCTTGGGTGAGACTATAAAAAATGAATGATGAAATAAAATAAAAAGATACAATGAGGCAAAATGAAAATAAAAACAATGAATGATGATAAATGAAAATAAAATAAATAAATAAAAGACACATACAATATTCTCAAACGGGCTATGGGCTACACTCGCAGGTCCCGCTCTTTCATCCCTCATTCGCGACACCCGTGGGTGGGAGGCATTTGTTGACACCGAAAATATTCTTAATACTGTTTCTGTTGGTCTTAAGCTCTGACCGAGTGCTCCTACACCGGCAGAGAAGGAAAAAAAGAAAAGAAGAAAAAGAATGGCGGGAGCCGAACAAAAGATGAAGATCAAGGAAAAATAGGAAAATAAAAGATGCTTGGCTCCAACGGACAGCTACTAAAACAAGACCCGGGAGCTCAGAAAAATGCTCGGGACCATCCCCGAATGAACAGGTAGAAGCTCGGATAGCAAAGCAAGCCAGTCAATAGGCCAACCCTCACAAAAGAAGAAAATAAACACAAAATGGGCCTAGACAAGCTAAATGGGCCAAAGGATGCTAGAAATGGGTTGAAGAGGCCTTGAACCGACATGGCCCATACTGATCCGGCGGCATGATAAATCGGCGTGCAAAACCATCCATCCGGCGGCCAAAATGGCGCTCCATTTCACCCATTCTGCCGCCGTATCAGGACGAGCCCCCCTCATCTATAAAAAAGCCGCTGCTACGAACAAAAAAATGGCTAGGAAGAAAAAAAAGGGCGAGAGCAACAAAAAGGGGGCAATAGAGAAGCTTGGGGATGAAGAAAGGGGAACTCCAGCCTAGAAGAAGCAGAAGAGAACACGGAGGGGAGCCACCAGAAAATCCGCAAAGTCTAAGAAAATAAAAGAGAGAATGAGAGGGCAGGAAAAAGGGCCACAGAAGAAAAGAGAGAAGAAGGAGAAAGAGAGCATCACTGCCAAGGTGGGTCTCCTACCGGACAAGGCCCCTCACGGGCTACAACGTCCCCCTTCCCCCATTTTTTTGTTGTTCTTATTTTCTGTTTCGTGTAATTCTTCTTCTCCCTTTGGGATTTTGGTCATGTAAAGCCCCCTTTGGAAATCAATAAAGTCAAAGTTACTCGCCGATCATATGATTTATCTTTTCTCCTTCCCCTTTCTCTGTGTTCCTATGATGGTCAAAGCATTTTTTTGGATCAGATGAGTTGCCCCTCTGGGGCTATATGTGTTGGATGCCTCCCCTAGGTAGTCCTTCACGATCTAAATCCCCATGAGATGCCAGGGATTCGTCAAACCTCCCAGATGTGGTCCCTGGGCATCCTGGATAAAGGGGAAAACTGATCCAGTGCTTTTAATTTCATATCTGTCTGTTTGTGTTTGCCGTCTGGAACAGTGGTAACATTTCTGCCGCCATTTCATGAATTCGGCCCCATCTGAATTAAGAGATTCATCTATATTTCTTAGATGTAATCTCAGGATGCTCATAAAGCGGGAAATAAATTCTTCCGTTGATTAATTTTTCTTTTTTCCGACGCTATGTTTTCATGTTCTGGGTTCTGAATGTGATCCGACGCACGAACTCACGCCGGATCCCCACCTTCTCACGCCGGATCGAGGCCCTCTCCCCGTGCCGTATCACTCCCTATCTCGAGTCGGTTCAAACCTCCCAAGGTCCCACGCCGTATCAATGCTTTTCCATTTTGTGCGCCGATTTAACCCCCCGCCAGGTCACACTCATGCGCACTTCATTGATCACGCCGTATCACTCCAATGTGCACCACACGCTGATTCACCCATGCATTCTCTCCCTCACACAGCATCACTTTTATTGCCTCCCCTTTGGGCGCCGGATCAGGGCCCATCTCCGCTTCTCACGTCGGTTCGTTGCTACTAGCGCGCCGAATCATTTCCCGTCCAAACCCCACGCCGATTCACCATCGCAAGGTCCCTCCTATGGCGCCGTATCACCCGCTTTTCCCCCTGCCGTATCATCCGATATCCTGGCCGCTGTGTCTTTGCATCAAGCATTCCTAAACCCACGTAGCAACCACTAAATGGCTCGATAACCAACTTAGCCGCCGATCCATTCATTTGCATGGGTGTATTTGCATGGGTGTATTAGCACACGTAGGTGCATGCCCAAACAGATCATCAAGTTACCTCATCTCAATCGCCGGTTAACCCCATTATACATATGAATAAAGATTCATGAGAATAAATATGCATGCATGAAACCCTCGTATGCGTGAGACCCACCATGTATACATTGCCAGATCAACCCAATTGGCCTTTCCCTGCTGCCAACTCAAACACACATGGGTTTATAAATCAGCATAATATACATGACCCACTCATTTCACTGTATAATTGTATAAATGCATGCGTGCACATTACCCCCTAATCCGGCATGGGAATGGGAGAGTGATCCGGCATGTAAACCAACCACACCGGATCAAGGCCCTTTTCTCACGCCGTTTCAACCGCACAAGGTCACGCCATTTTAAGGCGTCATTCCACGCCATTTTAAGGCGATTCCTCATGCTATTTCAACCGCACAAGGTCATGCTATTTTAAGGCGTCATTCCACAACGTTTTAAGCGATCACTCCCCGAGTGAATATTAACCGCCTTAATGGTGGACAGTGTCCCAATGATCGATAACCCACAGATGATACGGGTCTCCTAGTAGGCTAGTCCTTGGAGATCCGCCATCCACTATAGGGTCTGGACTGTCGTGTCGACATACCCGTCTTTTGGAGTCCGTCTTAGATTGCTGTGGGCGGGCCTCCTTTACACCCCTAAACCCTTCGGGTCTAGGGGAGATGCTGCCGGATTTTTGTCAAGACATGTTGACTAATTGCAAGACCGGAGATAAAAAAAAAAGAAAAGAAGAAAAGACTGTAGTAAAATAATAAAAAGAGATAATACTAATAATAAAAAAATTAAGTAAAAATAATAAAAGATAAAAGGATAAAATTAATTTAAAAATAAAATAAAATTAAATTAAAACAAATGCAGTGGTCTGGCGGGGGTGCCGTCGAATCAGGCACCTGTTGGCGGTGAGATGTGAACTTGTCACGTCCCGAGCGTGGAAGCTTACCCGTGGCGCGACAGTTTTATATAGAACCAAAGCGAGCTAGCTATTCGATGGAATTCTTCATTTTGATAGTTAATAGGGTGTGCAAATAACTAAGATTTAACTTGAAATTAATACAAATAATCCGAGATGACAATTGTTACCACTAACCAAATGATAATTACACACATTTCTCGAGTCCGACTACTAGGCTTCAAGCCCTTATTACAGTTCTAATAAATTAGACTAATACAACTGACATCTGACATAACTGGATACAAATGACATAATTACTACACCACAATTAACAAGACAACATGATAACTCCATTTCTACACTCATCACTCAGACTCATTCCCTTCCGAGTTCTGGCTGATATCCGAACTACCTGAAAAGGTTAGAAAATAACTAGATGAGCGAATCGCTCAATAGGATTTACATCTCAAGTTCTAACATGATTTAAGTGAATTACCCATTTATTTAATGTAGGTAAACTATGCATGCAGACAGATAGATATCAAAGGATCGTAAAATCGACAGGAGTAGAAAGTGAGTACATAGACTGCACAATTTCAAGCAGCAGTAGCAAGTGATAACAAATGATATCAAGCCAGTGATAACTGAGAAGTAATAACTGGAATAGCAACATGTTAATCAAGCTAGCAATAGTAAGCAAAGTAGTTTCAAGCATGTATAACTGGAATTGGCTATTTATCAATGCATTCAAATAAACACTTTTACCCTTCTGCGGGTCTCAAGTCAGTCAATCAAGTAATATCACGAGAATGAGTGGAATGCCTAAAGTCTAGCAAACAAGTACTCCGGTGCAATGCCAAACGCCGTGGTCAATAAACTCCCATGGGCACAAGTACCTTCGGGTGCTCCTCGCAGGACCAGACCGGGCCCTATATGCACAGCATTGGTCATGTTTGTCGACATCCACTCTCGTTTATAGCCAATATGGAATTTCAAGGGTTGACTCGGTAAGATGTATATAAGGTGGATTATAGAATAGAATCCAAGACGTATCATTATGTAGGGACGAACTAGGAGTAAAACCCGTAACGTTCGATACATGCTAATGACAATAGGAGTTTGAGACTGACTTGCTGGTGTTGACACAATTGTCGATATTAGTTATATATATATTATTTTTATCCAATATATATATGTATATATATATCCGATTATAGAATTCTGTCTAATATAATGGAGGTTATAGGTATGTATATCTTCTGTCCAATATACATATATGAATTAGCCAAAATGGTGATTTATTATAATAATCAGAATTTAATTATGAAAATAAGTTTTTATGTTGAATATAGTTCTAACTTGCTAAGAATGATATTAACATGTTGAGAATGAGTTTCATATGTTACTTTACTGGTAAGATGATAAAAAAAAAATTTCATGCTGGATTTAATTTTTACATGCTGAAAATTAATTATTAACATGCTAAAATCTATGCTTAACATGTTAAAATAATTAACTTACTGATAGGTTGATAAGATAAGGTTGCCATGCTGATTGCAGAAATTTTTTGATAACAACATAATTTTTATCATTCTAAAAATAATTTTTCTACATTTATTTGCTAATTATTTGATAGGAAAATAGAATTATCATGCTGAAAAATAGTTTTAATACACTAAAAATAACTATAACATGCCAAAAATAATTATAACAAGCTAGAATAATTTTACCATACTGGAAGAAATGTTATCATGCTGGACGTAATTTTCATGCATCAATTTACTACTTTATTTAATAGGAAAGTAAGTTTTATATGCACAAAAATATCTTTAAATAGATTTTAACATGCTGAAAATAATTTTTATATCTCAGTATGTATAAAATAATTCTATCATATTGGAAGTCACTTTTAACATGCTGGAAATAGTTTTATCATGTTGGAGATAATTTTTAATATGTATAAACTAATGTGGTGAAAATTAGATTTTTACAAAAAAAATAATTTCATTCTACAAATATATATACATACTCTGTAAGAATGAAGGAGTCTATTTTATATTATATTCTTTTCTCTATATATATTCGGTGAGAATGGAGGTGCAGACATTAGTTATATATACATATATATATTCATATATATATAATGAAGGTGTTTTGTATATACAATTAATGGAAGTATATATATGAATTTATATACATATATAATGAAGGTGCTTGTATATACAATTAATGGGAGTATATATATATATATATATATATATAAGGTGTCGGGTGTATATATGCACACTTGCATATGCAGGTTTTATATATATACTGTTAATAGAGATATAATGGAGGTTCATAAATTGTTCATACTTTGTTTCACTTGTTAAGAGGCTTTACGGTGTTTTTCATTAAGTTCACTGCATGTGTCGACACTAGTGTCGACACTTACTGTTCATTTTTGGTCTCTGTTGTACAGTTAATATTACAATGTTTTGTGTGTCGACACCTGTGTCGACACTTGTGGTTCTGTCTTCAATTCTGTGTTTATTATTAATTAAGTCTTGTTTTGGTTTAATCATCTTGTTAATCAAGTGTTTAAGGTTTTAATCCATGGTTTAATTTTGGTTTTGTCAACACTCTAGGTAAGTGTCGCGTAGGTGTCGCGTAAGTGTTGACACCTCGGGTAAGTGTTGCGTAGGTGTCGCGTAAGTGTTGACACCTCGGGTAAGTGTTTCGGGTAAATGTTGCGTAGGTGTCGCGTAAGTGTTGACACCTCGGGTAAGTGTTACGTAGGTGTCGCGTAAGTGTTGACACCTCGGGTAAGTGTTGCGTAGGTGTCAACACTTGTGCAACACTTGTGTAACACCTATAATGCAAGTGTCGACATATGTATGACATATGTATGGAAGTGTTGACACGAGGTGTCAACACCTGCATTATATATATATATGGAAGTGTTATGTGAGGTGTTGACATTGAGTGATTTGGTAGATTAACAAGTTAATTAAGCATGCTAATAGATTAGGTATGCTATTAGATTAGTTAATAAAGCTCATTCATGTTAGTTATCTAGGGCATGAGACTAATACTTGCTAATTGTCCAAGATTGAAGCTATTGCATGCTAATTATCCTCGTTGTGAAACTAATTACTTTACTAATTTTACTACTTTTCTTAGATTAAAGCTAAGACATGATAACTATGAGGCTAACACATGATGTATAAACGTGAAAGATCGTATGGAGATGAGCCTAAGACTAACTGCCTAGACTAATCATCCTAGATTAGCTACTAGTTTAGTTAAAAATTGAGAACACCTACCTTGTTGGAAGATCATAGTAGCAGACCCTTCTTGCGCAATCCCTGCAGAGCTTTGCCCCAACCTTAGCTAGCCTAGAATGGGGTGGCTACGGGTATGTTTATAGGGTCTGTCATGACCGAATAGGTGGCAAGATCTGGAATAATGGGGCTTTACAGCTTGTACAGGCTGGAGAGATAAGAGATAGGCTGGAGAGATAAGAGATACTGTTTGTACAGCTAATCCATGGCCCAAATCGTAAGTGCAAGTTTTGCTAGCTTATAACATATAATTATTTGGCAAAAGGGGTAAATGGTGTGGATGCTAGGATTGGAACTCTGGTCACTAGGTTGAAAGGCACATCACTTAACCAACTACTCTAGGAAGCCACTTGTTAAGTGAATAATCTTTACATATGATGACTCCGTGTTCCAACTTCTTACATAAGCTTCCTATAGAGTTTATCTAATATTTTTTTTTTCATTTGGAAAATATTATTAATAATAATTTTTTTTTATTTTCATTTTTTTTATACGGGGTGCTACACCCTCCCCTACTTAAAAGAATTTGGTCCCCAAATTCAATTGTATAAGGGTAAATTCAACTACATAAGGATACTGTAGAAAGTATAAGATACTTGCCGACTAAAATAGTTCTGGGTATCTTCTCTTCATAGATTCCTCAGTCTCCCAAGTTGCTTCTTGCTCCGAGCATCGATTCCATTAGATTTTTACCATAGGGATCGTCTTGCTCCTTAGAACTCGGATTTCTTGGTCGAGAATCTTTACTGGCCTTTGCTCATAGGTGAGGTCCTTCTGTATCACCATGTCAGTGTGATCGATGACGTGGAGAGGATCGTGCACATACTTCTTCAGCATAGAAATATGGAATACATTGTGCACTTCCGAGAGTTGAGGTGGTAAGGCAATGCGGTAAGCCACCTCGCCCACTCTTTCTAATACTTCAAATGGACCGATAAACCTTGGTGTGAGCTTGCCCTTAACAGCGAATCTTCTAATACCTCGGCTGGGAGATACCTTGAGAAATACATGATCACCCACTTGAAATTCCAAATCTCTCCTTCTGTTATCAGCATAAGATTTTTGCTTGCACTGAGCTACCTTGAGTCTCTCTCGGATAAGGTGTATCTTTTCAGTTGAATCTCTAACCATATCTGGGCCTAGAAGTTGTCTTTCACCGACTTCATCCCAGCATATTGGAGATCGACAACTCCTGCCATAAAGTGCCTCGAAAGGTGCCATCTGGATACTGGCTTGGTAGCTGTTATTGTAGGCAAATTCGGCTAGGGGTAAGTGGTCATGCCAGCTTCCGCCGAAATATATAATACATGCCCTTAACATATCTTCAACAACCTGATTTGTTCTTTCAGTCTGACCATCTGTCTGGGGATGAAAAGTAGTGCTAAAGTTGAGTTTCGTTCCCAGAGAATGTTGTAGACCCTTCCAAAAATGAGAAGTAAAGCGTGGGTCTCGATCAGATACTATAGACACAGGAATTCCATGTAATCTAGTAACCTCCTTGATATATAAGGCAGCAAGAACATCAACCGACCATCGACTCTTTATAGGCAAGAAATGAGCCGATTTAGTAAGGCGATCGATGATTACCCATATTCCGTCATGTCCGCCCCTAGACCTGAGCAAACCCATGATGAAGTCCATGCCGATGTCTTCCCATTTCCACTTGGGAATATCTAGTGGATGTAATCTTCCAGCGGGCTTCTGATGTTCCGCCTTCACCTGTTGGCATGTCAAGCATCTAGACATGAAGTCTGCTATCTCCCTTTTCATGTTGGGCCACCAAAAGGTTCTTTTTATGTCTTGGTACATCTTAGTGGCTCCAGGGTGGATCGTATACCTCGATCGGTGAGCTTCTTCAAGAATCCTCTTCTTCAGCTCAGGACTGTCTGGTACACATGTCCGTTCATGGTATAATAATCTGCCATCGAGTGCCAACTTGAAATCAGATTTCTCGTCTAGCTTTTCTTTTATTTCCACTAGGGTAGGATCTTCTTCTTGCAACCTCTTGATTTCAACTAGCAAATCCGGATGTACACTTAAGAGAGATAGAGTAATACACCTGTCATTCTCATCCATGCTTATATTGAGTTCAGCGAATTTTTCCAACAGCTTCCATTCTTGAACCATACAGTTGGTTACTTGGGCTCTCGGCTTCCGACTAAGGGCATCTGCTACGGAATTACCCTTACCAGGATGATATTGTATAGTGAAGTCGAAATCCTTGAGATACTCGAGCCAACGCCTTTGTCGCATGTTTAGCTCTCTCTAAGAGAATAGATATTTAAGGCTTTTATGATCGGAGTATACGGTGAATTGCTCTCCGTAGAGATAGTGCCTCCAGACCTTTAAAGCCAATACCACTGCGGCTAGTTCCAAATCATGCACAGGGTAGTTTTCTTCATGCTTCTTTAATTGCCGGGAAGAGTATGCAATGACTCTTCCATTCTGCATCAATACACATCCGAGGCCGATACCAGATGCATCGGTATATACCTCATACTTCTCTCCTTCAATTGGTAGAGATAAGACCGGAGCAGTAGTCAAGAGATCCTTCAAAGTTAGGAAACTCTTCTCACAGTCTTCACTCCATTCATAAGGCACTTCCTTGCGAGTTAATCTTGTAAGGGGGACAACAATCTTGGAGAAGTCCTTAATAAAATGCCGGTAGTAACTAGCTAGACCCAAGAAGCTTCGAATCTCTGTTGCATTCGTTGGTCGTCCCCAATTTTGCACAGCTTCGACCTTCGCAGGGTCAACAGAAATTCCATTCTTTGATATGACATGGCCTAAGAAGGACACTTCTTCAAGCCAGAACTGGCATTTGCTGAATTTGGCATATAGCTTGTTGTCTCGCAATATCTGTAATGCCTTCTTGAGATGCACTTCATGATCTTCTTCAGTTTTTGAATAGATCAATATATCATCGATAAAGACCACAATAAATTGGTCTAAATAAGGCCTATAGATGTTCATTAACTGCATAAAAGCTGCGGGGGCATTTGTTAGTCCAAAAGGCATAACAGTAAATTCGTAATGCCCATACCTGCTTCGAAATACAGTTTTATATATGTCTTCTTCTTTGATCCTCAATTGGTGGTAACCAGACCGAAGATCAATCTTGGAGAAATAGTTAGCTCCAGACAATTGGTCGAACAGCTCGTCAATTCTCGGCAGCGGATACTTGTTCTTGATTGTAAGATGGTTCAACTATCGATAATCAATGCATAGCCTAAATGTTTCATCCTTCTTTTTAACAAAGAGCACGGGTGCTCCCCAGGGGAAAGTACTCGACCTAATGAAACCCTTTTTCAGTAAATCCATTAGCTGCTCTTTTAGCTCCTTCAACTCGGCAGGAGACATTCTATAGGGTGCCTTAGACACAGGACCAGCACCAGGAATAATGTCGATAGTGAACGACACTTCCCTCTCTGGGGGTAAACCTGGTAATTCTTTAGGAAAAACATCTGAAAAGTCCCGAATTACACGGATGTCTTCAATTTTAGTCTTCTCGACTTCCATGGCAGTCACAAAAGCTATGAAAGCCACACATCCTTTATTCACAAGTTTGCTAGCTCGAAGAGCTGAGATGAGAGGGGATTTATTCCGAGGGCTAATATAAACTAACTCGGAATAATCTGTAAAAGTTATCTTGCTATGCCGGCAGTCTACCGTTGCTTGGTAGGTGGATAACCAGTCAGCTCCTAATATGACATCATAATGCTCCATATCAAGGCATATCAGGTCGACTGGCAGATTGTTACCTTGGACCATAACCTCACAACTTGGGTAGTGATGCATGATATCAGACTTGTTTCCAAGAGGTGTAGATATTACTAAATCTAACCATTCATGTTCTTTAGAAAATGAGGCAGTAAATCTCTTGGAAACAAATGAATGAGTTGCTCCAGTATCAAATAGAACTTTTACAGGTTTAGAGCAAACAGTTAGTGTACCTTCCACGATTCCTCCTTCCATGGGTTCCGTCCCTTGAAGAGCTTGGAGATGGCCTTGTTTCTTTACCAGACGCTTCTCGTCTTTGTTGGCTTGTTCCTTCATCAAGGGGCAGTCGGGGATTCGATGCTCTCGACTCCCACATCGGAGACATGCTCCCAGTTTCCTCCAGCATTCCTCAGTCTTATGACCAGCCTTGTCACAATACTTGCAGATTTCCTTGGAAGGTGTGATGGCGGAGGAAGGCTTATTGTTGATTGTAGAGAAGGGCTTGTTGCTTTTCTGGAACCTCTTCTCTTTGGAAAATTCTCCTCCATTTAAGAATCGCTTCTTACCAAATGGTGGTTTGAAGTTTCCCATACTAGGGACGGGTTCCTTCTTGTCCCTGCCTCGAATCCTTTTAGAGAATTCAGTGGCATCTTCCAATAATTGAGCACGCCGAACCATTTCCGAATAGACTTGGATGTCCATTGGCGCAAGTTGTGTAATATATTGGGGCCGTAGCCCATTGAGGAATCTCCTTGCTTTCATCTTTTCCGTACACACCAAGTGGGGTGCATAACGGGAAAGTCTTAAGAATTGGGCCTCATATTCGGCCACCTTAAGGCTCCGTTGCTTTAACGCGACAAATTCCGTGGCCTTCTTCTCTTGAACACGGTCAGAAAAATACTTGTTGTTGTAGTGTTCAACAAACTCCGCCCAGGTGACATGGTTGTCAGGCAGTGTTGCTTCTACGGATTCCCACCAGCATCGAGCATCCCGTTCTAGTTGGAACGTAGCCAATAGAACCTTCTCTGTATCCGTGCATTGCATTACACGGAAGATCCTCTCAATTTCCTTCAGCCAATTCTCGGCATCATCGGGGTCCACCGAACCCGTGAATCTTGGTGGGTTCATGTTACGAAAATCCCGATGAAGGTCACCAGCTCCACGATGAGCACCGCCAACACCGCCTTGCGCCACTTGCTGTAGCGCCTGCGTAAGTCCCTGCACAGTGCGCTGCATCTCGCGCCATTGTGCTCTTTCAGTGGCCATAATCCTACAAAAGAATTAAGGTGTAATAAATATTGGGTTTCGTTATTATGGGGTCAATTGTCATTATTAAACTTAACACTTGGCTTTACCCATCTCACCAGGTAAGATCTAAACCTATCCATAGACAATTCTATTAGACATTTATATCTTTGGACTCATGTTTTTACCTAGGCAATTAAAATCCTAGGCTCTGATACCAAGAAAGCTGTCACGTCCCGAGCGCGGAAGCTTACCCGTGGCGCGACAGTTTTATATAGAACCAAAGCGAGCTAGCTATTCGATGGAATTCTTCATTTTGATAGTTAATAGGGTGCGCAAATAACTAAGATTTAACTTGAAATTAATACAAATAATCCGATATGACAATTGTTACCACTAACCAAATGATAATTACACACATTTCTCAAGTCCGACTACTAGGCTTCAAGCCCTTATTACAGTTCTAATAAATTAGACTAATACAACTGACATCTGACATAACTGGATACAAATGACATAATTACTACACCACAATTAACAAGACAACATGATAACTCCATTTCTACACTCATCACTCAGACTCATTCCCTTCCGAGTTCTGGCTGATATCCGAACTACCTGAAAAGGTTAGAAAACAACTAGATGAGCGAATCGCTCAGTAGGATTTACATCTCAAGTTCTAACATACTTTAAGTGAATTACCCATTTATTTAATGTAGGTAAACTATGCATGTAGACAGATAGATATCAAAGGATCGTAAAATCGACAGGAGTAGAAAGTGAGAGTATATAGACTGCACAATTTCAAGCAGCAGTAGCAAGTGATAACAAATGATATCAAGCCAGTGATAACTGAGAAGTAATAACTGGAATAGCAACATGTTAATCAAGCTAGCAATAGTAAGCAAAGTAGTTTCAAGCATGTATAACTGGAATTGGCTATTTATCAATGCATTCAAATAAACACTTTTACCCTTCTGCGGGTCTCAAGTCAGTCAATCAAGTAATATCACGAGAATGAGTGGAATGCCTAAAGTCTAGCAAGCAAGTACTCCGGTGCAATGCCAAACACCGTGGTCAATAAACTCCCATGGGCACAAGTACCTTCGGGTGCTCCTCCCAGGACCAGACCGGGCCCTATATGCACAGCATTGGTCATGTTTGTCGACATCCACTCTCGTTTATAGCCAATATGGAATTTCAAGGGTTGACTCGGTAAGATGTATATAAGGTGGATTATAGAATAGAATCTAAGGCATATCATTATGTAGGGACGAACTAGGAGTAAAACCCGTAACATTCGATACATGCTAATGACAATAGGAGTTTGAGACTAACTTGCTGGTGTTGACACAATTATCGATATTAGTTATATATATATTATTTTTATCCAATATGTATATGTATATATATATCCGATTATAGAATTCTGTCTAATATAATGGAGGTTATAGGTATGTATATCTTCTGTCCAATATACATATATGAATTAGCCAAAATGGTGATTTATTATAATAATCAGAATTTAATTATGAAAATAAGTTTTTATGTTGAATATAGTTCTAACTTGCTAAGAATGATATTAACATGTTGAGAATGAGTTTCATATGTTATTTTACTGGTAAGATGATAAAAATAAATTTTTCATGCTGGATTTAATTTTTACATGCTGAAAATTAATTATTAACATGCTAAAATCTATGCTTAACATGCTAAAATAATTAACTTACTGATAGGTTGATAAGATAAGGTTGCCATGCTGATTGCAGAAATTTTCATAACAACATAATTTTTATCATGCTAAAAATAATTTTTCTACATTTATTTGCTAATTATTTGATAGGAAAATAGAATTATCATGCTGAAAAATAGTTTTAATACACTGAAAATAACTATAACATGCCAAAAATAATTATAACATGCTGGAATAATTTTACCATACTGGAAGAAATGTTATCATGCTGGAAGTAATTTTCATGCATCAATTTACTACTTTATTTAATAGGAAAGTAAGTTTTATATGCACAAAAATAGCTTTAAATAGATTTTAACATGTTGAAAATAATTTTTATATCTCAGTATGTATAAAATAATTCTATCATATTGGAAGTCACTTTTAACATGCTGAAAATAGTTTTAACATGTTGGAGATAATTTTTAGTATGTATAAACTAATGTGGTGAAAGTTAAATTTTTACAAAAAAAATAATTTCATTCCACAAATATATATACATACTCTGTAAGAATGAAGGAGTCCATTTTATATTATATTCTGTTCTCTATATATATTCGGTGAGAATGGAGGTGCATACATTAGTTATATATACATATATATATTCATATATATATAATGAAGGTGTTTTGTATATACAATTAATGGAAGTATATATATGAATTTATATACATATATAATGAAGGTGCTTGTATATACAATTAATGGGAGTATATATATATATATATATATATATATATATATATTTAAGGTGTCGGGTGTATATATGCACACTTGTATATGCAGGTTTTATATATATACTGTTAATAAAGATATAATGGAGGTTCATAAATTGTTCATACTTTGTTTCACTTGTTAAGAGGCTTTACGGTGTTTTTCATTAAGTTCACTGCATGTGTCGACACTAGTGTCGACACTTACTGTTCATTTTTGGTCTCTGTTGTACAGTTAATATTACAATGTTTTGTGTGTCGACACCTGTGTCGACACTTGTGGTTCTGTCTTCAATTCTGTGTTTATTATTAATTAAGTCTTGTTTTGGTTTAATCATCTTGTTAATTAAGTGTTTAAGGTTTTAATCCATGGTTTAATTTTGGTTTTGTCAACACTCTGGGTAAGTGTCGCGTAGGTGTCGCGTAAGTGTTGACACCTCGGGTAAGTGTTGCGTAGGTGTCGCGTAAGTGTTTCGGGTAAGTGTTGCGTAGGTGTCGCGTAAGTGTTGACACCTCGGGTAAGTGTTGCGTAGGTGTCGCATAAGTGTTGACACCTCGGGTAAGTGTTGCGTAGGTGTCGCGTAAGTGTTGACACCTCGGGTAAGTGTTGCGTAGGTGTCAACACTTGTGCAACACTTGTGCAACACCTATAATGCAAGTGTCGACATATGTATGACATATGTATGGAAGTGTTGACACGAGGTGTCAACACCTGCATTATATATATATATATATATATATATATATATATATATATATATATATGGAAGTGTTATGTGTGGTGTTGACATTGAGTGATTTGGTAGATTAACAGGTTAATTAAGCATGCTAATAGATTAGGTATGCTATTAGATTAGTTAATAAAGCTCATTCATGTTAGTTATCTAGGGCATGAGACTAATACTTGCTAATTGTCCAAGATTGAAGCTATTGCATGCTAATTATCCTCGTTGTGAAACTAATTACTTTACTAATTTTACTACTTTTCTTAGATTAAAGCTAATACATGATAACTATGAGGCTAACACATGCTGTATAAACGTGAAAGATCGTATGGAGATGAGCCTAAGACTAACTGCCTAGACTAATCATCCTAGATTAGCTACTAGTTTAGTTAAAAATTGAGAACACCTACCTTGTTGGAAGATCGTAGTAGCAGACCCTTCTTGCGCAATCCCTGCAGAGCTTTGCCCCAACCTTAGCAAGCCTAGAATGGGGTAGCTACGGGTATGTTTATAGGGTCTGTCATGACCGAATAGGGGGCAAGATCTGGAATAATGGGGCTTTACAGCTTGTACAGGCTGGAGAGATAAGAGATACTGTTTGTACAGCTAATCCATGGCCCAAATCGTAAGTGCAAGTTTTGCTAGCTTATAACATATAATTATTTGGCAAAAAGGGTAAATGGTGTGGATGCTAGGATTGAAACCCTAGTCACTAGGTTGAAAGGCACATCACTTAACCAACTACTCTAGGAAGCCACTTGTTAAGTGAATAATCTTTACATATTATGGCTCCGTGTTCCAACTTCTTACATAAGCTTCCTATAGAGTTTATCTAATATTTTTTTTTCATTTGGAAAATATTATTAATAATAATTTTTTTTCATTTTCATTTTTTTTACGGGGTGCTACAGAACTCATCCCTTTTGTTGTTGTTGTTATTATTATCCGAACTAGATCGTTCGTTTTGTTATTCGCATAGGACGTGCCAGTCACTAGGTGACGAGTTTATTGTGTGCTCAATCTGACCAGAGTCGGGCGAGAGTGAAGTTTGTGTCAGGACTGAAAGTCCGCCATACTATAAAGGCTATGGCGTTAATTACATCCTTCAATAAGAAGGTGATGCGGGACGGACACGGGGACCGACTCTAAGTGATATGGACCTCGGACTCTAGATGCGGATGCGACTAGCAACATACAAGTTTGAGAGACACTTAGGCCCGACACTACGAGATCCTATGGGCTATACGTCACTAACAAAAATGCAAGCTCACTCGTCGTCCCACGCGAGAGAAACGCGGTGTTGTGACTCCTCTGTGTTGATGATGTTGACAATAGCTTTATTTCATTGGCAACAACTTGTTTTGATTGATTGGCAACTATTTATTTTTTGATGAAACTATCTCTGTCAGATTGTCTATGTGTTCTATGCAGTAATAGTATATACATCGTCATGCACACACACACAGGTCTACACATTGCACACATCATCGTTTAGAACATAAGTATATACATTCACATGGCCTGTCTGCACGCTAAAGTCTATACAGAGCTTGTGCCTGTCTGACTAGCAAGTCTATACATCATATGCGAAGTCTATTCAATGCATGCACACTCATTCAAAGTCTAGACATCGGTGAAGTCTGTACATTCACCAGCTTAACTTTCCAAGTCCAGACATCGGTGAAGTCTGTACATTCACCAGCTTAACTTTCCAAGTCTAGACATCGATGAAGTCTGTACAGCCTATGTGTTCCATGATATCAAGTCTATACACTCCTTGATCTTTAACTATGTTGCACCTGCAAGTCTATACATTGCAGCTGAGTTGAAGTCTGTACAGCCCTTACTTTGCCAAAGTCTATACATCATGTCTTGGCTAAGTTTGTACATCATGAACTCTCAAGTCTATACAGACCTTGCTTTGCTCAAGTCTGTACAGCACTTCCTTTGGCAAGTCTATACATCGTGCATTCTTAAGTCTGTACAGCCTGTGAGGTCCGTCTCACTCAGCGTCTCAAGTGGACACTAAGTCTATACACTGGACCGTCTCACTTAGCGTCTTTGTGTAAGTCATTCGCAACCAATTCTATACATTATGGCACGCAAAGTCAGCACAACGCATTGTCTGCAAGTCTGCACATTGCTATAAGCACGCATGCAAAGTCTAGACAGCCATGGGTAAGTCTATACATCGCATTGCATGCACGCAGGTCTAAGTATGTACACTGGCTATAGCATTCTCGCATAAAGTCTATACATTGCATCTTAGCATGCTTGCACAGCACAAACAAAGTCTGTACATTCATATGTGCATTGTGCATTGCTCTTGGCAGAGTCTGTACATCATTATGCTGCCTTGTGCCATAGCAAGTCTATACATTCTCTATGCTCGAGATTTGACGCTCACCAGAAGTGGCGTCACTTCTGAAACAAACGCCTAAGTGTAAGGCGTCTTTTTGTTGAGCATCGCTTCATCAACTCTATACATTATCTGCTTGCATAACGTTGAGTCTGTACATCACTTGAACACTCATTGCACTCTAACTCTATACATTGCTTCATGTATTCCACTCATAACTCTATACACTGCTTCACTCATTGCACGAAGTCTGCACATTGTGTTGCTTTGTTCATACTTTGTTTTGCTAAGTCTACACATTGATGCACATTTACTTCTGCATATTTGAAGTATGTACATGGCTTAAGCTCTGCATATTTGAAGTCTATACATGGCATAAGCTCTGCATATATGGAGTCTATACATGGCATAAGTCCTGCATATAGGAAGTCTGTACATGGCATAGTCTTGCATATCTGAAGTCTATACAGGCTACAGCACTGCATTTACTAAGTCTGTACAATGCCATGGGTCTACATACGTAGAGTCTGAACACTGCATAGCTTCGCATTCACAATGTTTGTACATTGCTTCAGCAGTGCCTTCATACAGTCTGTACATCGCTTAAACCTTAAACTGACAATTCTATTTCGACTGTCTGACAGGGATTCTTTGCAGAGACTGATGACTGGGCACGTGATCCGAGGATAAGGGGAGTGACCAGATTATGACACGTGTACTGAAAGCATGATGGATGCTGCCACGTGGTCCAAGCCATTGGGCGGGAGATGTGGAGAGCACACGCCCTTCCTGCTGCTGGTATATATATGGAGTTTCTTCCTTCAGAAGAAGTAGATTGAATAGAAGTAGCCAGAGCTATGTGAAAAGAACAGAGAGTGAGCGCCTGCACGATCCACAGAGAAGAAGAAAAAGAGAGAAGAAGATTCAGAGAGAAGAAGAGAAGATTGAGAGAAGAGAAGATTGAGAGAGTTGAGTTGAGAGAGTCTTTTCGAAGTCTTGTAAATCAGTCTCTTGGTTCAGATACCAGAGCTGATACTGCTCAATTGAGCTACATTCGTTTTGGTTTTCCATTTCGTTTGTTTCTGTCTTTACTATTTTTGAAACTCTTTTGTTATCAAGTTGTGAGCCAGCAATTGCAGTGGAGGTTTCCACTGGACAGGTGAAGCTGTAATCCTCAGTAGGCGAGACCAAGTCTCGGACGGCTAAGCTGTATCGCCCAGCGGTTGCAGAGGATTTGTTCCTCTGGTCGGCAAGTTGTAAAGCACAGCGAAGCTGTGTATCAGCGGTCTATTGGCAAGGTGTGAAGCCCAACTGTTCAAGCTGTGAGTCAACAGGATCCACATTCCAGTTGGAGTGTGGGGTGGACGTAGATCTTTGGATTGAGATCGAACCACCTTAAAGATCGGTGTCTACTGTGTGATTGCCTGTGGTTTGTGTGATTTCATAGTGTTCCTTCTGTCATTCAACAGTTACTTGTTTTAATTCCGCATTAGAGTTCAACTGTGTTTTAAAATTAGACATTAGATCTATTCACCCCCCTCTAGATCCACTCTCAGTGGTAATAGACTGCGTCCATCTAATAGAATAGTTGGTATCATAGCCTAACTCTTCTACAGGGACCTACAGCCCGAAGAGGAAGGTACAGATGGATGCTCGAGGGATGATCGCTGAAGGACACTCAACCACCAAGCCCCCTTTCTTTGATGGATCTAACTATGCATACTGGAAGAACCGTATGCAAGTATTTTTGAGGGCGAAGGATTATGAGATCTGGAAGGTAGTCAGCAAGGGACCTTATGAGCTGTCCCCTAATGAGGAAGTCTGGACCCAGGAGGAGATCAGATGGTCTACTCTAAACTGGAGCGCCATAAACGCTATTCAATGCTCTCTGCACCCCACGGAATTTTCTCGAGTATCAGCTTGCAGTTCAGCTAAGGAGATGTGGGATGCACTGGAAGTTATGCATGAAGGGACTTCTCAGGTTAGAGAGACGAAGGCTAATTTCCTTGTGTCAGAATATGAAGCCTTCAAGATGAAGCCAAATGAGACCATCAAGGAGATGTACTCTCGATTAACTATCATCACAAATGGTCTTAGAGGTCTCGGGAAGGCTCAGATAGAATACGATGTAGTGAGGAAGATATTGCGTTCCCTGACTCATGCTTGGCATACTAAAGCTACAGTAATGGAGGAGTCAAGGGATTTGCGAAATACAAGAGCAGATGACCTAATTGGCTCGCTGATGGCATATGAGATTAATCTGCCAAAGATAGAGGAAGCTGAAAAGAAGAAGAAGCCAATCGCTCTGAATGCTGGTGCCAGCAAATCCAGCAAGTCCAGCAGATCCAGCTCTAGAGGATCATCATCCGAGGAGAGCCTGAATGAACAAGATATAACTCGTACTGAGATGGCAATGATGACCAGAGAGTTCAGGCGGTTCCTCAGGAAAGAAGGAGGACGATTCAGCCAAAAGAAGTATAGAGGCGGCCGAAGGGATAAAAGGTATAAACATAACCCTGCAAAGAAAATTGAAACTAATACTTGTTATCAATGCAGGAAGACAGGCCATCTGAAAGCTGACTGTCCAGAGAATCAGAAATACAAGGACAAGTCAAAGAAGAGGAACACGAAAGGGAAAGCTATGGTGAGTACCTAGAGTGATGAAGATGAAGGCTCCTTGAGCAATACCTCTAACAGTGAAGCCGAATCTGAAAAGCCCATTTGCCTTATGGCAACAAGCTCTGAAGACAGGGAGGAGGATTCAGATGAGGTAACTTCTCGATTCGATAATTTTACTATTAATGCTGATTGGGTAGATGCCTATCATGAAATAGCTGATAAAGCAGATGACATTAGAAGGGAAAACAGGCATCTAAGAAGAAAGATTAACTCCATGTAAAATGATACAACTCTAACTAATAAAATTACATGTCTTGAATCTGAGAATAATAAACTCAAACTCACATGTTCTGAATTAGAATAAATCAAGAATGAGTCAAAAGCCTCTAAAGAAGATAATGAGAGGTTAGAAAAAGAAGCTGATGAATGGAAGTTGAAAATTCAGAAATATGAAAGTGAGATAAAAATTATGAATGAAAAATATCAAGCTGTCCTAAGTGTGAATACAGAACTGAAAAAATCCATTGAAGACATTCAAAAGGATAATGAGAACAAGCTTAAAACTATTGAGAAAATGACCCAAGGTTCAGATAACCTAAATGCTTTGTTGAAAGAGGGCCTTGGATTTAATTCTAGTGGAACAAAAAGCTTTGGAATGAAAACTAATTCATTTATTGCACAAAAAGAGAAAGGACCTCTAATCAACATGAAGTCAAATTTTTCAGTGAGCAAAGCTGTAAATCTGAAAAAGCCCAGTGCTGAGGAGAAGGGCAAACAAAAGCTGAGTGAGCCTAGTAGAGCTAGCACATCCAAGCAAAATCCCAAAGCTCAGTCTCAGGTTAGGGGTCAACCTACACAGTCTTATAAACCACATGTTAAGGTCACCAAGTCTCCACCATCACCACCACCTCTGAAGAAGACCCAATACACACCTATGAATAGGTCAGCAGGGTCCAAGGTGCAGGGGAGGCAGAATGCTTTTAGAGCTCAACCCAAACATTTCTACCAACCTAGAGCCCAGTCCCACTTCTTTACACAGTCAACCTATCCAAATAGGTCAGGATGGACTAGGACTCAAGGAAGGTTTACATGTTATGGACATCAGGCTACACAGTCCTATAAACCTTACACTAGAAATTGGGTTAATGGGTATGGCTCTTGGACACCTAGGAACCAACATTTCCACAGCCAGCCCAATGATTACTGTGGCCAAAATTTCGTGAATACACCCTGGCCAAGGCACTGGCACAGAAATAATCAATCTGTAAATAATTATGCTAGTGTCAATAAGAAAAAGCATAACAAAAAGAAATCTGGAAAATCCACTGAACAGAACTGTTTCAAATAAATGTGGATTCCTAAAAGTCTGCTTTCTTGTTTTAATTACTGTTCATCTTCTCTGGAGCCGAATCAGTCTTGGGTTCCAAACTTCTCTACCTAATTGTGTGTGCAGATATGCCTGGCAGCCAAGAACAATTTGTGGTACTTGGATAGTGGCTGCTCCAGGCATATGACAGGAGATAAGGCCAAGTTCTGCATGCTGACAGAGAAACAAGGAGACCTTGTCACCTTTGGTAGCAACACAAAGGGTAAGATTGTTAGGACAGGTAAGGTAGGTAAGTGTACTACCTGTTGCATTGAAGATGTCTTGTTGGTTGAAGGTTTAGCATATAATTTACTTAGCATCAGCCAACTATGTGATAAAGGATGCAAAGTTCATTTTGACTCTCAATGCTGCAAAGTTTTTGAACCTGATTCCGAAATTGTTAAATTTTCTGATAAAAGGATAAATAACACTTACATGATAGACTTAGATGATTTGCAACATTCTAACCTATGCCTTACTGCTAGCAGAGAGGACTTAGCATTTTTATGGCATCGTAGGTTAGGCCATGCTAGTTACACTGTATTGCATAAACTGAATAAGCATAGCATGGTTAGAGGACTTCCTGAAGTTTCCTTTAAGAAAGAAAATAAAATCTGTGATGTGTGCACTCAGTCAAAGTTAACTAGAAAGTCATTTAAATCTAGAACAGAAAATCTGTCTTCTAAACCCTATGAGCTGATACACATGGACCTTTTTGGGCCAACCAGGTCTGTCAGCTTATCAGGGAGGAAGTATGGGTTTGTCATGGTAGATGACTTCTCTAGGTATACTTGGGTATATTTCTTATCACATAAAAGTGATGCATTCTCAGAATTTCAAGAGTTCTGTCTTAAGAAAAACCAGAAAATTGAAAATATTTTAACTGATCATGGAGGTGAGTTTGAAAACTCACAGTTTGATGAATTCTGCATGTCAAATGGAATTCATCACAAGTACTCCTCACCAAGGACACCCGAGCAGAATGGAGTTGTGGAGAGGAGGAACAGAACCTTGGTGGAGATGGGTCGTACACTCTTGGTTGAAGGTGGTCTGCCAAGGAAGTTCTAGGCTGAAGCAGTAAATACTGCCTGTTATGTAATTAACAGAGCCATGGTAAGACCTTCTACCCAGAAAACACCCTATGAAATCATAAAGGGTAAGAAACCTTCTATTGCTCATTTCAAGGTTTTTGGTTGTAAATGTTTTATTCATATAAATGATAAAAGAGACCTTGATAAATTTGAACTTAAAGGTGAACCAGGAATTTTTCTTGGTTACTCTGAAAACACCCGAGCATATAGAGTGTATAATCTGAATTCCAAAACTGTTGAAGAATCTCCACATATTATTTTTGATGAATCTTTGGTAAAGTCTAATATTGGTCAATGCAGGAATGAAGATAATGGTGATATTCTGAAAGAAGGGAATCCTGCAGACAAATCCGAAGATGAGGAAGGAAATGAAGAGCTTAATGAAGAAGAGTCTACAGTTCAGGGGGAGGTAAATGAAAATCATGATAATGAAATTGTCAACATTAGATATCTAAAAGATCATCCTGTAGATAATGTGATTGGCACTTTGCATGACCCTCCTAGGACTAGAGGCCACTCAAGAATTCAAAATGAATTGAATGCATATGCCTTTGTATCAAATGTAGAATCCAAGTCCATTGACTGTGCTCTTAAGGATGTGCATTGGATTAATGCCATGCATGAAGAGCTCAATCAATTTGATAGGAATAAGGTGTGGCACTTGGTTCCACCTCCTGATCCTGAAACAGTCATAGGGACTAAATGGGTATTCAGAAATAAAACTGATGAATCATGGAATGTCATTAAAAATAAGGCCAGACTTGTAGCTCAGGGGTATAACCAGGAATTTGGAATTGACTTTGAAGAGTCTTTTGCCCCTATTGCCAGGTTAGAAGCTATCAGAATCTTATTGGCTTATGCATGTTCCCTAGGAATAAATCTTCAGCAGATGGATGTAAAATCTACTTTTCTGAATGGGGAAATCAGTGAGGATGTCTATGTGAGGCAGCCTCCTGGCTTTGAATGTTTAGACTTCCCTAATCATGTGTATAAACTTCGAAAAGCTCTCTATAGTCTTAAGCAAGCTCCTAGAGCTTGGTATGACAGGTTGAGCAAATTCCTCACTGATAAGAACTTCACAAGAGGTGTAGTTGATCAAACTCTGTTTACTAAGGTAAGTCATTCAGATATTCTTATCATTCAAATTTATGTGGATGACATTGTCTTTGGGTCAACTAACCCCAAATTGTGTGAGGAATTCTCTCAGATAATGACTAATGAGTTTGAAATGAGCTCAATAGGTGAGCTCAAATTATTTCTTGGACTGCAGGTGACATAGTCAAAAGATGGAACTTTCATCTCTCAGTCCAAGTACATAAGGGATTTATTGAAGAAGTACAAGATGGATAACCTCAAGGAAATAGTTGCTCCAATGGGTACCTCAACCAGTTTAGATGAAGATCCTCAAGGTAAACCAGTGGACCAAAGGCTATATAGAGGTATGATTGGATCCCTTCTATATCTTGCAGCATCTAGGCCTGATATTCAATTTGCAGTGTGTTTATGCTCTAGATTTCAGGCTAGTCCTAAAGAATCACATCTTAAATCTGTGAAAAGGAGTTTTAGGTATTTACTAGGCACCCAAGAGCTAGGTCTTTGGTATTCTACCAAGTGTGAGTTAGAACTTCTAGCCTACACTGATGCAGATTATGCTGGGTGTCGAGTAGATAGAAAAAGTACTAGTGGCTACTGTCAATTCCTTGGTGACTGTCTAGTATATTAGGCATCCAAGAAGTAACACACAGTTGCTTTGTCCACAGCTGAAGCTGAATATGTTACAGCTGGTAACTGTGCAGCCCAAGTACTTTGGATCAAGCACCAACTGGTTGATTATCAGATAAAACTGGAATGTATTCCAATTTTGTGTGATAATACTAGTGCTATATGTTTACCTAAAAATCATGTTCATCATTCTAGGACTAAGCATATTGAGATCAAACACCACTTTCTTAGAGATGTTGTCAATAAAAAGGAAATTGAACTGAATTTTATTGAAACAGAAAAACAAATTGCTAATATCTTTACTAAGCCTCTTGGGAATGAAAGATTTAAATTTCTTATAAGAGAACTTGGCTTGTGTAAATTTCAGCATAATGAATAAACTCTCTAATGGCTTGAATAAACCTTGTGAATGTTGAATGTTGCAACAGACTCATGATCATGCATGACATTCATATATTTTTTTTTGGGCATCACACTCATGATCATCATTGCATATCATTTAGTCATGACTGTGTCTAAGCTCTCTCTCATCTAAAACCACATGCATATAGACAGGGGGAGTATTATTAGAAATTCAGAGTGGTCATCAACTTTATTGAAATCTAAATTCTTTGACCCTGAATGAGTTGAGTCTGATAATATGGCAATCTGTTAGTCAGTTCTGATTCCTAAGCAATAGAAAACAGACTTCTTCATTTATAAGAACTTTAATTGCTTGAAGACTGACTTAATGGTTTAAATTTTAGAAACTTTAAAGTTTAATGATTGTAATCAGTAAATAAGAAAGCTGAAAATTGATAAAGCTCTCAACCCTTATCTTATTTCATGTCAGACAAAGTCAATTATATCTGAAATCTAAAAACTCATCTAAAATCCTGTTAGAGAAGGCTAAGTATGTGTATTGTCCTTAAAAAAGTCATTCTGAAATAAATAAAGGACAGCTAAGAAAGATATTGAAAAACATTAAAAATTAATTGAAAAATAACATTGACAGAGCAATGACTGGTAAAATACTGAGAAACTAAGTGATCCATCAAAGAAATGGACAATACTTAAGTCATGAGGTGTATCAATTATCTCTGTATAAAATGATCAAAACAGTAGGGTGGTTTCACTGAGTATCTGGTGATAACTGGCGTCTGATAAACGTGTACCCTCACACAAAAAGGTGTAAATCAGTTTTATTGAGTTTGATCATAGGCAGAATGGTCCATCATGTTGAGTATCTAAGGGTATTGACGTCTGATAAACGTATACCCTTACGCAAAAAGACAAATGGTACCTGAATGCCCTTAATGAAATAATATTAAAAATGTTGTTCCTTCAAAAGAAATTTCAGGGATGTCAATTTGTTTAATTTGAATACATGACCTGGTATCTCTTAACCATTTTTTTACTGAGTTTATGAAAGTAAGATATTTTGAAACTTAATCTCTCATGCAAATGTGATTCTGGTTTATTATTTTATCATGCACAGAAAACTTATCCATTGATTGTAGTGCATGAACTCTAAATTTTATAGTCTTTAAACCAGAACTCTATCTGAAAGTAGTTTCTAAATTCATATGATTGAAGACTCTGTGCTTCAGAATGCTTATTCCTGAACTACTTGTTCAGAATGCCAGTCACATGATTTCTCTTGCTCCTTCCCTCGTACTTTCTTTCCCTCCTCTTTGTTGATGGCAAAGGGGGAGAATTTATTGTGTGTTTGGTGAATTCCAGGAGGAGTGTATGCATCATATTATGGCATAGGGGGAGATCTTGTTGGCAGGGAGCTGTTTTCATTTCTCAGCATGCATCCATAGCATCTGCATGACAAATCTGACTAATAATTCATGTCTTTCATCAAAATTACATCTGTATGATAGGATGTTGCTATTCCATATGATAGGGTGTTGCCATCATCAAAAAAGGGGAGATTGTTGTGACTCCTCTGTGTTGATGATGTTGACAATAGCTTTATTTCATTGGCAACATCTTGTTTTGATTGATTGGCAACTGTTTATGTTTTGATGAAACTATCTCTGTCAGATTGTCTATGTGTTCTATATAGTAAGAGTCTATACATCGTCATGCACACACACACAGGTCTACACATTGCACACACACAAGTCTACACACTCAAAGTCCATACATTGCATTGTTGTATTTGTGCATCGTTTAGAACATAAGTCTATACATTCACATGGCCTGTCTGCATGCTAAAGTCTGTACAGAGCTTGTGCCTGTCTGACTAGCAAGTCTGTACATCATATGCGAAGTCTATTCAATGCATGCACATTCATTCAAAGTCTAGACATCGGTGAAGTCTGTACATTCACCAGCTTAACTTTCCAAGTCCAGACATCGGTGAAGTCTGTACATTCACTAGCTTAACTTTCCAAGTCTAGACATCGATGAAGTCTGTACAGCCTGTGTGTTCCACGATATCAAGTCTATACACTCCTTGATCTTTACCTACGTTGCACCTGCAAGTCTATACATTGCAGCTGAGTTGAAGTCTGTACAACCCTTGCTTTGCCAAAGTCTATACATCGTGTCTTGGCTAAGTTTATACATCATGAACTCTCAAGTCTATACAGACCTTGCTTTGCTCAAGTCTGTACAGCCCTTCCTTTGCTAAGTCTATACATCGTGCATTCTCAAGTCTGTACAGCCTGTGAGGTCCGTCTCACTCAGAGTCTCGAGTGGACACTAAGTCTATACACTCGACCGTCTCACTTTGCGTCTTTGTGTAAGTCACTCGCCACCAAGTCTATACATTATGGCATGCAAAGTCTGCACAACGCATTGTCTGCAAGTCTGCACATTGCTATAAGCACGCATGCAAACTCTAGACAGCCATGGGCAAGTCTATACATCGCATTGCATGCACGCAGGTCTAAGTATGTACACTGGCTACAGCATGCTCGCATAAAGTCTATACATTGCATCTTAGCATGCTTGCACAGCACAAACAAAGTCTGTACATTCGTATGTGCATTGTGCATTACTCTTGGCAGAGTCGGTACATCGTTATGCTGCCTTGTGCCGTAGCAAGTCTATACATTCTCTATGCTCGAGATTTGACGCTCACCAGAAGTGGCATCACTTCTGAAACAAACGCCTAAGTGTAAGGCATCTTTTCGTTGAGCATCGCTTCATCAACTCTGTACATTGTCTGCTTGCATAACGTTGAGTCTGTACATCACTTGAACACTCATTGCACTCTAACTCTATACATTGCTTCATGTATTCCACTCATAACTCTATACACTGCTTCACTCATTGCACGAAGTCTGCACATTGTGTTGCTTTGTTCATATTTTGTTTTGCTAAGTCTACACATTGATGCACGTTTACTTCTGCATATTTGAAGTATGTACATGGCTTAAGCTCTACATATTTGAAGTCTATACATGGCTTAAGCTCTGCATATTTGAAGTCTATACATGGCATAAGCTCTGCATATATGGAGTCTATACATGGCATAAGTCCTGCATATAGGAAGTCTGTACATGGCATAGTCTTGCATATCTGAAGTCTATACAGGCTATAGCACTGTATTTACTAAGTCTGTACAATGCCATGGGTCTGCATACGTAGAGTCTGAACACTGCATAGCTTCGCATTCACAATGTCTGTACATTGCTTCAGCAGTGCCTTCATACAGTCTGTACATCGCTTAAACCTTAAACTGACAATTCTATTTCGACTGTCTGACAGGGATTCTTTACAGAGACTGATGACTGGGCACGTGATCCGAGGATAAGGGGAGTGACCAGATTATGACACGTGTACTGAAAGCATGCTGGATGCTGCCACGTGGTCTAAGCCATTAGGCGGGAGATGTGGAGAGCACACGCCCTTTCTGCTGCTGGTATATATATGGAGTTTCTTCCTTCAGAAGAAGTAGATTGAATAGAAGCAGCCATAGCTAAGAGAAAAGAACAGAGAGTGAGCGCCTGCACGATCCACAGAGAAGAAGATTCAGAGAGAAGAAGAGAAAGAGAGAAGAGAAGATTGAGAGAGTTGAGTTGAGAGAGTCTTTTCGAAGTCTTGTAAATCAGTCTCTTGGTTCAGATACCAGAGCTGATACTGCTCAATTGAGCTACATTCGTTTTGGTTTTCCATTTCGTTTGTTTCTGTCTTTACTATTTTTGAAACTCTTTTGTTATCAAGTTGTGAGCCAGCAATTGCAGTGGAGGTTTCCACTGGACAGGTGAAGCTGTAATCCTCAGCAGGCGAGACCAAGTCTCGGACGGCTAAGCTGTATCGCCCAGCGGTTGCAGAGGATTTGTTCCTCTGGTCGGCATGCTGTAAAGCCCAGCGAAGCTGTGTATCAGTGGTCTGTTGGCAAGCTGTGAAGCCCAGCTATTCAAGCTGTGAGTCAGCAGGATCCACATTCCAGTTGGAGTGTGGGGTGGACATAGATCTCTGGATTGAGATCGAACCACCTTAAAGATCGGTGTCCACTGTGTGATTGCCTGTGGTTTGTGTGATTTCATAGTGTTCCTTCTGTCGTTCAACAGTTGCTTGTTTTACATCCGCATTAGAGTTCAACTGTGTTTTAAAATTAGACATTAGATCTATTCACCCCCCTCTAGATCCACTCTCAGTGGTAATTGACTGCGTCCATCTAACATAACACGCGGATCGTGCGGGTTGAAGAACCGGCAGAGTTCAAGGGTAGTCGACTCACTTCTGGACTCGGATCGAGTCACGGGACGGGTCACTCTCACACTCACAGCGGTGACATGGACTCACGGGATAGTACCTATCGCTCTCGGCAGTGGCATTCGACCATATACTAAACAAGCAAATGAACGCCAAGGAGTTAAGACCGTTACCTCCACGCTCCCGGCGTGGGGAAGACAACCCCAGCCAATCACGGACTCCCGGTTAAACACTTTTACAACCGTACAACAAATTTGACCCACTCCATGCAGGGAGGTAAAAGGTCACATGTGGCGACTGGGAATCACGCGAATTGGGTTGATGGGCAGCATCTTGATGTCGCCCCGGCGGTGCCGAATCCGCGTTCTCGTGCTGTCTGGACTGCGCGATCTACGGGTCCGTGGGGCCCACGGATGGCTCTGTCCTCCGTGTCTGCTGAGGTGGGGCCCGCTGTGATGGGGAGCCCTGGTGGCGCGCCTCCTTGGACGGCGGTCGGCCGGAAACACCGTGCGGAGGCCGATCGGTTCCGATCTCCAAGCTTGGAGATTGCTGTCCACAGACTTATGGTTCTATTTGTAGGCGCGCGCTCCGGCGAGATCGACCGCTGCGATCAATTCCAAAGTCGGATCGAGGCACAGGAGGTACCGTTGGAAAGCTCTCTCGAAGTTCTTCAATCTAGGACTAGAGAGATGACCCGGATCTGTACGGATCTGGCCTTTGTTGATTTTTGAAGTTGCTATTGCATAGGGGCCGAAATCTCAGAACATCAGAGTAGTTTCTTGAGAACTGCCTTTGACCGCAGGGTATACATCCGATTCAGGCTTCGACATCTTCATGAAAGTTCTGGTGGTAAAAGATAAGAAAACGGCAATATTTTTTATGAAGGCATTGGTGGAGGCTATGATTTGTTATGAATTTTACACTGACTGGTGGTCGGATCTGGACTGAGGCAAACAGAATTGTAGATGGATCTGAAAGTGATTTTTAGAAAATATGAGATGACCTCTAAAAATTCCAAAAAAATTCGTGGGTCGAGGGGTTGGTGGATAGAACTCCCAGTAAATTTGGTAGCTCCTTGAAAAATGGGAAACTTAGGGCGGGTGGAAATGAGAACAGAAAACAGACAGATCTAGAAATAGAAGTTGGACAAAAATGAAAAATTATCAAATGGAAGCTATATGACCAACCAATTTTTATGGATCGTGGTAGACACCTCTGAAACACCTCCTGAAAATTTCAGCTCAAGAGGAGCTCATGGCTGAGAGCAGTAAATAGTGGAAGGTACCCCTATCCTGGATGGACAGAACACCGGCGATGATGGGGGCGGTGCGATGGCGGCTCGTGGCGGCGGCGGCGATCACCGGAACTGATAGGGGTGGCTTCACACCACCAGAATATAGCCTTCCCAGCTGCAAGAGGGGGAGAGAGGAGAGAGGAGGGGGGCGCCCAAGGCTGCTCCAAAGAAATTTCTTCCAATTGATTTCATTAATTCCTCAAATTGGGAAATACAAGCCATTTAGATGAAAGGCCAAAAGACACAAAATACCCTTGGACTTAGGGTTTGGGGAATAAACAAATGGGATAGAACTAATTAGTTCTAATACCATTTTTACAAAAAATAAAATGCTTGATGGTGAGAGGGGGGCACCCCCTTGACTATGGTGTCAAGGTTGGTGGCCAACCTTGACATTTCAAGTCATTTGTCCCCCACTTGGCCCACCCTTCTAGAAGCCCCCAATTGACATGTTGACTGACCCCACATGGGCCCTGGGGATGAGGTGGATAAATGGGAGGAGGTCTGGGTGGCCCGCGGGACCCAGGTGGTCCATATTACACATAAACCCCTCTTACAAATCAAATTACAAACCGAATAAAGACAAATAAAAACACACTACACACATATAAAGTCCCAGTAAATGTGATAAATGCCGAGACTCAAGGGGGAGTCTCCAGACTGTCTCCGAGCCAGATGGACGCCGAAGTGGCTCAGGTGGTGCTCCGCGTATGGTACCGGTGGCTCGACGTATCATGCTTCTCGATCGCGCGGGTGTCCGCACCAATTCTCCCCGGGGGGGGGGAGAAACTTGACCCTGTCGAGTAAGGGTCTGCATCACTGTGGTACCGCTCCAGTAGGTCTGGATCAATCCACTGCAACTCTCCGTGGGTGATCCACGTATCCTCGGTGGCGGGCCATCCTCTCCATCGCACTAGGTAGCATGGGTAGGATCCACTCCTGGTAACTGTCACCTGCTCATCAAGAATATGATCTATATGCTCTCGCTACCGTGGAAAAGGGGCTGGAGGTGGACACTCAGGTGTGGGATCACTCTCAATGGGAGAGGATGGCTCGAAAGGCTCACTAAGGTTCACCGCTGGGTCCCTATATGCAACTAGATCCGATACATTAAAAGTAGAGCTTATACCATATTCCTCAGGTAGGTCCACAACATACGCATTGGATCCAACGGGTTTCAACACTCTAAATGGACCGGCTCCGCGAGCTTGCAGTTTCTTTACGGTTCCAGAGGGAAACCGTTCAGGTCTTACCCTGATCATGACATATTCACCCTCTTGGAACTCTCGGTGGTGTCGATGGGCATCAGCTAGCTCCTTATACAGTGCATTGCTGGCCTCAATGTGACGACAGATGTCGTCATGCAGACTCCTAACATGCCTAGCAAACGACTCGGCAGACTCCGACACTCGTGCATGGATGGGCATGGGGACAAGATCCACTGGCTTCCTAGGCCTACGACCTGTGACAATCTCGAATGGACTCATGTCGGTAGACCTATTAACTGAATCATTATATGCAAATTCTGCCATGGGTAGAATGAGATCCCAATCCCCTATGCGGTCCCTGACAAGACACCTCAAAAGGTCACCCAGACTCCTATTGACCACTTCGGTCTGACCATCTGGCTGGGGATGATATGCAGTGGAAAACTTGAGGTGAGTACCCAACATATGCCACAGTGTCTTCCAAAAATAACTAGTGAATCTAACATCACGGTCAGACACTATGGTACGAGGCAACCCGAACTTGTACACCACATGAGTAAGAAAAAGGCGGGCTACCCTCGAAGCATCCGAAGTCTTCGAGCAAGGGATAAAAAGGGCCATCTTCGAGAATCGGTCAACAACCACATAGACCGAATCATGCTTCCTGGAGGTACGTGGCAATCCCAAGACAAAATCCATGCTAACATCCTGCAACGGGGCATCAGGCACGGGGAGAGGCATATAGAGGCCCGAGCTTTGCTTCTTCATCTTGGCCGTAGCACATGTACGGCACTGAGCCACAATGTGAGCAACATCGCGTGTAACACTAGGTAATTTTAAAGGCTAAAAAGGGAATAAATATATAAATATATATTTAGATTTTGAAAAGAAAAATAACATATACATGATGATATCTACATATCTCCATAAATAGTTAATAAAGGTTCCTAGAATTTATAAAAGACTAGTTAATATTACCTTTTGGAATGGAAGTAAAAATTTATCTAGGATCGAACCTGCCTCTGATACCTAGGACAAGGACAAATAAAAGTTAAAGAAATTATGAGGAATAAAATCCCTGTATACATACAAATTATTAATAGGTATATGAGGGATTAGTGAATAACCCACACACATTGTAAGGGCCCTTAAGTCTCAACCCACTCATTCATATATCTGTGCATATATATATAATGCAAAATAAATAAATATAATACAACGTAAATAATTAAGGCCAGGCTATACACAACCCTCTGACAGCCTAAGAAGTCTCACAAGAAGAACTTATGGACCCTACCATTATATTATAATAAATTTAATAATAACATGTTATTTTAAGTAGCCATTTAATGCACAACATAATTTTAATTGAATTGAGAATCTTTAAATCTTGAAGAAAATGTCAATTTATATTTTTTTACTAATTTAGCAAAATTAATATTCCACATTTATTACATTATAAAGGGAGGATATATATAAATTTACGTGTAGACATGGGAATGTATGAATGTCTCATGCAATGGGGAATGCACAGACGTTGGACGTATAGACTTACGATGTGTAGACTTAGGAGGAACGGATGTGTAAACTTTGCATGTGTAGACTTTGCATTGTGTAGACTTTACATTGTATAGACTTGAAGAGTGTATGGACTTGGGGAGTGAGATGCTCTGGAATGTACAGACTTAGGAATGTGCAGACTTAGATGTTTAGGCTTGTAGAATGTATAGACTTCAGGAATGTATGGACTTCAGGAATGCAAAGGTTTTGACAATGTATAGACTTGTGTAATGGAATGTATGGACTTGAATGGATGTATGGACTTTAGAATGTATAGACTTCAGGAATGCAAAGGCTTTGACAATGTATAGACTTGTGTAATGGAATGTATGGACTTGAATGGATGTATGGACTTATGAATGTATAGACTTGGAGATGAATGTATAGACTTGGGGAAGAAGTGTGTAGACTTGGAGGAATGTATAGACTTATACATTGTATGGACTTATGGATGTATAGACTTGGAGAAGGAATGTATAGACGTTGGAGAATATATGGACTTGTGCATTATATAGTTATAGAAATAATACGGATATATATATACAATATTAATCTTTTGAAGGGTAAGTGAAAATGAAAAAAATGAATTGACGCCAACGTATGCTTGCGTCAATTGCATAGAAGATGACTTTGAACAAGTCGTCATTTCAAATAAAATGAATAGTGCCAATTTTTTGACTAAAGAATTTTGGAAAACTAATTATATGGAAAAATAGAGAAAAATGGAAAACTCATACCCCTAAAATTTTCCAATAAGATCACATCAAGAAAAAAAGATAAAAATCCCGAAAGATCATTACACCTTAAATTAACAAAATAAGAAAGGTGAATGACGCCTTTGTTCAAGTCGTCAATTAAGGAATTGGCGACTGTATATACAAGCGTCGTTTATGAAAATAATGCCCCAACCTGAGGCGTCATTTTCAAAAGGGACAGTCGGTGTTATCTGAGTAAGTATGTTTAGGGAAAGGATTAATATGAGGAAATCTCCATTCCAATAAGGATTCTTCCGGGAGTAATATCACTCCCAATCGAACTCTAACCACGGGAGAACCTTCTCCCTATAATTAGGATTCCTCCGGAGACCTTCAGAGGCTACTACCTCTGAGAGTTCTTCGTCCACCTACTTTTTCCTTCTACCCCCGTTAGAGGATCTCTTCCCTATAAAAACACAAACTCATCGAACGTAGTAACCCTATTGTTACTACTACTGGCTGATTGGTGTCTTCTTCCTGCTGCCGTTCGTTGCAACCGAAGGAGGGAGGAGTCTCTCCTGCTACTGCACCCTCGGTGTGGAGAAGACCGACGTTCTTCATCCTGCTGTGATTACAAGTGAAGAAGGCTTCTTCCTCTTCTTCCTATTGACTGCAACGTGAAGGGGGAGCATCTTCCTCTTCTTCATCCTGTTAGCAGACGTGAGAAGGGGGAACCTCCATCATCTTCTTCTTCCTACGATTGCTCTGTTTAAAATAGAGTACCGTAGCAGCATTCAGAGTCTTCATCCTGTTCACCGTTTAATCTTCTAAAAGGTAGGTTTTCTCAAGTTTCGTAGCCCAAACAAACATAAAACATGATTATGTTCATGCATATAGTTTTTTTCGCTGAGTTTTGATGGTTCTGAGAAATTTTGTAAATAGCGACCCTTATTAGGGCGCTAATTCTTTCTGACGCCCTCACAAACGGTCGTCAATTCCATATGAATTTATTAATTACACAGCTTAAAAATTTAATATCTCTGTAACCAATTATCTGATTTAATGCATGAATATAGTTTTGGAATCCTGCTATTTTTCTTGACCTGTCCATATACATGTTGTCATAAAAACATTTATATTGGAAAAGTGCTACTGTTCATAATGGAATTCTCGGAAAAAGGAAAATGACGACTTGAAGTATGTCGTTTCTTCTGAAAATGACGCCCCTGTCTAGGGCGCTATATGTCTTTAACGTGGCTGCAGACCAGGCATCATTTAACTAATTTACATTGATATATATATATACAGAAATTGAAATTGACGACTCTTTCCAGAGTCTTTAATTGGTGAAATAACGCCCCTGACCACGGCGTCATTTACAGAAATGAAGTCATTGGCTAAGGCGCCAATTTTCTGTTTTCTGATTTTTCATGATTTTTCCTGTAACTGTGGATTTATATATATATATATACACCTGTTCTTGGCACTATATTCCAATCCGTGAGTATAGTCCCACGTTTTTCAGCATTTTATCGATTAACCCCTAATTCTCGGTGGTAGATGAACCCTCCATGGGACATTCTGTTCCTTTGGACCGGTGACTTTATCATAGAGACCTCCGTAAGACTCCGCTAGCCTTGGATTCCCTCGAGGCGGCCGAGCAGGTTGTACCATCAAAACCTATGACACTACTTGATTTCCATGTCACTCTAAAGAAACATGGTATACCGGCCCTCATGACATTCTAAGTGGATGTCATGAGAATATTCTTAAAATTATGGAATGGGAAACCATGCCATTAATGTTCTTAAACAATGATGTGCCATACTTATGGACACTAATTATATCTACCTTATCATGTACAAAGAACAAGCAACGCTATATATAAGTGCTTATTCTTGATGTCATGATCTCCACCCAGTTTATCGACATGTCATGGTTTCTATGCTTCGCGTACATTTTTATTGCACGTCTGTCCTACCTCAAGGGCCTTGCCCTTGAATTCCATGAAAAATCTTACCTTATCCTTCTATTAAAGCTTATTTTTGAAACTCCTTATTGGCTATAAACTATCATGGATGTCTAGATCTATCTTTAAATGCTGTGCATATAGGGCCCGATCTGGTCCTGGGAGGAGCGTCCAAAAGTACTAGTGCCCATGGGAGTTATAATGATCGCGGTGTATTGCATTGCACCGCAGTACTCGTCTCTCTTGATCTTTGGCAATCCACACACACTCTCTCTCTCTCGTGATGTTACTTGATATTACTTGCGTGCGTGACTTGACTTGCGTGACTCGACTAGCGTGGCCCGGAATGGGCAAGTACTTGCGTGAAATAGCCAATATTCTATAAATCTCTCTTGATATCTCCTGCTTGAAAGTTTTTGCACGACGTTGTTGATCTCTTGCTAGTTTTGTTTCACTTGCACGGTTAATTTTACATGCATAGCCTTACTACATTTACATGTGAAAGATGTAATTACTTAAATCAATTGCTTTTTCTTGAGATATAATTCCTACTGAGCTTTCGCTCACTCAGTTTATTCCAACATTGTTCAGGTAATCAGGTGGCTAGCGAGACCGTGACACACATGGGAGGGACAAGTGTGCAAGCGAGCTTCGAAAACTAGTGAACCTGTGTCTTTTATCTTGCCTGGGTCTAGCATGATGTCTCTTATTTAGTTATCTTGTCTAAGTCTATTAGTGCGTCATCTCCTTTTCTTTCATAGTGACGTAGTTGAGTCTTCAAGTTCTTGTATGAGATTTATATTCGAAATAAAATTTTTATTATTGTTCCAAATTATTTGGTCTCATGCCATCGCTCTTGATCGTTCACGACTGTTTAACTGCCACGTTCCGAGCAAACGACACGTTCCGCTGCTATCGGTTCGGGGCGTGATAGAGGTGGTATCAGAGCTTCGACTTTCATATCCTCTAGTTATTTGGTTCGAACGATAGGTCAAGTATCCTTGTCAGTCATATCAGAGCTTCGGCTTTCAAACCCTTAGGGTATCAAGTCCAAGAGATAGGTTGAGTATCCTTGTCGGTCATCCTATAGGAGTTTCGTGAGAGATGGGTAGAACTTGGGGTTAAAGTTATAAAAGAAAGATAAAATATTTGCATTAATTCTCGAGTCAATAAATTATCTCCCCACTCATCTTTGCAGGAACTTAGATAAAATGGAAGCGTCTAAGCCAAGCTTTGTTCCTGAGATGGTACTAGTAGATGTCCAAGCTTATGCGGACCTTGTTAGGAGAGTTCAGGAGCTAGAGAAAGCGGTGGAAGAAAAAGAAAGAGTTGAAGGGAAAGCCCATGAGTCGGGAAAGTTCATCACTACCAAGAAAAGGATAAACGAGGGTGATATTTCACAAAGGTGTAAGAAATGACAGAAATGTAAGAAGTGTAATAAGAAGGGAACTTCGACAGATCACTCGCAAGGTAAGTGTAAATCTTGTGGAAGATATAGTCACCAATCGAAAAAGTGTTGGTGGAGTTCGGTAGCGTGTCTGCGTTGCGGGAGCTTAGATCATAAGATAGCAGAATGCCCTATTTTTAACAAGAAGCCTCCAAGAGGAGTTCAAGCTTTAGCCAAACTTACCAAAGGGAAAGTTGCGGAAGGTACCCCTCACCCTTAAGCCTAAATTAATTCTTCCTAAAAATAGTTCCACTCAATATATCTAGACTTCTTCTACGCATTATAGCTAGTTCTCCATCGTGAGTAAATGATAATTTGAATTTGGGGACCAAATTCTTTTAAGTGGGGGAGGGTGTAACACCCGGTAATTTTGAAGGCTAAAAAGGGAATAAATATATAAATATATATTTAGATTTTGAAAAGAAAAATAACATATACATGATGATATCTACATATCTCCATAAATAGTTAATAAAGGTTCCTAGAATTTATAAAAGACTAGTTAATATTACCTTTTGGAATGGAAGTAAAAATTTATCTAGGATCGAACCTGCCTCTGATACCTAGGACAAGGACAAATAAAAGTTAAAGAAATTATGAGGAATAAAATCCCTGTATACATACAAATTATTAATAGGTATATGAGGGATTAGTGAATAACCCACACACATTGTAAGGGCCCTTAAGTCTCAACCCACTCATCCATATATCTGTGCATATATATATAATGTAAAATAAATAAATATAATACAACGTAAATAATTAAGGCCAGGCTATACACAACCCTCTAACAGCCTAAGAAGTCTCACAAGAAGAACTCATGGACCCTACCATTATATTATAATAAATTTAATAATAACATGTTATTTTAAGTAGCAATTTAATGCACAACATAATTTTAATTGAATTGAGAATCTTTAAATCTTGAAGAAAATGTCAATTTATATTTTTTTTACTAATTTAGCAAAATTAATATTCCACATTTATTACATTATAAAGGGAGGATATATATAAATTTACGTGCAGACATGGGAATGTATGAATGTCTCATGCAATGGGGAATGCACAGACGTTGGACGTATAGACTTACGATGTGTAGACTTAGGAGGAACGGATGTGTAGACTTTGCATGTGTAGACTTTGCATTGTGTAGACTTTGCATTGTATAGACTTGAAGAGTGTATGGACTTGGGGAGTGAGATGCTCTGGAATGTACAGACTTAGGAATGTGCAGACTTAGATGTTTAGGCTTGTAGAATGTATAGACTTCAGGAATGTATGGACTTCAGGAATGCAAAGGCTTTGACAATGTATAGACTTGTGTAATGGAATGTATGGACTTTAATGGATGTATGGACTTTAGAATGTATAGACTTCAGTAATGTATAGACTTCAGGAATGCAAAGGCTTTGACAATGTATAGACTTGTGTAATGGAATGTATGGACTTGAATGGATGTATGGACTTATGAATGTATAGACTTGGAGATGAATGTATAGACTTGGGGAAGAAGTGTGTAGACTTGGAGGAATGTATAGACTTATGCATTGTATGGACTTATGGATGTATAGACTTGGAGAAGGAATGTATAGACGTTGGAGAATGTATGGACTTGTGCATTATATAGTTTTCGATATAATAGGGATATATATATACAATATTAGTCTTTTGAAGGGTAAGTAAAAATGTAAAAAATGAATTGACGCGAACGTATGCTTGCGTCAATTGCATAGAAGATGACTTTGAACAAGTCGTCATTTCAAATAAAATGAATAGTGTCAATTTTTTGACTAAAGAATTTTGGAAAACTAATTTCATGGAAAAATAGAGCAAAATGGAAAACTCATACCCCTAAAATTTTCCAATAAGATCACATCAAGAAAAAAAGATAAAAATCCTGAAAGATCGTTACACCTTAAATTAACAAAATAGGAAAGGTGAATGACGCCTTTGTCCAAGTCGTCAATTAAGGAATTGACGACTGTGTATACAAGCGTCGTTTATGAAAATAACGCCCCAACCTGAGGCGTCATTTCCAAAAGGGACAGTCGGTGTTATCTGAGTAAGTATGTTTAGGGAAAGGATTAATATGAGGAAATCTCCATTCCAATAAGGATTCTTCCGGGAGTAATATCACTCCCAATCGAACTCTAACCACGGGAGAACCTTCTCCCTATAAATAGGATTCCTCCGGAGACCTTCAGAGGCTACTACCTCTGAGAGTTCTTCGTCCACCTACTTTTTCCTTCTACCCCCGTTAGAGGATCTCTTCCCTATAAAAAAATAAACTCGTCGAACGTAGTAACCCTATTGTTACTACTGTTGGCTGATCGGTGTCTTCTTCCTGCTGCCGTTCGTTGCAACCGAAGGAAAGAGGAGTCTCTCCTGCTACTGCACCCTCGGTGTGGAGAAGACCGACATTCTTCATCCTGCTGTGATTACAAGTGAAGAAGGCTTCTTCCTCTTCTTCCTGTTGACTGCAACGTGAAGGGGGAGCATCTTCCTCTTCTTCATCGTATTAGCAGACGTGAGAAGGGGGAACCTCCATCATCTTCTTCTTCCTACGATTGCTTTGTTTAAAATAGAGTACCATAGCAGCATTCATAGTCTTCATCCTGTTCACCGTTTAATCTTCCAAAAGGTAGGTTTTCTCAAGTTTCGTAGCCCAAACAAACATAAAACATGATTATGTTCATGCATATAGTTTTTTTCGCTGAGTTTTGATGGTTCTGAGAAATTTTGTAAATAGTGACCCTTATCAGGGCGCTAATTCTTTCTGACGCCCTCACAAACGGTCGTCAATTCCATATGAGTTTAATAATTACATAGCTTAAAAAATTAATATCTCTGTAACCAATTATCTGATTTAATGCATGAATGTAGTTTTAGAATCCTGCTATTTTTCTTAACCTGTCCATATACTTGTTGTCATAAACACATTTATATTGGAAAAGTGCTACTGTTCATAGTGGAATTCTGGGAAAAAGGAAAATGACGACTTGAAGTATGTCGTTTCTTCTGAAAATGATGCCCCTGTCTAGGGAGTTATATGTCTTTAACGTGGCTGCGGACCAGGCATCATTTAACTAATTTACACTGATATATATATATACAGAAATTGAAATTGACGACTCTTTCCAGAGTCTTCAATTGGTGAAATAACGCCCCTGACCACGGCGTCATTTACAGAAATGAAGTCATTGGCTAATGCGCCAATTTTCTGTTTTCTGATTTTTTGTGATTTTTCATGTAACCGTGGATTTATATATATATATATATATATATATATATATATATATATATACCTGTTCTTGGCACTATATTCCAATCCGTGAGTATAGTCTCACGTTTTTCAGCGTTTTATCGATTAACCCCTAATTCTCGGTGGTAGATGAACCCTCCATGGGACATTCCGTTCCTTTGGACCGGTGACTTTATCATAGAGACCTCCGTAAGACTCCGCTAGCCTTGGATTCCCCCGAGGCGGCCGAGCAAGTTGTACCATCAAAACCTATGACACTACTTGATTTCTATGTCACTCTAAAGAAACATGGTATACCGGCCCTCATGACATGCTAAGTGGATGTCATGAGAATATTCTTAAAATTATGGAATGGGAAACCATGCCATTAATGTTCTTAAATAATGATGTGCCATACTTATGGACACTAATTCTATCTACCTTATCATGTACAAAGAACAAGCAACGCTATATATAAGTGCTTATTCTTGATGTCATGATCTCCACCCAGTTTATCGACATGTCATGGTTTCTATGCTTCGCGTACATTTTTATCGCACGTCTGTCCTTACTCAAGGGCCTTGCCCTTGAATTCCATGAAAAAGCTTATCTTATCCTTCTATTAAAGCTTATTTTTGAAACTCCTTATTGGCTATAAACTATCGTGGATGTCTAGATCTATCTTTAAATGCTGTGCATATAGGGCCCGATCTGGTCCTGGGAGGAGCGCCCGAAAGTACTAGTGCCCATGGGAGTTGTAATGATCGCGGTGTCTTGCATTGCACCGCAGTACTTGTCTCTCTTGATCTTTGGCATTCCACACACACACTCTCTCTCTCGTGATGTTACTTGATATTACTTGCGTGCGTGACTTGACTTGCGTGACTCGACTAGCGTGGCCCGGAATGGGCAAGTACTTGCGTGAAATAGCCAATATTCTATAAATCTCTCTTGATATCTCTTGCTTGAAAGTTTTTGCACGACGTTGTTGATCTCTTACTAGTTTTGTTTCACTTGCTCGGTTAATTTTACATGCATAGCCTTACTACATTTACATGTGAAAGATGTAATTACTTAAACCAATTGCTTGTTCTTGAGATATAATTCCTACTGAGCTTTCGCTCACTCAGTTTATTCCAACATTTTTCAGGTAATCAGGTGGCTAGCGAGACCGTGACTCACATGGGAGGGACAAGTGTGTAAGCGAGCTTCGAAAACTAGTGAACCTGTGTCTTTTATCTTTCTTGGGTCTAGCATGATGTCTCTTATTTAGTTATCTTGTCTAAGTCTATTAGTGCGTCATCTCCTTTTCTTTCATAGTGACGTAGTTGAGTCTTCAAGTTCTTGTAAGCGATTTATATTCGAAATAAAATTTTTATTATTGTTCTAAATTATTTGGTCTCATGCCATTGCTCTTGATCGTTCACAACTGTTTAACTACCACGTTCCGAGCAAACGACACGTTCCGCTGCTATCGGTTCGGGGCGTGACATCGCGCTTCAAGCTCGGCCAATAAAATCTATGCTCAACTGCCTCAATAGTCTTGTTCCGACCAAAGTGGCCGGCTAGACCTCCCGCTTGTAGCTCCCAGACTAAGAAGTCACGAACCGAAGTTCGGGGAACACAAAGCCTGCCTCCTCGAAAGAGGTAACCCTCCTGGAGCACATAATCATCAAGGTCTCTCGAGGGTCCGGCCTGGAGAGTGGTATAAATCTGACCGGAGTTAGGATAGTTGTTAGCGCAGCAAAGAGTGATATAGAAGGGGGGGATGAATAGATCACTCCCAATTTAGAGAACTTTAGCGGAAAATCACTACTTCGAAATTCAACCCTTTAAATACAGCTAAACAATATAGCTAACGCAGTGAGTAACTAAGACAGAATAATACGGTGCGATTGAAAGAGGCTGTCCACACACAAACACAAAGCCAAGCAGATGGAGAGCACAAACGATAATAGCAAAGCACAGAGGAGACAAGAGATTTTAAGGTGGTTCGATTGTAGTTCACAATCTACATCCACCCCTCACTCCAACTAGAGTGAGGATTCCACTAGCCACTGCTAAAAAACTGAAGACTCAGTCTGCGAACAAGATGCTGCCACACAGCTTGAACAACCAAGGGAAACAAATCCCTCAACCAAACTCTGCTACCCACAGAGCTTGACACCTGGACCTGCTACCAGCAAGACCAGAACCGGAGATGGCTCTCCCTTCCTCCAACCCGGAGGGAACCTGCTAATGATAACCCGTCACTCGCAAAACCAGAGATCACAGATCTCTCTTCCTCTGCAGCCCAGAGGGGAACCAGAGTATCTCTCCCTTCCTCCAAACACTGGAGGGTAACAACTCGGAATCAGAGATATGAAGAAATGAAAGGAAAAACAGAAATGTAAACAGGACCAACGATGAACAACAATCGTTTCAGAAAACCAAAATCAAATGTAGCTTCCGAAGAAGCAAATTAAACACTTCTCTCTCACTCAGACTTTTCTCTCACAGCAATACTCTCAAATCTTTTCTCTCTATCTTCTTTCTGGAACGTGGAGGCTCTCTCTCTTTTCTTCTTCTACTCAGGGATTCTTCTCTTCAGCTTTTTCCTCCAGTTGTATCCATCTAATCGCAGGAGACACCTTTTATATGGCATTCGACCTGACTTTCAGGACTTCACACGAGTGGGTCTCGTTCCCTCCTTTTCCAGAGCATCCTCGGATCACGTGCCAGGCATCATCCTCGATTCACATGCCCAATCATTAACCTGAATCATCTGCAGGCAGAGACAAAGGAAATGTGATTAGGTAGTTCAGTCATATAACAACGAATGTATATACTTTAGAAGCAGTAACTGAGTAAGTGTGTACACTGAGAATGTATACACTTGAGGGCCTTCAGCGTCCTCAGTGTATATACTTGAAAACTGATGCATTACATAGCAGAGGGGGATGTGTAGACTTCTGGTAATGCATGAAGCAATCGAGTGTATAGACTTGCAACCAAGGGACAGTATAGACTTGATGAATGAGTGCATGTGAAAGGCAGTGTACAGACTTGAGATGAACGCTGCATGAATGAGCCTAACCAATATAGATATTACAATGCTCATCCACTGAATAGACTTCACGATGCTCAGCCACTGTATAGACTTCACGGTGCTCAATCAGACTTCACGATGCTCAATCGGACCTCACGATGCTCAATCAATGTATAGACTTCACGGTGCTCAATCAGACTTCACGATGCTTAATCAGACTTCACGATGCTCAATCACCTTTGAAGATGTGAGCGAGATAGTGTATCGACTTGGCCCTTGAAGGATGTACATACTCGAAGAACTGAAGCACACGATGTATAGACTTTGAACCCTGAACGACAAATCAGGCTATACAGACTTGAAAGTCTTGAAGGCCAATGTACAGACTTGGTAAGCCTGAACCAATGTACAGACTAGGGACGCCTGAGGACCAGTGTACAGACTTTGAATCAATGAATGCGTTGGCTGTACAGACTTGCATGAGCGATGTATACACTTTGCCAATGTGTAGACTTAGGGTGTAGCTAAAGCAGCGAACGTAGGAAAAGGTTGGAATGTATAGACTTACGTTCGATCAGCAATGTATAGACTTCAACTAAGGAAGCTACAGTGCAATGTCTAGACTTAAGGATATAAGCCATGTATAGACTTTGGAACGCTTGAAGCGATGTACAGACTTGGTGAGCGCCAAGCAATGTACAGACTTTGAATCAAGGCTTGAATAGTGAATCAATGTCTAGACTTGGATGCCCAACGCCAAAGTATAGACTTGTGCAGTGCTGCCAATGCATGGACTTGTACAGTGCTGTGCAATGTACAGACTTTGAAGTGCGACCTATCAGGATGTGTAGACCTAGAACGCAACCAGGATGTCTAGACTTGTTATGAAGTAATGCACAGGCTGTACATACTTGAAGAATGCTTGTAAAAGGCAATGTATAGTCTTGGAAGATGTGAGGCGATGTGCAGACTTTGGCAAAAGAAACGGCTGTACAGACTTTAGCTCAGCAGCGATGTATAGACTTTGATGACTGATGCATGAACAGTACGCTAATGTATAGGCTAGGCCAATGAAGGATGTATAGACTTCAGTTGAGCAAGCTACAGTGCCGATGTATGGACTTGACCTCAAGGCATGGATGTACACACTTTGAAGGCTTAGCGGAGGATGTACAGACTTTGAATATGAAGACCAATGTATGGACTTCAGGTGAAGACCAATGTACATACTTTGAATATGAAGACCAATGTACAGACTATGAGAGCTAAGGCCAATGTATTGACTTGCGAAACTGGGGGGGTCGACCCATCAGTAAGGGGGGTCGACCCACAACTGTCCAGTCAATGCTGACAGAGTGTAGACATGATCAAGTAGTGCATATCTATCTGACAACCACATGAACTGCACAATCCTACATGATGAAGCATGAATAAATCTAGAAATAGTAGATTGATTTATAGTGTGAGACATCATCAAAACCATAGGGATGCAACAATCTCCCCCTTTTTGATGATGGCAACACTATGAATCAAGCAATATCAAAGATTAACAAGAAATTAACTACAGCTTTAACAATCAAAGCAAATTCAAGGCATGCTCCTGCAAATGAATTAAACACTACTGCTGAAACACTTCTTTCTCCAAAACCACTCCCCCATAACTCACTCTCAGTTATTTCCATTACATGAATTCTCCCCCAAAGCTCATGACAATTCATGACTTACAGATATTACAGAACTCTCTCCCCCTTTGACATCAGCAAAAGGAAATGCAGAATATATGAAAGTGCTGGAGACATGAAGAAGAAGTATAGTAACTTCTTAGTGCAGAAAGGCACAAGCAAGTCTTAAGAAAATAAGTGAGGTGCTAAAGTCAAGTGAAGATTCTTTAACTCCAGTACACACTAGAAAAATAGAATGATAGAAAAGTTTATCAGCATACATAGTGTATGATTTAGAGCAGGAGGTAACAAGTATGGCCAGATATAGCTGAACAGTCAACAATCCCAAAAGACAGCAAGAGACAAAGTCAGAGAGGTGTTCTCAAGGTATTGAAGACAAGCAATCCATTAGTTGCATAACAACAAGGAATTTGTGAGATGATTTTCAAGAAGATCAATGAGTAAGTTGGTAATTCACTCGTTTGACATTCGGGAGACACCTTGATTAGAGGCCTGAATACCCAGTTACTAAGTGTGAGTACCTCATTACTTCCTCCTTTTTTTTATTATTAAAGGAACAGAGTTAGTAACTGTGGCTTTTGACATGAAGAAATACCTTGATCAGAGGCCAGAGTCCCCAGTTACTCACCAGCAAGCCACCATTGCTCTGTCATGACTTTTCATTCCTTTTAAGCATTTGACACCTCATGACATAGAAGAAAACTTCATTTCATTGATGAAGCTCCCAGTTTCTCAGTGACCATAACAAGACATGTTTGTTCAGTTAAGCCCTTGTGTTGAAGAGATGGAATGACTGAAAACAATACCAGAAGGACTATTTCTTGAAGTGAATCTTGAAGTCTAGATTTCAAGCTGATTGGGTCAGATATCAAGACATACATATTTTGGCCTGAACCAGAATCATTGACAATGTAGGAAGATATACTTTATACAATTAATCCAGATCTCTGAAGGAATACCAGAGGAAAGATTCTAACTGGACTTTAGTATCACTGACTTATAGACTTAAGAAATAAGTGACATTCTACTGTCTGAGAGAACCACACTAGATCTGTCATGAAAACCAGCAATGACACACATCTGGTCAATCTTTTTGAATCTGTCAAAGAACTCTTCCTCTTACAGCTCAACCAGCTCCCCCTCACTTAAAGCATTCCTGAAAGCTAACCAGCAGACATACAGAACTCCCCCTCACAAAAAGAACAGACTTCACATTTAAGACAATTTGTATAAGCCTAATTCTCTTCTTAGTGTTGTGAATTTTTCATTATCCAGAGATTTAGTGAAGATGTCAGCAATCTGATTATTTGTGCCTACATGAATCAGTTCAAAATTATTTTTAGAAACCTCATCTCTTATGAAATGATGCCTTATATCTATGTGTTTGGTGCGTGAATGCAAAACAGGATTTTTGGCAAGATTAATGGCACTGGTATTATCACAATAGATAGGTGTGCACCCCAGGTCTACTTGGTAGTCCTGAAGCTGGTGTTTAATCCAAATGACTTGTGTTCCACAACTCCCTGCAGCCACATATTCAGCTTCTGCAGTGGAGAGGGCCACAGAATGTTGTTTCTTGGAACCCCAAGACCCTAAACACCCACCCAAAAATTCACAATGACCACTAGTGCTTTTCCTGTCTAGTTTACATCCTGCATAATCAGCATCTGTGTATGCAACTAAGTTAAATGTGTGTGATGTAGGAAAACATAAACCAAGAGAATGAGTAGCTGACAAATATCTGAAAATTCTTTTCACTGTAGCTAAATGTAATTCAGTAGGTCTAGACTGATACCTTGCACACATTCCTACACTAAATTGTATATCAGGTCTAGAAGCTATCAAGTAAAGAAGAGATCCAATCATACCTCGATAGAGTTTGGCATTTACTTCTTTACATGTCTCATCTGCATCCAGTGAGGTATTGGTACCCATGGGTGTTGTAATATGCTTCAGGTTTTCCATGCCAAACCTCTTGAACAGTTCCATTGTGTACTTGGTCTGGTTGATGAAACATCCATCCTCAGACTGTTGTACCTGCAAGCCAAGAAAGTACTTTAGTTCACCAACCAAGCTCATCTCAAATTCAGCAGACATCATTTTAGAGAATTCATCACATAGTTCATGCTTAGTTGATCCAAATACAATGTCATCTACATATACCTGAACTATGATGAGATCTTTATTTGTACCCTTGGTAAATAAGGTTTGATCAACTTTACCTCTTTTGTAGCCTTTGTTGATCAGAAACTCAGTCAATCTTTCATACCATGCTCTTGGAGCCTGCTTTAGACCATACAAGACTTTGTTTAACCTGTAAACTTGGTTAGGTTGAGGAGAGAATTGAAATCCATGGGGTTGTTCAACAAAAACCTCTTCTTTAATGACTCCATTTAAAAAGGCACTTTTCACATCCATTTGTTGGAGTTTTATATTCTTTGAACATGCAAAAGCAAGCAACATTCTTATAGCTTCCATCCTAGCAACAGGTGCATAGGATTCATCAAAATCTACACCAAATTCCTGACAGTAGCCTTTGGCTACTAATCTGGCCTTATTCCTAGAAATGATTCCATCTTCATTCATTTTATTTTTGAACACCCACTTAGTTCCTATGATATTAACATTATCTAGTCTTGGAACAATTTCCCAGACATTATTTTTTTCGAACTGGCCCAATTCCTCACACATAGCATTGACCCAAGCTTGATCAGCTAAGGCCTCATCTACTGATTTGGGTTCAATTTGTGAGACTAAAGCAATTAAGTCTTCATTATTTACATTCCTAAAATGAGACCTAGTCCGAAGAGGATCTTCAGGATTGCCTATGACGTTATCTATCGGATGATCTTTAAGAAATCTAGCATTTATTGAAGACTCACTTGTTTCTCTTGGCTCTTCCTGGTTAGGAGTATTTGATGTTCCACTCGGCTGAGTCTTATCTTCTTCTTGGTCTTCTAGGAATTCCCCATCATGATTGGAATCCCTGTCAAAATTTTCAATGTTAGAAGCACCTTTCTTTTCACTTAAAATGATGTGTGGAGACTCTTCAACTTTCTGGTCTGTTATGTTAAAGACCCTATATGCCCTAGACACTTCAGAGTATCCCAAAAATATTCCAGGGGAGCTTTTAGCTTCAAACTTGTCTAAATCTTTCTTGTCATTGTTATGAATAAAGCATTTAGCTCCAAAAATTTTGAAATGAAACAAGTTTGATTTCTTACCTTTTAGAAGCTCATAGGGTGTTTTCTTGTGAATGGGTCTTACCATGGCCCTGTTGATTATGTAAGTTGCTGCATTGGCCGCCTCTGCCCAAAACCTCCTTGGTAATTGACTTTCAATTAGCATGGTTCAGGCCATCTCCACAACAGTTCTATTTCTTCTCTCCACAATTCCATTCTGTTCAAGTGTCCTGGGAGAAGAAAATCTATGTGTTAGTCCCTCTCTCTCAGAAAGATCAGAAAATATGGAGTTTTCAAACTCACCTCCATGATCAGATAGAATAGAACAGATCTTGTGTTTTCCTTCTTGTTTGACCTTATTGAAAAATAGATTACACTTTTGAAATGCATCACTTTTATTTGCTAAGAAAAAGATCCATGAAAATCTAGAGAAGTCATCAATGATGACATAGCCAAACCTGTTCCCATTAAGACTCTGAGTTCTAGTTGGACCGAAGAGGTCTATATGGAGAAGTTCCATTGGTCTAGAGGACAATGGCTCAGATCTTAATTTGAAAGAATTCCTGGTCTGTTTGCCTAGAGCACAGGCATCACAAGACTTTGAAATAGAATTGAATTTAATTCTAGGCATGCCTCTCACTAAATCATGCTTGACCAATTTATTTAAAGTAGTAAAGCTAGCATGGCCTAGACGTCTATGCCATTCAAAAGCATCATTTTCAGAATTGGCAGATAAACAAATATTAGATTCAGATTCCTCATCTAGGTCTACCATGTAGACATTATTAATCCTGTTGGCTACAAATTTAACCACATCAGAATTTATTTCAAAGATTTTGCATGTATTATCATCAAACACAACCCTGTGACCCTTGTCACATAACTGACTAATGCTAATCAGGTTGTGTTGAAGACCTTCCACAAGTAGAACTTTTTCAATGGAGTTTGTGGAAGACTTACCTACTGTACGAACTCCAATTATCTTACCTTTGTTCTTTCCTCCAAACTTGACCAGACCCCCTACCTTCATCTCTATCTTGCTGAACTTGGATCGGTCTCCTGTCATGTGCCTGGAGCAGCCACTGTCAAGGTACCACTTGTTGTCTTCAGCTGCCAGGCCGACCTACACAAACAAAATCAAGCAAAGTGATTTGGAACCCAAGATGAGTTGGGTCCAAAGACATTGTTCAAATCTCTGATCAAATGTTTAGGTATCCAGATTTGCTTCAGTATGGTTTTCTCTGGCACCTTTACTTCTGGTTTATTGAAATTAAGTCCAGCTGGTCTGGGGAAGTAAGTTCTATTCCATTCATTAGGCTTCCCATTCCTAGGAAATCTCCTGTAAGCTTGTTGATTAACAGATTTTTTAATATTATAATTATTTCTCTAGTAGGTCCTGTTTGGACCCATCTGATTGTAGTAATTCCAGCTTTTCTTTTGATCCACTTGCTTGGTCCATATACCATTTATGTTCTAATGAGTGGGCTTAGTGAAGTTTTTCACAGAATTCATTCCCATTTTAAATGGTTGACCAGCACTGTTTTTAGATCTTTCTTTCGGACCTTGAGTTCCCTTACTGCTGTTTGAGCTGGATGGTGTGTCCAGCTTCTCTTTCCCCTTCTCTGGGCAGAAGGTAATGGTTTTGAATTGTAAGGGTCTCTTGTTAGTTGGGTCATAGCCTAGACCCTCCTTATTGAAGTTAACCCTAGTCCCTAGTATAGCATCCAGACTAGTTTTTCCTTGGACAAACTTTTCCAAAACTTTCTGTTTGTCTTCCAGCTCATTTTGCAGAGACTCAGAGTTTTTTAAGAGTTTGTCATTCACTTTCTTAACAGCTTCATACTTCTCTGAGGTTACTCCATTTTCTTTCAGGCTTTCTTCCATTTTCATTTTGAGTTCATTAAGCTAGGTTTGACTCTCTTGGTTTTCTCCCTTGAGCTTATCATTTTCTTTTCTTAGTGAGGTCATTTCTTCTAGTTGCTCTTTTAGTTTCTGATTTTCCTCACAGACCTGGGTTTATTCTTCAACATTAGTATTAAATTTTCTTTTCAGAACCCTATGCTCTTTACTAAGAGAATTGAACTTATCTAATAACTCAGCATAAGCATCTTCCCAGTCATCAATCGTAAAATTTTCAAAAACAGTGGTTACCTCCTCTTCACTGTTTGCCATTAGGCAAATTCCTTCTTCATACTCCTCTGAGGAAGTGTCTTCGGGATCTTCTTCCTCCTTGCTCCATGTGCAGACCATCGCCTGTGGCTTCTTCTTCTTCTGCACCTTTGTGTTCTTCTTCTGAAAGTAGGGACCCTTCTTCTGGAGATCTGGGCATTCGCCTTTCATGTGTCCCTGTTTGTTACAATGATAACAAGTCAGTCTCTTAGGATTTCTATCCCTATGATTGGTAGATTCAACATTCTTGTTAAAAGAGTATGGCTTTTTCCTCCTAAAGGTCTTCCCCTTTCTCCTTAAAAATTTACTGAACTGACGAGTGAGCATTTCCTGCTCCTTCTGGTCGAGATCGGAGAAGCCATCAGACTCACCACTACTGCTGCTGCTACTGCTACTCTTGTTGCGGGATGCCTTGAGAGCTACATTCTTATCCTTCCTATCACTTCCTTCACCACCTCCTTTGAAATTCATCTCATAGGTCATGAGAGATCCTATGAGTTCATTCACTGTCAAGGTCGTTAGATCTTTTGACTCTTCAATCACGATGGCCTTAGTGTGCCATGCTGGGGATAAAGATCTAAGAATTTTCCTGACTATATCTGCCTCAGCTAGATCCTTCCCTAGCCCCTTAAGAGTGTTTGTGATCAAGGACAACCTGGCATACATTTCAGTAATATTCTCCTCTGCATTCATCCTAAACAGTTCATACTTAGAGGTGTAGAGGTTTACCTTCGAGGCTTTCACTTGAGCTGTACCTTCGTAGATTAATTGCAGCTCATCCCACATTCGCTTGGCAGTCTTGTAGGCAGATATACGGGCATATTCCTCTGGGTAAACAGCACACTGGATGATGTTCAGCGCCGTCCAGTTGAGTGAAGATAGCTTGACATGATCATCTGTCCACGCGTCCTCGTTCGGTGGCAGATCATACGGCCCAACAGTAATTACCCTCCACAGCTTGTGGCTCTGTGCCCTGATAAACACTTCCATCCTGTTCTTCCAAAAGAGATAGTTATTACCATCAAAAAATGGAGGGCGACTAATGGATTGACCTTCAGCCATGAAGCTTCTAGGACCATTAGCATTTCCCTGACCGTTCGTCCACATGATGCAAACCTGCTCTGATACCAAATGTTAGCGCAGCGAAGAGTGATATAGAACGGGGGGATGAATAGATCACTCCCGATTTAGAGAACTTCAGCGGAAAATCACTACTTCGAAATTCAACCCTTCAAATACAGCTAAACAATATAGCTAACGCAGTGAGTAACTAAGACATAATAATAAGGTGCGATTGAAAGAGGCTGTCCACACACAAACACAAAGCCAAGCAGATGGAGAGCATAAACGATAATAGCAAACCACAGAGGAGACAAGAGATTTTAAGGTGGTTCGATTGTAGTTCACAATCTACATCCACCCCTCACTCCAACTAGAGTGAGGATTCCACTAGCCACTGCTAGAAAACTGCAGACTCAGTCTGCGAACAAGATGATGCCACACAGCTTGAACAACCAAGGGAAACAAATCCCTTAACCAAACTCTGCTACCCACAGAGCTTGACACCTGGACCTGCTACCAGCAAGACCAGAACCGGAGATGGCTCTCCCTTCCTCCAACCCGGAGGGAACCTGCTAATGACAACCCGTCACTGGCAAAACTAGAGATCACAGATCTCTCTTCCTCTGCAGCCCAGAGGGGAACCGGAGTAACTCTCCCTTCCTCCAAACACTGGAGGGTAACAACTCGGAATCAGAGATATGAAGAAATGAAAGGAAAAATAGAAATGTAAATAAGACCAACGATGAACAACAATCGTTTCAGAAAACCAAAATCAAATGTAGCTTCCGAAGAAGCAAATTAGACTCTTCTCTCTCACTCAGACTTTTCTCTCACAGCAATACTCTCAAATCTTTTCTCTCTATCTTCTTTCTGGAACGTGGAGGCTCTCTCTCTTTTCTTCTTCTGCTCAGGGATTCTTCTCTTCAGCTTTTTCCTCTAGTTCTATCCAACTAATCATAGAAGACACCTTTTATATGGCATTCGACCTGACTTTCAGGACTTCACACGAGTGGGTCTCATTCCCTCCTTTTCCAGAGCATCCTCAGATCACGTGCCAGGCATCATCCTCAGTTCACGTGCCCAATCATTAACCTGAATTATCTGCAGGCAGAGACAAAGGAAATGTGATTTGTTAGTTCAGTCATATAACAACGAATGTATATACTTTAGAAGCAGTAACTGAGTAAGTGTGTACACTGAGAATGTATACACTTGAGGGCCTTCAGCGTCCTCAGTGTATATACTTGAAAACTGATGCATTACATAGCAGAGGGGGATGTGTAGACTTCTGGTAATGCATGAAGCAATCGAGTGTATAGACTTGCAACCAAGGGACAGTACAGACTTGATGAATGAGTGCATGTGAAAGGCAGTGTACAGACTTGAGATGAACGCTGCATGAACGAGCCAAACCAATATAGATATTACAATGCTCATCCACTGAATAGACTTCACGATGCTCAGCCACTGTATAGACTTCACGATGCTCAATCGGACTTCACGATGCTTAATCAGACTTCACGATGCTCAATCACCTTTGAATATGTTAGCGAGACAGTGTATGGACTTGGCCCTTGAAGGATGTACATACTCGAGGAACTGAAGCACACGATGTATAGACTTTGAACCCTGAACGACAAATCAGGATGTACAAACTTGAAAGTCTTGAAGGCCAATGTACAGACTTGGTAAGCCTGAACCAATGTACAGACTAGGGATGCCTGAGGACCAGTGTACAGACTTTGAATCAATGAATGCGTTGGCTGTACAAACTTGCATGAGCGATGTATACACTTTGCCAATGTGTAGACATAGGGTGTAGCTAAAGCAACGAACGTAGGAAAAGGTTGGAATGTATAGACTTACGTTCGATCAGCAATGTATAGACTTCAACTAAGGAAGCTACAGTGCAATGTCTAGACTTAATGATAGAAGCCATGTATAGACTTTGGAATGCTTGAAGCGATGTACAGACTTGGTGAGTGCCAAGCAATATACAGACTTTGAATCGAGGCTTGAATAGTGAATCAATGTCTAGACTTGGATGCCCAACGCCAAAGTATAGACTTGTGCAGTGCTGCCAATGTATGGACTTGTACAGTGCTGCGCAATGTACAGACTTTGAAGTGTGACCTATCAGGATGTGTAGACTTAGAACTCAACCAGGATGTCTAGACTTGTTATGAAGCAATGCACAGGCTGTACATACTTGAAGAATGCTTGTAGAAGGTGATGTATAGTCTTGGAAGATGTGAGGCGATGTGCAGACTTTGGCAAAAGAAACGGCTGTACAGACTTTAGCTCAACAGCGATGTATAGACTTTGATGACTGATGCATGAACAATACGCCAATGTATAGACTAGGCCAATGAAGGATGTATAGACTTCAGTTGAGCAAGCTACAGTGCCGATGTATGGACTTGACCTCAAGGAATGGCTGTACACACTTTGAAGGCTTAGCAGATGATGTATAGACTTTGAATATGAAGACCAATGTATGGACTTCAGGTGAAGACCAATGTACATACTTTGAATATGAAGACCAATGTACAGACTATGAGAGCTAAGGCCAATGTGTTGACTTGCGAAACTGGGGGGGTCGACCCATCAGTAAGGGGGGTCGACCCACAACTATCCAGTCAATGCTGACAGAGTGTAGACATGATCAAGTAGTGCATATCTATCTGACAACCACATGAACTGCACAATCCTACATGATGAAGCATGAATAAATCTAGAAATAGTAGATTGATTTATAGTGTGAGACATCATCAAAACCGTAGGGATGCAACAATAGTCACCATAGGACTCTCTCATGTTTTCTAGCCCTATGACCTCGGCACTCATAGTGGTCAGCAAACATGCTCGCCGACTCAAGACATCAGTCCCCTTATTCTCCACTCCAGCCTTATGTTTAAGCACAAAGGTGAACTGCTGGAGATACTCAACCCAACGACTGTGACGTGAATTAAGCATCTTTTGGGAATGGAGGTACCTCAAAGCCTCATGATCGGAGTATAAGACATACTCCTGATGTAAAAGATAGTGCCTCCAATGCCTAAGAGCCTGAACAACTGCGTAGAATTCTTTGTCATAAGTGGAATATCGCAGTTTCGCGTCTTTCAGCTTCTCGCTGAAATATGCGACCGGGTGGGTCTCCTGACTCAAGACTCCTCCTATCCCAACTCCCGACGCATCAAAAGAGACCTCAAACACCTTCAAGAAATCAGGCAATCGAAGGATAGGTGTCTGGGTCATGCACTCCTTGATGTCCTTGAAGGCGGCAGCTGCGGCCTTCGTCCATACAAATGTGCCCTTCCGGATACAATCCGTGATCGGGGCAGTGACAGAGCTAAATCCGCGGATGAAGCGACGATAGAACGTCGCAAGGCCATGGAAGCTACGGACATCATGAACCGTACGGGGTTCCGGCCACTCAACAATGGCCCGGACCTTCTCCGGATCAGCGGAGACCCCAGTACTAGACACAATAAAACCCAAGAAGGTAAGCTGAGGTGTCATGAAGGCACACTTCTGTGGGTTCGCAAACAACTGCTCTCGCCTAAGAAGAAGACAGACCTGCCGAAGGTGGTCTATGTGGTCCCCCGTGGTGCGACTATAGATAAGGATATTATCAAAATACACAGCCACAAAGACTCCAATAAACGTGTTGGGTTAGATGGACGCAGTCTATCTCCACTAAGTGTGGATCTAGAGGGGGGGTGAATAGATCAACTTGCCTAATTTAAAACTATTGTAAGTTCTAGAGCGGAATTTAGGCAAGCATCAATAAAGCTAAATGAAAAGTGCTAAGCAAAAGGTAGAAAGCTAGACATGAGCATAAGCGATGCAATCAAACAAGCTAAGCAAGAAATTCCCATCGCACACAGATCACACAAAAACACAAACACACTGCACACACAATTTTTAGGTGGTTCGGTCAACGACCTACGTCCACCCCACACTCAACCGAGTATGGCTTCCTGCTGCGCAGCACAGCTTGCGTCCGCTGGGCTTTACAGCTTGGCCAAACAACCCGCTGATACACAGCTTCGCTGGGCACTACAGCTTGCCGACCAGAGGATCTGATCCTCTGCAACCGCTGGGGAAATACAGCTTAACCTGTCCAGTGGAGACCACCACTGCAAGACCGCTGACACACAGCTTGAAGAAACAGCATTCGGAAATGAAAGACAGAATCAAAACAAAAAATAAAAACCCAAAAGCAATGTAGCTCTTAAAGAGCAAAGCTCAGCTCTGGTTTTGAACCACGAGACTGAGATACAAACACTCTCACTCTCACTCTCGATCAGCTCTCTCTCACCTCACTCTCACTCTTTTCTCCTTCTTCTCTATTTCTTCTTCTTCTTCTCTGTATCTTCTTCTTCTCTCTTTTCTCTCTGTGGATCGAAGGCTCACTGCTGCTGAGTGTATAGACTTTTTCTTCTTCTCCTTCGATCAGCTTTCTTCTGTGGAAGAAGGCTTGTATATATAGCAGCAACAGCAGCAGGCGTGTGCTCTCCATGTTTCCCGCCCAGCAATTTGGACCACGTGGCAGCATGCAATGGAGTGTCAGTACACGTGTCCTCATCTGGATACCTTGTCCTTTTCGGATCACGAGCCAGGTACCTGGGATCACGTGCCCCTCATTAGCTTCTTCAGTCCGATGTATAGAGTTCTCTGTTCACGTGCTCAAAGTCATCAATCTGACTTGCTGCGTCGACGCTTTCACTCAATGGCGTTAACGTAGTGAGGCATTTCAGTAGCCATTAGCCTCATTTTTTTAGCTACTACGTCGACGCTGCTTGCTTGTGGCGTTGACGCAGTGGAATAGCCTGTGAAGATGAATGCTTCTTCAACTGCTGCGTCGACGTTGCTTGCTTGTGGCGTTGACGCAGTGGAAGATATTGCATGCTTCGTCTACTGATGCGTGGACGCTTTAAGCTCCAGGCGTCGACCCTGTTCCCTTCATCAACAAGAATAAAGACATAAGATTTAAGTATGTACATTGCATTGTATATACTCGAGGAGTTGACGCTGCATAAAGCACTGAGTTGACGCTGCATGAAGCATGGACAGTGTACAGACTTTTACCCACTGTATGGACTTCATGTAATGCAAACGAATGCGAAGACTTCAGTGTATATACTTTAGAAGACGAGTGCAATGTATAGACTCCATGAGACTCTAGTGCAGACAGACGATGTATAGAGTTCTTAGTTCAGCCGTCAGTGTGTAGACTTGAAAGGCTGAGGCCAGTGTACAGACTTGTCACTGACCATAGTGTAGACTTGATCAGCAAGGACACAATATAGACATCAACTCTGCACATCGAATGTATAGACTTCAAGTGTGAAGACCATTGTAAAGACTTTGGATTCGAAGACCAATGTGCAGACTTTGGATTAGAAGATTAATGTATAGACTTTGAGTAACACTGTGGATGTACAGACTTTGCTCAAGTGCATGAGACGCTAACTGAGACGCTGGACTCTGTACAGACTTTGAGCGATGTGTGGACTTGAAGCTCCTGAAGCAGTGTACAGACTTCAAAGATCACTGTTGATGCACAAACTTTGGGGACATGAAGCGATGTACAGACTTCATGAAGCGAAGCCAATGTACATAGTTGAGTGTAGCTAAAGCCTTGATCATAGGACTAGGCTGGACTGTATAGACTTCAGGCTTCAGAATCGAATGTTCAGACTTCGCCTAAGACACGTAGGGAAAAGACCCCAGTGTATAGACTTTGCCTTGAGTGAAAAGTAATTGATGAATGTATGGACTTTAATGTGTGAAGGCTACAGTGAATGAGTGTATACATTTCACCAGATCAAGGGCAATTCGGATGTACAGACTCTGAGGTTCAAAGCCAATGGTGCGTTGATGCTGTAACATGATGCGTTGACGCTGTGCACACATAATCAATTTAATTGAGATGCAGTGTGTGGACTTATGCATTGACGCTGTAACATGATGCGTTGACGCTGTGCACACTTAATCAATTTAATTGAGATGCAGTGTGTGGACTTATGACAGTAAGAATTGCAGACAGCAGTGTATTAAAAGCAAAGAACACATAGTCAATCTGATGGAGCAATTTCATCAAATCAAACTCAGTTGCCAATCAATCAAAACAATGGTGTTGCCAAAGAATAGAGCAAGTGTCAACATCATCAACATAGAGGGGTCACAACAATCTCCCCCTTTTTGATGATGGCAACCCCATATGAAGTAGAGTAGCAACAACCTGTCATAGATATATATGTTTGATGAAAGACATGATGTGTTATGCAGATTGACATGCAGATGCTATGAATGCATGCAACTCACTGCCTCAAACTCTCCCTTGAAATTAATTCAGAAATGACTTCAGAATTCAGACAGATATGTATTCTCCCACTAGACATCCCCTAGACAATATTCTCCCCCTTTGCCATCAACAAAGAGGAGGGAAAAATTAAATACAATGGAGGAATCAAGAGAAGAACTGACTGGCATTCTGAACAGGTAGTTCATGAATAAGCATTCTAAAGCATAGAGTCTTCAGTCATATGAAATTAGAAACTGCTGTCAGAAAGAGTTCTGGTTTAAAGATGATAAAATTTGGAGTTCATGCACTACAAACAATAGATAAGTTCACTGTGCATGATAAAACAAAAAATCAGAATCACATTTGCATGAAAGATTCAGTTTCATGATATCTTACTTTCATACTCTCAAAAAAAATTGAGAGAACCCAATTCATGTATTGAAACTAAACAAATTGACACTCATGAACTTTTCTTTTGAGGGAGCAACATTATCAATATTAGATCATTTTGAGCATTCAGGTACCACAAGTCTTTCTGCTTAAGGGTATACGTTTATAAGACGCCAATACCCCTAGATACTCAACAAGATGGACCATTCTGCCTATGATCAAATTCAACAGCGCTGAGTTACACCTTTTTGTGTGAGGGTACACATTTATCAGACGCCAGTTACCCCCAGGTACTCAGTGAAACCAACCTGCTGTTTTGAACATTTTAAACAGAGATAGCTGATACACTTCATGACATGAGTGTTGTTCACTTCTTTGATGGATCACTCAGTTTCTCAGTGATTACCAGTCATTGCTCTGCCAACATATATATTTTCAATGATTCTCAATGTTTTTCAGTATCTTTCTTAGCTGTCCTTTTTATGTTTCAGAATGACTTGATTAAGAACAATACACATACTTAATCTCTCCGACATGATTTCAGATGAGTTTTCAGATTTCAGATATGATTAGCTTTGTCTGACATGAAATAAGAAAGAGGTTGAGAGTTTTATCAATTTTTAACTTACTTATATACTGATTGCAATCTTTAAACTCCAACCATTATAAGATTTAAACCATTACATCAGTCTTTGAACAATTCAAATTCTTATAAATGAAGAAGTCCATTTTCTACTGCTTAGAAATCAGAACTGACCAACAGATTGCCATAATGTCAGAGACAAGTATTCAGAGTTAAAGGTTGAATGACTTCAAGAAAGTTGAAACCACTCTGATTTTCTTAGCAATACTCCCCCTGTCTATATGCATGCAGCATGGCAAGAATTAATTGAGAGAGGGCTTATGCATAGGTCATGAATGAATGATATGCAAAGACATGCAAAGACACCACAAGCTCCCCTGAATATATGCAATGCAGGACAGTTCTACATCCACATTCACATCCACATGATTTATCCAAGCAATCAAAAACAAGTCCACATCAGAGATTTTATTCACAGCAATTAAACAATCATTCATCATGCTGAAATTTACATAAGCCAAGTTCTCTTCTAAGAAATTTAAAATTTTCATTCCCAAGAGGCTTAGTAAAAATATCAGCAATTTGTTTTTCAGTTTCTATGAAGTTCATTTCAATCTCCTTTTTATTTACAGCATCTCTAAGAAAATGCTGTTTTATCTCTATATGCTTAGTCCTAGAATGGTGAACAGGATTTTTAGCAAGGCATATAGCACTAGTATTATCACATAAAAGTGGAATGCATCCCAGATTTATCTGATAATCAGCCAGTTGGTGCTTAATTCAAAGTACTTGGGCTGCACAATTGCATGCTGCAACATACTCAGCTTCAGCTGTAGATAATGCTACAGTGTGTTGCTTCTTAGATGCCCAAGACACTAGACAGCCACCAAGGAATTGACAGTAGCCACTGGTGCTTTTTCTATCTACTCGACACCCAGCATAGTCTGCATCAGTGTAGGCTAGAAGCTCTAACTCACACTTAGCAGGATACCAGAGACCTAGTTCTTGGGTGCCTAGTAAATACCTAAAAATTCTTTTCACAGCCTTAAAGTGATTTTCTTTAGGACTGGCCTGAAATCTAGAGCATAAACACACAGCAAATTGTATATCAGGCCTACATGCTGTAAGATAGAGAAGAGATCCGATCATACCTCTGTATAGCCTTTGGTCCACAGGTTTACCTTTAGAGTCTTCATCCAAACTGGTTGATGTACCCATTGGAGTAGCTATTTGCTTGAGGTTGTCCATTTTGTACTTCTTCAATAAGTTCTTTACATACTTGGACTGAGAGATGAAGATGCCATCTTCTGTTTGTGTAACCTGCAGTCCAAGAAATAGTTTGAGCTCGCCCATTGAGCTCATTTCAAATTCATCAGTCATTATTTGAGAGAATTCCTCACACAATTTGGGGTTAGTTGACCCAAACACAATGTCATCCACATAAATCTGAATGATAAGAATATCTGGATGGCTTACCTTGGTAAACAATGTTTGATCCACTATACCTCTTGTGAAGTTCTTGTCGGTGAGAAATTTGCTCAACCTGTCATACCAAGCTCTAGGAGCTTACTTTAACCCATAGAGAGCTTTATTGAGCTTGTAAACATGATTAGGGAAATCTAAACATTCAAACGCAGGAGGCTGTCTCACATATACATCCTCATTAATTTCCCCATTTAGAAAAGTAGATTTCACATCCATCTGCTGAAGGTTTATTCCTAGGGAACATGCATAAGCCAATAAAATTCTTATTGCTTCTAATCTAGCTACAGGGGGAAAAGACTCTTCAAAGTCTATACCAAATTCCTGATTGTACCCCTGAGCTACAAGTCTGGCTTTATTTTTAATAACATTCCCCGCTTCATCAGTTTTGTTTCTAAATACCTATTTAGTCCCTATGACTGTTTCATGATCAGGAGGTGGAACCAAATGCCACACCATATTCCTGTCAAACTGATTGAGCTCCTCATGCATGGCATTAATCCAATGCACATCTTGGAGAGCACAGTCAATGGACTTGGGTTCTATGTTTGATACAAAAGCATACGCATTCAGTTCATGTTGAATTCTTAAGTGGCCTCTAGTCCTAGGGGGGTCATGCAGATTTCCAATAACATTATCCACAGGATGATCCTTGAGATATCTAATATTTGCAATTGGAGTATCATGAACTTGATTTACCTCCCCCTGAACTGTAGGCTCCTCTTCATTAAGCTCTTTATGTTCTTCTTCATCCTCGGATTTGTCTGCAGGATCTCCTTCCTTCAGGATTTCACCATTGGTTTCATTCATGCATTTACCAGCATTAGAATTTGCCAAAGATTCATCAAAAATTATGTGTGGAGATTCTTCAACAGTTTTAGAGTTCAGATTGTACACTCTGTATGCTCGGGTGTTTTCAGAATAACCAAGAAAAATTCCTGGTTCTCCTTTAGGTTCAAATTTATCAAGGTCCTTTTTATCATTTATGTGAATGAAACATTTACAACCAAAAACCTTGAAGTGAGCAATAGAGGGTTTCTTACCTTTTAATATCTCATATGGTGTTTGCTGGGTAGAAGGTCTTACCATGGCTCTGTTAATTACATAATAGGCAGTGTTCACTACTTCAACCCAAAATTTCCTTGGTAGACCACCTTCGATAAGGAGTGTACGACCCATTTCCACTAGGGTTCCGTTCCTTCTTTCCACAACTCCATTCTGCTCAGGTGTCCTTGGTGAGGAGTACCTATGGTTAATTCCATTTGACCTGCAGAATTCATCAAATTGTGAGTTTTCAAACTCACCTCCATGATCAGACAAAATGTTTTTAATTTTTTGATTTGTTTTAACATAGAACTCCTGAAATTCTGAGAAAGCATCACTCTTATTAGATAAGAAATAAACCCAAGTATACCTAGAAAAGTCATCTACCATGACAAACCCATACCTCCTCCCTGATAGGCTGACAGATCTAGTTGGCCCAAAAAGGTCCATATGTATCAGCTCATAGGGTTTGGAAGATAGATTTTCAGTTCTAGACTTAAATGACTTTCTAGTTATCTTTGATTGAGTGAATGCATCACAGATTTTGTTTTCTTTCTTGAATGAGACTTCAGGAAGTCCTCTAACCATGCCATGCTTATTTAATTTGTGCAAGACAGTGTAGCTAGCATGACCTAACCTACGATGCCATAAAAATGCTATGTCTTCTCTACTGGCAGTAAGGCAAAGGTTAGTGTGTTGAATTTCATCTAAATTTATCATGTAAGTATTATTTATTCTTTTTCTAGAAAATTTGACAATATCAGAATCAGGTTCAAAAACCTTGCAGCATTGAGAATTGAATAAAACATTGTAACCTTTATCACATAACTGGCTAATGCTAAGTAGATTATAGGCTAACCCTTCAACCAGCATAACATCATCAATGCAGCAGGTAGAACACTTACCTACCTTACCTGATCCGATAATCCTACCCTTTGTGTTGCTTCCAAAGGTGACAAGGCCTTCTACTTTCTCAGTCAGTATGCAAAATTTGGCCTTATCTCCTGTCATATGCCTGGAGAAGCCGCTATCCATGTACCACAAGTTGTTCTTGGCTGCCAGGCATACCTGCATACATAATTAGGTAGAGAAGTTTGGAACCCAAGACTGATTGGGCTCCAATGTAAATGAACTAGAAGCAAAACAGGAAAGCAAATGTTTCAGAATCCACATTTGTTTAAATGTGTTTTGTTCAGTGGATCCTACAGATTTTCTTCTGTTGTTCTGTTTCTTATTGGCAGCAGCATGATTATTGACAGTATTGTTATTTCTGTGCCAATGCCTTGGCCAGGGTGTGTTCACAAAATTTTGGCCATAGTAGTTCCTGGGCTGGCTATGAAAATATTGATTTCTAGATGTCCAGTAACCATACCCATTGACCCAATTTCTACTGTGAGGTCTTTGATAGTTAGCACCCTGGTGTGCAGGACCTGTAAACCAATCCTGAGTTCTAGACCAATTCGACCTATTGAAGTAGGTTGGCTGTGCATTGTAGTGGGTCTGAGCTCTGGGTTGATAAAAATAATTGAGTTGACTCCTAGCAGCACTTTGTCTCCCCTGTACTTTGGACCCTGCTGACCTATACACAGGTTTATATTGGGTCTTCTTCAGAGGTGGAGGTGTTGGTGGAGACTTGGTTACCTTGACCTGGGGTTTACCAGACTATGTAGGTTGACCCCTAACCTGAGTCTGAGCCCTAGGATTCTGCTTAGATGTGCTAGCTCTACTCATTAACCTTTCGTTTGCCCTTCTCCTCAGCACTGGGCTTTTTCAGATTAGCAGTTTTGTTCATCAAATTTGTTGAGTTCATGCTAATTAGAGGTCCCTTTTCCTTTTGAGCAACAAATGAAATTGTTTTCATTCCGAATGTTTTTGTTGCACTGGAATTAAAACCTAGGCCCTCTTTTCTGAAATTAACCTTTGACCCTAACAAAGCATTTAAGTTATCTGTTCCTTGGGTCATTTTCTCAATGGTTTTCATTTTATCTTCATTGTCTTTCTAAAGTTCATCAATAGCCTTTTTCAGCTCATTGTTGACATTGAGGACAGCTTCATATTTTTCAGAGATAATTTTGACTTCACTTTCACATTTCTGAATCTTCAGCTTCCATTCATCAATTTCATTTTCAAGCCTTAGATTCTCTTCCTTAGAAGCTTTTAACTCATTTTTGATTTCATCTTCTTCAGAGCATGTGAGTTTCAATTCATCAATCTCAGATTCCAAACATGCAATTTTATCAGTTAGTGTTTTATCATTTTGCATGGAATTGATTTTTCTTCTAAGATGCATATTCTCTTTTCTAATATCATCAACTCTATCAGCTATGTCATGATAAGCATCTACCCAATCAGCAATTGTGAAGTTTTCAAATCTAGTGATTACCTCATCTGTATCCTCCTCTCTATCTTTGGAGCTTGTTGCCATAAGGCAAATGGGCTGTTCAGATTCGGCTTCACTATCTGAGCTGTTGCTGAAAGAGCCTTCATCTTCATCACTCCATGTGGTGATCATAGCTCTTCCCTTCTTGATTTTCTTCTTTGACCTGTCCTTATGTTTCTGATTGTCTGGACAGTCAATTTTCAGATGCCCTAGTTTCCTGCATTGATAACAGACATTAGCTTCATCTTTCTTTGCAGGTTTAGATTTATACCTTTTATCCTTTCGGCCACCACTGTATTTCTTCTGGCCGAACCGTCCTGCTCCGTTTCTGAGAAATCGCCTGAACTCTCTAGTCATCATGGCTATCTCAGATCGAGTCACATCTTCTTCTTCATTCAGGCTCTCCTCTGATAATGAAGAGCTGCTAGAGCTGGATTTTGTTGATTTGCTGGAACTAGCCTTCAGCGCTATCGGCTTCTTCTTCCTCTCGGCTTCATCTGTCCTTGGCATGTTTATCTCATATGCCATTAGTGAGCCAATCAGCTCATCAGCTTTAGTATTACGCAAGTCCCTTGACTCCTCCATCACTGTTGCTTTGGTGTGCCAATTGGGAGTCAGGGAGCGCAGAATTTTCCTCACTACATCATACTCTGCCTGAGGTTTCCCAAAACCTCTGAGGCCATTGGTTATTACAGTCAGCCGAGCGTACATTTCGCTAATGGACTCGTTCTGCTTCATCTTGAAGGCTTCATACTCAGATATAAGAAGATTGGCCTTCTGCTCTCTTACTTGAGATGTACCTTCATGAATTACTTCCAGCGCATCCCACATTTCCTTAGTTGATTTGCAAGCAGACAGACGGGAGAATTCTGTAGGATGCAGAGCGCACTGGATAGCATTAATAGCACTCCAATTCAGCGTGGACCTTCTGATCTCCTCCTTGGTCCATACATCTTCATTCGGGGACAGCTCATAAGGTCCCTTGCTGACAATCTTCCAAATCTCGTAATCCTTAGCCCTGAGGAACACTTGCATGCGGTTCTTCCAGTATGTGTAGTTTGATCCATCAAAGAATGGGGGCTTCGTTGTTGAGTGACCTTCGGCAGTCATCCCTCGAGCATCCATCTCTGCCTATTCTCTTCGGGCGATGAGTCCCTACAGAAGAGCTAGGCTCTGATACCAAGTGTTGGGTTAGATGGACGCAGTCTATCTCCACTAAGTGTGGATCTAGAGGGGGGGTGAATAGATCAACTTGCCTAATTTAAAACTATTGTAAGTTCTAGAGCAGAATTTAGGCAAGCATCAATAAAGCTAAATGAAAAGTGCTAAGCAAAAGGTAGAAAGCTAGACATGAGCATAAGCGATGCAATCAAATAAGCTAAGCAAGAAATTCCCATCGCACACAGATCACACAAAAACACAAACACACTGCACACACAATTTTTAGGTGGTTCGGTCAACGACCTACGTCCACCCCACACTCAACCAAGTATGGATTCCTGCTGCGCAGCATAGCTTGCGTCCGCTGGGCTTTACAGCTTGGCCAAACAACCCGCTGATACACAGCTTCGCTGGGCACTACAGCTTGCCGACCAGAGGATCTGATCCTCTGCAACCGCTGAGGAAATACAGCTTAACCCGTCCAGTGGAGACCACCACTGCAAGATCGCTGACACACAGCTTGAAGAAACAACATTCGGAAATGAAAGACAGAATCAAAACGAAAAATAAAAACCCAAAAGCATTGTAGCTCTTAAAGAGCAAAGCTCAGCTCTGGTTTTGAACCACGAGACTGAGATACAAACACTCTCACTCTCACTCTCGATCAGCTCTCTCTCACCTCACTCTCTCTCTTTTCTCCTTCTTCTCTATTTCTTCTTCTTCTTCTCTGTATCTTCTTCTTCTCTCTTTTCTCTCTGTGGATCGAAGGCTCACTGCTGCTGAGTGTATAGATTTTTTCTTCTTCTCCTTCGATCAGCTTTCTTCTGTGGAAGAAGGCTTGTATATATAGCAGCAACACCAGCAGGCGTGTGCTCTCCATGTTTCCTGCCCAGCAATTTGGACCACGTGGCAGCATGCAATGGAGTGTCAGTACACGTGTCCTCATCTGGATACCTTGTCCTTTTCGGATCACGAGCCAGGTACCTGGGATCACGTGCCCCTCATTAGCTTCTTCAGTCCGATGTATAGAGTTCTCCGTTCACGTGCTCAAAGTCATCAATCTGACTTGCTGCGTCGACGCTTTCACTCAATGGCGTTAATGCAGTGAGGCATTTCAGTAGCCATTAGCCTCGTTTTTTTAGCTGCTGCGTCGACGCTGCTTGCTTGTGGCGTTGACGCAGTGGAATAGCCTGTGAAGATGAATGCTTCTTCAACTGCTACGTCGACGCTGCTTGCTTGTGGCGTTGACGCAGTGGAAGATATCGCATGCTTCGTCTACTGATGCGTGGACGCTTTAAGCTCCAGGCGTCGACCCTGTTCCCTTCAGCAACAAGAATAAAGACATAAGATTTAAGTATGTACATTGCATTGTATATACTCGAGGAGTTGACGCTGCATAAAGCACTGAGTTGACGCTACATGAAGCATGGACAGTGTACAGACTTTTACCCACTGTATGGACTTCATGTAATGCAAACGAATGCGAAGACTTCAGTGTATAGACTTTAGAAGACGAGTGCAATGTATAGACTCCATGAGACTCTAGTGCAGACAGATGATGTATAGAGTTCTTAGTTCAGCCGTCAGTGTGTAGACTTGAAAGGCTGAGGCCAGTGTACAGACTTGTCACTGACCATAGTGTAGACTTGATCAGCAAGGACACAGTATAGACATCAACTCTGCACATCGAATGTATGGACTTCAAGTGTGAAGACCATTGTAAAGACTTTGGATTCGAAGACCAATGTGCAGACTTTGGATTAGAAGATTAATGTATAGACTTTGAGTAACACTATGGATGTACAGACTTTGCTCAAGTGCATGAGACGCTAACTGAGACGCTGGACTCTGTACAGACTTTGAGCGATGTGTGGACTTGAAGCTCCTGAAGCAGTGTACAGACTTCAAAGATCACTGTTGATGCACAAACTTTGGGGACATGAAGCGATGTACAGACTTCATGAAGCGAAGCCAATGTACATAGTTGAGTGTAGCTAAAGCCTTGATCGTAGGACTAGGCTGGACTGTATAGACTTCAGGCTTCAGAATCGAATGTTCAGACTTCGCCTAAGACACGTAGGGAAAAGACCCCAGTGTATAGACTTTGCCTTGAGTGAAAAGTAATTGATGAATGTATGGACTTTAATGTGTGAAGGCTACAGTGAATGAGTGTATACATTTCACCAGATCAAGGGCAATTCGGATGTATAGACTCTGAGGTTCAAAGCCAATGGTGCGTTGACGCTGTAACATGATGCGTTGACGCTGTGCACACTTAATCAATTTAATTGAGATGCAGTGTGTGGACTTATGACAGTAAGAATTGCAGACAGTAGTGTATTAAAAGCAAATAACACATAGTCAATCTGATGGAGCAATTTCATCAAATCAAACTCAGTTGCCAATCAATCAAAACAATGGTGTTGCCAAAGAATAGAGCAAGTGTCAACATCATCAACATAGAGGGGTCACAACAAAACGGTCGAAGGACCTGAGTCATGAGTCACATGAATGTGCTAGGGGCATTGGTCAACCCAAAAGGCATGACCAACCACTCATATAGACCATCCTTGGTCTTGAATGCGGTCTTCCACTTATCACCTGGTCTAATCCTCACCTGATGGTAGCCACTCTTAAGATCAATCTTTGAGAAGATAGTGGCACCAGCCATCATAGCATGTTATCCAGGCGGGGAATAGGGAACCTGTACTTCACAGTGATTTTGTTGATGGCACGGCTATCAATGCACATTTTCCATGTGCCATCCTTCTTCGGGGTGAGTAATGCGGGTACAGCACATGGACTCATGTTGTCCCGAACAGATCCTCTCTGCATCAACTCATTGACCTGCCGTTTAAGCTCGGCATGTTCCGTGGGACTCATGCGATAATGACGAAGGTTGGGCAATGAAGAGCCTGGAATAAGGTCGATGGCATGCTGAATATCCCGCATAGGTGGGAGTCCCTCGGGAAGCTCATCGAGAAAGATATCAGCAAACTCCTGCAGAATGGGAATGACCTCGGGTGGGAGTTCACCCTCAGAGTCTCTCTCTACCTCTCGGACCGCAATGGCAAACACAGGGCAGCCCCGACTAGCCTCCCGCTCCATTTCCTGGGAGCTAATCAACATCAATCTCCTCGTCGAGGGCACGCCTGGGCCAGATGTAACAGTCAGAGCCCGAGCTAGGGACGGGGTACTGGGCCCGGGAATGGAAGGCTCCAGAGTACTAGGGCCAGTAGGACCCCTAACTGATGGGCTCTTGGGCTGATGGGGTTGGAGAGTAATCCATTGGCCATCATGGTCGAAGGTACAGGTGTTCGACCGGCCATGAGTGTGGCATCCCGATCAAATAACCACGGCCTACCCAAAATAATGTTGCCCACCTCCATGGGCAGGACATCACACCATACATCGTCACGGTAGGCATAGAACTGCAGTGGGACCAAGCACCGCAGTCGGATCGGAATGGAAGTGGAATCCACCCATGATACACGATAGGGGCTAGGGTGATCCACGGGTGTAAGACCAAGACGGGCGACAGCACCCGTGGAGATTGCATTGATGCAACTCTCGCTATCGATGATCACTTTACACACATGTTTGCCTAGCCTACAGAAGGTATGAAAAATAGTGGTCTGACGCCAGACATCACTGGCCTGTGGCTGGGTGAGAATACACCTGACAACCCCAACGTGGGCATCATCGGGATGTGGGGCATCCAAGCCGTCACCTTCAATCTCATAGCATTCGTCAGCTAACTCCTGATCGGCTTCATAGGTGACTAACTCGAGGCCCGCAGGGGTGGTATCCTCGACCTTTGTGTCCCCAATGATAAGAGATGGGCGGGTGGGACACTGGTTGGCAAAATGGCCAAACACATTGCAGCGATAACACTGATGCCGTGATCCACTGGGCTCCCCAATCATGGGTCCTTTCCCTTTATCCTCCCGACGGATAGGAGGTGTAGGTAGCAAAGGACGTGCAGGAGGTGCGGGTGCCGGTGGACGGGCTGTGGGTGCCGTAAGATGCTGGGGACGAGGAAGGTCCCTTGGGGTTGGAGGGCGAGGCCTAGGAGCAAAGGGCTCGGGGCGAGCAGGCTCCTGAGGTCGAGCCATGGGGGCCCTCGGATACGTGCCATATGAGCCACGGGGCTCGACACTACGAAGGGGGAAGGAGCCCAACCGATGGGGTGACTCGAACTCGGTCTCGAATTGCTCCAATTCGAGAGAAACCTGATACGCCTGCTCCAAAGTGGTCGCATTGCGGCGAAAGAGTTCATATTGATAATTGGGCCGCAGACATCTTCGAAAGCGGGATATAGTCATGGTGCTCTCTTCCGTGACTCCACACCGTAAGTAATACTCGTCAAACTCGGCGGTGTACTCGGTCACGGATCGGTTCCCTTGGGAGATACTTTGCCATTTGTCTATGAGATGTTGGTGATATAAGGTAGGAAGGTATTTCTCCCTCAACTTAGTTTTCATATCATCCCAAGTACCGATTTGGGGTTGACGTCGCTGGTTGAGCAGGCTCTCCACATTGGTCCAATAAGTTTGGGCCTGCCCTTGCAGCTTCATCTTCGCGTATTGGACTCTTCGGTGGTCCATCATCTCAAACCACTCGAAGTACCGGTCCATGCCGGCCTCCCAATATAAATACACCCTAGGGTCCAAGGACCCGCTAAAAGTGGGAGGGTCCGCACGCACGCCCCTAAGAATGCGGTCATCATCATCGTCATCACGATTCCATCATTGATTCCGACGACCGTAACCCCCTTGATCATTGTCAGATGCATAATCATCCACCACATGCACCTGTTGTCCCCAACATTCTCCGCCTGAGCCCTTGGTGCAGCAGGTTGCTGAACCGGCTCTTGTTGGCCATTGGTTGGCACGGGTTGCGTCGCCGCTGGGGCCCTCTCAAGGACTACTATTCTCCCAACAAGACCCTGGATGGACTGGTCCGAAGCTTCGGCCCGATCCTCGAGGACTTTCATCCGCCCTTCTAGACGCGTCCCTACTCCATCTAGACGCGTACTAAGGCCATCCATACGCGTGTCAAGACGTTCCATAATGGCTCGGAACATCTTGTCCGTCGAGGACTCATCGGAGCTACGGGCTCGGGAGTCCGACATAGGTGGTGGTGGCAAGTATTGGGTACCTCGACGGGTAGGCATGCAAAGACACACAAACTGTGAGACATAAATGGAGGCAAACACCGACTAATGCACCTGGACCTAAATCAATATCTGGTACGTGGTGGAGTTAATCGATCCGAAGATCACTCGCGCAAGTGTGCGGCCTTCCCGATAGGCGTAACCTAACGTTCGGACAACACCTTTTAAGATACCGAATTATCGGGATGAAATACAATTTTAAAACACTTTTTTTTTTTGAAATAATGATGGTCCTAGACTTGACTTAGACCATGATGCATGCAAGACTTATGCCATGACTACCCTAGACTCGACTCGCTCTGATACCAAACTAATGCGGGACGGACACGGGGACCGACTCTAAGTGATATGGACCTCAGACTCTAGATGCGGATGCAACCAGCAACATACAAGTTTGAGAGACACTTAGGCCCGACACTACGAGATCCTATGGGCTATACGTCGCTAAAAGAAATGCAAGCTCACTCGTCGTCCCACGCGAGAGAAACGCGGATCGTGCGCGGTTGAAGAACCGGCAGAGTTCAAGGGTAGTCGACTCACTTCCGGACTCGGATCGAGTCACAGGACGGGTCACTCTCACACTCACAGCGGTGACATGGACTCACGGGCTAGTACCTATCGCTCTCGGCAGCGGCATTGGACCATATACTAAACAAGCAAATGAACGCCAAGGAGTTAAGACCGTTACCTCCAGGCTCCCGGCGTGGGGAAGACAACCCCGGCCAATCACGGACTCCCGATTAAACACTTTTACAGCCGTACAACAAATTTGACCCACTCCACGCAGGGAGGTAAAAGGTCACATGTGGGGCCCGAGAATCACGCGAATTGGGTTGACGGGCAGCATCTTGATGTCGCCCCGGCGGTGCCGAATCCACGTTCTCCTGCTGTCCGGATGGCGCGATCTACGGGTCCGTGGGGCCCATGGATGGCGCTATCCTCTGGGTCTGCTGAGGTGGGGCCCGCTGTGATGGGGACCCCTGGTGGCACGCCTCCTTGGACGGCGGTCGGCCGAAAACACCGGCCGGAGGCCGATCGGTTCCGATCTCCAAGCTTGGAGATTGCTGTCCACGGACTTATGCTTCTGTTTTCAGGCACGCGCTCCGGCGAGATCGGCCCCTGCGATCAATCCCAAAGTCGGATCGAGGCACAGGAGGTACCGTTGGAAAGCTCTCTCGACGTCCTTCAATCTAGGACCAGAGAGATCACCCGGATCTGCGCAGATATGGCCTTTGTTGATTTTTGAAGTTGCTATTGCACAGGGGCCGAAATCTCAGAACAGCAGAGTAGTTTCCTGAGAACTACCTTTGACCGTAGGGTATACATCCGATTCAGGCTTTGACATCTTCATGAAAGTTGTGGAGGTGAAATATAAGAAAACGAAAATATTTTTTGTGAAGGGATTGGTGGAGGCTATGATTTGTTATGAATTTTACACTGACTGGTGGTCGGATCTGGACAGAGGCAGATAGAACTGTAGATGGATCTGAAAGTAATTTTTAGAAAATATGAGATGACCTATAGAAATTCCACTAAAATTCGTGGGTGGAGGGGTGTGTGTATAGAACTCCCAGTAAATTTGGTAGCTCCTGAAAAAATCAAAGAGTGGTCCGAATATGGGAAACTCAGGGTGGGTGAAAATTAGAACAGAAAACAGACGGATCTAGAAACAGAAGTTGGACAAAAATGGAAAATTATCAAATGAAGCTATATAACCAACCAATTTTTGTGGATCGTGGTAGACATCTCTGGAACACCTCCTGAAAATTTTAGCTCAAGAGGAGCTCGTGGCCGAGAGCAGTAAATCGTGGAAGGTACTCCTGTCCTGGATGGACAGAACACCGGCGACGATGGTGGCGGTGCGATGGCGGCTCGTGGCGGCGACGGCGATCACCGGAACTGATAGGGGTGGCTTCACACCACCAGAATATAGCCTTCCCAGTTGCAAGAGGGGGAGAGAGGAGAAAGGAGGGGGGCGCCCAAGGCTGCTCCAAAGAAATTTCTTCCAATTGATTTCATTAATTCCTCTAAATTGGGAAATACAAGCCATTTATATGAAAGGCCAAAAGACACAAAATACCCTTGGACTTAGGGTTTGGGGAATAAACAAATGGGATAGAACTAATTAGTTCTAGTACCATTTTCATAAAAAATAAAATGCTTGATGGTGAGAGGGGGGTGCCCCCTTGACTATGGTGTCAAGGTTGGTGGCCAACCTTACATTTCAAGTCATTTGTCCCCCACTTGGCCCACCCTTCTAGAAGCCCCTAATTGACATGTTGTCTGACCCCACATGGGCCCTGGGGATGAGGTGGATCAATGGGAGGAGGTCTGGGGGGGCCGCGGGACCCAGGTGGTCCATATTACACATAAACCCCTCTTACAAACCAAATTACAAACCGAATAAAGACAAACAAAAACACACTACACACATATAAAGTCCCAGTAAATGTGATAAATGCCGAGACTCAAGGGGGAGTCTCCAGACTGTCTCCGAGCCAGATGACACCGAAGTGGCTCGGGTGGTGCTCCGCGTATGGTACCGGTGGCTCAGTGTATCATGCTTCTCGATCGTGCGGGTGTCCACACCAGAAGGAAAAACCTCTGATTAGTTGCCGAGATAACGAGCCGTTCGAGACTGAAATAGAATGCAGGAAAATGCATGTGATGATGAAGCCTTTAAGGCCGCATGGAATGATTCATTGATTGTTTCCTCAGTCAAGCAGAGCAGGCATGGTTCATTAAGTTCGAGCCTTCGGTACGGGGCGGAGGACGTAGGTCCGAAGACCATCATCTCGCATGGTCAAGACTTCTAGTCGGGCGTGACCCGGCCTTCCATCGATGCCATTTGATATACCGAGGTCTCATTTAGGCAGTCATGCATTAACAAAGCACATAAGAATGCATATGTATATCTAATGCATGAACTAGCAAGTGCATGATGATAGATGTTTTCAAATTGAAAAGCTTCTTTTTATTTAATTTATGCTTGATTACGTTTACCGACACCAGCCGTGGAAGGCGAGGGTTGGCTCGAGAACGAGAGAGGGGTTAAAACGGCGTGGCAAGTGCACTTTTATTCAATACCGGCACGGGGTAGCAAAGGTATAGGGGTTATACGACGTGGGGTCACGTAGGAATAGGGGTAAAGCGGCGTGGTGGGGGGAGAAGGCCTTAACTGCCGCGCCCCGCCCAAGGCGCATCGGATTAGGGCACGTTGGGTGTCAATCAAGTAAAAATCAGAAAACTTGAGTGTGAAGTTATTCCGGTGCAAGGGGGGGTACCGCGCCGTATTATGGCGCGCCAGATTAAGACAGCGTCGGATTAGTTGATTTTTGATGACTTTTAGATGTTTTTCAGTTTATTTAACCCATGAGCAAATGTTGAATTGTTTGATGGATGAATTGAGGTCCAGGATGCCCTTGAAGCAGGGTTGAGACTCGTGCGAGGTTCATACTCAAGCACGAAAGTTTAATGGTTCGAAATCATATCTTATTAAGCCCAAACTGTGAGGGCAAATAGTCAATATGTTTTGAAGAAATTTTGGAAGCACCTCCCCCGGTCCAGAGGATTGCGGGGGGGAAAGTGGAGGCATACCCACGGATGGGGTAAACTCCTTAATGCCGGTGGCACAACGGCGACTGACAGACCCGAACGGATAGGAAACCCCGAGGACTAGCCTACCAGGGGCACCATCGTTTCGTGGGTTGAACACGATCGGATATGGTGACCAATGAGGGAGGTGAGGACCCCGAGGGCTAGCCTGCGAGGGGCACACGACCCATAGTCAACTCATAATCCGGAAAAGGGATGACTAATAGGGAAAGAAATCCGGAGGACTAGCCAACGAGGGGCACACATCCTATAGTCACCACAATGTCCCTAAGGACAATGGATTTAATATCGGGCTAAACCCTGTCAATGTTCACCTTATGGCCCATAGGGATACTCATCACTCATAGATGGAACCCTTTGACCAAATGGCGGTTCTGAGGTATCAATGGGGTATGTCCCCGTCCCCGGAGTATTAAAGCTAAAGTTATCAAAAATAACAAAGCTCGTCGATTCTAAATCACATGCGTAATAGGAAGGATACAATAGCATATCACAATGGTCAATGAGTTGGCGAATCGGTGCTCACAGGGTTAGCATGTTAATGCTCACGGGGCAAAGAGGTTAGCACTCACGGAGGCAGATAGTTAGTATGCAGATTGAGGGGGTTAGCAGACCAACATTCACAAAGGGTAACAGGTTAGCCCAGGTACTGAGATGATCAAGCTACGAAAACATTCATTCGAGCAACCAGCATATAACTGGCACAAGATGAATACACATGCTTTAGAGGCGACCCCATTCCCTCTGGACTTTGGAGAAATGTCGAGGGGTATTGAGGGGATCGATCTCGAACCGGAATGGACAGAGATGCACACACAAGTGTGTCTCTAACCATAAAACCCACAGCACATATACAGCAAGACTTGGCCATTGCGTTAGAAGGGAGGAGCCTCAGGGAGGGGGTGACATCAATGTAGCCCGTATGACTCCAGGGCATGGTTGGCATCACGAGATGAAACACAACGTTCATACATGAGGCGACTGAACATGTAAATCGAGGGAAGAGTAGAAGAAGCGTACACAACAGTGCAGATTATTCATTCCACCAACGGGAAAGTAACTAGATAGATTATCACAATCATTCGGCGCGGCCCGGCATCGTTGCTCGGCGGCCGTTTCATTAGTTGCAGAGAGAGGGTTACAGAGGAGAAAGAATTGAAGAGATGGTGAGGGGGGAGATGGGCTCATGTCATTGCCCCTCCCCCCTCACTTACATTATATCAGACGGGAGAAATCAGAGAGAATCGTCGGAAGAGAAACCACGAAACCCACCTAAACTTCTTCTCCAAAATAGAGTATCGGATTTCGGCGTCTCTTCTCTGGCTCCGAAGCTATTCAGGCAAGATAGGTAGAAACCCTACTTCTCCCTTAAGACTCCCCTCTCTCTCTCTCTTCCCGTTTCGAATCTGCCTCTCCTATTTTTCTCCTCTATTCTTCTCTTTTTCTCTTTTGCTTACTTGGTCGAACCCAGTGTGTATATATAGATGGGGCTATTATGGCGCGGAGAATGGACACCGGGGAGAGCCCCTTTAGCTTTTGGCGCGCCAGGTAGGAGGGCGCCGGAAAGAGGGGTGCGCCGGTGAAAGGGCGCGCCGTATAAGCTCTGTTCATTTGACGTGAGGCAGACGGAGGGTCCCGGACTGGCTCCGGGGGTCACCATGACCATTCATCTTGCCGCAGTCTTGCAAAACCTTGGTGAGAAGTCCTGACAAAGCTCTCGGGTCGATGTACAACCTTCTTCGGAACCTCGTGTATCTTCAGCTTGAACACGCGGGTTTTCCGCTGACACGGCCCTCGACAATGTGGTTTGTGCCACTGGCTCGGCCTGACTTGTGCCCGAAGCTCTTTTGAGGGGTGGAATGCCACCTAGGATGCTTTCGCCCTGGCTGGGCGATCATTTGGTCACTAATGGACCCAATATGTTGAGAAGCCGTACCCATGCCGGGTAATCGGGGTCTTCTACCGATAGAGCCTTCGGTCCCTTGTTCTGACGGACCAGGGGCGCTCTTTCACCTCGGGAGGATCTTTCATTCAGGTGGTGGGCCACCAGATATAGCCCTATCCTTGGTCAGAAAATGGATGCATTCTCATCCTTGGTCGGACGATGGATACATTCTCATCCTTGGTCGGATGACAGATACATTATCGTCCTTGGTCAGACGACGGATACCTTATCATCCTTGGTCGGACGATGGATACATTCTCGTCCTTGGTCGAACGACGGGTACATCCTTGTCCTTGGTCGAACGATGGATGCATTATCATCCTTGATCAGACGACGGACATATTATCATCCTTGGTCGGACGGCGGGTACATCCTTGTCCTTGGTCGGACGGCGGATGATTTATCATCCTTGGTCGGATGACGGATGCATTCTCGTCCTTGGTTGGACGATGGATGAATTTTGATCCTTGGTCGGACGACAGGTGCACGCTCGTCCTTGGTCAGACGACGGGTACATCCTTGTCCTTGGTCAGACGACAGATTCTCATCCTTGATCAGACGACGGATATTGTCTACACAGTATGACTGAGTCGATACCGATTCATTGGGCAGGCTTGACGGCGCTGTCGGTTGGTTGTAAATTCATCTCGATTTTCCTGAGGTGAAGTCCCCAGTGCTCATATTGGGTGACCTGAGTCTCTGGCAGCTTGAGAAGGCTTCAGTGTATTGATCTTCTTCGACTTCTCTGCTTTAGTGGGCCGCATCATTTATCTTTGAGGCCTGATCACCATTAGATATATTTTGAGTGCCAACAAATGCCCCCCAGCCGCGGGTGTTGCGTGCAAGGCACGAGCAAAGCAGGACCAGCGGATGAGCTCCATCCGAGTAGGTTTCTGTCTGGACGACAGAAGTTTGGAATGGCCCCTTAAACCGACACGGTGGCTAAAATAGCGTGGTCATAGGATGTTAATACGGTGCGCCCTTATCCGGTGCGCCATTTGGATGGGGGGAGGGTTAAAACGGCGCGCTCTTTAGCCCGTCGGATTAACCCAAGAGGGGAACTCCCCTATATATGCCTTCCTTCTTCATTTTTTCTTCAAGCCAACATCATTTGCAAAATCTTCTTCTATCTCCTCTCTTCCTTCTCCCCACGGCGCCGAGAGAGCTAGAGTGTGACGTCCTTTAACGGGTGAGGGAGAGTCTTTGCTTTTTTGTTCTTGGGATCTAAATCCCTCTTTTCGGACCCCGAGAGGCTCCTAGTAGGGCTTGCCCTCAGAGCTATTCCCCTGGGTGTTCCGTCTTGGCCTCGGTGCGATACCCATGGCCTATTTTAGGAACTATCTCTTGATGGACGTGTTTCGCTTCTTTCTGGCGATCTCTCGATCTGGGGAGACTCTGCCAAAATTTCGTCAGAAATCTTGTTTCTCATCAACTGTTTCTGACTTTGTTTATTCTCCTTGTCATGCTTTTTTCAGACAAGATGGCATATGGTTTCTTCTGCTTCCCATGCCGTGGTGACATGGGAGAATGTGAACTCCCTGGACCGGGGTCACGAGCAGCTTGCTGTGGTCGCAGAATCCTCGGACTCCAAGATCGACACAATGGACACCAGCCGCCTTCTCATCATCGAGGGTGATTCCTTTAATTATGACCGCGGTGATGCTATTAGGAGGGATCATCCCAAGGATAAGCACTTAATGTCCTTCCTCAGGCGGTTCAATCTTCAAGGAAAGAGGGACTTGTTCCTTGTCAAGAAAGCTGAGCATGCATTGTTTGTTGAAAGAGACAGTCTGACTGACTTTGTGGTGCAGGGAAGGCCTATTTATTTGCCTGGCCAGCCCCGAAAATGGAGCACCGTGCTTGGACTATAGGACCTGGCCCCAGTGGACGGGCTGCTGACTAGGGCACCGGAGTTTGTACCGGCTCGCTGGAAGGAGTCTACGGGTTGTGTCGACCGAGAGAAGCCCAAATTCGGCTTATTTGTTGCCCCACTGAAATGGAGATATAGAGAAGAATCCTTCTTGTTGGACTGTCTGGCGGTCCGTTTCAAGCATCAAATTTCTGTGGGATGGTTCACTGAGCTGAAGGTCACTGATGCCCATGCATTCAGACCCGAAGCAGTGGAGTTCACAGACTATGTCCTTCAACATTATGTGATAGAGTGCTATGCCCGGATACAGAGGGGGGTGAATGTATCCCCTTCAGAAATAATGCCCAAATTAAAACTCTAAAGCTCAGATATGCGGAATAAAAACTAATGAGCTCTGCAAGATGAGATGATAAGATAACACATGATCAAACAGTTGGACTGCAACAATGCAGCCACCTGATCAAACCAGAAATGTAGACAGAACTATGCAACCCAAACACACCTAGCAAAATATAATGCTCAAGGTTACTGCAGATAGGAACAATACAAACAATCCAAGATAACACAACTAACCATGCATGCATAACCTGTGAATGGGAGGTAGGAGGCAAGAAGCAAACGCATAAAACAAACCACTGCACAGTAGATTTTTTAGGTGGTTCGGTCACCAAGACCTACATCCACCCCTCACTCCCAACCGGAGTGAGGCTTCCACTAGCACACGCTAGAAACTTGCAGACTCAGTCTTCGAACAAGGTGCTGCCACACAGCTTGACCAGGGGAACAACCTCCCCTCTTCCTCCCAACCGGAGGGACACCCCAAGTGACTCCCAGCCACTTAGAAACCAGAGACCGAAGTCTCCCTTCCTCTAGACCAGGAGGGAACCCACCAGTGACTCCCAGTCACCAGCAAACCAGAGGTCGAAGACCTCTCTTCCTCCAGACCAGGAGGGACCCATGGACTTGCAACCCACAAGCCTAGAACAGGAGATCAGATCTCCCTTCTCCTGAGACCACAGGAGGAACCCGACCGCAGTCCAGAGGATAGGAAGAACACAGTAAATTAGATCAAATAAAAGGAAAAATAAGAAACGAAAATAACACAGCAAACACAAGCTGTAAATGAAAGAACATCTGATGTGGCTCCCATGGAGCTGACTGGCCTGGATTTGATCTACGGTCCAGTAGATAGATCTTCAGTAGCTTCTTCCTTCTTCTCCACGAACTCTCTCTCTCTCTCTATCTCTCTTTCTTTCTCCTCTGCTCTCCTTTTCTCTCACGATGTTCTCTCCTTCTTCTCGGCAACTCTTTTTCTTCTGCCGGCTCACTCTTCTTCTATTTCTTCTTCTTCTTCTATTTCTTCCTCTTCTTCTATTTCTTCCTACTTCTGCTCAAGGATTCAGTCCTTCTACTTCGATCACACTTCATCTGAAGACGAAGGTTTCTATTTATATTAGCAGTAGTAGCAGCTAGGGCGTGTGGTCTCCACAGCTCCCACCCAATCGACTCTGCCACGTGTCAGCATCTTAGCTCCTTGGATCACGTGCCAGACACCTGCAAGACAAATGAGGAGTTCAGTCGATTAACAAAATCAACTGAAGACAATGTAAAGACTTTATAACTCATACTGTAAAATGTAGTGTATAGACTTTATAAGCAGTAAATGAGCAAGTGTAAACACTGAGTGAGTGTATAGACTTTGAGTCTTCATGCGAGCTCAGTGTATAGACTTGAGGAAATTCAAGCAATGCAACACAATGTATATACTTAGAAACAGTAAGTGAGTAAGTGTGTACACTAGGAGAGTGTATAGACTTGTGAGACTTCATGCGAACTCAGTGTATATACTTGCTGAAGAATGCATTATCATAACGGGGGAAATGTGTGGACTTCTGTGAAGTGTATGAAGCCACCGAGTGTATAGACATGTTGAGGGAAGGGATGTACAGACTTTAGGACCTATGAAGACGATTGAATAGACTTTGCCTTAGAAACGAGTGTTTAGACATGAAGTAAACGCCAGGTAAACGATGTGTAGACTTGGCCAGAAAACGTAGGGAAAGGTATGAGTGTATAGACTTGGCCAAACGTAGGGAAAGGTGAGGAGTGTATAGACTATGCTTCACTTCGAGCAGCCACAGTGATGTATAGACTTAGCCTTTGAGATGTGGCTGTATAGACTTGGAGAGTTGAAGCCAATGTACAGACTTGATGATATCAAACCGATGTACAGACTTGCAGATGCTAAGCCAATGTACAGACTTTATGATATGAAGCCAATGTACAGACTTGCAGATGCGAAGCCGATGTACAGACTTTAAAGGCTGTGAACAACAAGGCATGCTGTACAGACTTACTCAATCAAACTGATGTATAGACTTTGAGGGATTTGAATGGGAGAATGTATAGACTTTAAGAACCGAAGCTCACGTTGTACAGACTTTGTTACCCAAACGATCAATGTATGGACTTGAACTTCTGGAAACGAATGAATAGACTTTGCCACAGTCTAATGTATAGACTTAGACGCAACATGCTATGCAATGTACACACTTGATGTAATGCATGCCGATGTACAGACTTCAGTTGAAGTCAACCGAAGAGTGTATATACTTTATGAATGCATATGCCAAGACCAGTGTACAAACTTGATCAAATGTCTAGACTTTGCATGAACAGTTGATGTGTTGACTTCACATGTAGAGATTTTGAACGTGTGTGATGGCAGTGTACAGACATTGATAGCCTAGGGGGGTCGACCCATCTAAGAAGGGGGGTCGACCCACTTCAGTCCTGACAATGCTGACAGAGTTTACACTTGAACAATTAATGCATGTGAAAGATTTATGCAGCAGATAACATGACTAAACATATAATGCAATGCTTCATGATCTGATGAACTGACTGAACAGCAAATTACCTGAACATATGAGAGACTGCATTATGATCAGAAAATGACTGAATAACAGCATGATGACTCACACAACAAGATGACTCACAGTGATTAACTCACATCAAAACCAATCATCAAAAGATTAACTCATATCAAAGCCAATCATCAAAACCACAGGGACACAACAATCTCCCCCTTTTTGATGATGGCAACACTACACTGTGAGTAATTCTGATGACACAAACTATTCTCCCCCTTTGACTTCATCAAAAAGAAAATAGTTTGAGAAGTTAAAGAAAACCAGCATGCAATGATTGAATAAAATTCTCCCCCTTTGACAAAAATCTCCCCCTTTGATATAATCAATATGAATGCAGATGCAGAAGGAGATACCAAAATGCAAGAGCTCCCCCTAAAAATATGAATGCAAGAACATAATTCTCCCCCTTTAAGAGTTTCTATGCTGCATGATGCATATGACATGGAAGCTCCCCCTCAATAAGTGGAATCTTATGAGATGGATAACCAGGAGAGGTTCAGGTCAATGAATCAATGATATTGAGCAGAAGAGTTTCAAGTAGTAGATTTTCAAAGAAGCTCCAATCATAAGAAATTCAGTCAGATTTTTAAAGATATATCAATCTCATAAATCCAAAACATAAGTTTTCAAAGTCTTCCATTATAAGGGCTTATAAATGAGCTTTATTGAACAGCATGGTTTAAACATGATGTATGCAGAGTTTATCAATAAAATCATGTATTGATATCTAAAGCCATTAATAAAAATGAACCAAGCCCTCATATTTATCTTGATTAATCTCCCTTTCTCTTACACAATCAAATTTAATGACTTCTTTCGGAATTACATGCACTAGTATTGAAATCAAGCAATTATGAAGTCATATGATTTTGTCTAGGGTTGTAGCAATTTGATTTTAGCATCAATATTCAGATATTTCAATTTGTTCAACAATTTTCTTGCTACAAATTTTACGAGCACTCTAGTTCAGTGCACACCTTGTAACTAGAGGATATACCTTGATCAGAGGTCAATATCCCTAAGCACTTAGTGTGACTAACTGTCATGCTATATATGAACAAAGATAGCATTTACACATCATGACACACTACAAATTATTTCTTGATGAGTGAGTTGTATTTCTCAGTGTGCATGCCATTGCTCTGCCTGATTTTCAATGAATTTTATGCAGAGTTAACTAAGGCACCTCATGACACAGTCCTTTGGACATGGTTTCTCAGTGACCAAAGTCATTGCTCTGACAACTCTTTACCCTTTAAACATTTCAGACAAATTCATTTGCTTCAAGTCAATAATAATTTCATGTACTTAACCAATTAAAGCCATGAATTCAATAATACAGATTTCAGAAGATTTTACAAGACACAGCATGAAATAGATGGTTAAAGTTTATTAAACATACTTCAGATATTTTTAAGAGATTTTAAAGTCAAACTCCATGAACATTAAACTTAAATCACATGAGTTATTTCAGACATTCATAAAGACGTATAATAGAAGATTCCTAGTTCAAGTGTTTTCAGATTTATGATCGAGATAGTCCCATTGAAATCTTCATGAAAGACTGATGGAATTCTGAAGTCAAATGATACCAATTGATAAGAGATATTTTGAAGCCCAGTGATTGTTTTTCAGAGTATGATCGAGGTTTGTCAACCAAATGAATAAGAAAGGATATGCAATGAATTTTGACAAATGTATGCATTTGACAACCTATATGCAATGCATTGACTCCCCCTGACAATATGCATTCAAACAAACTTTTTGGCATTTTTCAAATTATGGAAATGCAATGTAATTAACCATATGTATGCAAAAACATGCAAATACTCAACCTTGAATGTTATGCAAAGATATGCCATTTACTTTCCCTGAAAACATGCAATGTTTGAACTGAAAACTGAACATATGATTCCAAATGATATTGTGACTTGTGCACATTCAGACTATCCTATCCAGCAAAGTGACCCATGATACTAGGCGGAGTACTTGGTCTAAAAGACCACCTCTCACATAGTAAGAACCTCCAGACAGATTTTTCTGCCTTTTGGTAGCTTACCATTTGATATACCATTGAGGTCAATCATGATAATTCAACATGGGCAGCATGCATGGATCAAATTTCAGCTTATCAGATTTTTCAGAATGCAATAGTCAGATTTTAAACAACATACATATGCAATTCAGATTTTCAGAAATTGTAAGTTTATTCTCATTTCAATATCTAAACAGCCAATTCATATGAGCATTAAGAGACACGAATGCTCATAGTGTTCAAAAGATGACAGATATGTAAGAACACATCAAATCACATATGCAATGAGTTTCAAAAATAGGAAATGCAGAGAATTTACCTGAAAAGTTCAGAAGGGGTTTTCATTCTTGAGTGCCTTGGATTAATACCCCTTTTTATTCCATTCCAAGGCCCACCTGCAAAGCAAAGTTATTTTGCACAAATAGGTACCCAAGAAGTCTTGGGTCCTGACATGACAGTATCACTTCTAGCAGGTTTTCTCAGCACATTTTTAACTTGATGGCAAGGAGCAGCAGTTTTCAGATCTGATTTATGCACATTCTTGTTAGCATGAATTCTATGTGCATATGCATGAGGATTTTTGTTAACAGAATAAACATTCTGTTTGCCAAAACCAGTTTGATTTTGATATCCTGCCAGCCAACATGTTGCAGCCCTGTGACCTTGCTTTCCACAATTATAGCATGAAGAAACAGAATTTAGGTTCTTTTTATGCACATCATTATGAACATGAATTTTATGTGCATTAGCATAGAAATTTCTATTATTTGCATGACCAAACTGTTTTCCATAATCAAAACATTCAAAGTTTTTTTTTTGAAAACAACTTTGTTCTTTCTGAGAGCATTTGTACTTGCAGGGAATTTAAACCTTCCAGAGATGAAATTTTTCCCTTGAGCATGCCAACAGTCTTTGACTATGTGGCCATGCTTTCCACAGTGAGAGCAATTGAGAGGATTTCTTCTATAAGAACCTAACCAGCATTCAGAGGCCCTGTGACCCCTTTTGTTGCAATTAAAACAAATGATGTGCTGGTTCTCTGAAACAGATCTGTTCTTATTAAAAACATGCTGATTTGAAAAGTATTTTGTATGATATGAATATGATTTTTCCTTACTACTTGCAAACCAGCAATGAGCTGCAATGTGGCCCATCTTGCCACAATTGAAGCATGCAGAATAGTTTCTACTTACAACAAATTTATTCCTATCATAATCATTTCTATCTTTAGGGAAATTGACTATTTTAGAATTAAACTTTCTACCCTGAGCATGCCAACAATCAAATGCTTTATGACCAAATTTGCCACAGTGAAAGCATTCAGTCTTCTTTTTCTGAGGTGAAGGACTTTTATCATGAAATTTCCTAGCATTCTTATCATCCTTCTCCATCAACTTACACTCATGCATCAGATGTCCAACTTTATGACAGTAATGACAGATAATCTTCTTTTTAGATGCATGTGAGTGTGCGTGAGGACTGTGATCAACATGCAGTGATGAACCCTTTTTATTTATTTCATGATTTACAGTCCTTTTCTGATTTTTATCATGTTTTCTTAGCCTTGTACTGAGTTGGAGATGAAGTAGAAGGCTTTTCCTGTTCAGAAGATTTAACAAAAATAGTTTTCAGGTTGGCTCCATCAACCTTCCTCATGACTGGACTGTAACCCAGTCCTTCTTTCTTAAAATTAATCTTTGTTCCCAGCTTTTTCTGAATAGTGGGCTGTTTGTCTTTTGATGTTGTGGCTACATTTGAAACATTTACAAAGGATGTTGTTACTTTGTTCTGCAGAGCCTTTTTATTTAGATTATTGTAGCCCAACCCTTCCTTTTTTACATTGACTTTTACACCTAGCAGCTTGTCTAGGTTTTCTTGCCCATCAACAAATTTAGACAAAGATATTCTCAAATCCTGAATTTCATTTTCTAAAGAGGAAATATGCAACTCGTAACTGGCAATCTCTTGCTCACTGCAATTCACACATTCAGTTAACACATTGTTAGCAGTTTTATATTTTTCAACTTCCTGTTCCAGATTGCTCAGTTTATTAGAATCTTCAACGCAAACACTTTTACCTCTTTCTAAAGCTAGAAGTCTCTCAGACATAGTGAAGTTCAGCATTCTTAACTTCTCATTTTCTTCCTTAAGTTTGTCATTCTGAACCAATTCATTTATTAGAAGCTGATCCTCTGAATTGACTTCTTGCTTTCTTCTGTTTTCAAATTCCTTCATTTCTTTTTGTTGTTTTTCAAAATCTTTCTGTAATTCTATGTTTACAGATTTTATGGCATTCAATTTTTCAGGCAGCAATGTGTTCCCCTGTTTAAGTTTCTCTAATTTTTCTTCACTCTCAATGATAGATTTTCTGAGAGACTTTTTTTCAGATTTTAACCATTCAACTTGTTTCTTGAGCTCTTGATTATTAGACTAACAAACATCATGAGATTGAGTCAACTCTAGACATTTTCTACAAGAAGAACTTGAACTTTCTAACCCAATACTCTTTTTCAATTTTTTATACTGACTTCTTAAATGTTCATGAGATTCAAGCAATTCAGCATATGCATTTTCCCAGTCATCTAGAGAAAAATTCTCGAAGAGATTTACCTCATCATCATCATCATCTTCATTTTGGCTGTCACTTTGATTGCTTCTGTTAGCCATCATGCAGATGTCCTCTTTTCTCTTCTGAGTTCGCTTCAGCATATCCAGGATGTCTTTAGCGGACCTACAATCATGAAGGCAAGACCATAAGGCTCTGTCAGTAGTTGCTTTCATCAGATTAAAGGCTTTCTGATTTTCTCCATCCTTTGATATGTGTCTGTCGGTCCATTTGGACACTTTCGTTGGTAATGTGTGAGGACCTTGTGAAATTAATTTCCACATATCTGGATCAACAGATTTAACATAAGCACGTAAAGCACTGTGCCACTGACTGAAATCAGAACCACTAAAGACGGGTGGATGAGCCATTGAAAACAAATCAGATTAATGCAACAGGAATATTGATGCACTAAAAACAAATTAGCACCGAAGACTGCAAGATCGGATCTGCAGGTCGCTGGACCTTCTAAGCAGACACCGCTCTGATACCAATTGATAGAGTGCTATGCCCGGATACAGAGGGGGGTGAATGTATCCCCTTCAGAAATAATGCCCAACTTAAAACTCTAAAGCTCAGATATGCGGAATAAAAACTAATGAGCTCTGCAAGATGAGATGATAAGATAACACATGATCAAACAGTTGGACTGCAACAATGCAGCCACCTGATCAAACCAGAAATGCAGACAAAACTATGCAACCCAAACACACCTAGCAAAATATAATGCTCAAGGTTACTGCAGATAGGAACAATACAAACAATCCAAGATAACACAGCTAAGCATGCATGCATAACCTGTGAATGGGAGGTAGGAGGCAAGAAGCAAACGCACAAAACAAACCACTGCACAGTAGATTTTTTAGGTGGTTCGGTCACCAAGACCTACATCCACCCCTCACTCCCAACCGGAGTGAGGCTTCCAGCACACGCTAGAAACCTGCAGACTTAGTCTGCGAACAAGGTGCTGCCACACAGCTTGACCAGGGGAACAACCTCCCCTCTTCCTCCCAACCGGAGGGACACCCCAAGTGACTCCCAGCCACTTGGAAACCAGAGACCAAAGTCTCCCTTCCTCCAGACCAGGAGGGAACCCACCAGTGACTCCCAGTCACCAGCAAACCAGAGGTCGAAGACCTCTCTTCCTCTAGACCAGGAGGGACCCCGGGACTTGCAACCCACAAGCCCAGAACCGGAGATCAGATCTCCCTTGTCCTGAGACCACAGGAGGAACCAGACCTTAGTCCAGAGGATCGGAAGAACACAGTAAATCAGATCAAATAAAATGAAAAATAAGAAACGAAAATAACACAGCAAACACAAGCTGTAAATGAAAGAACGTCAGATGTGGCTCCTATGGAGCTGACTGGCCTGGATTTGATCCACGGTCCAGTAGACAGATCTTCAGTAGCTTCTTCCTTCTTCTCCACGAACTCTCTCTCTCTCTCTATCTCTCTTTCTTTCTCCTCTGCTCTCCTTTTCTCTCACGATGTTCTCTCCTTCTTCTCTGCAACTCTTTTTCTTTTGCCGGCTCACTCTTCTTCTATTTCTTCTTCTTCTTCTATTTCTTCCTACTTCTGCTCAAGGCTTCAGTCCTTCTACTTTGATCACACTTCATCTGAAGATGAAGGTTTCTATTTATATCAGCAGTAGTAGCAGCTAGGGCGTGTGGTCTCCACAGCTCCCGCCCAATCGACTCTGCCACGTGCCAGCATCTCAGCTCCTTGGATCACATGCCAGACACCTGCAAGACAAATGAGGAGTTCAGTCGATTAACAAAATCAACTGAAGACAATGTAAAGACTTTATAACTCATACTGTAAAATGTAGTGTATAGACTTTATAAGCAGTAAATGAGCAAGTGTAAACACTGAGTGAGTGTATAGACTTTGAGTCTTCATGCGAGCTCAGTGTATAGACTTGAGGAAATTCAAGCAATGCAACACAATGTATATACTTAGAAACAGTAAGTGAGTAAGTGTGTACACTGGGAGAGTGTATAGACTTGTGAGACTTCATGTGAACTCAGTGTATATACTTGCTGAAGAATGCATTATCATAACAGGGGAAATGTGTGGACTTCTGTGAAGTGTATGAAGCCACCGAGGGTATAGACCTGTTGAGGGAAGGGCTGTACAGACTTTAGGACCTATGAAGATGATTGAATAGATTTCGCCTTAGAAACGAGTGTTTAGACATGAAGCAAACGCCAGGTAAACGATGTGTAGACTTGGCCAGAAAACGTAGGGAAAGGTATGAGTGTATAGACTTGGCCAAACGTAGGGAAAGGTGAGGAGTGTATAGACTATGCTTCACTTCGAGCAGCCACAGTGATGTATAGACTTAGCCTTTGAGATGTGGCTGTACAGACTTGGAGAGTTGAAGCCAATGTACAGACTTGATGATATCAAACCGATGTACAGACTTGCAGATGCGAAGCCAATGTACAGACTTTATGATATGAAGCCAATGTACAGACTTGCAGATGCGAAGCCGATGTACATACTTTAAAGGCTGTGAACAACAAGGCATGCTGTACAGACTTACTCAATCAAACTGATGTATAGACTTTGAAGGATTTGAACGGGAGAATGTATAGACTTTAAGAACCGAAGCTCACGTTGTACAGACTTTGTTACCCAAACGATCAATGTATGGACTTGAACTTCTGGAAACGAATGAATAGACTTTGCCACAGTCTAATGTATAGACTTAGACGCAACATGCTATGCAATGTACACACTTGATGTAATGCATGCCGATGTACAGACTTCAGTTGAAGTCAACCAAAGAGTGTATATACTTTATGAATGCATATGCCAAGACCAGTGTACAAACTTGATCAAATGTCTAGACTTTGCATGAACAGTCGATGTGTTGACTTCACATGTAGAGATTTTGAACGTGTGTGCTGGGAGTGTACAGACATTGATAGTCTAGGGGGGTCGACCCATCTAAGAAGGGGGGTCGACCCACTTCAGTCCTGACAATGCTGACAGAGTTTACACTTGAACAAATAATGCATGTGAAAGATTTATGCAGCAGATAACATGACTGAACATATAATGCAATGCTTCATGATCTGATGAACTGACTGAACAGCAAATTAACTGAACATATGAGAGACTGCATTACGATCAGAAAATGACTGAATAACAGCATGATGACTCACACAGCAAGATGACTCACAGTGATTAACTCACATCAAAACCAATCATCAAAAGATTAACTCACATCAAAGCCAATCATCAAAATCACAGGGACACAACATTATGCTCCCATTTTGGCCAAGGCCGGCGTATACCATAGCGTGTACGCCTCAAGGTATCGGTACCTTATCTCTAGGGGTTTATGTTGTGGTATGATCGAGGTATTTTGCCCGGAGTATAAGACCTTCTACACTTCGGAGGGCGAGACCTCTTTGGACCTTTGGAGTCTTTCGCAGCTCAGCGGCTTGCTGATTGACCGTGAGCCATACGAAGAAGTATGCTGTCCCGGCTGGCTGAAGGATCAGATTGACGGTGAGGGCCGATACCTAGCAGGCTTCACCTATCGGTATCTGATGAAGGCGTACTGCATGCTTTGCCGCTCATCATATGACGCCAAGGAGGCACGCAAGCCTGGGGGAAAAAGGCGTGTGCGAATGGGCGCTTGGCTTCAGTATTTCTTCAGCGGGGAGCACAAATATGAAGACTGTCCCACAGTAGCCCCGACTACCTTGAAGCGAAGAAGAGAGTTTGGCAACAAGCCGCTTTCTCGCCTGTCTTGAGAGAAGGGTAGCAAGGAGGCCCAAACCCCGATGGTGTTGATGCAGTCACACACTGTGCTGCATATTTGACTTATTGGATTTGTTCATTCGCTCTCCCGCAAGGTGATGAGAGCATGATCAGGACAGAAGCCATCTACCCTGCTTGTCTGATGGCTTGGGGCATGAAGCTGGCACTCTACCCAGTGGCTTTGTGCCTTATTTACAAAATGTTGGGGGACTTGCACCGGAACCGTCTCCCCAGGAATTTGCGGATGGTTGGTCCGATACACTTTTTTAATGCGTGGGTCTGCACCCTATTTCCAGAAGCTGCTCCCTGAGGGCTACAATTTGCACGCCTTGTTTGGAGGATGGTTGAGTTTGCTAGCATTGAATCACCATCGATAGCGGAACAACTCTTTGCCATTCGACGGAAGTTGACTCAGATCCCCACGGATGCACCCGGGGTCCTGCACTTTTGGCGCCTGGCTGCGCATTCTAGTCCGCTGGTGAACACGACGTGGAAGTGCAGTCTCTTCAAGGCGGAGGAGTTCATTCATCCAATCTCTGGCGCCAAGTGCACATGGCCAATCCTAGAGCCGGAATTGGTTGATTGGGCGTTGGCTATTAGACCCAGCGTCCTTGTCTTTCGGAAGAGCGACATTCTGTGGCTAGAGCCATATTACCCATTCTGGTTTAGTTGGAACTTTGGCTACGATTAGCACATTCCTCCTTCTTCTTCGTAGTTTGCGTTGCCGAATAGACATAGAGCCAGCCAGGTGACAAATGATGATGCTTGAATATGGTGGGATTACTTCCACTGTCGAGAGGAGGTTTCATTCAGAGTCCTGGCCCCTGCTCGTTTCCCACGCGTCACCTCAGAATATATCAAATGGTGGAACGTGCTGACGGGATTTTACAGGAGCTCCCGTCGAGACTGCTGGGCTGTTGCAGAGCACAGATTCTTGGATGTCCAGCCGGAGCCGGTCTTGGACATTGATCCTTCTTATTTGAAGAAGTTGCGGTCGTGGACCAATACAAAGGTGATGGCTTATCTGGAAGCCCGGAAGGCCGCGAAATGCCGCTCGCCCAGGGTCGAGCCGAAGCTGCCTGAGATTCACAGGGATGATTTTGTAAAGACACTTCGGGGGCTATGCCGGGTGAGCAGCGAGCGGGTGGTTCTCCAGGAGATCCCTTTACCAGTGGAGGAGCCTATCCCGTCCCTGTCCGACTGGCGGCCTGCGTGCAATAGATTGCATCCTTACCGGACTTTCATTAGAGGGGAAGACAAAAGGGACGCACTGTACATCAACACTCCCTTGCTGTTTGCACTGCTCCGCTCCCATCAGCTTTCAGTGGGTGGCCCGAGCGAGGCTATTCTGGACCATCCTCTTTTCATTCCTTCAAGTATGCTGACGGGTGGGGGTTGGACCACCTGGGCTTGTATTATCACTTATCTTCTCGTGGCCATGGGGACTTGGCGTCGCTGGCCGAGCAGAGCGAGAAGATAGGAGACGTGTGCTGGCTTGTTCGAGAGGCGGCTCCAAGAGACAAAATGCCCTCGCTGTTCTATTGGCCCCTTTCTCCCTTCTATACGGGACCGGCATGTATCTTTCATTCCTTCATTCCAGCCTTTCGGCCTATTTCCTTTCTTCATTGTAGCATATGTCATTCTCACCTTTGTACTTGTGTAGTTCGACTGACTTCTGAAGAAACTAGGTGCTTCAGGGAGTTGCTGATAAAAGCTCAGAAGCTGACATACTTCGAAACTCCTGAAGTGGCCCCGACCACGACGCCACTTCCCCCTGGTGATTCGCGGAAGCGAAGAAGGTCCCAGGTGAGGGAGGCTATTGGTAAGGCCAAGGTGGCAGTCACGCGGATGACGCGGGCTCGCCGAAGGCAGGTTGCGGGGTAGGAACCAGTAATCATTCTTCCATCGGCAGTGTCATTTTAAGAATTTGAGGCTTCTCATGTCCAGAGGCTTGGAACTTAAGGTATATCCCTCATTCTTTGTATTTTATCCTTTGTTCTGGCCGCATTGGCTGATCCTTTCTTTGCAGTTGCCGCTACTCCCGCTGCCACGGTTGAGCAGGAAGCCGTGACCGTTGCCACAGTAGGGGAGGTAGAAGGGGATGTGCCCATGGCTCCCGTGGAGGGGGGCCTGCCTTCTCCAACACCCAGCCATGAGATGGAAGGTAGTTTGCAGTTCATTCATAGGATTTTACGATCCATTATGTCTTCAGTCTGCTTGATTGTTCCTCATTTGAATTTCAGTTGAGATGCAACTGCCCTCGCTTCCTACTGACAGGATTACCGAGGAGGCTTTGGCTGGGGAGAAAGCTATTCTAGGGAGTGAGTCTACTCTCGAAATTCATTTTACCAGTGCTTTCGCCGCAGAATCGGCCGAGCAAGCCTTTGTTGAGGGAGATGCTCCCCCTGTGGATCTCGAAGCTGGAAAGGCGCCCCTCTTGGTGGAGGAACGTCAGGAGCCGGTAGAGAGCTCATCTTATTCAGAGCATGTCGACTATGGCGGCAATTCCAGTGACGGGGAGTTCTCACCTGTGGAGATAGAAACTGAAGATGTCGGGGCATCTTCAGCTTATGAAAGTGATTATACGACCTTCAGTCCACCCCGGCTGGCATGGAACGGCCTTGGGCCATCTAGTCCACTCGTAAGTGAGGGATCTGGGCCTATGGAGGCCATGATTTCTACTACTACAGGCTTGAGCTTAGTGCCGGTTGAGGTAAGGGATCCTCTGCCGCTTTCACTTTACAGCACTTCCCATTATCTTTGCATTAGATGTCTAACACATGTTATATCCACGGTGCATGCTGATGTGGTATTGCCAACTATTACTGTGCAAATACCTCTCCCGACTCTGGGTGCGGGTCACTCAACATTCCCACCAGTCTTGCGGCCCATCACCTTGCGATATCCCAAGGATTATGCTGCGGTAGCAAGCTTGGAGACTTCAGGGGCATTTATGGGTGCTGCTGACTCGGCTGGAGCTACGGAATCCCAGTCGCCCATTGCCAGCAGAGGACTACTCCCGGGGAAGAAGAGTCTTCCCGAAATAGAAGCGGGGGAAATCGTTGAAGAGGAAGCTAGAGCTCTTGGCGCTTTAGCCCTCATTACAGAATCGGCCTTGGTGGAGACCAGTCAGGCTGGGCACGAAGAACACGCATCCTCAGTTGTTGAGATTCTTGATGTAGCTGCGCCGCAAGAGGCTGGCGGGGAGGTCACTGTTATCGAGACTTCCTCCACTATGTTAGTTGCGGGGGTCGACTCCAGCGCGGGCCCCCTACAAGCTTTGCCGTCGTCATCCTCGGAGCCGAGCGACGCTATCTGGGCTGTCGTTGACAGTAGAGTCAATTTTTAGCTTCCCAATACGTCACCACATGGCCTGTAGTCGTCGAACGACCTGGTGTGGCAGTTCTTGGGAACTCTGCAACAGACTGTAATAGCCAGCCCGGAATTAACCTATGTGCACCTAAGGGGCCTGGTAGAACTCCTTTCCCATTCGCTACTGGATTTTGGCTGCCCCATGGATGATTGGACGCCACGGGTGATCTTGCTATTAAAATATGTGAACAGAAGGGAATTCCTTGGCCGAGAGGCAGCTGACCAGCTGACGGCCCTGAAGCTTGAGCGGATAGAATGTCGGGCTGCTTTCGTGTCCCTTAGGGAGACAGCGCAATCAATGTGAAATATGGCCGACATCTCTTCACAGCGTCAGGCTTCTTTAGAAGCCAGGATAGTTGAACTTCATGCTGAACTTTCCAGGGTTGAGGCTGAGCTACTAGAAGCCGAACAACAAGAAGTGCAGAGTGTAGAGGAAGCAGCATTGGCTGAAGGGCGGGCCACCTCACTTGAAGAAAAGCTAGTGCAGTTGGGAACTGCCGAGTCTCGCCTACAGGAACTAACCCGTTATCCCACCCTGGGGCTCTTGGAGCTTGAAGACATCTTCCGACGCCCGCTGAAGTAACTCCTTTTCTATTTTCTTCTTCTTCTTTTTTTTGGGTAAACCTTTATGTATCCCGGGGGATGCCCCGAGTAATCATGTAGTTTGTCACCTCATGAAAAATGAAAGGTTTTCATTTGCCATTTAAGTCACGACTTCATTTTCCTTCTTTCTTTCTTCTTAGCCAATTGTCACAGCCTGGATATGTGAGTTACTAGGGCAGGAGAGCGCTCACGCCTTCAGTGAAGGGGTGAGGGGTTCGCTCCACCGCAGCGTAACCACTCCCAGGGCCAAATTTTTGCTAACACAAGCGGAATGCTCGAGGGTGAAAGCATAGTGGCCACTTGGATCAAAGGGTAAGGTCAGAAGGCCCATTGGTAGGCTTCGCCGATGGTGACGAAGTTGTCAGGAGACCAAGAGTGTACTCATCGAGTAATGAAGAACCCGAGTGAGAGATAGGTTTGCTAGTTTCCCCGAATAATGAAGAAGGTGAAGAACAGGTTTACTTATTGACGCGGACGGAAGGTCTGGACCAATAGTTTTCTTGTTGATTTCATCGATGGTGACGAAACATAGAGGTAGGGTTTATTCATCGACATTGGTTGAATGGTCAGGGCTGGCTTGTTCATCGGCATTGGCTAAATGTCGAAGCGAAAGAGGTTCATTCATTAACGAGGACGAAAGGTCCAAGTTAAAGGAAATGTTGACCGATCTTTTTTTTTTAAATTCAAAGAAAGAATATAATAACTAGAGGAGAAAAGTCTTACAAAAACACCGGGGCATACCCCTGAATGAGAGCAACCAACAAAATCTATCCCATACTATGGCCACGCTTGGCACACCAAGGTCCAAATCTGCAAGGCACTAAGTAGGACGAAAAGCTCTGATTGAGGGCAGGCCAGCTGCATCAAGAATGATAGTGCCTCTTGCTTGCCATGGCAGTTGCCGCCAATGAAAAAATTCAGAATTGTTCTCCCCAACCAACGCCGCATTAGCTTATGCATCCGCCACATAGTTGCATTCCCTATAGCAATGAAGAATCGGAGCGCGGACCCGATCTTGCCGATGATGACAAGGGTCGAACACGGGTTTGCTTACTGACATTGGTTAGGTGCCGAAGCAAAAAGGCTTTAATCGTTAACAAGGACGAAAGGTCCAGGTTAAGGGAAACGTCGACCGATCTTGCCGATGATGACAAGGGTCGAACATGAGTTTGTTCATCGACATCGGTTAGATGCCGAAGCAGGAGGGGTTTATATACTAACGAGGATGAAAGGTCCAAGTTAAAGGAAACGTCGACCGATCTTGCCGATGATGACAAGGGTCGAACACGGGTTTGCTCATCGGCGGGACTTGGAAGGATATTCTACCTTGTCCCTGAAGAGAGTGTCATAATCATTGATCATTCTTTTTCCTTTCTCTTTTTTATCACATTACCGGTACAAGCGCCCTTTCGGGTTTTCACCGGAACCAACCCCCTCTTGCTTTTGCCCACGCACCCTCTCGAGTTTTCACGTGGCGGGGTACCCGATTTTGCCTGTGGCACCCTTTCGGGTTTTCACCGTAGCTGGGTTATAGCCATTTTTGCCCCTACCTAGGGTATCTGGGTAAGTCTGGCAAGACATCTCTATTTTTAGCCTCCCTCTTTTTTTTTCTTCTTTTTTTTGAACTTGATTCACAGCACGAAGCCGGGATATACGAGGGCTTGTTCGTTAGCCACGGACGGGAAATCCGGACCAAGAGAATGCAGACCGGTCTTGCCGATGATGACAAGAGTCAGGACGCCGTTTGTTCATCGACATTGGTTAAATGCCGAAGCAAAGATATGTATTGTTCATTAACAACGACGAAGGGTCCAAGTTAAGGGAAAGGTTGACCGGTCTTACCGATGATGACAAGGGTCAAACACGGGTTTGTTCATCAACATTGGTTAAATGCCGAAGCAAAGATATGTTTGTTCATTAACAAGGACGACAGGTCCAAGTTAAGGGAAAGGTTGACCGGTCTTGCCGATGATGACAAGGGTCAAACACGGGTTTGTTCATCAGCATTGGTTAAATACCGAAGCAAAGATATGTTTGTTCATTAACAAGGACGAAAGGTCCGAGTTAAGGGGAAGGTTGATTGGTCTTGACGATGATGACAAGGGTCAAACACGGATTTATTCATTGACATTGGTTAAATGCTAAAGCAAAAGATATGTTTGTTCATTAAAAGGATGAAAGGTCAAGTTAAGGCAAAGGTTGACCGGTCTTACCGATGATGACAACGGTCAATAGTGGTTTGTTCGTCGACATTGGTTAAATGCCGAAGCAAAAATATGTTTGTTCATTAACAAGGATGAAAGGTCCGAGTTAAGGGGAAGGTTGACCGGTCTTACCGATGATGACAAGGGTCAATAGTGGTTTGTTCGTCGACATTGGTTAAATGTTGAAGCAAAGATATGGTTGTTCATTAACAAGGACGAAAGGTCTAAGTTAAGGGAAAGGTTGACCGGTCTTGCTGATGATGACAAGGGTCAAACATGGGTTTGTTCATCGACATTGGTGAAATGTCGAAGGAAAGATATGTTTGTTCATTAACAAGCATGAAAGGTCTGAGTTAAGGGGATGGTTGACCGGTCTTGTCGATGATGACAAGGGTCAAACACGGGTTTGTTCATCGACATTGGTTAAATGCCGAAGCAAAAGATATGTTTGTTCATTAACAAGGACGAAAGGTCCAAGTTAAGGGAAAGGTTGACCGGTCTTGCCGACGATGACAACGGTCAATAGTGGTTTGTTCATCGACATTGGTTAAATGCCGAAGCAAAAATATGTTTGTTCATTAACAAGGACTAAAGGTCCGAGTTAAGGGGAAGGTTGACCGGTCTTGCCGATGATGACAAGGGTCAATAGTGGTTTGTTCGTCGACATTGGTTAAATGCCGAAGCAAAATGTGTTTGTTCATTAACAAGGATGAAATGTCCGAGTTAAGGGGAAGGTTGACCGGTCTTGCCGATGATGACAAGGGTCAAACACGGGTTTGGTCGTCGACATTGGTTAAATGCCGAAGTAAAAAATATGTTTGTTCATTAACAAGGATGAAAGGTCCAAGTTAAGGGAAAGGTTAACCGGTCTTGCCGATGATGACAAGGCTCAATAGTGGTTTGTAGAGAAAAAAAAAGATCTCCGGCGGGATTTTTGGTGATTGTCCTTTTCGGAGTTTCATTGAGGTGAGGGTGAAGAGGAACTTTTAAATTACAACATTACTGGCTTAAGAGCCCTTTCGGGTTTTCGCCGAAGCCAGCCCCCTCTTACTTTTGTCGACTCGCCCTTTTGGGTTTTCACGTGGCGGGGTACCTGATTTTGCCTGCAGTGCCCTTTCGAGTTTTCACTGCAGCCGAGTTATAGCCATTTTTGTCCTTGCCCTGGTGTAGGAACAAGACTGACGAGGCATCTCTATTTTTAGCCTCCTTTTTCTTTCTCTTTTCTTCTTTTTTTTTCTTAGAGTGAGAAAACGAGGACAGGTCAATCATGCGATGTTTGACCCTATGTAGTAGCATATGACAATTGACTAGGGCACACAGCCTAGCGCCGAGAAAAGGGGTTTATTCGTTGGTAGGGACAAATACCAACACAAGGGATGAGTTTATGCGCCGATTCAGACGTAAGGTCCGTAATGGCGATAGTGTGCAGAAGTCGGCTACGGCACGCAGCCTTACGCCGGAAAGGGGGTTTATTCGTCGGTAAGGATAAATACCAACGCAAGGGATGAACGTTCACCGATCCAAACGTAAGGTCCGTAAGGGCAGTATTGTAGGAAAGCTGGATAGGACACGAAGTCGTTTTCCAGAAATAGGTTTATTCGTTAGCAAGAGGGTAGTGCTAATGCAAAGAAGGAGTTTTATGCCGACTCGGGCGTAAGGCTCGGAGTCATAGTATTATATGCAGGTGGTGTTCCTGACGGATGTATGCGGACCTCCAAAGGATCCCAGGTTTAATGCTTGTTGGGGATGTTCCCAGAATTGCAGACCAGTGACCTGGTACTCAGTTTGAGCTGGCTGGATTTTTAAAGAGTTCGACCAGGGCAGAGTGCCACTAGGCCAAAGTAGGTTTCTGTCATTCTGGGAATGTTGGTGGGACTGCGTGGTACAGTTTCATGTGCTTCCCATTAAGAGGGGAGAACTGAACAACTCTCTTGTGGTCTACCAGAACGTAGGCACCCCCTTCATATACTCGACGGACAATATACGGCCCGACCCAGTTTTCAACTAACTTTCTTTTGGGGTTGGAGGCCATCACTTCTCTTCTTTTGACCATCACTAGGTCACCTTTCTTTAACTCTCGCCCTTTGACCAGCTTATCGAAGGCACGGGCCATGCGAGCTTGGTAGAGTTGGATATTTTGTTGCGCTTGGAGATGCTTTCCTTCGAGCTCGGAGAGCCCTTCCAATCTTCTTTCTATATTGGTTTGTTTGCTGCTAGCCAACCCGTGCTAGATGGCGACTCGAAGCGATGGGACTTCAAGCTCAATTGGTACTACCGCTTCTGACCAATATACAAGGGAGAATGATGAGCAACCAGTTGGGGTTTTATAGACTGTACTATAGGCCCAAAGTGCCTCGTACATCCTTTCCTCCCAATCCTTTTTGTTGGAATTAACAGTCTTCGCTAGTAAAGTGCACAACGTTTTATTGAAGGCTTCTGCGAGCCCATTGGCTTGAGGGTTGTAGGGGGACAACGTCCTCCAATCAATCTTATAGTTATCAGCCAGACGATAAACCTTCTGGTTCTTGAAGTGGCTGCCATTGTTAGAGATAATTAGGCTGGGGACTCCAAACCGGAATATTATATTCTGTCGGAAGAATCTGGCGACTAATTCTCCTGTCACTTCTCTTAGCGCTATTGCTTCTGCCCATCTGGAGAAGTAATCTGTAGCGGCTAAGATGTATTTGCATCCCGACGACGATGTCGACAAAAGGTACTACCACGTCCGTGCCCCATTGTGCAAACGGCCAACTTGGTAGGGTAGGGTGTAGCGGCACCGGCGGTCTTCTTGACATGTTGGCGTGCTCTTGACATCTTTGGCAAGCCTTAGCGAACTTGCAGCAATCATTGAAGATAGAGGGCCAGTAATAGCCCATCTTCTTTATTTCGATCTTCATTTTCGGACTGGCCTGATGTGCTCCGGCTGACCCGGCATGGACTTCTTGCATTACTCACCGGGCTTCCTCTAGGGATAAGCAGTGGAGTAAAATTTTCTTTTGGGCATCCGCCATTATCCGGAACAAAGTTTCGTTCCTCATTTCACAAGAGTCTTTGACTCTCAAGAGCTTCATTCTTTGTTCTTTCTCTTTCGGGAGCTGTTGGTGTCGGAACCAACACAGGAGGTGTTCCCGCCAATCAGGCTATTAGATTTCCTCCACAGCTGTCGCTTCATTTCCTTGCTCATTTGCCAAGACCTCGGTCATGCTGGGGACCTATCATCGGTTAATCACTACTATATTCAGGCTTGTATCTGGCGGGACCGCCAAAGAACTGGCCAACTTTGCGAGGGCGTCTGCCTGGGAATTTTGTCCTCGGTTGATGTGCTTAACTTTGATGAAGTAGAACTTCACCATCAAGTGGATTGCCAGCTGATGATAGGGGAGGAGTTCTTGCTTCTGCACCTCGAACTCTCCTTCTAGCTGTTTTACCACTAGCATGGAGTCCCCGAATGCCTCAAGCATCTGAATCTCCATAGACAAGGCAATTTGTAACCCAATGATTAGGGCTTCATATTCTACTTCATTATTTGTGCAGGGTTTATTTATTGAACATGATGTATATATGACTTCTCCTTCTAGAGATTTCAGGACTATGCCTGCCCTTGCCCGGACTTTGGCCGATCTAGTTTCTGGGGTGTCAATTCTGGATGTGCCGTAAAAGTACAATTGCCACATTGAGGGCTATACTTGGCTGACTTCCATGGTTTCATTTTCAGGAAGCTCTGGCTCCAACGGGCAATCTTCTAGCACGGGGTGCTTGGCGAAGAAATCTGCGATGGCTTGACCTTTAACGGCCCTTTGCGGCACGTAGGAGATATCATACTCCATGAGGATCACCACCCATTTGCCTAGGCAGCCTTTGAGTTCCGGTTGAGACATGATATATTTAAGCGGATCCTCCTTGGAAATCAGCTTAACTTCATGTGACAGCATATAGTGTCGAAGCTTCTTCACCGCGAAGACCAGTGCCAGGCAGATCTTCTCGATATAGTTGTACCTCTCTTTAGTTCTGACCAATCTTTGACTGAGGTAGTAGAGGGCTTGTTCCTTCCCTTCTTCATTGTTCTGGGCTAGCATTGCCCCCAAGGAGTTGTACGTGGCTGCTATGTAGAGGACTAGCGACTTCCTTTCACCGGCGCACCCAGCACTGGAGGAGTCTTCAGATAATCCTTCAGCTTGTCAAAGGCTATCTGGCATTCTTCATCCCAATAGAAAGGAACATCTTTCATCATCAACTTATGAAAGGGGTGGCATCACCCCGATAAGTTGGATATAAACCGCCGAATGTATGCCAGGCAGCCTTGCAAGGATCTCAGCTTAGAGAGGTTCCTTGGTGGAGGTAGCATCTCCTGATTACTTTTGGCAACAACATCCCGGGTCGGCTTGAGGGGTGTCGATATCATTATCAGAGGAGGGCCACTGGAGGGAGACAACCCTACTTCCTCCACATCTTCGGCTTCGCTACTGCTGGCCGTGTCAAATCTGGCTTGAAGAGCCGCTTCTTTAGGGCATACTTCCTCCCAGCATCGACAAGCTATTATAGCCTCTGATTCTGAGTCTCTTGGTTGAGCATGCTTAGTATGTTCGACTTCCGTTGGGTACTCATCGAAGGTTGCCCCCAGCGGGCTGTCTTCAGTAGGGTAGAAAGCGGAGATGGTATCCACCTCGTATCACCCACTATAGTAATATTCTTCGAGGGTGAAGCCCAACCCTGTATGTTGAGAGACACGCTTCAGTTCTTTGTCCAGGTTTGTGGGATACCACAGCTTCTGGAATGCTTCTTTCTCCTTGCGGGGCTGGCCGGCAGGGATGTGCTGCTTCTGGAACATCTTGGCTATTTGACTTGTTGTGAATGTCAGCCCTTGAACGGGGACTAACGAGCTCTCCATATCTTCAGGAAGGTGGAAATCCATGTCTTCTCGTGTGGGATGCTCCTCAGCTGTGTAGAACAAACTGCTGGAGCCGTCAGACTGCGTCACCTCCCATGCTTTGAAAGGTTCGACAATGCTATTGTCGAGGCCAAGAATTGGCTTGGTGAGGCCTTCTGGGACCCTGATGTGGTCGTGCTGCTGGTCGACCTTGGTTTCATTGTCTTGAGGATAGGTGGCAGGAGGTGATGTCCTACCCACGTCCCTAGTGACGGCAATATGTGAGACCGTCTTGGGATTGATGTACTCGGGCGGCGGTGGTGTGAACCAGTCGTCGCTGGAACTGTCTCTTACTGCCTTAACATGGGTCTTGGCTTCAGAGGTCTTCTGAGATCGTTCTGCATATAGAGGAGCGTCCAGTAGGTGACACTCGAATACTTCAAACGGGTGGAGGTCGACAAATATCCTCCCCTCCTTCCCTTCCTAGGTGTATTTGAGGCACTGGTGTAGCGTGGAGGGCACCACCATGTTCTCATGTAGCCAGGGGCGGCCAAGCAACGCCTTGTACAAGGTGTGGGAGTCGATGACATGGAACTGCACCCTCGTAGTAAGATCTGCCAGAGTGAGCGTAAATTCCGCTACTCCTAGCGGCACTTCACATTTTTGGTTGAAGCCGGCGATACGCATATCTTTGACTTCATCGAGGCGCACGTTGAAGTGGTACTTCTGATATATTCTGTAGGGCAGGATGCTGACAGCCGCTCCGGGATCTATCAGGATTCTGCTCAGCTCCCGATCATTCAGCTGTCCTCTCATGTATAGCGGCCTGTTGTGGCTGGTAGTGGGGAGTAGCATGTCCTCCTGAGTGAAGGTCACATTAGCTTCTGGCAGTGCTTCAGACAAACATACTTCGTATTGAATAGGCGTCTGCAGAGCAGTAATGATCGCTTGTTCGGTCTCTTCACTCAAGGAGCAGATTTCCCAAACAGTGAATCTTGCTGGGAGATTTTTTAAGAATTTAACTACCTGGCTTCCTGCTCGGACATTGGACAGCTTAATTTCCTCCGCCCACCTGGGCTTGAGAGAATCTTGAACCACGGCCCCTGATGGGCCCGCTTCATCAGACTCTGAGGCCGCACTCTTCTGCTTGGTGTTGCCCTCCTGTTGTCCCTCATCAACTGCCGTTGGGCAAAGTTCATCTTCATCTGGAATTCCAGAAGGCTGTTGAAGCTTTAGGTGAGTATCCCCGACTGTAGGGTCAGCACCTTGACAAGGCTTCTTTCCCTTTGACATTTTTAGAAATTCCAGAAAGGAAGGAGCAGTAGTACTACCCCCATTCTGACTGTATAAACCTGAAGGAGGAGGGATTTGGACTCCCCTGACCTTCGGAGGGGGTATCTTGTATGGTTGCTCCCCCCTGAAGATGATATTGTGGTTGGCGGGCGGCTGACGCCCCCATCTTTGGCCCGACCGGGTTGCATGTGTAGTGGTAACTGCTTCAGCCTGGCTTGACCCGACGACGGGTGTAAAGCATATTTCCTCTTCATCTTCCTCATCGGGCAGATTGAAAAGGTCAGACATGGTATTGTAAGATAGGACTATGTCCTTTGTGGCCTTGCCGGCTTTTCTTTTCTTTCATCGTTTCTTCTTCTTTTCTTCGGCAGGCGCTTGCCCCCAAAACAAGCTGTCATCCTTGTTTGATGCTTTGTCAGCTTCCAGCTCATGTTTTATTGAAAGCTGTTCTAATTCTTGCCACGGGACATGATCCCGCATCAGTAAAGGTTTCAGTTCGGGCTGTACATATTCATCTAGCCTGTTTATATTGTCTTGCAACCGCCGGGCTTCTGGACTAATGTCCTTGACCATCGGTAGTGGAGTCTATGTTCCCCGATTGTGTGTAGGTATTCTGATAACTGTAGGTGGATTGGCCCACACAGGTGTCACCTCCGGTGGAGTGGGTCATAGTGTGATGCCATGAATCTGCACTCCCACTTTCGGGCGAGGTGTGCCTTTCTTCTTGGTTTTGCAGGGACTTGCTGCCATCCCTCTTGTTCTTTTATTGGTGTCAGGAAGTAATCCTCATAAGCATGTTGAGTGCTGGCTTCTGCGATCTCTTCAGGCAACGCCTGATGCAGGGAGATCATATTAACTGCAGCTCTTCTCAAAGGCGTCTCATGAGGTTGTGGAGGGTCAACCCTGTACTCCCCCAGGTCTATTTCTTCTTTCTTGACCATGCCTTCAATGATATCCTAGAAAACATAGTAGTCTTCAATCGGGTGCCCCAGCATCTGGTAATAGGGGCAGAACTTTGGGCTGTCTTTTCTTGTTAGGTCTTCCGGCCTTTTCAGTTCGGGCAAGGTAACCTTACTGATGCGGCATGGACTAAGGAGACGACGCTATATGAGACGGACACGACTCGACCAGCAATGACACGACTACTAGAGCGACCTCGGCTCGACACTAAGAGCTCCTTTGGGCTACACGTCGCTAACAGAAGTGCAAACTCACTCGTCGTCCCAGGCGAGGGAAAGCGTGGATCGTGCGCGGTTAAGGAACCGGCAGAGTTCAAGGTAGTCTGACTCAACTTCCGGACTCGGATCGAGTCGCGGGACGAGTCACTCTCACACTCACAGCGGCGACATGAACACACGGGCTAGGAACCTACACTCTCGCAGCGGCATATGACCATATACTAGCTAAGCAAATAAATGCCAAGAAGGTGAGACCGTTACCTCCACGCACCCGGCGTGGCGAAGACAACCCCGGCCGAATTATGGACTCCCGGTTAAACAATGTTACAGCAGTACAATGATTTGACCCACTCCACGCAGGGAGGTAAAAGGTCACATGCGGGGCCCGGGAATCACGCGAATTGGGTTGACGGGCAGCATCTTGGAGTCGCCCGGCGGTGCCGAACTCCTCGTTTTCGTGCTGTCCGGACGGCGGGTTCTACGGGTCCGTGGGGCCCACGGGTGGCACTGTCCTCTCGGCCAGCTGGGGTGGGGCACAATGTGATGGAGACCCCTGGTGGCACGCCTCCTCGGACGGTGGTCGGCCGAAAACACTGATCGGTGGCCGATCGGCCCCGATCTCCAACTCTTGGAGTTGCTGCCCACGGATTTTCACTTCTGTTTTTCGGCGCGCGCTCTGGCGAGAACGGCCGCTGCGATCAATCCCGATGTCGGATCGGGGCACATGAGCTATCGTTGGAAAGCTCTCTTAAAATCCTACAATTGAGATCCTGAGAGATCTGCTGGATCTGCAAAGATCTGGACTTTACTGAATTTTGAAGCTTCTATTGAACAGTGCCCGGACTCTCAGATCAATAGGTGAGTTGTCTGAGAACGGCCATTGACCGCATGGTAGATGGCCGATTCAGCTCCTGAGCTCTTCATCGAAGTGGTAGGGTTTTGAACAAGGAAACCGGAGATATTTTTTGTGGATGGATTGGAGGAGGTTATGATTTGTTATGATTTTTACACTGGAGGCTGGTCGGATCTGGGAACAGGTGGACAGCACTGTAGCTAGCTCTGAAAACGAATTTTGAAAAATATGTGGAGGGCTGATCCAAATTCAAGAAAATTCGTGATAGGAGGGGTTGATGGGCAGAACCCCCAGTAATATTAACAGCCCCATGGAAAATCAAAACATGGGTCGGAGTTAGGAAACTCAGACGGACTGCCACAGTGGACAGAAAACAGCCAGATCTGGTGGAAGAGGGAGAATGAAATGGGAAAAATAGGAAAAGGGATCTGGAAGCTCTGCCAATTTTTATGGGACGTCCGAAACACCTCCAGAACTCACCCTCAAAATTTGGGAACCAACAGATCTCGGAGTTGGGAGCTGGAATTCCGGGATCAGCTGGCTGTTTGGTGAAGATAGAAAAACTGATGTGACACAACCTCGGACCTAATGCAAGCAAGCACAATCGCATTCAAATGGGCCGAATTGGGCCACCGCTCTATCGACACTCACCCAAGCCCAGGGTAACTTGGCAATGCCAAGGTGAGGTTGAGGGGTTGGGCCCTTGCTGGTAGAGGGCCAGCAAGGCCAATATGGGATTCCCAATGGGTGTGGAAGCCCAATTCAATGGGGCTGACGAAGTGCCGAAGGCACCGGTTGCACTTTTCCCACGGTGATCACTCAAGGCAATGGGGCTTGAGGATCGAGCTCTCACTCGCATAACCAGCGGAACTAGAACTTATATTGAAAGACAAGCACTAATGGAGTGAGGTGTGGGCACTTACTCGACAGGTTTGAAGAAACCGATCCCGCTCGGAGACGAGGGCGAGCGGGGAGGCGAGTGGATCCCCACACGCCGCGGCGGTGTCGCTTGACCTGCCCAAAGAAGTTACAACACTACACCTCTCGCAGGAGGGGGACCTTGGGGTGGGGGTTAATGATATTACAAGCAATACTACCTCCACACAGGGAGGGGCCTTCAGCCGGCCAAGCGGGGAGGGGGAAACTAGGACCAAAAGCGATAAGAAGTTGGGAAGCCGAATCTGCCTGCTGTCTGGGAGGGAGGACTGACAGTCGAAGTTGGGGCTGCAGAAGTTGATACAGAATTTTTCGGATGGCGAGACCAGGGGGGAACTCTTCGTGACTGGTACTGGAACACCTCAGAATTTTTTAAATTTCTTCTGGTACCACTGCTGACCGGGGTGGAGCTTCGAACAGAGTGGCAAGTTCTAGGACTGGCAGCTTCAGATTTCTAACCGCAGGTTGCAGAGAATGCTCCGATGGCTCCCGGACTCCGAATCGAGAACCGCCAGAGTTTTTGGAATCGTGGATGAGTTTTCTTCACAGTAAAACTAACAGGAATGCTAAAAGATGCCAGAGAAGACCTGAAGGCTATGAACAAGGATGACTGGTCGGGGTAGACTGTGGGGAAGCAGATCCGTGCAGCAAAGGGAGAAAATTGATAACCTCGTCTACTGGATGCCGAACGGAGTTCCGCTTCTTGATTCTGAATATAGACAGAGCGACGAAGAACTTTGTAGAAGAGCTTGGGGGCTGATTCCTCCAAGGTTTGTTGTGGCAGTGCTTCTAATCTGGTTCTGGTACTCAGCAGGGACAGCTCTGCGCCATTGTGGAAGAACGAAGCTCCTGGGCAGCACACAGCTTGGATGAAGACGAAGCCACATTTGTTACGAAGAAGATAGGGAGACGCTTCTTTGGATGCCTCTTGTACCTTCAAACTCATCCGGAGGAAGTCGTGGTGGTCACTGCAAGTTGCTGGTTCATCTGTAACCTCTGGACAGCAAACTGCAACTTCGAAGTAGCTTCCAATGACCAAGAAAGAAGAAGGGGAAGGGGGTAGATGAGTGTGGGAGTGACCCCTGGTTGTAAGGGGGTCTTGGAGGGGGTGTTCTAAGGTGTGGGAGGTGGAGAATAAGGTCTGAAAGAGGGTCCAACAGATGGTGGTAGTGGGGGCTGCGAATTTGGGAAGGTGGGTGAGAGGGAAAGGGTATTTGAAAATGGGTTTATGGGTGGGGTTAATTTGTTTGTCTTGGGAATGGGGGGGGTTGTGTTGGGGAAGGGAATGGGTGCTTGGGAAAGTGGGAAGGGTGCTTGGGAAAGTGGGAGGGGTAGTTGGGGGTTGGATGGTGAGGAAAGGATTGGTGGAGGGGGTCTTGGGAAGGGATGGAGTATTGATGAGGGTTGTGGGGAATGGGAAGAGGCTTAAATGGGGTAGGTGGGGAGTGGAGGTGGTTGGGAAGGGAGGAGAGAGAAGAAAATTCGAATTTGGGTGTTGAGGAGAGAGAAAGTGGAGTGAAAAAGAGAGATTAAGAGAGGGAAGGGTGGGGAATCTCTCCCCTAGGGTTTCTCACCCAAAAAATGGAATCTCTCCACTAGATAAGAAGTGTAAACTCTCAAAATGGCAAGTTTTTCATTCATTGATTCATTAAGTTGGAATGGGTGGAATGGGGTCCTATATATAGGAAACCCACATTTCTACAAAAGTCCCTGATAATTGACTCAATGACAAATAACCGAGGGGGTAGGGGAGAGCCCTTGTGCCAGGCCCAATGAATTGGGCCCAATAGCTAACTAGACAGCCTGATGACACTCAAACTTAGGGAAATGAACACAAGACCTAAGAACATGACTCAAATAAAAGGGAAAATACATCAAATGACTCAAATAAAAATTACATAGGACTCAAAATTAAATGACTAGAACATTCCGGATGCAACCGGGGCGAGGAGATGAGCTGTGAACGTGGGCATGGGAGGTGATGTCCCCATCATACTCTCGGGGTGCGGAGAACTCGACTCCGTCGAGTAAGTGTCCTTCCCTCCTCGGAGGGTGTAGAAGTGGTACTTCCCTCAAGTCTTCCGAACGAGACCGATCTATCCACCTGCCGAGATAGCGCTCATATACCTTGCTCCGAGTGGTAGTGACTTGTACATCCAATATTTGTTCAATTTGTTCACGCTGGGCTCTTTTGGTTGGTGGCCTCTCCTTACAGGTGGGTGCTCTCTCAATGGAAGAAGTAGGCTCAATCTCCTTACTAGGTACCACCGTGGGTCCCTTATATGGCATTAGGTTGGCAACATTGAATGTGGGACTTATTCCATACTCCTCAGGGAGATCTAACTCATAGGCATTTGCACCAATGCGTCTCAAGACCTGGAAGGGACCAGCCCCACGTGGCCTCAGTTTAGAGTTGGCTCCCGGGGAGAGCCTCTCCGTCCTTACCATCACAAAGTCACCCTCATGGAATTCTTGGTGACGCCGATGAGAGTCGGCCCGCCTCTTATAAGCCTTATTCTTTTTGCTTATGTGCTTGCAAAGGCTTTCATGCAATTTTATAAATGTTAACATTCTAGGGGTGATGGGTGGACCTGGGCAACCAAAAGTAGACCAATCATGCTTTGATGCCAAGAAGACTTTGATGGATTTTGGAGGGCCGGGGTAACCATATGTGGACTTATCATGCAATGTTGTCATGTAGACTTTGGTGGGCCTAGGTTGGCCGGGGCACCCGTAGGTGAACCTATCATGCAAAGTGGTGATGAATGTAGGGGGACCCGGACATCCGTAGATGCTTTTGACATGCTTAAGACACATGATAAATGAAGGTGGACCAATACATCCGAATATGGGCCACTCATGCTTTCTACTTGACATGTGGGTGGTATGAATGAATGGACCCAACATAGTGTTCATGCCAAGTGGTGTGGTAGGCCTAGACACATGCATGCGTTTCCCAAAGGTGACCTCCATGTGTATAGGTGTGGGACAACCTTTGAACTCCCATTGGAAAGGATCGAATGGATCTAAGAAGGTGGTCATCATGGGATAAGGCACAACCTTATTACCTAGGGATATGTGGCCTAAGGTCATGGCTCCCAAGGTGTAACCCGGGTCATAGATGAGGTGGGTTTGGCCCAATATGGTGGGTGAGGGTAGGAAAGGGTGGGTGGTTGGTAAGATGGTTGGGTCATATGAGTCCCTTGACTCCCATTGGAATGGATCATATGGATCATAAAATGGGTCACCTAGGGGGAGGAACTCCATGTCCTCAAGATCCTTAAAAGGTGCTAAGTCATCCTTCTCCATGATAGTTGGGCCAATGTTCTTGACAAGTGGGTCGGCCATGAGTGGAGGGCTTGGCTTTCTACCCGAGATAAGAAGCTCTAAATCGAGGAGAAGGTTGGGCTCATCGGGTGTATAGAGGAATAGAAGGAGGTCGCTAGTGTAGCAACCAATGGTGCAAACCGAGGTGATAGACCCTATGCATAGGTGTAGGAGGCCAAGGCTCCTAGGTTGTTCGGCCATAGGGGTCAACATGCTAGTGAACTCAATTTGCCATGCTAGGCCCTCCATAAGACCCAAATGTGTCAGGTCATTTGGTTGGTCGGAGATGAGGTGATGATGGTTGGGGCATGGTGCACCCGGGGTGGTGAGTGAGGTCGAACTTGGGTTGGGAGTGGAAGTAGTGGTGGCTTAGGTTGGGGTAGGGTTGGGGTTGGAAGTGGAAGGTGGGTTGGTTCAGTTTGGCTTGATTGGGGGGGTGTACCCTTTTTAGGGGAAGATGGAGGGATAGTGGTGTGGACCAAGGGGAATTGTGGAGAGGTGGATGCTTGGTTTATTTGGGTCTTAAGGAAGAGGACTTGGTTGCGAAGTGTAGTTATGATGGTTGAGAGGTGATTTGTTGGGGTTGGTGGGGGTGGAGACCAAAGGTCGGTCTCAAGTTGGCCGGGTGGGGATGGAGGAGTGGTAGTGCTCCTCGGGTTAGGGGTGCTTGAGTAGGAGGGGTGGGAATGTTTGGGGATGTAGATCTTTCTAAGTTCTACTTTCATATCATCCCATGAGGAAATGGGCTCTTGCCTCCTAACCCTTCTTAATCCCTCTATGTGTTCCCACTTACTCTTGGCTTGACCCCGAAACCGTCCCTTGGCCCGTCGGACTCTCGCGGATCCATATACCCAAGTCTTTTCAAAGTACTTTTCTATGGTAGCCTCCCACCTAAGATAGTCACTAGAACGTGATCCGTCAAAGGTAATATCCCTATCTAGGATGAAGTCCATGGGTGGTGAGTAGGCTAAGTAGGAGGTGGCCATGATGATCGGGGGGGATCAATGCAAGGGTTGGATTGATGATGACTCCAATGCAAGCATGCCCTAGGACTTGACTTGTAGAGACAAGTCAATGACTTGCTTTGATACCAATTGATGTGACACAATCTCGGACCTAATGCAAGCAAGCATAATCGCATTCAAATGGGCGGAACTAGAACTTATATTGAAAGACAAGCACTAATGGAGTGAGGTGTGAGCACTTACTCGACCGGTTTGAAGAAACCGATCCCACTCGGAGACGAGGGCGAGCGGGGAGGCGAGTGGATCCCCACACGCCGCGGCGGTGTCGCTTGACCTGCCCAAAGAAGTTACAACACTACACCTCTCGCAGGAGGGGGACCTTGGGGTGGGGGTTAATGATATTACAAGCAATACTACCTCCACACAGGGAGGGGCCTTCAGCCGGCCAAGCGGGGAGGGGGAAACTAGGACCAAAAGCGATAAGAAGTTGAGAAGCCGAATCTGCCTGCTGTCTGGGAGGGAGGACTGACAGTCGAAGTTGGAGCTGTAGACATTGATACAGAACTTTGCTGATGATGAGACCAGAGGGGAACTCTTCGTGACTTGTACTGGAACACCTCAGAATTTTTTAAATTTCTTCTGGTACCACTTATGACCGGGGTGGAGCTTCGAACAGAGTGGCAAGTTCTGGGACTGGCAGCTTCAGATTTCTAACCGCAGGTTGCAGAGAATGCTCCGATGGATCCCGGACTCCGAATCGAGAACCGCCAGAGTTGTTGGAATCTTGGACAAGTCTTCTTTACAGAAAAACTGACGGGGATGCTAAAAGATGCCGGAGAAGACCTGAAGGCTATGAACAAGGATGACTGGTCGGGGTAGACTGTGGGGAAGCAGATCCGTGCCGCAGAGGGAGAAAATTGATAACTTCTGCTACTGGATGCCGAATAGAGTTCCTCTTCTTGATTCTGAACAAGGACAGAGCGATGAAGAACTTTGTAGAAGAGCTTGGGGGCTGATTCCGCCAAGGTTCGTCATGGCAGTGCTTCTAATCCGGTTCTGGTACTCAGCAGGGACATCTCTGCGTCATTGTTGAAGAACGAAGCTCCTGGGCAGCACACAGCTCGGATGAAGACGAAACCACTTTTGTTGCAAAGAAGACAGGGAGACGCTTCTGTGGATGCCTCTTGTGCCTTCAAAATCATCCAGAGGAAGCCGTGGTGGCCGCTGCAAGTTGCTGGTTCATCTGTAACCTCTGGACAGCAAACTACAACTTCGAAGTAGCTTCCAATGACCAAGAAAGAAGAAGGGGAAGGGGGTAGATGAGTGTGGGAGTGACCCCTGGTTGTAAGGGGGTCTTGGAGGGGGTGTTCTAAGGTGTGGGAGGTGGAGAATAAGGTCTGAAAGAGGGTCCAACAGATGGTGGTAGTGGGGGCTGCGAATTTGGGAAGGTGGGTGAGAGGGAAAGGGTATTTGAAAATGGGTTTAAGGGTGGGGTTAATTTGTTTGTCTTGGGAATGGGGGGTTTGTGTTGGGGAAGGGAATGGGTGCTTGGGAAAGTGGGAAGGGTGCTTGGGAAAGTGGGAGGGGTAGTTGGGGGTTGGATGGTGAGGAGAGGATTGGTGGAGGGGGTCTTGGGAAGGGATGGAGTATTGATGAGGGTTGTGGGGAATGGGAAGAGGCTAAAATGGGGTAGGTGGGGAGTGGAGGTGGTTGGGAAGGGAGGAGAGAGAAGAAAATTCGAATTTGGGTGTTGCGGAGAGAGAAAGTGAAGTGAAAAAGAGAGATTAAGAGAGGGAAGGGTGGGGAATCTCTCCCCTAGAGTTTCTCACCCAAAAAATGGAATCTCTCCACTAGATAAGAAGTGTAAACTCTCAAAATGGTAAGTTTTTCATTCATTGATTCATTAAGTTGGAATGGGGGGAATGGGGTCCTATATATAGGAAACCCACATTTCTACAAAAGTCCCTGACAATTGACTCAATGACAAATAATCGAGGGGGTAGGGGAGAGCCCTTGGGCCAAGCCCAATGAATTGGGCCCAATAGCTAACTAGACAACCTGATGACACTCAAACTTAGGGAAATGAACACAAGACCTAGGAACATGACTCAAATAAAAGGGAAAATACATCAAATGACTCAAATAAAAATTACATAGGGCTCAAAATTAAATGACTAGAACATTCCGGATGCAACCGGGGCGAGGAGACGAGCTGTGAACGTGGGCATGGGAGGTGATGTCCCCATCAAAAACACACAGATGCACACACGACCCTACACAAACCTAATGCTAGTCCGACCCAATCATATTCAAGGTGGTCCAGGATATCCGAATGTGTGCCATGTATGCATTTGACATAACTGGAGGTTAATGGCATGGTGGATTCCTAGACATCCTACGATGCACCAATCATGGATATTGGGTTTGGATGTGGGAAGTCCGGGAGGTTTGGGTGGTTTAGGTGGGCCGGGGGAACCAAAGTCTTCATTACCCCCAAATGACGGTTCGGACCTATTGCCATGTGAAGGTTGCCAGGCCCGAGTAGGAGGGGTGTGATAGTGGACTTCCTTAAAGAGGTGGAGTGGAGGTTGTGGGCCAAAGGGCCCATGAAGAAAGGGATCGAAGGGATCAAATAATGTGTGACCCCTCGATATGGATTCCCTCATCTCAAGGTCCCATGTCTGGAATTCTAGAAGGTGTTGATGGTCACCTTCATCCATTGACGTAGATGGGACTGTGTATAGCAGATAGGGCTCCTCCCTCGGGATAAAAGGAGTGAAGTCAGGCTCGGCCGGTAAGGGGAGGAGTAAAAGAACCTCCATGGTGATATGGCCCATGGTGTACACTGAGGTGATAGACCCTAAGGATGGATGTGTGAAGCTACGACCTATAGGCTGGTCAAAGCCTGGGGCCAACAAGTGTGTAAAAGTCAATTGCCGGTCTAACCCTTTAAGAAGGTCATCTAATGTATCCACATAGTGACTAGACCGGAAAGTGGTGTGAAATGAATTGATTGGCACCAAAGGTAGGATAGGGTCCATAGATGGGAGGGGAGATGGGGCCAGGCCATTCTTAAGCCAGCTAAGGAGTGGCTCGGCTAGAAGTAGCTTTCCCGTTAGAAACACGGGTAGCTGTGGCTGAGGTGGCTCCGAATAAAGATCGGAGAGTGAGGCTTCTCCAACCCTTTTGTCCCCTAGGGCTAGAGACGTCCGAGTGGGACACTGTCCGGCAAAGTGGCCGAACCCCTGGCAGCGATAACACTGCTGCCGTGACCCACTACGCACCTTGATAAGTCGATCTTGACCCGTCATGATGGGGAGAGGGCCTTGTGGTGGCACCTTAGATGGCATCGGGTTGGGGCTACCGGTTGCTACCTCCTTAGGCTCATGCTTGGTTCTATCTCGGCTAGGAGGTAGGCAAGGGAGAAGCAGGGACTCAATATAATCACACTTCCTATCCACTTTATCCAAAATGATTTGGAAGAGTTCGGAAATGGTGGGGTTTGGAGTAGGAGCGATGTGATGGACTCCCCCATATGAATTTGGCTTAGTCGTGGACCTCGGCTCTTCTACATGCGCGGCGCGTTGCCTCCGATTATGGCCCACTTGGGTGGAGGTGATTGGGTGGGGTCGGTTGGAGGTGACCGGGCCGGGTAGGTAGACCTTCCTAAGTTCACCCTTCATCTCATGCCACGACTCGATGGGCCTTTGCCTCCTAACCTCTCTCATGCGCTCAATGCTCTCCCATTTCCAGGCGGCTTTGTGGACAAGCCTCTCTCGGGCAAAACTGACTTGCATGGCATCGGTCATGGTGTAACATTCAAAATATTTGTCCATGGCGGCCTCCCACTTGAGATAGTCACCCGGGTCATTGGAGCCATAAAAATCTGAGGCTTTGGGCCTACGGAAGGGGAGAGGGTGGTTGCCAAGCCCATGGGTAGACCAACGGCCATATTACCTGGGCGACCGACATTCCATTGGAAATGGGGAACTACAAGATGGGCATGTTGACACTTGGACAAGACACTAGATATGACTAATGCAAACACCGACTAATGCACCTAGACCTAAACCAATATCCGGTACGTGGCGGAGTTAATCGATCCGAGGATCACTCCCGCAAGTGTGCGACCTCCTGATAGGCGTAGCCTAATGTTCGGACAACACCTTTTCAGATACCGAATTATCGAGATGAAATGCAATTTTAAAACACCTTTTTTTTGTTTTGAAAGTAATGATGGTCCTAGACTCGACTTAGACCATGCAAGACATATACAACGACTACCCTAGACTCGACTCGCTCTGATACCAAACTGATGCGGGATGGACTAAGGAGACGACGCTATATGAGACGGACACGACTCGACCAGCAACGACACGACTACTAGAGCGACCTCGGCTCGACACTAAGAGCTCCTATGGGCTACACGTCGCTAACAGAAGTGCAAACTCACTCGTCGTCCCAGGCGAGGGAAAGCGTGGATCGTGCGCGGTTAAGGAACCGGCAGAGTTCAAGGTAGTCTGACTCAACTTCGGACTCGGATCGAGTCGCGGGACGGGTCACTCTCACACTCACAGCGGTGACATGAACACACGGGCTAGGAACCTACACTCTCGCAGCGGCATATGACCGTATACTAGCTAAGCAAGTAAATGCCAAGAAGGTGAGACCGTTACCTCCATGCACCCGGCGTGGCGAAGACAACCCCGGCCGAATTACGGACTCCCGATTAAACAATGTTACAGCAGTACAATGATTTGACCCACTCCATGCAGGGAGGTAAAAGGTAAAATGCGGGGCCCGGGAATCACGCGAATTAAGTTGACGGGCAGCATCTTGGAGTCGCCCGGCGGTGCCGAACTCCGCGTTTTCGTGCTGTCCGGACGGCGGGTTCTACGGGTCCGTGGGGCCCACGGGTGGTGCTATCCTCTCGGCCTGCTGGGGTGGGGCCCAATGTGATGGAGGCCCCTGGTGGCGCACCTCCTCGGACGGCGGTCGGCCGGAAACACCGATCGGTGGCCGATCGGCCCCGATCTCCAACTCTTGGAGTTGCTGCCCACGGATTTTAACTTCTGTTTTCCGACGCGCGCTCCGGCGAGAACGACCGCTGCGATCAATCCCGATGTCGGATCGGGGCACATGAGCTATCGTTTGAAAGATCTCTTGAAATCCTACAATCGAGACCCTGAGAGATCTACTGGATCTGCCAGGATCTGGACGTTACTGAATTTTGAAGCTTCTATTGAACAGTGCCCAGACTCTCAGATCAGTAGGTGAGTTGTCTGAGAACTGCCGTTGGCCGCATGGTAGATGGCCGATTCAGCTCCTGAGCTATTCATCGAAGTGGTAGGGTTTTGAACAAGGAAACCGGAGATATTTTTTGTGGACGTATTGGAGGAGGTTATGATTTGTTATGATTTTTGCACTAGAGGGTGGTCGGATCTGGGAACAGGTGGATAACACTGTAGCTAGCTCTGAAAACGAATTTTGAAAAATAGGTGGAGGGCTGATCCAAATTCAAGAAAATTCGTGATAGGAGGGGTTGATGGACAGAACGCCCAGTAACATTGACAGCCCCATGGAAAATCAAAACATGGGTCAGAGTTAGGAAACTCAGACGGACTGCCACAGTGGACAGAAAGCAGCCAAATCTGGTGGAAGAGGGAGAACGAAATGGGAAAAATAGGAAAGGGGATCTGGAAGCTCTGCCAATTTTTATGGGAGGTGGGAAACACCTCCAGAACTCACCCTCAAAATTTGGGAACCAACAGATCTCGGAGTTGGGAGCTGGAATTCCGGGATCAGCTAGTTGTTTGGTGAAGATAGATTTCCGACGAACTTGATGGCGGTGCGGTGGTGGCTCGTGGCGGCGGCGATGATGACCGGAACCAATAGGGGAGGCGTCACACCACAGAAGAGCAACCGTCTCAGCTGCAAGGGGAGAGGGAGGAGAGAGGAGGGGGGCGCCCAAGGCTGCTCCAAGCAAAATTTCTGATTTCTTATGCATTAATTCATCCAAAATGGAAAATACAAGCTTATATAGGTTACATCTCAAATACATCCTCCACCGTTGGATCTAGGGAACGGGAATGGAGGGCTGGGATTGAGTGTGATCAACACACAAAATGTAAAATAAAAAATTGAGGGGAGGGGTGCACCATTGACCATGAGGGAGCAAGCTTGACATGGTAGGTAGCCTACCTTGGACTTTGAAGTCCAATTGTCTCCCATGTGTCTTTTACCATTCAACCTTCTAGATGCCTCCATTTGAATGGTTGACTGACCCCACATGGGGCCCTAGGCTGAGGTGGATCAATGGGAGAGGGTCTGTGGGGCCCGTGGGGCCCGGGGGTCCCATTTTGCAAATAAACCCCTCTTACAATCAAAATTACAAACTGAATAAAATGAAACAAACACACATTACACACAAATAAAGTCTAAACAAATATGATAAATGGGGAGACTCAAGGAGGAGTCTCCAGGCTGTCTCCGAGCCAGATGGACGCTGAAGTGGCTCGAGTCGTGCCCCGCGTGCGGTACCGGTGGCTCGGCGTAACTGCTCGGGTGTCCGCACAACTTACCATACTGGGTCACCCGGTCGAACAGGACTTTGGTCTTTTCTTTTGGGAAGGAGTAGGCCTTCTTCATTTTATCCCGGAGTGGGGGACCCTCTCGATCGTCTCCGATTTTAGTAGGTTGAGGGGCAACTGCCTTCTTGCCTTTGTCCTTTTGTTGTTCAAATGACTTAATGTCAAGAGTGTTTGCTTCTTTAGGCGTTGAACGCCGTTCTGCTGTTTTCACCTTTTGTGTAGTGGCATCAGTTGATGCAGGGGCAGGTCTTGCCAGGAAAGCTTCCACCTCAGCCACGACATTGTTCAGACGGTCGAACGACCGGATTTCCATTCCAATCATCTTTTCCTGTAGCACCCCCGATAAAAACTATCGAGTAAATTTAAAACTTCTTCCTAAAAGAAATCATACTTGAAGGCCTTACATAAAGAACCCAACCTCATAAGGACTATAACATAAATATACAAGCCAACCTTACTTTATGCCATAAAAGAATCATGAAGGCTTTATGTAAAGAGCCAAAGCTCATGGGGACTAGCATGCAAATGTGCAATCCAACTTTATGCACATGGGTGGTAAGAATCTTACATGGAAGGTCTTGTACAAAGAAACAAACCATGAGAGTGTTATTATATAAATGTACAAGACAAACTTTAACACATGAGCCATGGGTTGTACGTAAGTGGTTTCCACCTTTGCCAACTTCCAAATTGAAGACCCCTTACCTGGGCGCCAATTTGACAATTGAAGACCATGTATGGAGGCGCCATTTTCAATAGGACCCCATCCCATTATAATATTAATATGTATATGTACATCTTGAATGTGGCAGGATTGTCTACAAAGTAACGTCCTCTTGCAAGGGAGTCATTCTCATCAATAATGCCACTTAGACTAATGACGCCCTCATGCAAGGCGTCATTTACGTGAAATAGTACCACATAGATTAATGAACGACCCTTTACAAGGGCATCATTTAAACCTATGTTTCTAGAAGGTTGAGACACAAACAACCAATTTTAGCTGGCTAACACCCTACCTACTCAGCAGGACCCGCAAGGCATTAAACTAATGCCTTACGATTCCCTATAACTAATCCCCTCCGTAGCACTGACAGAGGCTACTGCCGCAGTGCTGAAGGAGCGTCTTCTTCCCGAGTCTACATCCTGCTGCGTTCCTACTGCAGCTTCTTTATTCTGAACCTCGTATCACACGTCAAAAGGTAGGTGTTATCAAATCCTTGCCTAACTAGTAGCTAAATAGGTTAACTTATGCATGCTTAGAGTTAGATTAACTCATCATCCATGCTAGCTATATATATATATATATATATATATATATATATATTACCTGGCTTTATCGTGATCAAGAAATAATACCATGCTATACATATTTATAATAGTTTGTTACACCTATCGCATATGATTCTATACATACTGTTACCATGATTTTTATGAGTTTAAACTTAGTTTGTTAGCATTATTTCATGAGTTTTTGAACATATTTTATCACACTAGTTTTACAGTCTTAATAACCATGTTTTAAACCTTAATATATAGCCTCTGTTACACAAAATACGTTCATGTTTTAAAATACGGAGGGTCCCAGCTCTCTTGTAAATGGCGCCCCTGACCAGGGCGCCAATTATAGAATTGAAGACCCCTCATGGGGGCGCCAATTTGACAATTGAAGACCCAGGGGGCGCCAATTTTAAAATTGAAGTCTCCGCGTGGAGTCGTCAATTAAATGAAGACACCTCACATGTCGTCATTTCTATTTTCTGTAATATCCTGTAACTGGTAATTCAACACATTCAAAAAGCCATAACTATCAAACTAAAGCACGAAATTTCCACATGAACATGTTTCTGGAATCCTGGCATTTATCTCAACCTGTTCGTATCTTTACTTCCTGATTCAGAGCACGTTTATACTGATGAATAGTAACAACCCACCTGTAAATGGCGCCCCTGACCAGGGCGCCAATTACAGAATTGAAGACTCCGCGAGGAGTCGTCAATTAAATGAAGACCTGTGCAATGACGTCAATTCCATTTTCTGGAATTTCCAGAAATCAGTAAATCAACACATTTAAAAATCTATAACTAATAAACTGAACCATGAAAATTTTGCCAGAATATACTTCTGTGACCCTGAGATTTTTCTCCACCTGACCATGTCTTCGGATTCTGATTCGGAGAAACTTTGGAAAAATGAATTGTTACTTGTATCACAGAGTGTACCATTCTGATACGAAGCACAACCCACTTGAAAAACTAACTCAATTGGTGACCCTACACAATGTCGTCAATTCGAGTTGAACCCGTACTTAAATTGAAGACACTCTGGAGAGTCTTCAATTAAATGAAGACTACTCACATAGTCTTCAATTCGTTAAATAGCGGCAGCCAGCAAGTCTTCAATTCGTTAAATAGCGGCGGCCAGCAAGTCTTCAATTCGTTAAATAGCGGTAGCCAGCAAGTCTTCAATTAATTGAAGACTACTTATAGGGGCGCCAATTCTTTAATTATATATATATTTTCAAAAAAATAGCCTCTGCAATTGGCACCCCAAGACAGGGCGCCAATTACTTAATTGACGGCGGCCATGTCGTCTTCAATTAAATGAAGACTCCCTAGGAGGCGCCAATTTGATATATATATATATATATAATTCTAAAAATTAAAAATTCGAAAGATTGGCAAACCCCCAGATGCCAACTCATTGATTATAGCTTCTGATCTTGATCTACCTCGTGATTTGTGCAAACACAACCATAATCCATACTCCTACGTATTATGAGTTCTTGAATTTCCATTCCATGAAAAATCTACTTGTGTATATCCTACATGGTCAAACCTTGAACCTCTTAAACTATCATTTGGGAGTGATGGAGTAAAGTGCCATGCAGGACAAAGTGCTACATTGTGGGAGCCACCTCTTGAGGCCGTACGGTGCAAAGTGCTACACAACGGGAGCCACCTCTTGAGCCTGTAGGGGCCACCTCTAGAGTCTTCCATAACCAAATGACTAGTTAATCTTTTCTGTAATACTACGTTTCTTAATTCTTGAAATTCCATATTGACTATAAATGAGTGGATGTCAAAGGTAATACATGAAATGTTGTGCATATAGGGCCCGGTCTGGTCCTGGGAGGAGCACCCGAAGGTACTTGTGCCCATGGGAGTTTATTGACCACGGTGTTTAGCATTGCACCGGAGTACTTGCTTGACTTGAGACACTCCACCCCTACTCTCTCTCTCTGTACTTGACTTGACTTGTGTGGCCCGGAACGGGCAATACTTGGCTTGTGGCCCAAGAAAGGGCAAAATACTTGATTGATTGAAATAGCCAATTCTACTGATATGTACATGACATTACTTGCTTGACTTGAATTTTTACTTGCTCGTACCTGAGATATACTTGTACATGAGTTCATTCTCATACTTGCGTTCATACTTGTACACGAATCCTTGCTTGCCCCGAAGTGGCATTTACATCTGTAAATTCTTGAAATACTGCTTGTCAAATACTTGAAATCTTGATATACTCTCTTTATACAGCTCTTGATCTCTTATTGTTCATCATGCCTAGATTTATCTGTATACCTGATTTTTTTTTTATACGTACGTCATGCATAGTCATACTGATAATACATGGAAGTTGTAAATCACGTAAAGATTGCTCGAATTTAAGATGTAATTCTTACTGAGAGATTCGCTCATCCAGTTGCTTCCTAATATTTTCTGGTGATTAGGATAGCGACAAGAATGGGGTTGAGACCGAGTGAAGAGTACTAGAATGCCAGTCGCCTATCATTAGCTAGTCGCATCCTTGAATTTTATTTGAGTCCTACTTTATATTCCAGTATGTCAGTTTACTTGTCCGAAACATGTTAAGGCACTTAGCCTAGTGTTGTCTTTTTAAATTTGGAATTTGTCATGGACTATCTTTAATTCCTTTGGTTAATTAAATAAACATCACTTGGACAATTGGGATTATTCGATTTTATTAGTCTTTTGCGCACTCCGTAATTATGTATGGCAAAAATTTTATCGCTCAAATGACATGATCTATATAGACATGTCACGCATCCGAGTATCTTCCGCGCTCAGGATGTGACAATCTTCGTGATATTAGAGCCTAGGTTTTCAAACCTAGGGAACTAGAAGAAATAAAAGGTTAGAAATTGAAATCTAAGTAAAAACTTGAGTCCAAGGATAGATACACCTTACCCGGTGAGATGGATAGAGCCATGGGTTAAGTTCTATAATGACTTTTAACCTTACAAGTAAGCCCGATCTTTATCATTCTTAAACTCTTTTGTAGGATCATGGCTGCGGAAATAGCACAATGGCGCGAGATGCAGCGCACCGTGCAAGGCCTTACACAGGCACTACAGCAAGTGGCCCAATGCGGAGCAAACCGTGGAGCGGGTGATCTCCACAGGTGTTTTCGTAACATGAACCCACCGAGGTTCACAGGTTTGTCTGACCCCGAGGATCCCAAAAATTGGCTAAAGGAGATGGAACGGATCTTTCGTGTGATGCAATGCGCGGACGAGGAGAAGGTTTTACTGGCCGTATTCCAACTGGAGCGGGACGCTCAATGCTGGTGGGAATCCATAGAAGCAACACTGCCAGAATACCATGTCACATGGGATGAATTCACGGGGCATTTTAACAACAAGTATTTCTATGACCATATCCAGGAGAAGAAGGCCGCAGAATTTGCCGTTTTAAAACAACGGGGCTTGAAAGTGGTCGAATATGAGGCCCAGTTTTCAAGATTGTCAAAGTATGCACCTCACTTGGTGTGTACGGAAAAGATGAAGGCGAGAAGGTTCCTCAACGGGCTTCGGCCCCATTATATTACACAACTTGCACCGATAGACATCCAAGCCTATTCGGAGATAGTTCAACATGCCCAACTGCTAGAAGATGCCACCGAATTATCCGAGAGAATCCGAGGAAGAGATAAGACGGAACCCGTCACAAGCCCAGGAAAATTCAAACAATCATTCAACAAGAAAAATTTCTTCATGGGAGGGGAGACCTCCAAGGCAAAGAAGTTCCAGAAGAATGACAGGCCATTCTCCACCGCAACACCGTCAAAGGAGATTTGCAAGTATTGTGATAAAGCTGGTCATAAGACCGAGGAATGTTGGAGGAAGTTAGGAGCTTGTCTTCGATGCGGGAGCCGAGAACATCGAATCCTAGACTGCCCACTGATGAAGGAGCAAGACACCAAAGACGAGAAGCGTCTGGTAAAGAAATAAGGCCGTCTGCAAGCTCTCCGAGAGACGGAACCCACTGAAGGCGGAATTGTGGAAGGTACTCTCACTATTTGTTCAAAAACTGCTCAAATTTTATTTGATACCGGAGCAACTCATTCATTCGTTTCCAAGAACTTTGCTGCTTCATTTTCTAAGAAACATGAACTGTTAGATTTGGTCATATCTATACCTCTTGGGAATGAGTCTGATATCACTTATCACTATCCAAATTGTGAAGTGATGATTAAGGGAAGTAATTTACCTGCTGACCTGATATGCCTAGATATGAAGGGTTATGATGTCATACGGTGCCGACTGGTTATCCACATACCAAACAACTGTAGATTGCCGGCATGGCAAGGTAACTTTCGTGGATTTCCCAGAGCTAGTTTACAATAGCCCTAGGAGTAAATGACCTCTTATATCAGCACTCCGAGCTAGAAGGCTTATGGATAAGGGATGCATAGCTTTCATAGCATTCGTGACTGCCACGGAAGTTGAGAAGGTTAAACTTGAAGACATTCGTGTAATTCTAGATTTTCCTGATGTTTTTCTAGAAGATTTAACCGGCTTACCCCCGGAAAGGAAAGTGTCGTTCACAATCGACATTGTCCCTGGTGCTGGTCCTGTTTCCAGGGCACCATACAGAATGTCCCCTGCTGAGCTGAAGGAACTAAAAGAGCAACTAATGGAGTTATTGAAAAAGGGTTTCATCAGGCCGAGTACTTCCCCTTGGGGAGCACCCGTGCTGTTCATCAAAAAGAAGGACGGATCGATGAGACTATGCATCGACTATCGACAACTAAATCACCTTACAATCAAGAACAAATACCCGCTGCCGAGGATTGACGAGCTGTTCGATCAGTTATCAAGAGCTTCATATTTCTCCAAGATTGATCTTCATTCTGGTTACCGCCAATTGAAGATCAAAGAACAAGACATTCATAAAACTGCATTCAGAAGCAGGTATGGGCATTACGAATTTACTGTTATGCCTTTCGGACTAACAAATGCCCCCGTAGCTTTTATGCAGTTAATGAACTGCATATTCAGGCCGTACTTAGACCAATTCATTGTGGTCTTTATTGATGATATTCTGATCTATTCCAAGACCGAAGAGGATCATGAAGAACATCTCAAGAAGGCACTGCAGATATTAAGGGAAAATAAGCTATATGCCAAATTCAGCAAATGCGAGTTCTGGCTCGTGGAAGTATCCATCTTAAGCCATATTATTTCGAAGAACAGAATTTCTGTTGACCCATCAAAGGTCGAAGCCGTGAAGAACTGGGAACGACCCACAAATGCAACGAAAATTCGAAGCTTCTTGGGTCTAGCTGGTTACTACCGACGTTTTATCAAGGACTTCTCCAAGATTGCCGTTCCTCTGACCAAGTTAACCCGCAAGGAAGTGCCTCATGAGTGGAATGAAGACTGTGAAAAGCGTTTCCAAGCTTTGAAGGATCTCTTGACCACTGCTCCAGTCTTATCATTACCAATTGAAGGAGAAAAATACGAGGTATATACCGATGCTTCGGGTATTGGCCTCGGATGTGTATTGATGCAGAATGGAAGAGTCATTGCATACTCTTCCCGACAATTGAAGAAACATGAAGAGAACTACCCGGTTCATGACTTAGAACTGGCCGCGGTAGTATTTGCCTTGAAGATCAGGAGGCACTATCTTTACGGAGAACAATTCACTGTGTACTCCGATCATAAAAGCCTTAAGTACTTATTCTCCCAAAAGGAGCTGAACATGCGACAAAGGCGTTGGCTCCAGTATCTCAAGGATTTCAACTTCACTATACAGTACCATCCAGGTAAGGGTAATTCCGTAGCTGATGCCCTTAGTCGAAAGCCGAGAACGATATTGGCCAACTGTATGATACAAGAATGGAAGCTGCTGGAGAAATTCTTTGAGCTTGATATCAGCATAGATGAGAAGAACATATGTATTATTCTATCTCATATGAGCCTACATCCAGATTTGCTACATGAAATCATGAAGCTATAGGAAGAAGATCCCTCACTAGTGGAGATAAAGAGCAAGCTGGACGAGAGACTGGATTTCAAGCTGTCACTTGATGGAGATTGCTATTTCATCAACGGACATGTGTGCCCGACTGTCCCGAGTTGAAGAAGAAGATTCTTGAAGAAGCTCATCGATCGAGGTACACGATCCACCGTGGAGCCACTAAGATGTACCAAGATTTGAAAAGAACTTTCTGGTGGCCAAACATGAAAAGGGAGGTAGCAAACTTTGTATCTCGTTGTCTCACATGCCAACAAGTGAAGGCGAAACATCAAAAACCCGTCGGAAAGCTACATCCGCTAGATATTCCCAAGTGGAAGTGGGAAGACATTGGCATGGACTTTATCATGGGTTTGCCCAAGTCTAGGGGCGGATATGATGGAATTTGGGTGATTATCGACCGGCTAACTAAATCGACCCATTTCTTACCCATCAAAAACCGATGGTCAGTCGTGATGAGGGCATCTCACACCGCTCACTTTGGCTCGGATCGCCTACATCATTTGGATGAAGCCCGGCTATGTGTTCACATGTTATTTTCCGTTTCTTTGAGTCATATCTTATGTACTTTCCTTTATTGAGTCATGTTATCTTAGTCATTTCCCTTGTTATGCTTATTTGGGCCCAAGTACCTTAGTTATGGGCCCATAGGAGTGAGTCTAGGATATGCTTGGTCTTTTGTCTAATTGTCAAGGGTACTTTGGTCATGTAAAGAATGGATGCCTATATATAGGCCCCATCTCTCCTCATGTACTCAACTTTTGATGGATCAATTTGAACAGAAGCATTTCCCAAATCTTACTCCCCTCCACTAAATTTCTCTTCTCTCTTTCTCTCTCATTATCTCTCTCTCTCTCTCCACAAGGAAGGGGGCGAACCCCACTCTCTACCCCCTTCTCCCACCTACCACCTACCCCCCCTCCCTCATTAAGGACCTCCCCAACCACCCACCACCCCAATAACTCCACTCCAACCCCAAGATAGCCTCCACCAATCCAAACCTCACCACCCAACCACCAACTACTCCCTCCACTTCCCTAAGCACCTCACCACCTCCCCAAGGCTGAAGGATCTTCTCCCAAGGTCAAATTTGAATCTCCCTCCCATCTCACAACCCCCATACCAAGCCTTGGTCGCCCAAACCAGCCCCCTACCCAGCCCAAATTCTCCCCCCCCCCATTACCCTCTCCATTGCTCACCTTGTGCAGCCCTCTCCCTTCCCCTACCCACACCAGCCACTCCAGCTCCCTTCACCAATCCACCCCTTGATTCCCCACTCTATCAACAGCCCACCATCGACCCCCACCCCTTCTCACAGCCTTCAGCCACCCCAATCCCCTGCCCTACCATCACCACCCCTTTACCCATATCTTCTCATCTTTGCAGATTCAGTCCCGGGTTGCAGATAGCAGAGTAGCAGCGGATTGCAGAGAGCACCAAGTCGTCACCTAGGGGCTTGTGGCGGCATATCATACATCGCTGGAAGCGTCTGTGAGTCAGCTTTCCAACGGTGGTGGTCCCGCATCCGTCCAATCTCGGAGCTGATCAGAGGAGCTGTTCTTGCCGGACTGCGCTTCCCAACTCTGGCTCATGACCTGAAGCTGAGATCAGAGGCTACCACGGTGAGCTCGGGAAAGATCTGGGTGCCATCTTCGGAGCGAAGGAACTACAACCAGTCCTCTTTCGGTATGAGGAAGAAGGAAGTCAATCGCCCACACAAGCCCTCAGTTCTAATTTTTCTCGTCAAAGTGCGCAGGCTGCTCCCTGCGGTTCTAGGTTGGCCCACCACCCAGTCTTCTGATCATAAGTTTCTCCTCCTACATCCTTTTGGAGCCCCGTCAGTTCTTGCTCGAAGCTGTTCTAGCCACGGTCGCGTCAACATCAATTTCGTCTCAATCGGAGTTTGGTAGCCTCCGTAGCATCATCTGCAACCGACCTCATCAGTTCTGCACCAGACAGAGACAGAACCAATCAGTCGGGTTCCAGGCTTTGCCCCGGCCAGCAACGACTTCATGAGAATTACCCAAAATTCAAGCGTCATCCCGGGCCGGTTTAGAATGTTTTGGCACTGGTTTCGACGGATTCTGAGCTCCGCTGAGCCCGTGGCAGTACCATCATCAGCAACATGTCCTGCTGTTCCTGAAGCTAGCAGAATCGGCACAACTCGGCGAGTCGGTTTTCTCTCTTAGTTTCCCCACCCCGCTTGGCCGGCTTACAGCCCCTCCGTGTGTGGAGGTAGTGTTTGACTGTAGCTCATTAACCCCAACCCCTTATTCCACCCTCCTGCGTGAGGAGTAGTGTTGTACATTATATACTTTCAGGTCAAGCGGCATCGGCGCCGTGTGCAGGTGCGTACCCACACCTCCCCGCTCGCTCTCGTCTTCGGCCGGGATCGGTATCTTCACACCGATCAGGTGAGTGACTGGTCCCTACCTCGTTGTTCCATGCTTTGCTAGTTTAGTATTGTTTCTTATGCCCGTCGGTCGGTAAGAGAGTGCTCGGACCCGTAATTGCTCGAATAGTGTTCCCACCGCGGATTGTGAGTGAGAGCCACCCAACCCCACGCCCCGGCGTGCCATCTGCCCATGAAATTGGGAATTCCCAGACCCTTAGGGGTCAGCCTAGGCCAACCTAGTCTTTTGAATATTTGGCTCCCACCTCGGACCCTCGCCATCATCTCCCGGCCCCACCGGGTGATTGTATGAGCCGTGCGAGTGAGCCGCTATCGCGAGTCCGTTGAAAGTACTTGTATGCTTGTGGATTTAAGTCCTAGGTTCAACCATTCATCCATTTACATCTTTGGGCTGTGCCACATCAAGTGGTATCAGAGCGGTCATAGGCTTGTTCTTACAAGTCTAGTCTTGGGTCGTCTTCACACTAAGTCATTCATAGGTGCATTCGCACACCCGTGCATAGCCCACCGAACTTTGCATGACCACTCGTAGTGGAACTCATTATCAAACCAATCCATCCTCTTCCAATTCCACAATGAATCCCAATCCCCAAGGGAATCCCGCCAACAACGAGCATGAGCTTCCCGATCACATGAGATTCCTAGTGGAGGGTATGGCTAGTATCTTAGGATGGCTTGATGACATAACAACCGCTTGAGCAACTTGAGGAGAATAGGCCCACCCCAAGGGTAGGTGATAGGAGGGCACCTCCCCCACATGAGGAACCAGCCATAGGAGAGCTCAACCTTGACCCTCCTCCTGAATTGGAAAGAGACCCACCTCCAAGGAGGAATGAAAGACCCCCCCGGGACAACCTGGATGACCACCTTATGAGACTTGTGAAAGTAGATGCCCCCACCTTTGATGGATCTCATCACCCAAGCATCTATTTAGATTGGGAGGCGGCTATGGACCAATATTTTGATTGGTATCCAATGACCGAAGATAGGAGAGTCCGGCTTGCAAAAATGCAACTTACCAAATTAGCTAAGACTCATTGGATGAACATTGAGGCATTAAGGATAGTTAAGAGGGAGGCTCCCATCACCACATGGGGGGCCATGAAGCAACAACTCAAACTCAAATATGTCCCTCCCTCCTACCATCAAAACCTCCTAGATGAGTGGCAAGCCTTGACGCAAGAAGGGAAGACCGTTATGGAGTACATTGAGAAATTTGACTATTACCTTCTTAAGTGTAGAGTCCAAGAAGACCCCGCCGTCACACTATCCCACTTTAGGAATGGGCTTCAATTCCACATAAAAAAGGAGCTATTCATGCGTCAAGTAGCCACTCTAGAGCAATCCTACCAAGTGGCCCGAGATGTCGAGAAATTCTCTCGATACACCCGAATGTTTCCCCCTCGGGGAATGGACCCAAAATCCATGGTACCTCGGACCAACCCCCCACCTCCTCAACGAGGACTCCTCCCCACCCCCATGGGAAATCCTCCCACCCGGGCAGCCCCTCCTAGTGGCACCCCTCCTCCTCGCCCCACAAGTGGGCCCCCCAACCCCACTCCCAATAGACCAAATCCGGCACCCACTCTCCCTCACACTAGGGCTGCCCCAAACCACCAAAGTGGGCAGAAATGCTTTAGGTGTCTTGGGTATGGACACTTCGCCAATCAATGCCCCACCAAGGGCCCATCTAGCTTGCTCATTGAGGAGACAACCCCCTTGCCCCAAGATGAAGTTATAGAAGAGGTTGAGGTGTATGAGGCCTCTCTCGATTGGGAGGAGGAGTATGAGAACCACTACATGGAGACCAATCAAGAACAAACCCCTCCATCTACCAACTCTCACCTTGGAGTGGTTAGGTGCACCCTCACTCAAACCCAAGAACATGATTGGAGAATAAACACCATCTTCCATACCTACATCCGGATAGGGAGTCATGCTAAGAAGGTCATCTTGGACAACGGGAGTAGTGTGAATGTGGTGTCATCCGACATCATCAAACTTTTGGGCCTTACCATCTCCCCACACCCACACCCATATCGGGTAGCTTGGATTGATGCCACATCCGTACCTGTTAGCACTCGTTGCCTTGTCCCTATCACATTTCAATCCTACCAAGGCCAAGTTTGGTGCGACATTCTACCAATGGAAGTTGGAAGTATACTCCTAGGGTGGCCTTGGATCTACGATGTAGATGCCACCTTCCTTGGAAGGACTAACACTTGCATTTTCACTCATGAGGGGAAGAGAATCCAACTCAACCCCTCTCCACCCCGTCCCCTTCCCAAGAAGGCATCTCCCTCCCTTGAGGGATCCCCTACCCCTTCCACTATTCAAAACCCACCAAACCCAACCCCATCAAGTCCTAATTTGACCATTGGGACTACTAGGAACCTATACCTCATCACTAGGAAAGAACTTGAGGAAGAAGTCAACTAAGGGGGACAAGTATGTGCCATTGTTATTTGCCTTGGGGAATCCACCCTAACCGACCCACACCCAATAGAGATTCAACAAATCCTTGAGGACTTCCATGACGTGTTCCTCGATGAGCTACCGGATAAGCTACCACCCATGCGCGATGTGCAACATGCCATCGACTTTGTGCCCGGAGCTACCTTACCCAACCTACCTCACTATCGCCTCAACACCACCGAGCATGCTAAACTTAGGAGGCAAATTGAGGAGCTCGTTGTAGATTCTAAGAAATCCACTTAATGAAAATTAATTAATAAGCAATGCAATAATAGGAGAAAAACATGCACGAGGTGCACAAGGGGAGTTTGTGTGATCGCCAGAGACACGAGGGTCTCAAATGGAGATTATATGGGGAGATGATCGCAAAATACCTCAAATATGCGGGGGATGTGAGTACTCCTTTCTCTTCAAAATCGGCCGGCCGACGAAGAGAGTTCTTCCTTTAATTACCCTTGCAAAAAAGACAAACACCAATGAAGAAATTGCATTAGAACATGGTGAGTGTAGCATCAATCCTTAAAAGATATGAGCATGTAAACATATGTGAGAACACACCTTAAGGGTGGTTGCCCCTTAAACCCCTATGCAAAAAGGGTATGGGAGATGATATGAATGATATGAAAAAATATGAATAAAAAATAGGGGGAAAGAGTGCAAGAGTGCACTAAGGAGATCTCAATATGATAGTTGAGAAAAATCAATGAAAACAATGATATATGATGCATGATCTATAACAATAATGATAATGAAGATAAGAAGATTAATGAAGGGAAGATAAGATAAAAAAAATCTTTTTTGTGGTTCCTTGGCTTGAATGCTCGATGGGGAGAAAGGCTTCAAAGGATGAAGCTTGATGTGAAGAAGCCTTCCCTTAGCCAAGCACCTTCGGTTCCTGTAAAAAGAAAAGAAGACAACAGAAGAAAAAAGAAGAAACAGAAGAAGAAGAAGAAGAATAAGAAGAAGAAGCAGGAGGATACGGAAGAAGAAGAAGAAGAATAAGAAGAAGAAGCAGAAACAGAAGGAGACACGTAGAAGACAGAAGAAAAAGGGGAAAGAAAAAAAAAAGAACGCAGGGGAGAATAAAAATTATCGGAACCAACCCCTTAACAGAGGCGAGAGCCTCTATTAATAGGTTAGAAAAAGGTGATAAGAAGGGAAGAGATTAAAGGAGGAAAGGATAAGAACGGGCAAGAGCCCAACTGGGGAAAGATAAGAACGGGTAATGACCAAACAAAGTAGGACTCTTGGGGGAAAGGCTGCGTTCGTCCGGGGCACAAAAGTGAAACACGCCCTTGGTCAGGGCGTCAATTCAAAAATGGACGACCTACCAGTGGGCGTTTCTTTAAAACACGCCCTGCACAAGGGCGTTTATTTCAAAACCATTTTTAGAAATAAAAACTCCCCATATTTGAAAAATATAAAACACGCCGTAATCAAAGACATTTTTTTAAAAAAGCGCCCCTTGGAAGGGCGTTAATTTCAAGAGCTCAAATGGGGAAATCGGTCAAACCAAAAGAATTAACGCCCTGAGGAGAGGTCGTCCTTTCTTTAAGAAACGCCCTAGGTTAAGTCATGTTTTGAAGAAAACACGCCCTTACCCAGGTCGTGAATTTAGAAAATTCATAAAATAGATAAAATGGGGGAGAAATAGATAAAATGGGAGAAAACGCCCTAGACAAAGTCGTGTTTCAAAAACACGCCTCTGATGAGGGCGTGAATTCAAAAAAAAATAGAGATAAATGCCCAGAAAATTCAGAAAAAATTGGAAAAAGGAGATAAATGGGGAAAATAGGAGAAATTCAAGAAAAGTGGGAAAACCACTCAAACAAGCTGATTTGAGGGTCAAATGGGGCATCGCAGAGCGATATGAAATATACTCAAAATAATGTCAATTTTGGCGTGTCTACAGCTGCCCCGCCTTGGCGTCTGCTTTGCAAGGGAGCGTAGCAAACTGAAAAGTAGATGCCAAGGTGTGATGAGACACGCAATCAACATCACTTGATGAGAATCAAATCAAAACCACGAGATGAAGCAAATCTCGGGAAATTCAAGGAAATCAACAATGTTTGGATAAAAGGGGAGATGCGCACGCGGTGCACGAAGGAGATAAAATAAATGATCAACTTCCAACGCGGTGGAAGTACCCCAGGTCACAAACCTGTAGGTTTCACCATTGGGGAGCGGTTACCAGCCAGTGGACGTGCTGCAGCCAAGGTGGATCAAAGGAAAGGAGATTAAAAATAAGATGATAAAAATCCAAACAAGGAGCTTTCGAGAAAATCACCCAAAACAGCGACAAAACGAACTGAGGATCCAATTCGGCAAGGAAAATCTCATATCGAGAAAGATTAAGATCAACTTCAACCCTCAACATCAGCTTATCAAAATGATTTTTCAACAATTGCTTCAAAGTCCTACATGAATGCATGCTGGGCTAAAGGGAAAAATAACAAATGAAAATATAATATAATCAAGGATAATATTGTTAAACTGCCCAGACTGGGTCAAGAAACCAATTCTGCGAGCTGATACTAAGCCGAAGCCCGTTTATCCACGCACCAACTCGTAAAAAGGGAACCATCGTCCCCAGTCTTGGACGGCTCAACGACCTATCCGTGTGACTAAGACTTCTGGAATCGTCATTATTTTTGATGAAGGGGAACTCAAATCCCAGATTTTACCAAAGCCACAAGGTCCTTGATATAATCTAGTAACATATGTAACATATAGTAAAATGCATACAGGGAGATGGTGATAGCAATAGGCATGGGAACTGAGAATGAGCTGCAAGCACCGTGGGACTTGGATGATGATGCCCAGCCGGCGGGACCAAGAGCTTCTTCCTGCGCTCAAAATTTCATTAGCCAAGATATAAAAGATAACAAACAATAAATGAGGCATTTAAGCATAGCAATCATCAAAGCATCAATTATAGCATGTATATGGCATGAATAGCATAAGTCAAATCATAGCATTGTTTGTTGTTTTATCATGAGGAGACAATCTGGCTAATCAAGATTTGGAGATGAATGATCAAGATCTGATATAATGCCCATCGGTGGAGTGATCAGATGAAATTAGCAGGAGTTGATTAAAAAAGATTTGGAGATGAATAATCATGAGATCAGAATGATATAGGGAGATGATAATCAAAATGCCCAGGGTGGCATGTTATGAAAATATCGGGGAAGAATCAATAGATTGATAGCAATAAGTAGAGAGAGGACCCATCCCGTGTTTTTGGTCTCTGCAAAGCTGTTCCTGCAAAACACCATCAGAAAATACAATGCAATTTTTGGATTTTGGAATATGCAAATTTTTATGAGTTTTGAAAAATTATATGAATTTTTATGGAGATTTTAGAAATATTCAAATTTTTATGGAGATTTTGGAAATATTCAAATTTTTGTGGAGATTTTAGAAATATTCAAATTTTTGTGGAGATTTTAGAAATATTCAAATTTTTGTGGAGATTTTAGAAATATTCAAATTTTTGTGGAGATTTTGGCTTAGACTTAGTTAATGCAGCATCAAAGGGTGTTTTAAATCACTGACTAGGGGTCCTTGTTCCTTCCCTTTTCGCTAAAAACTGCCCAAAGCTGGACGTGCATTGAAAGTGGCATCCTATAACCGACCGTCTTTGATCAACGGTGCCCCTACCAAGGCCATACCTGAGAAACGTTCGGTCTTGGAGGGAGAAGAGAAGAATAATTGAGGATAAACTTTGTGCAGGATGGGAGATATCGGGACTTGAATTCCTTCCAAGGTGTTAACCCTCAAAGAGGTAGTCTGTTGTGCCGGGACTTTGTGCCTTTGATTTTTAGACCCTTGACATGCATACGACCAGGGTTTTCCCTGCGGGGACTTTGCCCTCTTGACATGCCATAATTCATGATTTGCTTTTATCAAAATTTGACTTGATTTTCATAATTGCCCTTTTGGCGAAATGTATATCATGAAAACTTATTTAATTTGGGTCAAGACTGCCCCTATTTGAGACTCCTCTCGTATTGGGGATTACCAAGGTTGGTCATCTCATCCGTCAACCTCTTGCACCTGCATTCGGCCGAGTAAAGAAGAGAAAAGACTTTCAGATATACTCATGGCATGGCCAAGGTAGCAACGGTGTTTAACCAAAGGAGCCGGCTAAGGACGCCGTGAAGTGTGTGGAATGCCCAGCTAAGGGTTACTCTTAACAAGCGGGGAAAGAATGTTGAATTCCCAACACGGGTTTTTATTAACCAGAGGTGCTGCAAAAAAAATAAGCCTAAAGGACTCTTTTGAGAATGATTTCAATTAAACAAAAGCTTAAGATAAAGGTTTAAAACACCACTCTTAATCTCGTTAAGAAGCACTTGATTTTGAAAATCATGCGTGAAGTAATGAGAAAATGATATCATTAAAATGCGTACTTACGTCAATATGTTACCTTGCAACCTTTGTAGAAGTAGCTGTCAGAGGCGAGGTTGATCCTCATGGGATTTGTCCTCTTTGACAGTCAAAAGGATTGGAAGCAAAAGATTTTGGGAGTGGCTTAACAAGAATGAGTGGTGCTCAAACCAGACTCAGATGAATAAGGAGAAAAGGAAAAGAGGCGAGGGCTAGAACTCCCTCACTAAGGCGCGGAGACCCTGATCACATGGAACAGTCTACAGAAGAAGCGGAAAATCAAGAAGAGGGGTGAGGACTAAAGCCTCGGAAGCAATGGGAGAAAGGGCAGATGCCCAAGGCAGTGGATGTGGAAGAAGTTGGGTCAGACCCAGAATTAGGAGGAACCAGAAGAAGAAATTGGTAGATGGAAAGAGGTGGATCCGGAGGGTCCGGAGGCAGAGGAGGAGAATCATGATAGGAGGAATCCGGAGGCTCCGGAGGGATAACGAAAGAAGGGACGCGATGTCCTGGGAAGAAATAGAGAAAAAGATAATGAAAAAGGAGGAAGAAAATGAAGGATGTGATATCCCGGAGGAGCAGAAAGATGAATCGGAAGAAAGATGGAAGGTCCGGAGGTTCCGGAGGAAGAGGATGGAAAGGGGCGCGATGCCCAGGGAGAGAAAAATCCGGAGGTTCCGGAGGAATGAAATCAGAAAGGAGAAGGTGGAAAGGGGCGTCGTGCCCGAGAGAAAAGTCCGGAGGTTCCGGAGGAAGCAAATAAAGAAGGTGGAGAGGGGCGTCGTGCCCAAAGGGAAAATCCGGAGGTTCCGGAGGAATAAGGTGGAAAGGGGCGCGATGCCCTGGGAGAAAGTCCGGAGGTTCCGGAAGAATAAGGTGGAAAGGGGCGCGATGCCCTGGGAGAAAGTCCGGAGGTTCCGGAAGAATAAGGTGGAAAGGGGCGCGATGCCCTGGGAAAAGGTCCGGAGGTTTCGGAAGAATAAGGTGGAAAAGGGCGCGATGCCCGGGGGAGAGGTAAAGAGAATCGGAGGGAGAATTCGGAGGTTCCGGAGGAATAAAATCAGGAAGGGAATGAGAATCCGGAGGTTCCGGAGGAATAAGAGAATGGAAGGGGGCGTCGTGCCCGAGGAAAAGGTCTGGAGGAATAGAAAGAATAAAGTGGAAAGGGGCGCTGTGCCCCGGGAAAAAGTGGAGAAAATCAAGTGGAGAATCTGGAGGTTCCGGAGGAATGAGATGGAAAAGGGCGTCATGCCCGATTAAAGTGGATGAAGATGAACAAGATGAGAATCGCGGAATGTCCGGCGGTGCCGGAAGACGGGGGAGATACGGGTTTGGAAACCCGGGAATTAGGAGGTGCAAATGCATGCAAAATGATGGATGTGATGTGTGGAATGAATGGAATGAATGAATGAATGAAAAATGCATGAAATTTAAAGAAGATGAACAATATGAAGGGTGAGAGGGGGAGATCCTCCTCTTTTCCCTTGGAGTGGCCCATGAAGAAAAGGTGATGAAAATAGATGAATAGAAGATGGAACAAATAGGAGATGGCTCCTTAGCGCCAAGATAACTGCCCCTCCACGGCAGTGAACATGTACGACCAATTGGCCTAATAAAAAAAACTTCAATAGTAAAAGACAACTCCCTTGGAAAGTAAAGATCAATAATGTGGGGGAGTTGTAGAGTTGGAACGGGAAGCATTGAGTTGCCCATTGAATGTGGTGTATATGGAGTGTTAAGCAAATAGGGCAATCGCCCCTTGTATGGAATAATGAATTCTGGATTGGAAAGTTTGAACAAGGGGTGCCCTGCCCGGCCCTCAAATGGCGTCAACGCTTGGCATTCTCTGAGCAATGGCGGCGACTTGGCCTCTTCAATCGTGCTCGGCACAATAACCCGGATTTGCATCCGAAAAATGAATTCTTGAATCTTGAATGGCACAGTCGTGGCCGAAGTCTTCTTGCCCGGCTTTTGATCGTCTTCGGCACGAGTACTTGTAGCAGCGCTCCCCTTCCGAGTAGTAAAGGGAGGTGAGGCGGAGGCGGAAGGCTCCGTGGATGATGGAGGTATAACGGGAGGTATTGGCAAACGAGTGAGTGGAGGCGGAGGTTCAAACACGTCGAGCTTCTCCCTTTGCTCGGAAGCAGTCGGGGTTGGCTCGAGTGCAAAAAGGGGTGGATCCTGCTCAGGATTAGCCATGGGTAAAGGCGAAAGGCTATGTGGTGGAGGTATAGGCAAAATGGGTTTTGGGGTTAAAGGCATAATGGAGGGTAATGGTGGTGAAATTGGGGAAGTGGAGGCCGAGGTGGAGGCTAATGGGAGGCTGATTGGGGAAGGTTTAATGATGGGTTCGACGGAGGCTAATGGTGTGGAGGTAGATGGCTTAACGAGTGGAGGTTTAATGGTGGAAGGCTTGGGGGAGGCCAGTGTTGCGTGGGTTAATGGTGTAATAGGAGGAGGTGTAATGTATGCGGTGTCAAGGATAGGAGGAGACTTACAATGTGCCGGTGTGGGTGATTGAAGTATCGACCCATCATCGTAACACCAATTAGTCTCATAAATAGGGATTGGATCGGGGATGGTTTCATCCTGAGCAGGAGGTTCATCGAATGAAAATGGGGAAAGCGGAAAGTTAAGGAAACTCGGAAGGGGTGCCTGCGGAGCTTCATCATCATCGTATACTGCCTCAGATTCTTCAATTGCCGGCTCTTCCTCGCTTGGAATGCCGAAGTCATAATCGTCCATCCTGTCTTTCCATTCATTCTCCATCATTGTAATCTCGTCCAAAGCGGCATGGAGAGGATTGACTGGAGTAGGAGGAGCTGTGACCCTCTTTATTTGTTCCTCTATCAAAATAATCTTATCAAGCAGAGATTGTTGGAGGGGTGTGACTTGAACAACCGAGGGCTGGCAGGGCATTGAAGGAGGAGGGGCCGCATAAAAAGGCCGTGGAGGGGAGTTGACGGGATGACCCGTAAAAGAACCCGGATGGGCCAGATTACAAGGAATATAAGGGCCTCGGGGCCGTGATGGAGGAGGAATAGAAGGAGGCGGGTGATGGGCCACCCGAGTAGAATGAACAGGAGGAGATGGGTAATGGGCTACCCGATCAGGATTGGAAGGAAGAGGGGGGTGATGGGCCACCCGTGTAGAATTGGAGGGAGATGGGTGATGGGCCACCCGAATAGAATTAGAAGGAGATGGGTGATGGGCCACCCGAATAGAATTGGAAGGAGGGGGTGATGAATGAGATGCACCCTCAACGGCAGCCTTAAGGGCTTGGATCTGTTGAGGAGTGAGATGATCTAATGCATGGATGATTCGGGAGACCTTCTCGTCATTGGGAGGAGACGGTCCCGAGGGAATAGTGGCCCGAAATTGAGTAGGAGGACCATGAGAATGGACATTGCCTATGGGTCGGGCATGACCATAAGAATGAGGACGTGGCCCTTTGAAAGAATGGTGAGAATTTTGATGAACATGTTGAAATTGAGGATCATAAGATGTGCATGGACGATCATCCTCATGAGCATTATTTGAATTGAACATGTTGTTTTGTCTATCAAAGTAAGCCATTATGCAATCCAAGTAATGTGCAAACAATTTGCAAAGAAACACACAAGTTGGAATGGTTACCTTGATTTTTATTTGTTTAAACCTTGGTGAATTAATGATTTTTAGCAAAGTTTTGAATGATTCACACAAGGGGGGGGTGAGCCTAGTTTCAAATGAGATTTGAACTCCAATGCCAACTAGGAACCCTCTCTCACCACGTATAGGCCGACTAACTCGGGACTTCAAAAGGGTACAACCTGCCCGGCGTCCGTGAGGGAATCCACAGGTGCGGGGACTTACGGAGGCTTGGAAAAGGGATTTCCAGTCCAAAGAGACGGAATGCTCAATGGAGGGTCATCCCGATTCCAAGAGGGTGTGTGGATCCTAATGAAGAGGAGGGGGCCTCCCAAACCAAATGCAAAGAATGAATGCAACAGGGTAAATAAGCCAAACAGCACAATATGATCAATCAATATAGGCATGAATCATGATAAACCCACAGTAAAAACACGCCCTGGCTGGGGGCGCTACTAAACAAAGACACGACGATGTGACTGTCATGAATAAACGTGAGGGGCCCAGGGGCAGGGTAAAACGCGCCTTAGGGTGAGGCGCTATCAATAAACGGACGCCTTGTTTAACGGGCGTCAAATCAAGAGAAACGCCCTGATGTGGGGCGCTAATCAAGTAAAAGACGCCCTGGAGAAGGGCGTGAATTCACAGGCAGCAATATAAAGCAGGAAAACCCAGAAGTACGCTGGAAAATGCCCTGTCAGAGGGCGTAAAATATTCAGAAGACGCCCTTGGTTAGGGCATTAAATCAATAAAAACGCCTCTTCCAGAGGCGTGAATTCACTTTCTCCAGGAAACCTTCACGGCCAGCAATATTAACACTCAATCACAGCATCATGGCAATCAATAAAATAAGCATGCTCATCAAGAATTTTAGATAAGTGAAATTTTTAAAGAAAAATCAACAAACTGACCAATCACTTAGGGGAGAGTGTAAAACCAATGGAGGGTGCCCGAGGGGCACAAAAGGGAGACGCACCGAGGGTGCAATAGGGGAGACGGCACGCGCGGGTGCCTAAGGGGAAAGGGGTAATGAAAGAAGAACACAAAGGGTCCCACCGTGATCGCCAATTTGTAGATTCTAAGAAATCCACTTAGAAATAAAATGGATAATAAAGCTAAAAAAAAGTATGTGAAGAGGGGGAGAAAAGGGGAGCATGCGTAGGATGCTAAGGGGAATGTGATCGCCAGAGACGCGAGGGCCTCAAAGATATAACAAATAATAAAAGGGAGGGATCGTGAAAAATACCTTAAAAGCGCGGGATTGTGAGTGCTTTCCTTTCTCTTCCGATCGGCCGGCCGATGAAGAGAGTTCTTCTTTTTTGATTACCCTTGTAAAGATCAAAGACAACAACCAATAAAAATAGGAATTAGAACCAAGGTGAGTGTAGCATCAAATTCATAATAAAGATGAACATGAAAATCATGTATAAGAACACACCTTGTGGGTGTTGGCCCTTAAACCCCTATGCAAAAGGGTATGGGAGATATGATGATTGATATGCAAATAGGGAGGTGTGCAAGTGTTGCACTAAGGAGATCTCAACATGGAGATAAAAAGAAATAAAAGGAAGAGATGGAATAATGATGCATGCAATTAACTAAAGAAAAATAAGAGATAAGAGGGGAAAGCTTAGTGGTTTCTCCAATTGGCTTCAAGATCTTCAATAGAGGAAGAAGAGGATGTAGAATTCCATGGATGTAGAGGCTCCAAATCTTCAATAGAGGAAGAAGAACTCCATGGATGAAGCTTTTAGGTGCATGGGAGTCTTCCTCCTTGAGCCTTTGGTCCGGCAGCACCTCCCCTTGAATTGATCTTGATCTCTTAACACAAGGGAGAGAGGAGTCCTATTTATAGGGTTGAAATTCGAAATTAATTCCAAGGGAAATTAGGAAAACATGTTTTAGTGGGATTTGGAATGAGATAAACATTAGGCAAGTGTCCCTTCAACCTTGGAAAGTCATAGGAACCCTTTCCTAAGTGGAAAAAGAGATTAAATGAGGAAAGGAAGTGAAATTCAGAATTAAATCAAGAGAAAATAAGAAAACATGTTTTAGTTGGAATTTGGAAGAGATAAGCATTAGGCAAGTGTCCCTTCAACCTTGGAAAGTCATAGGAACCCTTTCCCAAGTGAAAAAGGAGGTTAAATGAGGAAAGAAGGGAAATTCGGAATTAATTCCATAAAAAATTAGAAAACTTAGTTTTGGTAGGATGGAAAGGGGGATCCTTCCTCCAAGTGTCCTTTCAATATTAGGAAGCCATAGGAACTCTTTCCCAAGTGAAAAAGGAGTGTAAGTGAGGAAAGGAAGGGGTGCTTCTGGAGTTCGGAATTGAACAAGAATTGACGACCGAACAGACGGTCGCTAATTAAAGAAATGACGCCCCCTGACGGGGCGTTACTTAAATGACGCCCGGGTCCCTTCCCCCATTTGATTTAAGGCCCGAAAAAATGGAGAAATGGCTCAGAAAAAACTGGAGAAAAATGGAAAAACATGTGGAAAGCTTGGGGAAGTTGGATATTCAATAAAAAGGAGGAAAATCACTCAAATAAGTCGATTTGAGGGTCAAATGGGGCATCACAGTGCGATAGAAGATATGCTCAAAATGATGTCAATTTTAGTGTGTCTACACTCGTCAAGAAGGGCTTCCTCCGCATTAGCAAAAGCCCATGTGCCGTCCCGGCCCTCCTCACACCCAAAAAAGACGGAACTTGGCACATGTGTGTGGATAGCCGGGCCATCAACAAAATCACGGTCAAATATAGGTTTCCGATCCCTTGTCTAGATGACATGCTAGACATGCTTACTGGAGCCACCATCTTCTCTAAGATCGATCTCAAAAGTGGCTACTGCCAAGTTCACATTAGGCCCGGGGACAAGTGGAAAACCGCCTTTAAAACTAACGACGGTCTCTATGAATGGCTTGTCATGCCTTTCGGCCTTTCCAATGCACCTAGCACATTCATGCGCCTCATGACCGAGGTCCTCCGGCCCATCATTGGCATCTTCCTTGTCGTCTACTTTGATGACATTCTCATATATAGCCAAACCAAGGAAGCCCACCTAGATCATCTCAAACAAGTTTGCACCGTTCTTAGGAAAGAAAATATCTTTGCCAATCCCGGGAAGTGTCATTTCTTGACCAATCAACTAGCCTTCCTAGGATTTATTGTCTCATCCCAAGGGATATCCATGGACCCCGAGAAGGTCCAAGCCATTCTTGAGTGGCTCGAGCCCAAGACCCTCCATGAGACCCGAAGCTTTCACGGGCTAGCCACTTTCTATAGGAGATTCATCCGTGGGTTTAGCACTATCACCGCTCCTATCACGGATTGCCTCAAGAAGGGCACTTTTATGTGGACTAGGGCAGCCTCCAAATCATTCCTAGAGCTTAAAGAAAAGATGACCCAAGCCCCGGTCTTGTGTCTACCCGACTTCTCAAAGGTCTTCGAGGTCACTTGTGATGCATCCGGGGTAGGGATTGGAGGCATTCTTAGCCAAGAGGGTCACCCAGTAGCCTATTTTAGTGAGAAACTTTGTGAGGCTAGGACTAGGTACTCCACATATGACAAAGAGCTTTACGCTGTGGTTCAATCCCTTCGGCATTAGAGGCACTATCTCCTCCCCAAGGAGTTTGTGATCTTCTCGAACCACGAGGCCTTGAAGTACCTCAACACCCAACAAAAGCTCAATGCCCACCATGCCCGTTGGGTAGAATACATTCAAGCCTGTACCTTTTTCCTCAAGTACAAGATGGGTAGTGAGAATCGCGCCGCTGATGCACTTAGTAGGCGGGTAGCCTTACTTTCCACTATCCAGGTGGAAGTCACCGGGTTTGAGAGAATCAAAGGGGAATACCCAAATTGCCCCGACTTTGGGACTCACTACAACACCCTCTCCACTCAGCCCCACAAGGAACATGAGGGATTCATACTCCAAGAGGGGTATCTTTTCAAGGGAGCTAGGCTATGCATACCCCGAACTTCACTTCGGGACTTCTTAGTTTGGGAGTTACACAGTGGTGGCCTAGCTGGTCACTTTGGGGTCCAAAAGACCATAGAGCTAATTGAGAGGTAATTCCATTGGCCCAGTCTCAAGAAGGATGTGGCCCACATTGTGGGACAATGTCGCATTTGTGCCTCAGCAAAACAAGTGAGGCAAAACACTGGGCTTTACACACCCCTACCCATCCCAGACCGACCTTAGGAGGATTTGAGCATGGACTTTATCCTTGGCCTACCTAGGACCTTACGCAAACATGATTCCATCTTTGTCGTTGTTGACAGGTTCTCTAGGTTGGCCCACTTTATCCCATGTGCCAAGACTTCGGATGCTTCTAGGGTCGCCCGATTGTTCTTTGATGAGGTGGTCCGACTCCATGGACTACCTAAAACTATTGTGTCTGACCGAGATGTGAAATTCACTAGTTGCTTTTGGAAAACTCTCTGGCATTTGATGGGAACCCTCCTCAAATTCTCCACCGCTTACCATCCTCAAACCGATGGCCAGACTGAGGTCGTCAATCGAAGCCTTGGGAACTTGCTCCATTGTCTAGTAGGGGACCACCCTGGGAATTGGGATGTCCTCTTATCTCAGGCCGAGTTTGCCTACAATGATTCCGTCAATAGGTCCATAGGCAAGAGTCCATTTGAGGTAGTACATGGTTATAGGCCTAGAAAACCCTCAGATCTTATTCCCCTTCCCCCACATGCTAGAGTGTCAGTCTCAGCTGAGTCATTTTCACAGCATATCAAAGAGTTGCATGATGACATCCGCAAGCATATAGGGAAAAGTAATGAGGCTTACAAAAGGCGGGCAGATGCTCATCGGCGCCACTGCGAGTTCCAAGTGGGAGACTCGGTGATGGTGAGGACAGAGCGGCTCCTTTCGGGGCCTGCCTCCAAGTTGAGGGCACGAGGGTCGGGACCCTTTCGAATTCTGAGACGACTAGGTAGTAACGCTTATGAGCTGGACCTACCTAAGGGTTTTGGGGTACACCCTACTTTCAATGTGGCAGACCTGGTACCCTACAAGGGCCCCGTGGTGGAACCTAGTGAGGAGCTTGAGCCTTTACCCTCCCTTGAGAGAGACACCGACGGTGTGACTCTACCTCCTAGCTTGAGAGGCCGACGTGAGCAAGTGGAGGCAATACTGGATGAGCGGAGTACCATTACCTGGAACAGGGTATACCAGCGTTACCTAGTGAGGTGGAAGGGCCGTCCCCCGACCGAGGACACTTGGGTGAGCCGGGAAGACTTGCTGCTCCTTGACCCGGACATTTTGGAGCACAACCACAGTCAGGCGGACCCATACTCAACGGGGTCGAGTTCTCCCTACCCTGGGGGATTTGATGAGGGCATCTCACAGCGCTAACTTTGGCTCGGATCGCCTACATCATTTGGATGAAGCCCGGCTATGTGTTCACATGTTATTTTCCTTTTCATTGAGTCATATCTTATGTACTTTCCTTTATTGAGTCATGTTATCTTAGTCATTTCCCTTGTTATGCTTATTTGGGTCCAAGTACCTTAGTTATGGGCCCATAGGAGTGAGTCTAGGATATGCTTGGTCTTTTGTCTAATTGTCAAGGGTACTTTGGTCATGTAAAAAATGGATGCCTATATATAGGCCCCATCTCTCCTCATGTACTCAACTTTTGATGGATCAATTTGAACAGAAGCATTTCCTAAATCTTACTCCCCTGCACTAAATTTCTCTTCTCTCTTTCTCTCTCATTATCTCTCTCTCTCTCTCTCTCCTCAAGGAAGGGGGCGAACCCCTCTCTCTCCCCCCCTTCTCCCACCTACCACCTACCCCCCCTCCCTCATTAAGGACCTCCCCAACCACCCACCACCCCAATAACTCCACCCCAACCCCAAGATAGCCTCCACCAATCCAAACCCCACCACCCAACCACCAACTACTCCCTCCACTTCCCTAAGCACCTCACCACCTCCCCAAGGCTGAAGGAGCTTCTCCCAAGGCCAAATTTGAATCTCCCTCCCATCTCACAACCCCCATACCAAGTCTTGGTTGCCCAAACCAGCCCCCTACCCAGCCCAAGTTCGCCCCCCCCCCATTCCCCTCTCCATTGCTCACCTTGTGCAGCCCTCTCCCATCCCCTACCCACACCAGCCACTCTAGCTCCCTTCAACCATCCACCCCTTGATTCCCCACTCTCCCAACAGCCCACCATCGACCCCCACCCCTTCTCACAGCCTTCAGCCACCCCAATCCCCTGCCCTACCATCACCACCCCTTCACCCATATCTTCTCATGTTTGCAGATTCAGTCCCGGGTTGCTGACAGCAGAGTAGCAGCGGGTTGCAGAGAGCACCACGTCGTCACCTAGGGGCTTGTGGTGGCATATCATACATCGGTGGAAGCGTCTGCGAGTCAGCTTTCCATCGGTGGTGGTCTCGCATCCGTCCAAGCTCGGAGCTGATCATAGGAGCCGTTCTCGCCGGACTGCGCTTCCCGACTCCGGCTCATGACCTGAAGCTGAGATCAGAGGCTACCACGGCCAGCTCGGGGAAGATCTGGGCGCCATCTTCAGAGAGAAGGAACTAAGACCAGTCCTCTTTCAGTACGAGGAAGAAGGAAGTCAATCGCCCACCCGAGCCCTCAGTTCCAATTTTTCTCGTCAAAGTGCGCAGGCTGCTCCCTGCTGTTTCAGGTTGGACCACTACCCAGTCTTATGATCATAAGTTTCTCCTCCGACCTCCTTTTGGAGCCCCGTCAGTTCCTGCGCGAAGCTGTTCCAGCCACGGTCGCGTCAACATCAATTTCGTCTCAATCGGAGTTCGGTAGCATCCGTAGCATCATCTGCAACCGACGTCATCAGTTCTGCACCAGACAGAGACAGAACCAATCAGTCGGGTTCCAGGCTCTGCCCCGGCCAGCAACGACTTCACAAGAATTACCCAAAATTCAAGCGTCATCCCAGGCCAGTGTAAAAAGTTTTGGCACTGGTTTCGACGGATTCTGAGCTCCGCTGAGCCCGTGGCGGCACCATCATCAGCAACCTATCCTGCTGTTCCTGAAGCTAGCAGAATCGGCGCAACTCGGCGAGTTGGTTTTCTCTTTTAGTTTCCCCACTCCGCCTGGCCGGCTTACAGCCCCTCCCTGTGTGGATGTAGTGTTTGACTGTAGCTCATTAACCCAACCCCTTATTCCACCCTCCTGCGTGAGGAGTAGTGTTGTACATTATATACTTTCAGGTCAAGCGGCATCGGCGCGGTGTGCGGGTGCGTACCCACACCTCCCCGCTTGCCCTTGTCTTCGGCCGGGATCGGTGTCTTCACACCAATCAGGTGAGTGACTGGTCCCTACCTAGTTGTTCCATGCTTTGCTAGTTTTGTATTGTTTCTTATGCCCGTCGGTCGGTAAGAGAGTGCTCGGACCCGTAATTGCTCGATTAGTGTTCCCACCGCGGATTGTGAGTGAGAGCCACCCAACCCCACGCCCCGGCGTGCCATCTGCCCATGAAATTGGGAATTCCTAGACCCTTAGGGGTCAGCCTAGGCCCACCTAGTCTTTAGAATATTTGGGTCCCACCTCGGACCCTCGCCATCATCTTCCGGCCCCACCGGGTGATCGTATGAGCCGCGCGAGTGAGCCGCTATCGTGAGTCTGTTGAAAGTACTTGTATGCTTGTGGATCTAAGTCCTAGGTTCAACCAATCATCCATTTGCATCTTTGGGCTGTGCCACATCAAGTCGACATACTTGCTGCCCTATATATTAAGGAGATGGTTAGATTCCATGGAGTTCCCGTCTCGATCGTATCTGACCGAGACCCGCGCTTCACCTCTCATTTCTGGAAGAGTCTACAACACTCTCTCGGGACGAAACTCAACTACAGTACTGCTTTCCATCCCCAGACAGATGGACAGATCGAGAGGACAAATCAAGTTGTGGAAGATATGTTGAGAGCATGCATTATAGACTTCAGCGGAAGCTGGCATGACCACTTACCACTAGCCGAATTTGCATATAATAACAGCTATCAAGCCAGTATACAAATGGCACCTTTTGAGGCATTATATGACAGGAGTTGCCGATCTCCTATATGCTAGGATGAAGTCGGTGAAAGATAAATTTTAGGCCCAGACATGGTAAGAGATTCCACCGAGAAGATACATCTCATTAGAGAAAGGTTAAAGATAACACAGTCCAGGCAGAAATCTTATGCTGATAACAGAAGGCGAGACCTGGAATTTCAAGTTGGAGATCATGTTTTCCTCAAGGTATCTCCCGGCCGAGGTATTAGAAGATTCGGTGTTAAGGGCAAACTAACACCAAGGTTTATTGGTCCATTCGAAGTAATGGAAAGAGTAGGCGAGGTGGCTTATCGCATTGCCCTACCTCCGCAACTGTCAGAAGTGCACAACGTGTTTCATGTTTCTATGCTGAAGAAATACGTGCACGATCATTTCCATGACATTGACCACAATGATTTAGTGGTACAGAAGGACCTTACTTACGAGTAGAAGCCAATGACGATCCTCGACCGAGAAGTTCGAGTTCTAAGGAACAAGACGATCCCTATGGTGAAAATCCAATGGAATCGATGCTTAGAATAAGAAGCTACATGGGAAACTGAAGAATATATGGAGAGGATATTTCCAGAGTTATTCTAATTGTAAGTACACTGCACCTTCCTCTTCCCGCATAGTACAGTTGAATTTAGGGACCAAATTCTTTTAAGTGGGGGAGGATGTAGCACCCCCGATAAAAACCATTGAGTAAATTTAAAATTTCTTCCTAAAAGAAATCATACTTGAAGGCCTTACATAAAGAACCCAACCTCATAAGGACTATAACATAAATATACAAGCCAACCTTACTTTATGCCATAAAAGAATCATGAAGGCTTTATGTAAAGAGCCAAACCTCCATCGGGACTAGCATGCAAATGTGCAATCCAACTTTATGCACAAGGGTGGTAGGAATCTTACATGGAAGGTATTGTACAAAGAAACAAACCATGAGAGGGTTATTATATAAATGTACAAGACAAACTTTAACACATGGGCCATGGGTTGTACGTAAGTGGTTTCCACCTTTTCCAACTTCCAAATTGAAGACCCCTTACCTGGGCGCCAATTTGACAATTGAAGACCATGTATGGAGGCGCCATGTTCAATAGGACCCCATCCCATTATAATATTAATATATATATGTACATCTTGAATGCTAACACGTGAATGTGGTAGGATTGTCTATAAATTAACGCCCTCTTGCAAGGGCGTCATTCTCATCGATAATGCCAGTTAAACTAATGACGCCCTCATGCAAGGCATCATTTACGTGAAATAGTACCACCTAGATTAATGAACAACCCTTTACAAGGGCGTCATTTAAACCTATGTTTCTAGAAGGTTGAGACACGAACAACCCATTTTAGCTGGCTAACACCAAGCCTACTCAGCAGGACCCACAAGGCATTAAACCAATGTCTTACGATTCTGATGCGAGACGAACACGCGACTTGGGACTCTAGCTCGCGATCATCCCTAGCGAGGGAAGACCTGGACCGTGCGTAGTTGAGAAACCGGCAGTGAGTCTCAGGTATCGGCCTTTCCGCGTTAACTCGGGTCGAGTCACTGGACGGTCACTAACTCTCGCTCTCGTAGCGGTGATAAAATGATAAGAAGCTAGATAATCTATCACTCATGCAGCGGCATATACAAAAATATACGAGTAAAGCAATGCCTACGAGGAGGGTAGCGAGTGTACCTCCACGCTTCGGGCGTGGGGAAGACGTTCCCGGCCAAGTACGGTAACTCCCGGTACAACGGTAAAAGTTAATTACAATAGTGAATTTTATCGCCCACTCCATGCAGGGAGGTAAAGGGCTACAAGTGGGGCCCGGGAGGACCGACCCTGGGTTGACGGGTAGCAATCTGGAGGTGCGTACGGCACGAACTCGGCCTACTGGTTTGACTCGGTCCTACGCCGATTCGGTACTGTTCCAACTCGGTGCTGACTCGCTAGACAGCAAGGCGCGATTTCCAAAGGAACGTCACCTTCCTGAGATCTTCCGGAGGCGCCGCTTGGCTGGGACGATGGTGGGATGTCCCTGATCGACTCTCTGAAGGGGCGGTCGCTGAAGTTGACCTTTGATATTTATTACTGAATTTTCTCCCGGATTGAGTTATGCTGGTTGAATTCGGATCTGCTCTACACACTTTCGCAAAAAGAATTCCTACGACCCGATCCGATGTCGGATTGATGCACAAGAGTTACCCATGGATAGAGGACTCAGAGATCTACAACATATATTTTTGGTGGCTCCATCCACAAAATGGATTAAAAATAAAAATGACTGCAAACTGCCTTTTTTTCTGACCTGGACTGACAGACACACAGGGCAGAGATGGATCTACCTGAAACAGACCTTTGACCGAGGCGTAAATGATTTTTTTTCACCCAACAAACATTATGGTGGAAGCGGGTATACGTGAGGAACACTAGGAAATTTTTGTGGATTTTTTAAAATTTTCTAAGTGGGTGGAGAAATTGCAACAAGGCGACTCTGTCCCGTAGATCTACAAAAGGGCAGATTACTGAGAGGATAAACAAAAATATGGGAAAATTCTCAAATGGACTCCAAATGACACGAAATTTTAACTGGAGGTTAGGGGAGATGGAGAGAACAAACCCTCAAAATTAGGGCTCAATCAAATAACAAGAACCAGAGATACAATTTCGAAGAAGAGGTTCTGTCCTGATGGAGACAGAACTCCGATGACGATGGCGGCGGCGGGACGGCGGTGCGATGGCGACGGCGGCGACGGCGGCGGTAGAAATAGAATTCAGAGGGGCTAAGGAGAAGATAGAATGGCATAACACCCAAGATTTAGCAGAAATCCATCTGCAAGAGGGGGAGGGAGAGAGGAGGAGGGCACACCCTTCCTTGGTTCCAACCAAATTTCACAATTTTTTTTCTCTTCATTAATTTCTCTAATGACACTATACATGGGCTTATATAGAGAATGGCAAGGGGTGGGGGGCTGAGAATTTCGTGGGAAAGAGGCCATTTTCTTACCCCATGTGGTCAAAAACCCAAAGTAAATAAATTACATATGGAGGGGGCACTCCTTTGACTAGGTAGGTAAGGTAGGTGGCCTTCCTTTGACATTTTCAACCACTTGTCTCCCATGTGTCCAATTGACCATCTAGATGCCACCTAGGACTTTGACCAGCCCCACATGGACCCATATGACTTATGTGGACCAATGGGGAAGGAATGAGGGCCCCCTTACTGGACCTACTGACATTTTTCACAAAAACCCAAACAATCCAAGGGAATGACACATTGGCTTATAAAGCCTTACAATTGCACATATACTTTCCCAAGGATATAAAAGCAAACTAAAATGACACAAGTGCAAAAATAAAAGTCAGTGCTCGACGTCGATTCCCATCAACTCTCCCCAGGTGGGAGGAACTCGACCCCGTCGAGTAAGGGGTGCGGCTGCTCGAGTAGCTCCGGCGGATGTGTCACCGAACCTGGAAGCGCGGAGTACGCTCCACTCCAAGTAATCGACACCTGCTCATCCCGTATAGATTCGATATGCACACGCTACCATAGGAAGAGGCTAGAGGTGGACACTCCGGGGTGGGGTCACTCTCAAAGGAGGGAAGGCGGCTCGAAGACTCACTAGGTATCACCGCTTGTCCCTTATGTGACTAGATCCGATATGAAGTAGAACAGATCCCAAAAGTCTGACAAGTCTCGTATTCGAAAGGGACTAATAATGCGAGCGTACAAACTGACTCGACTCGATGTATGCACAGACACACAATGCACTCGACAAACAAACCGGACGAAACAAAGACTCATACATGACCCTAAACAAACCTAATGTTAGTCCGACCCGTACATGTGTGACGGCAGACCAGGACACCCGAATATGTGCCATGCATGCATGTTATGCAACCGGTGGTTGGTAGCATGGGAAACACCTAAACGTCCAAGTATGACCCAATCATGCATGGATGACCCTTTGGATTTGAGAGAATTGGGAGGGCTAGGAGAACCGGGTGTGGATGTATCGAGGTTGGGCTTGGTGGGTGTAGATGACCTGACCCGTGGGGTTGGGATGTGGTAGTGATCTCCCTCGAAGAAGTGGAGGAGATGTGGTGGGTCAAGGGATTCACTAAGGAAGGGGTCGAAGGGGTCGAAGGGGTCGAAGAATGTATGACCCCTTGTGGTGGGTTCCCACAAGTCACGGTCCCATATGTAGAAGTCTTGAAGGTGTGGATGGTCACCTTCATACATTGTGGCTGGTGGGATGGTGATCATAGGTAAGAAGTATGATTTGTAATACCTCGATAATTTTTATTGAGCCCAATGTATTTATTAAGCTTTTATTAACTTAAAATTGAATTTTTAGTGAATTAATGCTTGAATTTTGGATTTTTAATATTTAATTCCTTAGAAAATAGAATAGTAAAAATTCGACTACCTTATAAAAATCTGGACAAATGCTAATCAGGTTAAGGACGATGTAGTTAGCAACTTTGTCTTCTGTGATCGACCCAGCAAAAATCCGTAATTAGGGCTAATTAGTGGATTAAGCCTAAAAGTGCACACTTAGTTAACCTTTACCTAACCTCATCTTAAAACATCAAATTAGAGCTTAATACTCAACCAAATGAGCTCAAATCAGTGGCAAATGAAAGGCCACGATCTAAGGATCAATAGCCCTCTATCAATCGAACCAAAACCTAACCCTAGCACATGGTGGCGGCCGAGTTTTGTTGAAGTCAACCTTGCCGGCGTCGTTTTCAAACACCACCTTGCGTGGTCGATTTCTCCCAACTCCGAAGTCTCCAGAAGCTCTATGAGCTATCAAAATGAAGCTCTACGGGTCTATTTTCTTTTGGTGGCTGTGGTGTTCGCATTAGATTCAGATCTAGAAAGATCTTGGTCGTTTAGTGGAGGTGGGTCGGCAGCCATCGTCCTCCTTCCTCTCCTCTTTGTTCCATCGATTGAGGTAGGTTTCCTTAACCAAAACCTACACATGAATACATCAAATTGTTCCTCTCGACGAGATCTTTCCAATGATATAAGAAGCCCTAAATTTCATTAGGTATCCGAGGAGATATCGAGGTTTTTCTAAGGTGCTGTCTAGTTCGTTCTTCATTCTAGGGCTTTAAGTTCTCTCTTCGATTGAGGTAGGTTATAACAGCCAAACTCTGATTAATATACATGGATGTAAGCATCAGCATGCTATCTTTCATTTGGCGTAGAAAGCCTTAATTTTCATTGAGCATGTTTAGATAATTTTGGATCGAAGTAAGAGCATGTCTAGGCTTGATTTATGCAGTGTTCTTATGAGTCAAAGCATGATTTCGGGCTGATTTTGAGTTGTATATCTTGATCCCCATATAGCATATCATACATGGCTGGAATCAGCATCGAAGTAGCTTTCTTTTGATATAAGAAGCCCCAAATTTCGTTGTATATATTGAGAGAACCTTACGATTTAGTAGAAGCATGTCAAGAACTAGGTTTTCATGTGTTCATCATAGATAGGTTGTGATTCATTTGATTTCTGTTGAAATTCATGTTTCAAAACACTTGTATTTTGACCCTAGTATGTATATTAAGAACCCTAGAGCATGTGGTTAAGATCCCAACCCATTTAGACCCCAAATGGATGAGTTCTTGCGTTTTCCAGAAGCCACGTTCAGTTCTGGAAGTGCAGGGGTCGACCCATGGGGTCGACCCATGCTGCCCAGTGTGGGGGTCGACCCAATGGGTCGACCCATGCAGTGGGTCGACCCATCACCCAGGCAGGCTCCTGGAGTTCCAGGGGTCGACCCAATGTGTCGACCCATGCCTGGAATTTTTCCAGGGGTCGACCCACGTGCTGTATGACCCGGTAAGTTGTATTTTGACCCGAGGATCGATCCGGACCATTAGGGGATCGACCCATTCAACCTAGTCCAATTGAAAACTATATTTTTGAGGAACCAATGACCTATTCATGTAACCCTATGATTTCAATTGACAATGGTCCTTGCATTCAACCATAGTGTAAAAACATGCCGTTTATCATCTCCATTGCAACGCATTCAATGGTTAAATAGAAACCCACATAATTAGTGGTTAATTGTGTAACTAAATTTCTGTTAATGCATGCTATTTCACTCCTGTGCGAGCTTGTTCTTTACCTTATCATCTTGAATCAGCTTTTTGGCAAATTATCTTAATGCAAATGATAATAGATAATCTTTGGTATATTAACTTGGTAATTAGGATTAAATTGATTGTTAAGTTGCTGAATAGTCATTATTACCCCAGTAGAATGGATTGCTTACACACCTGAACGGTACACTGTCAGCCGTTCTTTGTTGACCTCGTGGACTAAGTTTTGGTCCAATTTTTGTAATGCGGCCCAAAGTGACCGTATAACTGAGTTTTTGTTTTAGTGAATCCAAGGACAAGTTAGTCCTTAAATCTCATGCTTGTGGCAGTAATTCCTCTGATTAAATTGGCCATTTAACTTGACTGAATGTCTAGACAATCGTGGGATCTTGGATCCAATAAATCAATGCCAACGCATCATAAGGGCCAGGTCTGGTCCTGGGGAGAGCGCCCGAAAGTTAGTGAGCCCATGGGATGTTAATGACATGGTGGGGCATTGCACCGAGTACTTGACTTGTGTAACGTCTATGACATAAAATCTTTTGTTACTTGTTACTTGATCGTGCTTGAATGATGTTTAAAATAACTGCTTGTTGGCCAATTCTCTATTACTATCTCCTGTTGTAAATTCTTGTACTTGTTATCTTGTTATCTCTTGTCATCATTATATTTCTTGACCTTGCAAGATCTTTGTATTACGCTGTTTTATTGTATCGTCTTTTATTTCTTTTATTTAGCATGGCATATGAAAAATGTAATTAACTTGTTAATCACGTACACTTGCCTGTTATTTCCTACTGAGCATCAGCTCATAGTTGTTGTTTCCCCCCTTTCCAGGCTATTCAGGTGATGATGTGCATACCGATGGGGAAGGGCATGAGTGATATCTTTTGAGTGTACCTGTTAGTAGATGCCGTGTTGGCATGGTTGTTTACCTCTAGTTATTTCCTTAGAGTTGTGTTAGCACTTATTTACTTTTGGAGTCAGTTATTGTATTAGAAATCAGATTGGAAGTCATGTTTGATCGTGTATTAGCAGTGTTGGTTCTTGTAATAATTTGGAATCATCTTGATCAATAGAATTACATCTTTCCTTAGCACTTGTGTAATTTTTTAGTTTAGTTTATTAATGTTATTTTTAGCTAGTCTCTAACTGTACGTCCCGATATTCCGCGTCGGGACGTGACATGATTCCTCCCTCGGACAAAAGGGTATAAAGTCGGGCTCGGCCGGCACGGGGAGGAATAAGAGAATCTCCGTGGTGACACAACCCATGGTGCACAAGGAGGTAATGGACCCTAAGGCCGGATGGGTGAAGCTAAGACTAGTGGGTTGGTCGAAGCTTCGGGCCAATGAGTGTGTCAACTTCCATTGCGAGTCTAATCCCACAACAAGGTCATCCAATGTATCAACATGGTGACTAGACCGAAAGGTAGTGTGGTAGGAGTTGACGGGCACTATTGGTAGTATAGAGTCCATGGATGGGTAAGGAGGTGGGACAAAGCCATCTTTAAGCCAACTAAGAAGCGGCTCGGCTATGTATAGCGTACCCGTTATAAACACGGGTGGCTCAGGCTTTGGTGTCTTCAAATAAGATGGTTCCGAATAAAGTTCGCAAGCAGAGGGTGGTGATGGAGCACTCACGGGTGGTGAAGAAGTGCGTGTCTTTTCCAACCAATCCCAAAACGTTTTCTCGATTTCCTCAAAGGAGCGGGTTGGAGTAGGGGCCTCGGGGTGGATTCGCTCATCGTCTCTCGGCGTGGGTGTGGACCTAGGCTCAACTATAGGTGGGACTTCCACTTGGTTGGAGGTGCTTGGGTGGGATTGGACGGGGAAGCCAAGGGGAGGTTGGTTGGAGGCGACTGGGCGGACCACTTGAGTGGGGTTGCTATGGAGGGCTTGGATGGAGGTGAAGGGGCGGGGTTGGGTGGAGGTGTGGCCCATTTGATTGTGGGTGAGTTGGTGGGAATGGCCAGTGGTATGACCCCCGTGGTTGGAGGTGGGTGGACGGGGAAGGTAGACTCTCCTAAGTGCTCTCTTCATATCCCACCATGACTCGATGGGCCTTAGCCTCCTATCTTCCCGAAAGTACTTGATGTCCCTCCATGTTTCGGCGGCTTCATAAAAAAGTCACCTTTTGGCAAAGTCGACTTGCGCGGGACCGGACATAAGATAACACTCAAAGTAGTCATCCATAACGGCTTCCCACTCTTAGTAGTCACTCGGGTTTTCGTAGCCATAGAAGTCTCGGGCTTCGGGCCTTTTGGGGTGGTTCGGGTGGTCCTTCCATTTTAGATAGTATCGCCACCATGCAGAAGATGCGGCCCCTTGGTCGTCCATGGGACACGGGGACACTAGTGAATGGACATGCAAACACGTGGAGACAAGACAAACCAACTAGACAATGGACTAAAGATGACCCTAAACGACAATGCAAGTTGGAATGCCGACTCGACTACCAACCTAGACACGACCAAGACTTGGTACGTGGCGGAGCTAACCGATCCGAAGATCACTCGCGCAAGTGTGCGGCCTTCCCGATAGGCGTATCCTAACGCTCGGACAACACCTTTTGATATACCGATTAATGGTATGCAAATGCAACCTAGACCGACTTAGACGATGACTAGACGTAAATGACACCCTTTTTTGTTGATTTTAGACACCCTAGACTCAACTGGCGCTCTGATACCAAACTGATGAGGGACGGACACGTGACCTGGGACTCTAGCTCGCGATCGTCCCTAGCGAGGGAAGACGTGGACCGTTCGCGGTTGAGAAACCGGCAGTGAGTCTCGGGTATCGGCCTTTCCGCGTTAACTCGGGTCGAGTCACGGGATGGTCACTCACTCTCGCTCTCGCAGCGGTGATAAAATGATAACAAGCTAGATAATCTATCACTCATGCAGCGGCATATACAAAAATATACGAGTAAAGCAATGCCTACGAGGAGGGTAGCGAGTGTACCTCCACGCTCCGGGCGCGGGGAAGACGTTACCAGCCAAGTACGGTAACTCCCGGTACAACGGTAAAAGTTAATTACAACAGTGAATTTTATCGCCCACACCACCAAGGAGGTAAAGGGCTACAAGTGGGGCCCGGGAGGACCGACCCTGGGTTGACGGGCAGCAATCTGGAGGTGCGTACGGCACGAACTCGGCCTGCTGGTTTGACTCGGTCCTACGCCGACTCGGTACTATTCCAACTCGGTGCTGACTCGCTAGATAGCAAGGCACAATTTCCAAAGGAACGTCGACTTCCTGAGATCTTCCGGAGGCGCCGTTTGGCTGGGACGATGGCGGGATGTCCCTGATCGACTCTCTGAAGGGGAGGTCGCTGAAGTTGACCTTTGATATTTATTACTGAATTTTCTCCCGGATTGAGTTGTGCTGGTTGAATTCAGATCTGCTCTGCACACCTTCACAAAAAGAATTCCTACGACTAGATCCGATGTCGGATTGATGCACAAGAGGTACCAATGGATAAAGGACTCAGAGATCTACCACATATAATTTTGGTGGCACCATCCACAAGACAGATTAAAAATAAAAATGACTGCAAACTGCCTTTTTTTCTGACCCGGACTGACAGACACACAGGGCAGAGATGGATCTACCTGAAACAGACCTTTGACCGAGGGATAATGATTTTTTTTGACTCAAAAAAAATTATGGTGGAAGGGGGTATACGTGAGGAACACTAGGAAAGTTTTGTGGATTTTTTAAAATTTTCTATGTGGGTGGGGAAATTGCAACAAGGTGACTCTGTCCCGTAAATCTGCAAAAGGGAAGATTACTAAGAGGACAAATAAAAATATGGGAAAATTATCAAATGGACTCCAAATGACACGAAATTTTAACTGGAGCTTAGGAGAGATGGACAGAACAAACCCTCAAAATTAGGGCTCAATCAGATAACAAGAACCATAGATAAAATTTTGGAGAAGAGGTTCTGTCCTGATGGAGACAGAACTCCGATGACGGTGGCGGCGGCGGCGGCGGCGGCGGCGGCGGTAGAAATAGAATTCCGAGGGGCTAAGGAGAAGATAGAAGGGCATCACACCCAAGATTTTGCAGAAATCCATCTGCAAGAGGGGGAGGGAGAGAGGAGGAGGGCACACCCTTCTTTGGTTCCAACCAAATTTCACAATTTTTTTTCTCTTCATTAATTTCTCTAATGACACTATACATGGGCCTATATAGAGAATGGCAAGGGGTAGGGGGCTGATAATTTCATGGGAAAGAGGCCATTTTCTTCCCCCATGTGGTCGAAAACCTAAAATAAATAAATTACATATGGAGGGGGCACTCCTTTGACTAGGTAGGTAAGGTAGGTGGCCTCCCTTTGACATTTTCAACCACTTATCTCCCATGTGTCCAATTGACCTTCTAGATGCCATCTAGGACTTTGACCAGCCCCACATGGACCCATATGGCTTATGTGGACCAACGGGGAAGGAGTGAGGGCCCCCTTGCTGGACCTACTGACATTTTACAAAAAAACCCAAACAATCCAAGGGAATGACACATTGGCTTATAAAGCCTTACAATTGCACATATACTTTCTCAAGGATATAAAAGCAAACTAAAAGGACACAAGTGCAAAAATAAAAGGTAGTGCTCGACGTCGATTCCCATCAGATTCCCTATAACTAATCACCTCCGTAGCATTGACAGAGGCTACTGCCGCAGTGCTGAAGGAGCGTCTTCTTCCCGAGTCTACGTCCTGCTGCAGCTTCTTTATTCTAAACCTCGTATCACACGTCAAAAGGTAGGTGTTCTCAAATTCTTGCCTAACTAGTAGCTAAATAGGTTAACTTATGCATGCTTAGAGTTAGATTAACTCATCATCCATGCTATATATATATATATATTACCTGGCTTTATCGTGATCAAGAAATAATACCATGCTATACATATTTATAATAGTTTGTTACACCTGTCGCATATGATTCTATACATACTGTTACCATGATTTTTATGAGTTTAAACTTAGTTTGTTAGCATGATTTTATGAGTTTTTGAACATATTTTATCACACTAGTTTACAGTCTTAATAACCATGTTTTAAACCTTAATATATAGCCTATGTTACACAGAATATGTTCATGCTTTAAAACACGGAGGGTCCCAACTCTCTTGTAAATGGCGCCCCTGACCAGGGCGCCAATTACAGAATTGATGACCCCTCATGGGGGCGCCAATTTGACAATTGAAGACCCAAGGAACGCCAATTTTAAAATTGAAGACTCCGCGAGGAGTCGTCAATTAAATGAAGACACCTCACATGTCGTCATTTCTAGTTTCCGTAATTTTCTGTAACTGATAATTCAACACATTCAAAAAGCCATAACTATCGAACTAAAGCACGAAATTTCCACATGAACATGTTTTTGGAATCCTGGCATTTATCTCAACCTACTCGTATCTTTACTTCCTGATTCGGAGCACGTTTATACTGATGAATAGTAACAACCCACCTGTAAATGGCGCCCTAACCAGGGCGCCAATTACAGAATTAAAGACTCCACGAGGAGTCATCAATTAAATGAAGACCTGTACAATGATGTCAATTCCATTTTCTGGAATTTCCAGAAATCAGTAAATCAACGCATTCAAAAATCTATAACTAATAAACTGAACCATGAAAATTTTTCCAGAATATACTTCTATGACCCTAAGATTTTTCTCCACCTGACCATGTCTTTGGATTCTGATTCGGAGAAACTTTGGAAAAATGAATAGTTGCTTGTATCACAGAGTGTACCATTCTGATATGAAGCACAACCCACTTGAAACAATAACTCAATTGGTGACCCTACATAGTGTCATCAATTCAAGTTGAACCTATACTTAAATTGAAGACACTCCGGAGAGTCTTCAATTAAATGAAGACTACTCACAGAGTCTTCAATTCGTTAAATAGCGGCAACCAGCAAGTCTTCAATTCGTTAAATAGTGGCAGCCAGCAAGTCTTCAATTAATTGAAGACTGCTTGTAGGGGCGCCAATTCTTTAATTATATATATATTTTCAAAAAAAAATAGACTCTGCAATTAGTGCCCCAAGACAGGGCGCCAATTACTTAATTGGCGGCGGCCATGTCGTCTTCAATTAAATGAAGACTCCCTGGGAGGCGCCAATTTGATATATATATATATATATATATATATATATATATATATATAATTCTAAAAATTAAAAATTTGAAAGATTGGCAAACCCCCAGATGCCAACTCATTGATTACAGCTTCTGATCTTGATCTATCTCGTGATTTGTGCAAACACAACCCTAATCCATACTCCTGCATATTATGAGTTCTTGAATTTTCATTCCATGAAAAATCTACTTGTGTATATCCTACATGGTCAAACCTTGAACCTCTTAAACTACCATTTGGGAGTGTTGGAGCTAAGTGCCATGCATGAAAAGTGCTACGTTGTGGGAGCCACCTCTTGAGGCCGTACGGCGCAAAGTGCTACACGACGGGAGCCACCTCTTGAGTCTGTAGGGGCCACCTCTAGAGTCCACCATAACCAAATGACTAGTTAATCTTGTCTGTAATACTACGTTTCTTAATTCTTGAAATTCCATATTGGCTATAAATGAGTGGATGTCAAAGGTAATACATGAAATGCTGTGCATATAGGGCCTGGTCTGGTCCTGGGAGGAGCACCCGAAGGTACTTGTGTCCATGGGAGTTTATTGACCACGGTGTTTAGCATTGCACCAGAGTACTTGCTTGACTTGAGACACTCCACCCCTACTCTCTCTCTCTGTACTTGACTTGACTTGCGTGGCCTGGAACGGGCAATACTTGGCTTGTGGCCCGAGAAAGGGCAAAATACTTGATTGATTGAAATAGCCAATTCTACTGATACGTACTTGACATTACTTGCTTGAACTGAATTTTTACTTGCTCGTACCTGAGATATACTTGTACATGAGTTCATTCTCGTACTTGCATTCATACATGTACACGAATCTCTGCTTGCCCCGAAGTGGCATTTACATCTGTAAATTCTTAAAATACTACTTGTCAAATACTTGAAATCTTGATATACTCTCTTTATATAGCTCTTGATCTCTTATTGTTCATCATGCCTAGATTTATCTGTATACCTAATTTTTTTTTATATGTACGTCATGCATAGCCATACTGATAATACATGCAAATTGTAAATCACTTAAAGATTGCTCAAATTTGAAATGTAATTCCTACTGAGCGATTCGCTCATCCAGTTGTTTCCTAACATTTTCAGGTGATTCGGATAGCGACAAGAATGGGGTTGAGACCGAGTGAAGAGTGCTAGAACGCCAGTCACCTATCATTAGATAGTCGCATCCTTGAATTTTATTTGAGTCCTACTTTGTATTCCAGTATGTCAGTTTACTTGTCCGAACCATGTTAAGGCACTTAGCCTAGTGTTGTCTTTTTAAATTTGGAATTTGTCATGGACTATCTTTAATTCCTTTGGTTAATCAAATAAACTTCACTTGGACAATTGGGATTATTCAATTTTATTAGTCTTTTGCGCACTCCGTAATTATGTATGGCAAAAAATTTATCGCTCTAATGACATGATCTATATAGACACGTCACGCATCCGAGTATCTTCCGCGCTCGGGACGTGACATTTCGAGTACCTCTCTCCTGAGGTTCTGTTTGCATATTTGCACGGCGTCTTCCGGATGCTAGGGCAGCTTGCATCTCATTCCGAGGTTCATCAACCTCTTGATGTATTCAAGGGTTGTTTCATCTGCCCTTTGTCTTGTTGAGTAGGGCTTAGCCACTGTGACCTCCCTCTCTATGACATGGAATCTTTCTCTGAAATTCTTTTGCATATCCGGCCAGTTGCTGATCGACCCTGCCGGGAGGCTGGAATGCCATTAAAATGCGAGCCCTGTAAGCGAGGACCCAAAAAACTTCAGCAGATATGACTCGTCGGCGGCTAGATCGCCCATGACGGTCATATAGTAAGTGACATGCTCCTTCGAGGATCCCTTCACGTTGAACTTGTCGAACTTGGGTGGCTTGTTGACCCCGGGAGGGAGTCGCTTAGCAGCATGGTGTGGTGGGTATGGCACCCGGTAGGCATCAAATGCGACGTAGTCGCCTTCACTTCGCTCGGCGAGCTTCAGCTCAATCATTCTTTCCACTATCAGCTTGATCACGGCAGTTGGATCGACTGGTTCTGGGTAGAAGTGCGCCGGCTGCCGATAAGGGGTGACCAAGGTGGTCGCCTGCGGAGGAGGATGCAGCTGTAGAGGCGCCTGGTGCACCTATGGCAGTACTGGCAGCATCAGAGGTGGTGGTGGGTGCTGCTGAGTGGTCGCCAAGCTGGGCTCTGCCGGCTGAGGCAAGGTATAAAGTGGCAGGAAGTCGCTCGGGTTGAAGACTCCCCATGATGATTCAGCCTGCATCTCAGGCTGCTTAGAGGCCGAAGCCAACTCTGTTTTCTCCATCAGTTGCTTCTTCAGAAGTTCTATCTCCTGTTGATATCTTTGAAGTATCACTAGCACCGACGGTTCCATGGTTGCCCTGGCGGGAATAGCTTCTGTTGTTTCTCCTAATGCACCTTCAGGCAGGGCATCTGTCATCACGTCCTCTTCTTCTGCGGTCACCACATTTGCAGTCAGAATGGTGGATCCATCAGTTAGGACTTGCTTTCCTTCTGCAGTAGCTAGCATCTCTCTTGTGGCTTCAGTTCTTCGAGTGCTCGGCCCGGGCCTTTTGGCCAATCGAGCCAACTCTTGAGGTTCCTCGGGCAGTCTTTCATATTAGACGGACACTCCAGCCATATTGCAAGTGAAGACTTGCATTCCTTTCCTTTGATGATGGACCCTCCTCTTTGGATGTTGAGGGAAGGTCAGTCTCTCGAAGACGAAGACTCTTCTCTCCTCCTGCTGATGAGGAGTGGCTTTATCGGCTTCAATTTCGAAGCTATCTTCATATCCATTGTCGTCAACCGACGACGTCATTCCTCTTTCTTCTCTTTCTTTGACTGCCATTGGTGGGCAATCGTCTTCTCCTATCATGGCTGCTTGGAACAGCCGTTGTTGGCCCAGTGAGGGGTTGCTCTTACCCCTGAAGTAGTTTCTGACCACAGTGGTCATCTCTTCCTGCCCTAGCCCCTGATGCAGGACTAGGGATGGTTGTCGACCTCTGATTGGAGGGATGTAAGCCAGCCGAGTTCTTTCGATAGGTCGTTCAAATCTTCTCCCTACTGCAGGGATATCAGCTTGTCGGGTGCATGCCCTGAAGCTTGTGCGGTGAGGAGGCTCCACGACAGTCTCTTCTCTTCTTGGGGCCAGCGCCCTCTCATTCTTTTCCTTCGCCTGGATGGGCTTGGAGTAGTAGTAGGCAGGCGCCTCTTGGCGAGCATGTTGGAATTTCTTAGGGATCCATCTTGTTTAAACTTCTTGGGCCTTGGGGCCAGCTCTCTTCCGCCTTGGCGGCCTTCTTCTTCTTTCTCAGCCCTCCTCCTGGAAAGAGCCTGGAAGGAGTTGCGGGTTGGCACAGCAGCAACCACCCGGTCAAGAATTGCTTGGGTCTCACGTCTGTCTAAGAAGATCTAGATGCCCCCAATCAGGACAGATTTCTCGGACACTGACAATTGTCTGGTCATAGGAACAGCTGGTCCTCGGCGGGAATTCCCCTGGCTGAAATTTTGAGGCTTGTAGTGGTATGTGGGGCGAGCCCCTTGGGCCAGATGATGTACCATGCAGCTAATCAGCTGAGTCTACCCGGTCGCTAGACTCTTGCAGCTTCGGGCGTTGTGGGCCCTTGTCTTCATGGTAGCTTATTGTTCGGTCGGCTCCGAGAGCTCGACCTCCAATATGTCTGTGAAAGCCACCCCCAGGAAGTTGGGGAAGCCGACCGACGGTGGGAAGGAACCAAAGATCATCAGCACTGCCAGGTACCAGTCAGCAACATGGTTGGCCACGATCTCGGGGCTGAAAGCTAGCGCAGTGAATCCAGCAGCCATTGTTACTTTCCCTGCAAACAGGATAAGCAAACGATCAACATTCTTTGGGCGGGCCTCAGGCCCGTTTGTCTCGGCAAAGGGATGATAGGAGAACTCGGTCCCACTGGGCGTGCCAAGCTATGCTGGCGGTGAGATGTGAACTCATCCTTTTTTTTGTTGTTGTTATTATCCGAACTAGACCGTTCGTTTGTTGAGATGGAAGGCTCGGATTCAGAGGGGGGGTGAATGAATCCCCGATAAAAATTATTGCGGAATTAAAATCTCAGATGGCTTAATCAATCGAGCACTAAATAGCAAGCTGTCACACAGAAGAGACTTTTAACTGAACTCAATATAAACTAATGAAACAACGGAGCTTCTCTGTTTTCACAACCATGAATTGAGAAACACAGACTCACATATCAGAAGAAGTTATACTGAGCGTATGAACAAGCACTTCACAATCAAGTTAACTCCCCAGGATAACACAAATAATCACGCATGCATAACCTATGAATGGGAGGTAGATGATATGGACGAGCACACAAAGCAAACCATAGTAGACAAGATTTTTTAGGTGGTTCGGTCCTCCAGACCTACGTCCACCCCTCACTCCAAACTGGAGTGAGGCTTCCACTAGCAAATGCTAGAACCGCAGACTCAGTCTGCAAACAGACGCTACCTAACAGCTTGACCAGAGGAACACACTCCTCTCTTCCTCCAGACTGGAGAGAAACCACTAGTGACAGCCCGTCACTAGCAACCAGAGACCGAAGTCTCTCTTCCTCTGAAACCCAGAGGGAACCCACAAGCGACACCTGCCACTTGAAACCGGAGACACCAAGTCTCCCTTCCTCTGAAACCCAGAGGGAACCCACAAGTGACACCCAGCCACTTGCAACCGGAGACACCAAGTCTCCCTTCTCCTGAGTCCACAGGACGAACACTGACCTCAAACCAGAGAATCGGAAGAACAAAGTGATCAGATAAAAAGAAAAACAAGAAATGATAAAAACACAGTGACTGAAAGCTGTAAATGAAATGCAAAATGTAGCTCTCGCAGGAGCAAGTCTAGTTTGGATCTGATCCAATTGCCAGACACACAAATCCTCAATGAAGGTTTCAGTTTCTCTCCTCGAGCTCTCTATCTTTCTCTTTCTTTCTTCCTCTTCTTTCTTCTTCTCTCTGCTTCTCTTTCTTTTTCTCTCGTTCTTCTTGACACTGGATCGTGCAGGCTCTCTCTGTCTCTTCTTTTCTCTTCTTCTTCTTTTCCTTCTTCTGCTACTCTCTGCCTCTCTGCTGCTCTCTTCTTCTACTTCTCTCACGATCTCTTAGCACGATCTCTTCTTCTGAGGAAGAAGCTTCGTATTTATAGAGCCTCAGAGATAGGGCGTGTACAGGGCTTGTGCCCTCTTTGTCCAGAGATAAACTCGGATCACGTGCCAAGTGCCAACCTCGGATCACGTGCCCACTCATCAACTTGAATCAATCTGAAAGAAGAGAAAAATGGATGCATCGAGTTAGTTCAAGATTTAAACCACAGGATGATGTACAGACTTGTTTTGAAGGATTGCACAAGCCATTGAGGAATGTACACACTTTGAGCGTGTGTAATGCAGCATGCATATATCAAAGTAAGTACATCAATAATGACTGCATGGACATGCCATTTGAATGTATAGACTTTGTGTGCAATGTACAAGATGATGTACAGACATGCCAGCAACGAGTGTATAGACTTAGTGTGCACGCGAGAACGATGTACAGACTTACTTTAAAGGATTGCACAGCCATTGAGGAATGTACAGACTTTGAACGTGTGTAATGCAGTGATGTATAGACTTGATAGATGCATGAACAAGCCACCAATCGAGTGTACATACTTTGGAAATGCGTGAAGCACACGATGTATAGACTTGTTAAAGAGGTGATGCATGAACTATGCACATGCATGAAGAGCACTGACGATGTACAGACTTGGTGTGCAGTGATGTATGGACTTGATGAGATGATGCATGCACAAGCCACAACGAATGTATAGACTTGCTATGGCATCAAAGCAACCGGACAATGTATAGACTTGTGTTCGTGCAACACACAGGCTATACTGACTTCGTGTGTGTGCTAAAACAGTGAACGTAGGTAAAGATAGGAATGTATAGACTTATGTTCGTGCGACCAGACAATGTATAGACTTGACAGATGCAATGTGCATGCGATGCAACAGGACTCTGTACAGACTTAACCTGAGCATGGGCTGACCTGAGCATGGGCTGTACAGACTTTAAATGCATGAAACACAAGATGCAACAAGACTATGTACAGACTTAATAACGTGCAGACAGGACCTCATATGCAATGAGCATGCAACAGTGTATAGACATCATATGCAATGAATCAAGCATCGACTATATGGCATGCAACTGATGAATGCACTGATGCAGTGTATGCATATGGCAGATATTGAACCGATGCAATGTATGCAGTTCACCAAGGGTTGCACCGACAATGTGGCATGCTGCAACTATTAATGCACTGATGCAATGTGCAGGACTTCCACAAACAGGGAAATGCATAGACCTTAAACCATGACTCATAGTATGACAGGAAAATGCATAAACCTTACAAATGTATATATATGAATGCTTTATGATGTGACAAAAAGACTGGACATCGCATGGTGACTCACAGTGTTTGACCCACATCAAAACCAATCATCAAAACCACATGGGCACAACAATCTCCCCCTTTTTGATGATGGCAACACTGTGAGTCATTCTGATGACTCAAACTATTCTCCCCCTTTGACTTCATCAAAAAATAAAATAGTTTGAGATAGAAAAAGAAACTTGCATGCAATGAATGAATGAAAGTCTCCCCCTTTGACTTCAGAAAAAAAAACATTAGTACAGCCATATGTATGACTCAAACCAATGGGGAGGTATGAATACAGAGATGCAGATGCAACAAGAAATGCAAGATCCCCCCCTAAATATATGAATGCAAGCATGATTCATATGACAAGGAAGCTCCCCCTGAATAAATGGAGTCTTATGAGATGGATGAGGAGGAGACCACAATGGCAATCAAGGATAAGTTCTGGTCATGATGAATCAAGGACAGTAAGGAAAAGAATTTCAAATAAGCTCCAAACACAAGGAATTCAACAAGGTTTTCAAGGAGATACCAATCTCATAAATCCAAAATATAATTTTTCAAAGTCTTCCATTGTAAGGGCTTATGAATGAACTTTATTGATCAGCATGGTTTAAATATGATGTATGCAAAATTTGTCAATAAAATTCTGTATTTATATCTAAAATCACTGTTTAATAAAAATGAACCAAGCCCTCATATTTATATCTTGATTAACCTCCCTTTCTCTTACACAATCAAATTTATTGACTTCTTTCAGAATTATATTCACTAGTATTGACATCAAGCAATTATGAAGTCATGTGATTTTGTCTAGGGTTATAGCAATTTGATTTTTGCATCAATATTCAAATATTGCAATTTGTTCAACAAATTTTCATGCTACAAATTTCACGAGCACTATAGTTCAGTGCACACCTTGTAACTAGAGGATATACATTGATCAGACGCCAATATCCCTAAGCACTTAGTGTGACTAACAGTCATGCTTTGTATTAATAGAGTTAACATTTACACCTCATGACATACCTCAACTCATTTCTTTGATGAGTGAGATGTATTTCTCAGTGTGCATGCCATTGCTCTGCCAGATTAGCAATCATTCTTAAGTAGAGTTAACTATGGCACCTCATGACATAGTCCTTTGGACATGGTTTCTCAGTGACCAAAGTCATTGCTCTGACAATTATTTACCCTTTAGACATTTCAGAAAGCTCATTTGCTTCAAATCAATACCAATTTCATGTACTTTAACCAAATAAAGCCATGTATTCAATAGTGCATATTTCAGAAGTTTTTACAAGACATAGCATGAAACAGTTGGTTAAAGTTTATTAAAACATGATTCAGATATTTTTAAGAGATTTAAAGACAAACTCAATGGATACATTAAACTTAAACCAGCTAAGTTATTTCAGACATTCATAAAATTATATAATAGAAGATTCCTAGTTCAAGTGTTTTCAGATTTATGATCGAGACATGCCCCATTGAAATCTTCATGAATGACTGATAGAAGAGATCCAGCAAGAATAAGTGATTTTGAAGCCCAGTGTTTTCAGATATGATCAAGGTTTGTCAATAAAATCAATAAAGAAGGATAAGGACACCAAGCAAGATATCAGGTGGTCAAGCATGCTTCAGGATCTTCAAGGTTAACATGCAATGAATTCTGACAAAAGTATATGCATTTGACAACCTGCTTGCAAAGCATTGACTCCCCCTGACAATATGCATTCAATCAATCTTTTTGGCATTTTCAATGTAATGAAATGCAATGCAATTAACTACATGTATGCAAAGACTCAACAGACTCCCCCTGAATACATGCAATGTTTGCAATGAAGGATGAACATATGACTTTGTGACTCATGCTCATACAGACTGCCCTATCAAGCAATATGACCCATGGTACTAGGCGGAGAACTTGGTCTAAAGGACCATCTCACACATAGTAGGAACCTCCAGACAGATTTCACCTGCCTTTTAGTAGCTTACCATTTAATATACTATAGTGGTCATGTATGACAATGCAATACCAACAGTCCTAAGTGCATCAGATTTTCAGTGAGTGTGAAATGCAAATTCAAGCATTAGATCAACAGCATGAAGTTTACACTTTTCAGAAACAGACAGAAACTGATGTTTTCAGCAATTCTGTATAGATGAACATTTATTTTAACAAGATATGCATACACAGCTCAAAGTACAACCAAGTAAGTCCATGAAGCTCAATGCAAGTGTCAAAACAAATAAAGGAGCATGTATGCTTGAATCATGATATGCAGTTAAAATTAGATTACTAAGGAATTCAATTAACCACATATGAAGAGTGCAAGTATTACCTGAAGAGTGCTTGAATGGGGTTTTATCAACATGGGTGCCTTGGTTTATTTACCCCTCTTTATTCCTTTGCCCAAGGCACACCTGCAACAAACACATCATTTTGATGCAACAGGTACCCAAGAGGTCTTGGGTCCTGAATTAACAGTGACACCTTTGGCAGGTGTTCTAAACAATATTTTAGCATGAAGGTCATTAGATCTCATCAAGTAGCAATTATTCATTGAATGACCTATTTGACCACAGTAATGACATGATGCAGCAGATCTCAAATTCTTTTTATGTAAATTACTGTTGTCATGAAATTTATTAGCAGAGAGAGAATTCTGTTTACTAAAACTAGCCAGCCAACAATCAGCAGCTCTATGGCCTGGCTTCCCACAGTTATAGCATGAAAATTTTGCAAATCGTTTTGCAGGGGATTTGACAACATGAGGGTTAACAGAATTCTTCTGAACATGTCAACAGTCCTTGACTGTATGACCATTTTTCCCACACTCGAAGCATCTGATATGCTTACTCTTAAAACCATTTTTACCCCTAGTAGATCCAAACCAGCACTCAATGGCTTTGTGACCACGTTTGTTACAGTTAAAACAAATAATGTGCTGATTTGAAGCAAACATGTTTCTTTTGGGGCCATGATGATCAGAAGACTTAGCATGCATTTTATCATCTTGTTTCATGATGAAACATGCATCCATGAAATGACCATGCCTACCACAGTAATGACAAGATGTATCAGACTTCCTAGTAGCATAATTTCTACCAAATGAATTTCTAGAATGCAATGTTTCACTTGCATGCCATCTTCAATCAATAATCTGCAATCATCCATTACATGGCCTACCTTGCCACAATAATGGCATGAAACACTCTTATCAGATGCATACGAATAAGTAAATGAGTTATGAACAGTATGCATTGACCCATCAGATGCAGTAGAGGTAGCAGATTTCAAGACATAAGTAGGGACATGTTTATCCTTATTTTGCTTACCATTTTTGCTCAATTGTTTACCCTTGTTCACAACTTTTATTTATTTTTCATTTTTCTGGGCCTTGAATTGGAAAACAGATGATGTAGATGTTTTAGGAGGCCTAGAGCATCTTGCAATGTCAGAGCTGCGAACAAAGGCAGTGTACAACTTTTTCTTAATAGATTTTTCAATTTGTGAGTTGCATCCTTGCTCTCCACTTGATTTAGTGGCGTTATCACACAAAGGAACATTCATTTTCTCTTTTCCCTTGACAGATTTAGACATGGAACGAACAAGTTCATTTACTTTAGATTGCAAAGAGGAGATTTTGAGTTCAGAGTTTATCAAATCTTCTTCACATACAAGAATCTGTCTCTGCATAGCATCATTTAGATTTTTGACCATTTCTAATTCTTATTTCAATTTCTGTTCGTTCTCAGACTGAATTTCTTTATTTTTAAAAGAATCAGACAGAGACTTATTCAAATCCAAAATCTCACTTTTAAGAGAAGAGATGAGCAGTTCAGAGTTTGTGGTCTTTTAATTAAGCATAGTATTGATGACTTTGTAATTGTCAATCTCTTTCATCAATGTACTAACTCTCTCACATTCATTTTCAATTGAACTCTTCCCTTTTTCAAGCATTAAAAGCTTATCAGAAATAGCAGAATTTAGCAGAATTCAGCAGCTTCAGTTCTTCATTCTCCTTTCTCATTTGTTCATTCTGAACTATTTCATCAATTAGGATTTGATCATTTCCTAATGAATTCAGCTCATTCTCTAGTTCAGAAATCTTAACAGTAAGTTCATTATTTTTGTTTTTCAGCACAGAAATTTATTCTTTGTGCTTGCCAAGTTCAGTTTGATTTTCTTGTTGAAGCCTTTTAGCCTCTTCATTTTCAAGCTTTAGTTGTTTCATTTCTGAGCCTGTATTTTTAGCTTCTTCCAATTGCTTCTTATAGTTCTGAATATCAATCAGATAAGCATCATGAGACTGTTTCAATTTTGAACAATTTTCACATGATAAATCACGACAATTTTGATCAATCTTTTTCTTTAGTCTTTTATTTTCAGATTTTACTTTTCTATATTTTTCATACAATTCAGCATACATTTCCTTCAAATCATCAAAAGTCATTTCGTCAGAATCAGATTCAGAATTTACCTGATCTTCTTCTTCATTGCTTGAAGTGCTTCCTCTTGCCGTTAGACATTTCCGGTTCTCACGAAATGTGATCACTGAATCCCATATTTCCTTCGCTGTCCTACATGTAAGAATAGAAGAAATGACATTAGCATCTATAGCATTCTCCAGAATATCCCGAACTCTTATATTCTCACTGTTCATTTGTTTATCCTTCTGGGACCATTTATTCTTCTCTCGAGGCAAAACATGTGGACCATATTCAATGAGATTCCACAGTTTTGGATCTATAGAGTTTATAAAACCACATAGATTGCGTAGACATTTCTCGAAGTTAGAACCATCAAAAACTACAGGTGATGCCATCATAAACCAATGGAATAGACTCAGATCAATGAGAAAGAAAGCAATATCAGAAGAGTGCACCGCACTGGAACAGTAAGACATGAAATTAAATCAGCAGGATCCTCTGCAGATCGTTGGATCTGGAAAGTCAGAGACCCGCTCTGATACCAATTGTTGAGATGGAAGGCCCAGATTCAGAGGGGGGGTGAATGAATCCCCGATAAAAATTATTGCGGAATTAAAATCTTAGATGGCTTAATCAATCGAGCACTCAACAGCAAGCTGTCACACAGAAGAGACTTTTAACTGAACTCAATATAAACTAATGAAACAATGGAGCTTCTCTCTTTTCACAACCATGAACTGAGAAACACAGACTCACATATCAGAAGAAGTTCTACTGAGCGTATGAACAAGCACTTCACAATCAAGTTAACTCCCCAGGATAACACAAATAATCATGCATGCATAACCTGTGAATGGGAGGTAGACGATATAGACGAGCACACAAAGCAAACCACAGTAGACAAGATTTTTTAGGTGGTTCGGTCCTCCAGACCTACGTCCACCCCTCAGTCCAAACCGGAGTGAGGCTTCCACTAGCAAATGCAAGAACCGCAGACTCTGTCTGCAAACAGACGCTGCCTAATAGCTTGACTAGAGCAACATACTCCTCTCTTCCTCGAGATCGGAGGGAAACCACTAGTGACAGCCCGTCACTAGCAACCTGAGACCGAAGTCTCTCTTCCTCTGAAACCCAGAGGGAACCAACAAGCGACACTAGCCACTTGCAACCGGAGACACCAAGTCTCCCTTCCTCTGAAACCCAGAGGGAACCCACAAGTGACACCTAGCCACTTACAACTGGAGACACCAAGTCTCCCTTCCTCTGAAACCCAGAGGGAACCCACAAGTGACACCCAGCCACTTGCAACCGGAGACACCAAGTCTCCCTTCTCCTGAGTCCACAGGAGGAACACCGACCTCAAACCAGAGAATCGGAAGAACAAAGTGATCAGATAAAAAGAAAAATAAGAAATGATAAAAACACAGCGACTGAAAGCTATAAATGAAATGCAAAATGTAGCTCTCGCAGGAGCAAGTCTGGTTTGGATCTGATCCAATTGCCAGACACACAAATCCTCAATGAAGGCTTCAGTTTCTCTCCTCGAGCTCTCTATCTTTCTCTTTCTTTCTTCCTCTTCTTTCTTCTTCTCTCTGCTTCTCTTTCTTTTTCTCTTGTTGTTCTTGACACTGGATCGTGCAGCCTCTCTCTGTCTCTTCTTTTCTCTTTTTCTTCTTTTCCTTCTTCTGCTACTCTCTGCCTCTCTGCTGCTCTCTTCTTCTACTTCTCTCACGATCTCTTAGCATGATCTCTTCTTCTGAGGAAGAAGCTTCGTATTTATGGAGCCTCAGAGATAGGGCGTGTGTAGGGCTTGTGCCCTCTTTGTCCAGAGATAACCTCGGATCACGTGTCAGGTGCCAACCTCTGATCACGTGCCCGCTCATCAGCTTGAATCAATCTGAAAGAAGAGAAAAATGGATGTATCGAGTTAGTTCAAGATTTGAACCAAAGGACGATGTACAGACTTGTTTTGAAGGATTGCACAAGCCATTGAGGAATGTACACACTTTGAGCGTGTGTAATGCAGCATGCATATATCAAAGTAAGTACAACAACAATGACTGCATGGACATGCCATTTGAATGTATAGACTTTGTGTGCAACGTACAAGACGATGTACGGACATGCCAGCAACGAGTGTATAGACTTAGTGTGCACGCAAGAACGATGTACAGACTTGCTTTAAAGGATTGCACAGCCATTGAGGAATGTACAGACTTTGAACGTGTGTAATGCAGCGATGTATAGACTTGATAGATGCATGAACAAGCCACCAATCGAGTGTACACACTTTGGAAATGCGTGAAGCACACGATGTATAGACTTGTTAAAGAGGCGATGCATGAACTATGCACATGAGTGAAGAGCACTGACGATGTACAGACTTGGTGTGCAGTGATGTATGGACTTGATGAGATGATGCATGCACAAGCCACAACGAATGTATAGACTTGCTACGGCATCAAAGCAACCGGACAATGTATAGACTTGTGTTCGTGCAACACACAGGCTGTAATGACTTCGTGTGTGTGCTAAAACAGTGAACGTAGGTAAAGATAGGAATGTATAGACTTGTGTTCGTGTGACCAGACAATGTATAGACTTGACATATGTAATGTGCATGCGATGCAACAGGACTCTGTACAGACTTAACCTGAGCATGGGCTGACCTGAGCATGGGCTGTACATACTTTAAATGCATGAAACACACGATGCAACAAGACTCTGTACAGACTTAATAACGTGCAGACAGGACCTCATATGCAATGAGCATGCAACAGTGTATAGACATCATATGCAGTGAATCAAGCATCGACTATATGGCATGCAACTGATGAATGCACTGATGCAGTGTATGCATATGGCAGATATTGAATCGATGCAATGTATGCAGTTCACCAAGGGTTGCACCGACAATGTGGCATGCAGCAACTGTTAATGCACCGATGCAATGTCCAGGACTTCCACAAACAGGGAAATGCGTATACCTTAAACCATGACTCATAGTATGACAGGAAAATGCATAAACCTTACAGATGTATATATATGAATGCTTTATGATGTGACAAAAAGACTGAACATCGCATGGTGACTCACAGTGTTTGACCCACATCAAAACCAATCATCAAAACCACAGGGGCACAACATCGTTTTGTTATTCACGTAAGGCGTGCCAATCACTAGGTGACGAGTTTATTGTGCGCTCAATCTGACCCGAGTCGGGCGAGAGTGAAGTTCGTGTCGGGACCGAAAGTCCGCCATACCATAAAGGCTATGACGTTAATTACATCCTTCAATAAGAAGGAAAAACCTCTAATTAGTTGCCGAGATAACGAGCCGTTCGAGGCTGAAATAGAGTGTAGGAAAATGCATGTGATGATGAAGCCTTTAACTGATCGTTTCTTTAGTCATGCAGAGCAGGCAGGGTTCATTAAGTTCGAGCCTTCGGTGCGGGGCAGAGGACGTAGGTCCGAAGACCACCATCTCGCATGGTCAAGACTTCTGGTCGGGCGTGACCCGGCCTTCCATCGATACCATTTGATATACCGAGGTCTCATTCAGGCAAGCATGCATTAACAAAGCACATAAGAATGCATATGTATATCTAATGGATGAACTAGCAAGTGCATGATTGTAGCACCCCGTATAAAAAAAAATTTAGTATTATCAATATTTTTCAAATAAAAATAAAATAAAAAAAATAATATTAGATAAACTATTTAGGTAGTTTATGTAAGAAGTAGGAACATGAAGTTATCATATATAAAGGTTATTCACTTAACAAGTGGCTTCCTAGTGTAGTTGGTTAAGTAGCTTGCCTTCCAATCCAATGACCAGGGTTCAAATCTTAGCATCCACCATGTATCTACCCTTTTTGCCAAATAATTATATGATATAAGCTAATCTTGCACTTACGAATTGGGCCATGGGTTAGATGTCCAAACAATTGTCTCTTATCTCTCCAGCCTATCTCTTATCTCTCCAGCCTGTACAAGCTGTAAAGACTCATTATTTTAGATCTTGTCCCCTATCCGTTCATACTAGACCCTATAACATCCCCTTTTGCTACCCCCATTCCCATTCTAGGCTAGCTGAGGTTGGGGCAAAGCTTTGCTAGAGGGGTTCTGCTGCTACGAACTTCACAGAGGTAGGTGTTCTCAACTTTTAACTAAATTAGTAGTTAATCTAGGATGATTAGTCTAGGCCTTTAGTATTAGGCTCATTTCCATGCGATTTTAGTGTTTTTAAAGCATGTGTTGACTTAAGTCTAAGATGATTAGTATGCCTTAGCTTCACACCTAAGATAATTAGCACGTATTAACTTTATACCCAGAATAATTAGCAAGTATTAGTCTCATATCTAGAATGATTAACATGTGTTGGTTTAAATCTAGGATGATTAGCATGCATTAGCTTCATACTTGAAATGATTAGCATGTATTAGCTTTATATCTAAAATAATTAGCAAGTATTAGCAAGTATTAACAAGTATTAGTAAGTATTAGTCTCATACCTAGAATAATTAGCATGTGTTAGCTTAAATCTAGGACGATTAGTATGTATTAGCTAATATCTATATTTGATATAGTTCATGCTTTAGTAAAGGGCTTGTCATTTGTCAATTTCTGTGAAACTAAAACCACCATGTTAAAAATGTTATATAAGAGAAACTAAAGCCTGAAAATAGTGAAAGAAGAAATTGTAGTCAAGAGGATGAAAAATGTGGAAAAAGACCAAGTTGAAAGAGGCCAAGTGGAAAAGGACCCAATTGAAAGCACAATGAAATGATATTGAAAATATAGGGTTATAAGAAGGAGAATAATGAAAAATCTAGAGAGAATGAGAATGTGTGCAAGAAGAGAAAGTCGTAGATTGGAAGGTTAGGAAGAAGTTTCATGAAGAGTGCAGAGAGAGAAAATGAGAGGAAGAAGGTGAAAAATGTGAAAAAATGAGATCTATAGGCGTAGGTGAACAGTTACTGAGTAAAAAATCAGAACCGTAGAAAATTAATTATAACTTAAAAACTAAGAAGAATTGGAGGATTTGGTAAAATAAGAAAATCTGTATCTACAAGAGGGGAAGAACTTTTGTGAAGAACTCAGAGTGAAAGGAGGATTGGAAGGGCATGAAAACTAGGGAACAAAACTGATGAGTCGACTCTGCCTGATGGATGAGTTGACGCAGTACTGTTCATATGAACTGATGAGTCAACCCTGTGAGCTGAAAATTGAACTGATGAGTCGACGTAGCCTGATGGATGAGTTGACGCAGTACTGTTCATATGAACTGATGAGTCAACCCTGTGAGCTGGAAATTGAACTGATGAGTCGACACAGCCTGATGGATGAGTTGACGCATTACTGTTCATATGAACTGATGAGTCAACCCTGTGATCTGGAAATTGAACTGATGAGTCGACGCAGCCTGATGGATGAGTTGACGCAGTACTGTTCATATGAACTGATGAGTCGACCCTGCCTATGAAAATGAACAGGTGAGTCGACCCTGCCTATGAAAATGAACTGATGAGTCGACCCTGCCAACAGATTTGAACTAATGAGTCGACCCTGCCAATGAAAATGAACTGATGAGTTGACCCTGCCTGTGAAAATGAACTGATGAGTCGACCCTGCCAGTTCATCGCGTTGACGCGGCGAACTGATGAGTTGACGCGGTGAACTGATGAGTTGACGCGGTGAACTGATGAGTTGACGCGATGAGCTGATGAGTTGACGCGATGAACTATTGAGTCGACCCAGCTAGCTCATTACGTTAACGTGATCATTAGGCTTTCACTTTTGCCATCACCACTGATAGATGGCAGCCGAGAGGTGATTTTTAACTCCTGACAGGGTCCTCTGAACCCTGTATAATTCCCAGGAAGGGCATCCCACAGTAAGGATGTCATTTCTAAAATTGTCAGGTGGCCCATAAGGCACCTCCCTTATCTAGTTTTTCCGTGTATCAAACGTTACTGATTTCCACTCCTATTTCATCCCTACACATCAATGCGCCCTTGGATTCCATTCCATAATTCTACCTTATATATCATACTGGTCAAACCTTGAAATTTCACATTGGCTATAAATGAGAGTGGATGTCAACATACATGATAAATGCTGTGCATATAGGGCCCGGTCTGGTCCTAGGGGGAGCACCCGAAGGTACTTGTGCCCATGGGAGTTTATTGACCACGGTGTTTGACATTGCACCGAAGTACTTGCTTGCTAGACTTTAGACATTCCACTCATTCTCATGATATTACTTGATTGATTGACTTGAGACCCGCAAAAGGGTAAAAGTGCTTACTTGAATGCATTATAAATAGCCAATTCCAGTTATACACTTGAAACTACTTTGCTTACTATTACTAGCTTGAATAACATGTTTCTACTCAGTTACTAGCTTGAATAACATGTTGCTATTCAGTTATCACTGACTTGACATCATTTACTATCACTTGCCACTGCTGCTTGAAATTGTGAAATCTATATACTCTCACTTTCTACTTCCGTCGATTTTACAATTCTTTGATATCTATCTGTCTGCATGCATAGGTTACGTACATTAAATGAATGTGTAATTCACTTAAAGCATGTTAAAATTTGAGATGTAAATCCTACTGAGCGATTCGCTCATCTAGTTGTTTTCTAACCTTTCCAGGAAATTCAGATATCAGCCAGAACTCGGAAGGGAATGAGTCGGAGTGATGAGTGTAAAAATAGAGTTATCTTGTTATCTTGTAAATTGTACTTGTGTAAATGGTGTTATTGTAATTTCATTTATGTCAGTCATATCAAGTTATGTCAGACGTCAACTGTGTTAGTCCAATAATTGTAATAAGGGCTTGAAGCCTAGTAGTTAGACTTGGATATGTATGTAATTATCATTGGGTTAGTTGTATCAATTGTCAGCTCATCCTAATTGTATTAACTTCGAGTTAAATCCTAGTCAATTGTGCACTCTGATATTTACATGATTGACACGATCTATATAGACGCGTCACGCCTCCGAGTAATCTTCCGCGCTCGGGGCGTGACAGTCTTCGTGGTATCAGAGCCTAGGTTTTCAAACCTAGGGAACTAGAAAAAATAAACGGTTAGAAATTGAAATCTAAGTAAAAAAAAAAAAAACTTGAGTCCAAGGATAGGTAAAACCCAAGTTCAAGGATAGATATACCTTACCCGGTGAGATGGATAGAGCCATGGGTTAAGATTTCTAGTGACTTTATCCTTATAAGTAAAACCGACCCTTATCTTACTTAAACACTTTTGTAGGATCATGGCTGCTGAAAGAGCACAATGGCGCAAGATGCAGCGTACCGTGCAGGGCCTTACACAGGCACTATAGCAAGTGGCCCAAGGCGAGCTAACCGTGGAGCAGGTGACCTCCACAGGAGTTTCCGTAACATGAACCCACCAAGATTCACGGGTTCGTCCGACCCTGAGGACGTCGAGAATTGGTTAAAAGAGATGGAACGAATCTTCCGTGTGATGCAATGCGCGGACGACGAGAAGGTTTTACTGGCCGTATTCCAACTAGAGCGGGACGCTCGATGCTGGTGGGAATCCATAGAAGCAACACTACCAGAATACCATATCACATGGGATGAATTCACAGAGCATTTCAACAACAAGTACTTCTCCGATCATATCCAGGAAAAGAAAGCCACGGAATTCGCCGTTCTAAAACAACGGGGCTTGAAAGTGGCCGAGTATGAGGCCCAATTTTCTAGATTATCCAGGTATGCACCTCACTTGGTGTGTACAGAAAAGATGAAGGCGAGAAGATTCCTTAACGGGCTTCAGCCCCATTACATCACACAACTGGCCCCGATAGACATCCAAGTCTATTCGGAGATGGTTCGGCGTGCTCAACTGCTGGAAGACGCCACCGAATTATCTGAGAGAATCTGAGGAAGAGACAAGAAGGAACCCGTCACAAGCCCGGGAAAATTCAAACAATCCTTCAACAAGAAGCGATTCATCATGGGAGGGGAGCCCTCTAAGGCGATGAAATTCCAGAAGAATGATCGGCCATTCTCCACCACCACACCATCAAAGGAGATTTGCAAATATTGTGATAAAGCTGGTCATAGGACCGAGGAATGCTCGAGAAAGTTAGGAGCTTGTCTTCGATGTGGGAGCCGAGAGCATCGAATCCCAGACTGCCCACTGATGAAGGAGCAGGACATCAAAGACGAGAAACGTCCGATAAAGAAACAAGGCCGTCTACAAGCTCTCCGAGAGACGGAACCCACTGAAGGCGGAATTGTGGAAGGTACTCTCACTATTTGTTCAAAAACTGCTCAAGTTTTATTTGATACCGGAGCAACTCATTCATTCGTTACCAAGAACTTTGCTGCTTCATTTTCTAAGAAACATGAACTGTTAGATTTGGTCATATCTACACCCCTTGGGAATGAGTCTGATGTCACTTACCACTATCCAAATTGTGAAGTGATGATTAAGGGAAGCAATTTACCTGCTGACCTGATATGCCTAGATATGAAGGGTTATGATGTTATAATAGGTGCCGACTGGCTATCCACATACCAAGCAACTGTAGATTGTCGGCATGGCAAGGTAACTTTCGTAGATTTCCCAGATCTAGTTTACAATAGCCCTCGGAGTAAATCACTTCTTATATCAGCACTCCGAGCTAGTAAACTTATGAATAAGGGATGCATGGCTTTCATAGCATTCGTGACTGCCACGGAAGTCGAGAAGGTTAAACTTGAAGACATCCGTGTAATTCGGGATTTTCCCGATGTTTTTCCAGAAGATTTAACCGGCTTACCCCCGGAAAGGGAAGTGTCGTTCACAATCGACCTTGTCCCTGGTGCTGGTCCTATTTCCAGGGCACCAAACAGAATGTCCCCTGCTGAGCTGAAGGAACTAAAAGAGCAGCTAATGGAATTATTGAAAAAGGGTTTCATCAGGCCGAGTACTTCCCCATGGGGAGCACCCGTGCTATTCGTCAAAAAGAAGGACGGATCGATGAGATTATGCATAGATTATCGGCAGCTAAATCACCTTACAATCAAGAACAAGTATTGTCACGCCCCGATGCGGAATCTCGGGACGTACGGTTAGAGGCAAGCGAGCAATATATAATTCCGAACCATTGCAATCCATTGCACTAAAGGTTGGAAAAGTAATAATCAGAGTTTTATTGAAATAAGGTTGAGTACACTGGGTAGAACGACTACAACCAAATAATAAGTAAAATGCTAGAACAATCTCTCACTAATGCTAAGGGTACAAACTGACTCAATAAACTAAAACTATCTCTCGATATCACTCCAGTCCATCCCCGACAAGTTCGTCACCTGGAAAGAGGGGAAACAGTAGGAGTGAGCTAAACACGCTCAGTAGATAACCACAAACAGGTTTAAGTAATTAACTATTGATTTCCAATTTATATGAAATGCAGTAAATAAAGAATGACGATAGAATATCTTGCAAGGTCAAGAAATATAGCAATTTATCAAGTAGTGAACAAGTAAAGTACAATAGAGAATTTGGCCAGCAATATGTTACACATGTAACCAAGTAAATACACACGAGTCGAGTATCAAGAGTTTGTCATAGACGTAACAAGTCAAGTCAAGTATTCGGGTGCAATGCCTCACCCTTGTCATAAACATCCCAATGGGCTCAATATCTTTTCGGGCGCTCTCCCCAGGACCAGACTGGGCCCTTATGATGCGTCGGCATTTCATTTCAATTGGATCACCGATCCCCCGTCTAGACATAGTCAATTATGGCCAATATAATCAGATGAATTTCTGTCGGGTATAAGATGTAAAGGACGACACTTGTCTCCTCTGATTCAAGAGTATAAACACGACGAAAACCCAAAACAAGGTAGTCGTACGGCGAACACCGGGCCGTACTCTCATGAGTAACGAGTCACGGGGTCAAGAATGAACGGTTGACAGTAAGCCGTTCGAGAGAGAGAAGTAAGTTCTGAAGAACGAATATACGAACCACTCGGGTCGTATTTTTAAGAAATACGGTTCAAGAGAATCCGTATTAAGTATAACGATAATATCTAATTATAAGATAATTTATGCAAAGTAGTTACCGGGTTGCCAATAACAATTAAACCAACTAATTTCAGTTTAATGTCCATTGGTCAATTCCGGGCTCAAATATGACCGAAGGTTATCCAAGGGTAATCGGTCAATTTATCAAGTTAAAACGATAGTTATGATGTAACCGTAATTTACCACGGTAAAAATGTCTCACGGTAAAAAAATGTGAAGTTTACCGGATAGAGTGTCCGGTTAATTGGCCAAAGACTTGCCATAAGTCGGCCAGTAATATTTTGATTTACAGTAATTTACAGAAATTACCTATGGTAATTAACCAATTTATCCAAAGTTACAAGTGAATTACAATAGTTTCCACTTTAAACAATTTATCAAAATAGATATTGCAAATAACAGAAATTTACTCATGTCATTATCTGTTATTTATATGGATTGTCAAATTTTACTAATTAACATTTTTAATAGGTCAAAATAGTAAAAATCAGGTTTTCTGGAAGTTAAACGGATGACAGTGGGCCGTTAAACCTACTGGCTGTAAAACGGTTATCTATGGGCCGTTTTAAGGGTAAAAGGATACTACGGTTATAGTGGGGCCGTGTATCATGTAAAGCGGTCGTTTTCTAACCGTGTATATAAAATACGATAAAATGATAATACTACTAATTTCATTCTAAAGCGGTCTCTGGTTGACCGTTATTCATGTGAAATGGTTAAAATTGGGCCGCTTAAAGCAATTAAGGCGGTTAGTTCTAAGCCGTCTAAGAGATAAGTGGTCCGGTTGGAACCGTCTTTCTTTGTAACACGGGAACAGCGAAAACAGAAGTATAATCCGGCAATGAGGGCTTCAATTCATGGGTTTAAGCATGGAAAATCATGAAATATGCAAGCTAACATGATGCCCTATCATTCCTTTTATTGAATTCAAGTTTGTGCCATGGTTACCTACCTTAACCGATGAAAATAAGAGAAAGCTTGGGGAAGAAGATGAATAGTGGTCTTGCAAAGCTTCACAGCAGCAAGACAGCAGCAAGAAATCCTTAAGTTGCTTAAGAGGAATGCTTAGGAATGCTTCCTCTATTTATAGGTTTGTAGAGAAGTGTTTAAACTTCTCACGCGGGCTGGTCAGAGCCGCAATTCCCTTGGCAGTGTTGAAGACGTGTTTATGCCAACCCAAACACGGTTTCACGTGTTCCACAAGGTAAGGTTACCCTTAATCTAAGCCTAATCCCATAGATTAAGCCATTGTTAACTAAAACCTTCATTTAATGTCACTAAACGATTTTTAATGAAATTGACCCAGAAGACAAAATTGCTAATCAAGACGTGATCTTTCAGATTATGATTTTTATGGAATTTTATCACGAGGTTTAATGTTAATCTCCCAATCTTAAGATTAAAATAATAATTTAACCCAATGTTCAACGCTTTAGTCGATAGAGAGAGTTTTTGATTTTTACCGATGAAACTCCAGAAGACAAAGTTGCTAAGAAAAATACTCTCTATCAGATGTGATTTTTGCAGATTTTTCCAAGGTAGTTATATTTTCGAGTGAATAGTGTTTTCCGCGTTTTTAAGTCAGGCTTAAATCACTGATTAAGCCATGTAAATGATTTTATTAGGGTCAGGTACAGGAGACCAAAGTGTTTATCATGGTGTTTACTAATTAACTATCATTTTTCAGAATATTTACACGATAGTCAAAAACATTTACTATTTACTATTTACCTCAGTCACTATTCAACATTTACTATTTACGAAATTTAATATTTGTACAGAAACTCGGGGTCTTACACCCTCCCCCACTTAAAGAATTTGGTCCTCCAAATTCACTGGACCAAAATACAGTAAAGGAAAGATAGCTCACCTAGAATAGGTCGGGATAACGCTTCCGTATAGCGTCCTCGGATTCCCATGTAGCTTCTTCTATTCCACGCCGACTCCATTGGATTTTGACCATCGGTATGGAACGATTTCGAAGTTGTTGCTCCTTTCGATCCAGAATTTTCACTGGTCTTTCTTCATAGGATAGATCCTTTTTAAATTCAAAGTCCACATGTTGAATGATGTGACTAGGGTCGTACACGTATTTCCGAAGCATAGATACATGGAATACGTTATGTACACCAGATAATTGAGGAGGTAAGGCCAATCTATAAGCGACTTCACCCACTCGATCAAGGATCTCAAATGGACCAATATACCTTGGGCTTAACTTGCCATAAATACCAAATCGACGAATACCTCTTGAAGGAGATACTTTTAAGAACACATGCTCGCCAATTTGAAATTCCAAATCTCTTCTCCTATTATCAGCATAACTCTTTTGCCTTGATTGAGCCACAAGTAACCGGTCTCGGATAATACGAATATTTTGTGATGACTCCGAGATAAGATCCGGTCCAAGCCATTGCTTCTCGCCAACCTCATCCCAACATAATGGAGAACGACAGCTCCTTCCATACAAAGCCTCGAAAGGTGTCATCTGTATGCTGGCTTGATAACTATTGTTGTAGGCGAATTCTATTAATGCTAAATGATCGCTCCAACTTCCACCGAAGTCGATCATACAAGCTCTCAACATATCTTCCACTATTTGATTAGTTCTCTCGGTCTGTCCATCTGTTTGCGGATGAAATGCAGTGCTAAAATTCAGACGGGTACCAAGAGATTCTTGCAATCCCTTCCAGAAATGAGATGTAAATCTCGGGTCTCGGTCAGACACAATGCTGACTGGAATACCATGAAGTCTAACCACTTCCTTCAGATATAATGCTGCTAGCACATCAACTGTCCACTTGGACTTAATGGATAGGAAATGGGCTGACTTAGTCAGTCGATCCACGATTACCCATATTGCATCATGACCACTTCGAGTCTTAGGAAGACTCATAATAAAATCCATGCCAATACTCTCCCACTTCCATTGGGGAATGTCAAGTGGTTTCAATTTACCTGCCGGTCTGAAATGCTCGGCCTTTACTTGTTGACAAACCAGACATCTACTCACAAAATCTGTAATTTCCCTTTTCATGTTCGGCCACCAAAATGTCCTTTTCAAATCTTTGAACATCTTAGTGCCTCCCGGATGGATAGTATATCGAGATCTATGTGCTTCTTCAAGAATCCGATTCTTTATATTACCCTCATCCGGTACACAAGTTCGACCTTGAAATACTAATCTTCCATCATCGGCTATCGAGAATTCAGGTCTGCTACTCAGGCTTTCCTTAATCTCGACTAGCTCGGGATCAATATCTTGCAATAACTTGATTTCTACCAATAATTCGGGCTTAAGTTGCAACTGGGAAATCAATATCCGATCATTATCAATATTGATATCCAGACTAGCCATTTGCTCCAGTAATTTCCATTCTTGTAACATAAGACTAGATATCTTAGCCACAGGTTTCCGACTTAAAGCGTCAGCAACCACATTGCCTTTGCCCGGGTGATACTTAATAGAAAAGTCGAAATCCTTTATATACTCCAACCATCTCCTTTGTCTCATGTTCAATTCCTTTTGAGAAAATAAGTATTTCAGACTTTTGTGATCCGAAAATACAGTGAATGTTTCACCATATAAGTAGTGCCTCCAAATCTTCAAAGCAAATACCACGGCTGCCAATTCCAAATCATGAACTGGATAATTAACTTCATGCTTTCTTAGCTGCCTAGAAGAATAGGCAATCACCTTGCCGTGCTGCATAAGCACACAGCCTAAGCCAATACCAGAAGCATCAGTGTAAACCACAAAACCGCCCTCACCAGAAGGTAAGGTCAAAATAGGAGCAGTAGTCAAACAATCCTTCAGAGTTTGGAAACTCCGTTGGCATTCAGTTGACCACTCAAACTTGATCTCCTTGCGGGTTAATTTTGTCAGAGGTACCGCAATCTTAGAGAATCTTGAATGAACCTTCGATAATAACCAGCCAGGCCAAGAAAACTCCTTACTTCAGTAACATTAGTAGGCTGTTCCCAATTCTTTACCGCTTCCACTTTAGATGGATCCACAGAAATTCCATCCTTAGTAATAATATGTCCTAGAAAGGACACCTCACTTAGCCAAAATTCACACTTGCTGAACTTGGCATATAATTGGTGATCTCTCAATAATTGCAAAGCCATCCTCAGATGCTCGGCATGTTCTTTTTCACTCTTGGAATATATCAAAATATCATCTATGAATACCACAACCCATTGATCAAGGTAGGGTCGGAACACACTGTTCATTAACTGCATGAAAGCTGCCGGTGCATTCGTTAACCCAAAAGGCATAACGACAAACTCATAATGACCATACCGGCTACGGAAAGCTGATTTATAAATATCCTCTTCTTTAATCCGTAACTGGTGATATCCAGATCGAAGATCGATCTTAGAAAAATAAGAAGCTCCAGTAATCTGGTCAAATAACTCATCAATCCTTGGCAAAGGATACTTGTTCTTGACAGTCAACTGGTTGAGTTGCCGATAATCGATGCATAATCTCATCGAACCATCTTTCTTCCGAACAAACAATACAGGAGCTCCCCAAGGGGAAACACTCGGGCGAATAAAACCCTTCTCGAGTAATTCCAACAATTGCTGCTTCAATTCCCGCAATTCCGCATGAGACATTCGATAAGGGGCTCTAGAAATAGGAGACGATCCAGGAATAAGATCAATAGAAAATGTAACTTCACGCTGAGGCGGAAGTCCTGGTAACTCCTCTGGAAATACGTCCGGAAATTCTCGGACAATAGCAATATCCTTAATCTCGATCTGCTGTTCAGGGGACGCATGAACAAAAGCCAGAAAAGCTTCGCATCCACGCCTCAATAACTTATCAGCACGAAGAGTCGAGATAAGAGAGATAGAACTAGGATGTTTCACTCCCTTGAAGGATAATCCGGGGTGTCTAGAAAAAGACACGGAACAAGAACTACAATGGACATTGGCCTCATATCGAGCCAACCAATCGGCTCCTAGGATTACATCGTAATCCTTCATGTCCATACAAATCAAATCAGCTGGAAAATTCTGATCATTCACCATAACCTTACTAGAAGGATAGTAATGCTGAATTGCTGATTTAGAACCAATAGGGGTTGATATTTCTAACGGAGAACTCAATAAAACAGGTTCCATAGCTAAAGATTTAGCAAATCTCCGTGAAAGAAAAGAATGTGTTGCACCAGTATCAAATAGAACAAAAGCTGGCAAGTCGAATATAGCAAGAGTACCTTCGACGAGTCCACCATCCTCGGCGATATCTTTTTCCTTCGCATGAAGAGCCTGGAGCCTGCCTTGAGGCTTCTTGAAATTCAGGGGTTTTGTCGGGATAGCTTGTTCCGATAATAAAGGGCAGTTGGGTATACGGTGCTCTTTGCTTCCACACCGCAGACATGCACCTAGCTTGCGCCAACAATCTTCCATCTTGTGACCAGGACGATCACAATATCGGCATACGCCCTTGAATGGAATCATAGAATCAGGTTTCTTGTCTTCTTGTCGCGGCATTTTGCCTCTCCACGAACCAGAACCAGAACTTGAACCAGAACTAATAAATGGTCTTTTCTTGCTCGGGTCAGTGACAAATCCAGGTTTAACATTCTTGAGTGCCTTCGGTTGCTCTTTCTTGTTACCTTGACCACGAATCCTTTCAGTCATTTCCAAAGTATCTTCTAATATTTGTGCCTTTCTTACCATCTCAGAATATGTAGAAATTTCCAGTGGTGCAAGTTGATTGATATAATGAAGTCGAAGACCATTGAGGAAACGCTTCGCCTTCATTCTCTCAGTCGAAATAAGATGTCTTGCATAACGAGAGAGTCGTGAAAACTGAGCCTCATATTCTGATACCGATAAACTTCGCTGCTTCAAAGCTGCGAATTCTGCTCCCTTCTTTTCTTGCACGCGGTCAGAAAAATATTTATCATTGAAATATTCCTCGAATTCCTCCCACGAGACTTGTTGATCTCCGAGAGTCGGCTTAACAGACTCCCACCAAGCACGTGCATCCCGTTCCAGTTGGAAAACAGATAAAAGAACACGTTCTTGGTCAGTGCATTGCATGACCTCAAAAATTCTTGCCATCTCGTCGAGCCAATTCTCGGCTTCATCGGGATCAGTTGAACCAGCGAATCTAGGCGGGTTCATTCCTCGAAAATTCCGATATAAATCACCAGTGCCATGAGCTGCGCCATGAGGTGCCGCTCCAGCTCCAGCTTGAGCCAGTGCGTTCAAGGCTTGCGTAAGTCCTTGAACTGTACGATGTAAATTCCTCATCTCAGCACGATTGGCTGCCATTTCGAGTTAAGTGCCTATATAAAATAGTTACTCGGATTATTTATGAGAGAAGAACTTCTTAGATGAGAAGAGAAGAACTAGATAAGAAGATCATGATTATGGTTAAATAACTTAACCCAAATTTCTACCCAAATTCTCACAAGGTTGTTTTCTTAAGCCTATAACCAATAGACCTATAACCTTAAAGTGAAATACCTAGGACAAATTGACATAGGCTCTGATACCAACTAAACTGTCACGCCCCGATGCGGAATCTCGGGACGTACGGTTAGAGGCAAGCGAGCAATATATAATTCCGAACCATTGCAATCCATTGCACTAAAGGTTGGAAAAGTAATAATCAGAGTTTTATTGAAATAAGGTTGAGTACACTGGGTAGAACGACTACAACCAAATAATAAGTAAAATGCTAGAACAATCTCTCACTAATGCTAAGGGTACAAACTGACTCAATAAACTAAAACTATCTCTCGATATCACTCCAGTCCATCCCCGACAAGTTCGTCACCTGGAAAGAGGGGAAACAGTAGGAGTGAGCTAAACACGCTCAGTAGATAACCACAAACAGGTTTAAGTAATTAACTATTGATTTCCAATTTATATGAAATGCAGTAAATAAAGAATGACGATAGAATATCTTGCAAGGTCAAGAAATATAGCAATTTATCAAGTAGTGAACAAGTAAAGTACAATAGAGTATTTGGCCAGCAATATGTTACACATGTAACCAAGTAAATACACACGAGTCGAGTATCAAGAGTTTGTCATAGACGTAACAAGTCAAGTCAAGTATTCGGGTGCCATGCCTCACCCTTGTCATAAACATCCCAATGGGCTCAATATCTTTTCGGGCGCTCTCCCCAGGACCAGACTGGGCCCTTATGATGCGTCGGCATTTCATTTCAATTGGATCACCGATCCCCCGTCTAGACATAGTCAATTATGGCCAATATAATCAGATGAATTTCTGTCGGGTATAAGATGTAAAGGACGACACTTGTCTCCTCTGATTCAAGAGTATAAACACGACGAAAACCCAAAACAAGGTAGTCGTACGGCGAACACCGGGCCGTACTCTCATGAGTAACGAGTCACGGGGTCAAGAATGAACGGTTGACAGTAAGCCGTTCGAGAGAGAGAAGTAAGTTCTGAAGAACGAATATACGAACCACTCGGGTCGTATTTTTAAGAAATACAGTTCAAGAGAATCCGTATTAAGTATAACGATAATATCTAATTATAAGATAATTTATGCAAAGTAGTTACCGGGTTGCCAATAACAATTAAACCAACTAATTTCAGTTTAATGTCCATTGGTCAATTCCGGGCTCAAATATGACCGAAGGTTATCCAAGGGTAATCGGTCAATTTATCAAGTTAAAACGATAGTTATGATGTAACCGTAATTTACCACGGTAAAAATGTCTCACGGTAAAAAAAATGTGAAGTTTACCGGATAGAGTGTCCGGTTAATTGGCCAAAGACTTGCCATAAGTCGGCCAGTAATATTTTGATTTACAGTAATTTACAGAAATTACCTATGGTAATTAACCAATTTATCCAAAGTTACAAGTGAATTACAATAGTTTCCACTTTAAACAATTTATCAAAATAGATATTGCAAATAACAGAAATTTACTCATGTCATTATCTGTTATTTATATGGATTGTCAAATTTTACTAATTAACATTTTTAATAGGTCAAAATAGTAAAAATCAGGTTTTCTGGAAGTTAAACGGATGACAGTGGGCCGTTAAACCTACTGGCTGTAAAACGGTTATCTATGGGCCGTTTTAAGGGTAAAAGGATACTACGGTTATAGTGGGGCCGTGTATCATGTAAAGCGGTCGTTTTCTAACCGTGTATATAAAATACGATAAAATGATAATACTACTAATTTCATTCTAAAGCGGTCTCTGGTTGACCGTTATTCATGTGAAATGGTTAAAATTGGGCCGCTTAAAGCAATTAAGGCGGTTAGTTCTAAGCCGTCTAAGAGATAAGTGGTCCGGTTGGAACCGTCTTTCTTTGTAACACGGGAACAGCGAAAACAGAAGTATAATCCGGCAATGAGGGCTTCAATTCATGGGTTTAAGCATGGAAAATCATGAAATATGCAAGCTAACATGATGCCCTGTCATTCCTTTTATTGAATTCAAGTTTGTGCCATGGTTACCTACCTTAACCGATGAAAATAAGAGAAAGCTTGGGGAAGAAGATGAATAGTGGTCTTGCAAAGCTTCACAGCAGCAAGACAGCAGCAAGAAATCCTTAAGTTGCTTAAGAGGAATGCTTAGGAATGCTTCCTCTATTTATAGGTTTGTAGAGAAGTGTTTAAACTTCTCACGCGGGCTGGTCAGAGCCGCAATTCCCTTGGCAGTGTTGAAGACGTGTTTATGCCAACCCAAACACGGTTTCACGTGTTCCACAAGGTAAGGTTACCCTTAATCTAAGCCTAATCCCATAGATTAAGCCATTGTTAACTAAAACCTTCATTTAATGTCACTAAACGATTTTTAATGAAATTGACCCAGAAGACAAAATTGCTAATCAAGACGTGATCTTTCAGATTATGATTTTTATGGAATTTTATCACGAGGTTTAATGTTAATCTCCCAATCTTAAGATTAAAATAATAATTTAACCCAATGTTCAACGGTTTAGTCGATAGAGAGAGTTTTTGATTTTTACCGATGAAACTCCAGAAGACAAAGTTGCTAAGAAAAATACTCTCTATCAGATGTGATTTTTGCAGATTTTTCCAAGGTAGTTATATTTTCGGGTGAATAGTGTTTTCCGCGTTTTTAAGTCAGGCTTAAATCACTGATTAAGCCATGTAAATGATTTTATTAGGGTCAGGTACAGGAGACCAAAGTGTTTATCATGGTGTTTACTAATTAACTATCATTTTTCAGAATATTTACACGATAGTCAAAAATATTTACTATTTACTATTTACCTCAGTCACTATTCAACATTTACTATTTACGAAATTTAATATTTGTACAGAAACTCGGGGTCTTACAAGTATCCACTGCCAAGGATTGATGAGCTGTTCGATCAACTATCTGAAGCTTTATATTTCTCCAAGATTGATCTTCGTTCTGGTTACCACCAATTGAAGATCAAAGAAGAAGATATTCATAAAACTGCATTCCGAAGCAGGTATGGGCATTACAAATTTACTGTTATGCCTTTCGGACTAACAAATGCCCCCGTAACTTTTATGCAGTTAATGAACAGCATATTCAGGCCCTATTTAGACCAATTTATTGTGGTCTTTATTGATGATATTCTGATCTATTCAAAGACTGAAGAGGATCATGAAGAACACCTCAAGAAGGCATTACAGATATTAAGGGAAAACAAGCTATATGCCAAATTCAGCAAATGCGAGTTCTGGCTCGAGGGAGTATCCTTCTTAGGCCATATCATTTCGAAGAATGGAATTGATGTTGACCCATCAAAGGTCGAAGCCGTGAAGAACTGGGAACGACCCACAAATGTAACTGAGATTCGGAGCTTCTTGAGTCTAGCTGGTTACTATCGGTGTTTTATAAAGGACTTCTCCAAAATTGCTGTTCCCCTGACCAGGTTAACCCGCAAGGAAGTGCCTTATGAGTGGAAGGAAGACTGTGAAAAGAGTTTCCAAACTTTGAAGGATCTCTTGACCATTGCTCCAGTCTTATCATTACCAATGGAAGGAGAAAAATATGAGGTATATACCGATGCTTCTGGTATTGGCCTCGGATGTGTATTGATGCAGAATGGGAGAGTCATTGCATACTCTTCCCGACAATTGAAGAAACATGAAGAGAACTACCCAGTTCACGACTTAGAACTGGCCGCAGTAGTATTCGCTTTAAAGATTTGGAGGCACTATCTCTACGGAGAATAATTCACTGTGTACTCCGATCATAAAAGCCTCAAGTACTTATTCTCCCAAAAGGAGCTAAACATGCGGCAAAGGCGTTGGCTCGAGTATCTCAAGGATTTCGACTTTACTATACAGTACCATCCTGGTAAGGGTAATTCCGTAGCTGATGGCCTTAGTCGAAAGCCGAGAATAATATTGGCCAACTGCATGATACAAGAATGGAAACTGCTGGAGAAATTCTCTGAGCTTGATATCATCACAGATGAGAAGAGCATGTGTATTATTCTATCTCATATGAGCCTACATCCAGATTTACTACCTGAAATCAAGAAGTTACAAGAAGAGGATCCCTCGCTAGTGGAGATAAAGAGCAAGCTAGACGAGAGACTAGATTTCAAGCTGGCACCTCATGGCAGATTACTATTTCATGCACGGACATGTGTGCCCGACTGTCCCGAATTGAAGAAGAAGATTCTTGAAGAAGCTCATAGATCGAGGTACACAATCCACCCTGGAGCTACTAAGATGTACCAAGACTTGAAAAGAATTTTTTGGTGGCCTAACATGAAAAGGGAGGTAGTAGACTTTGTGTCTCGTTGCCTCACATGCCAACAAGTGAAGGCGGAACATCAAAAACCCGCCGGAAAGCTACATCCGCTGGATATTCCCAAGTGGAAGTGGGAGGACATTGGCATGGACTTTATCATGGGTTTGCCCAAGACTAGGGGCGGATATGATGGAATTTGGGTAATTATCGACCGGTTAACTAAATCGGCCCATTTCTTACCCATCAAAAGTCGATGGTCAGTCGACGTACTTGCTGCCCTGTATATTAAGGAGATGGTTAGATTGCATGGAGTTCCCGTCTCAATCGTATCTGACCGAGACCCACGCTTCACCTCTCATTTTTGGAAGGGTCTACAACACTCTCTGGGGATGAAACTTAATTTCAGCACTGCTTTCCATCCCCAGACAGATGGTCAGACTGAAAGGACAAATCAAGTTGTTGAAGATATGTTAAGGGCGTGTATTATAGATTTCAACGGAAGCTGGCATGACCACTTACCAGTAGCCGAATTTGCATATAATAACAGCTATCAAGCTAGTATTCAAATGGCTCCTTTCGAGGCGCTTTATGGCAGGAGTTGTCGTTCTCCAATATGCTGGGAAGAAGTCGGTGAAAGACAAATTCTAGGCCCAGATATGGTTAGAGATTCAACTGAGAAGATACACCTTATCAAAGAGAGACTCAAGGTAGCTCAGTGCAGGCAAACATCTTATGCTGATAACAGAAGGAGAGATTTAGAATTTCAAGTGGGTGACCATGCATTTCTCAAGGTATCTCCCGGCCGAGGTATTAGAAGATTCGGTGTTAAGGGCAAGCTTACACCAAGGTTTATCGGTCCATTTGAAGTATTGGAAAGAGTGGGCGAGGTGGCTTACCGCATTGCCTTACCTCCTCAACTCTCGAAAGTGCACAATATATTTCATATATCTATGCTGAAGAAATATGTGCACGACTCTTCTCACATCATCAATCATGCTGAATTGGTGATTCAAAGGGACCTTACTTATGAGCAAAAGTCGATGCGGATCCTCGACCGCGAAGTTCGAGTTCTAAGGAGCAAGACGATCCCTATGGTAAGAATTCAATGGAATCGATGCTCGGAGCAAGAAGCAACTTGGGAGACCGAGGAATCTATGAAGAGAAGATACCCAGAACTATTCGGCAAGTATCATATACTTTCTACAGTATCCTTATGTAGTTGAATTTATCCTTATACAATTAAATTTGGGGACCAAATTCTTTTAAGTAGGGGAGGGTGTAGCACCCCGTATATAAAAAAAATTATTATTATCAATATTTTTTAAATAAAAATAAAATAAAATAAAATAATATTAGATAAACTATTTAGGTAGTTTATGTAAGAAGTAGGAACATGAAGTTATCATATATAAAGGTTATTCACTTAACAAGTGGCTTCCTAGTGTAGTTGGTTAAGTAGCTTGCCTTCCAATCCAATGACCAGGGTTCAAATCTTACTATCCACCATGTATCTACCCTTTTTGCCAAATAATTATATGATATAAGCTAATCTTGCACTTACGAATTGGGCCATGGGTTAGATGTCCAAACAATTGTCTCTTATCTCTCCAGCCTATCTCTTATCTCTCCAGCCTGTACAAGCTGTAAAGACTCATTATTTCAGATCTTGTCCCCTATCCGTTCATACTAGACCCTATAACATCCCCTTTTGCTACCCCCATTCCCATTCTAGGCTAGCTGAGGTTGGGGCAAAGCTTTGCTAGAGGGGTTCTGTTGCTACGAACTTCACAGAGGTAGGTGTTCTCAACTTTTAACTAAATTAGTAGTTAATCTAGGATGATTAGTCTAGGCCTTTAGTATTAGGCTCATTTCCATGCGATTTTAGTGTTTTTAAAGCATGTGTTGACTTAAGTCTATGATGATTAGTATGCCTTAGCTTCACACCTAAGATAATTAGCACGTATTAACTTTATACCCAGAATAATTAGCAAGTATTAGCAAGTATTAGTCTCATATCTAGAATGATTAATATGTGTTGGCTTAAATCTAGGATGATTAGTATGCATTAGCTTCATACTTGAAATGATTAGCATGTATTAGCTTTATATCTAAAATAATTAGCAAGTATTAGCAAGTATTAACAAGTATTAGTGAGTATTAGTCTCATACCTAGAATAATTAGCATGTGTTAGCTTAAATCTAGGACGATTAGTATGTATTAGCTAATATCTATATTTGATATAGTCCATGCTTTAGTAAAGGGCCTGTCATTTGTCAATTTCTGTGAAACTAAAACCACCATGTTAAAAATGTTATATAAGAGAAACTAAAGCCTGAAAATAGTGAAAGAAGAAATTGTAGTCAAGAGGATGAAAAATGTGGAAAAAGACCAAGTTGAAAGAGGCCAAGTGGAAAAGGACCCAATTGAAAGCACAATGAAATGATATTGAAAATATAGGGTTATAAGAAGGAGAATAATGAAAAATCTAGAGAGAATGAGAATGTGTGCAAGAAGAGAAAGTCGTAGATTGGAAAGTTAGGAAGAAGTTTCATGAAGAGTGCAGAGAGAGAAAATGAGAGGAAGAAGGTGAAAAATGTGAAAAAACGAGATCTATAGGCGTAGGTGAACAGTTACTGAGTAAAAAATCAGAACCGTAGAAAATTAATTATAACTTAAAAACTAAGAAGAATTGGAGGATATGGTAAAATAAGAAAATCTGTATCTACAAGAGGGGAAGAACTTTTGTGAAGAACTCAGAGTGAAAGGAGGATTGGAAGGGCATGAAAACTAGGGAACAAAACTGATGAGTCGACTCTGCCTGATGGATGAGTTGACGCAGTACTGTTCATATGAACTGATGAGTCAACCCTGTGAGCTAGAAATTGAACTGATGAGTCGATGCAGCCTGATGGATGAGTTGACGCAGTACTGTTCATATGAACTGATGAGTCAACCCTGTGAGCTGAAAATTGAACTGATGAGTCGACGCAGCCTGATGGATGAGTTGACGCAGTACTGTTCATATGAACTGATGAGTCAACCCTGTGAGCTGGAAATTGAACTGATGAGTCGACGCAGCCTGATGGATGAGTTGACGCAGTACTGTTCATATGAACTGATGAGTGGACCCTGCCTATGAAAATGAACTGGTGAGTCGACCCTGCCTATGAAAATGAACTGATGAGTCGACCCTGCCAACAGATTTGAACTAATGAGTCGACCCTGCCAATGAAAATGAACTGATGAGTTGACCCTGCCTGTGAAAATGAACTGATGAGTCGACCCTGCCAGTTCATCGCGTTGACGCGGCGAACTGATGAGTTGACGCGGTGACCTGATGAGTTGACGCGGTGAACTGATGAGTTGACACGATGAGCTGATGAGTTGACGCAATGAACTATTGAGTCGACCCAGCTAGCTCATTACGTTAACGTGATCATTAGGCTTTCACTTTTTCCATCTCCACTGATAGATGGCAGCCGGAGAGGTGATTTTTAACTCCTGACAGGGTCCTCTGAACCCTGTATAATTCCCAAGAAGGGCATCCCACAGTAAGGATGTCATTTCTAAAATTGTCAGGTGGCCCATAAGGCACCTCTCTTATCTAGTTTTTCCGTGTATCAAACGTTACTGGTTTCCACTCCTAGTTCATCCCTACACATCAATGCGCCCTTGGATTCCATTCCATAATTCCACCTTATATATCATACTGGTCAAACCTTGAAATTTCACATTGGCTATAAATGAGAGTGGATGTCAACATACATGATAAATGCTGTGCATATAGGGTCCGGTCTGGTCCTGGGAGGAGCACCCGAAGGTACTTGTGCCCATGGGAGTTTATTGACCACGGTGTTTGGCATTGCACCGAAGTACTTGCTTGCTAGACTTTAGACATTCCACTCATTCTCATGATATTACTTGATTGATTGACTTGAGACCCGCAAAAGGGTAAAAGTGCTTACTTGAATGCATTATAAATAGCCAATTCTAGTTATACACTTGAAACTACTTTGCTTACTATTACTAGCTTGAATAACATGTTTCTACTCAGTTACTAGCTTGAATAACATGTTGCTATTCAGTTATCACTGACTTGACATCATTTACTATCACTTGCCACTGCTGCTTGAAATTGTGAAATCTATATACTCTCACTTTCTACTTCCGTCGATTTTACAATTCTTTGATATCTATCTGTCTGCATGCATAGGTTACGTACATTAAATGAATGTGTAATTCACTTAAAGCATGTTAAAATTTGAGATGTAAATCCTACTGAGCGATTCGCTCATCTAGTTGTTTTCTAACCTTTTCAGGAAATTCAGATATCAGCCAGAACTCGGAAGGGAATGAGTCGGAGTGATGAGTGTAAAAATAGAGTTATCTTGTTATCTTGTAAATTGTACTTGTGTAAATGGTGTTATTGTAATTTCATTTATGTCAGTCATATCAAGTTATGTCAGACGTCAGCTGTGTTAGTCCAATAATTGTAATAAGGGCTTGAAGCCTAGTAGTTGGACTTGGATATGTATGTAATTGTCATTGGGTTAGTTGTATCAATTGTCAGCTCATCCTAATTGTATTAACTTCGAGTTAAATCCTAGTCAATTGTGCACTCTGATATTTACATGATTGACACGATCTATATAGACGCGTCACGCCTCCGAGTAATCTTCCGCGCTCAGGGCGTGACAATGATGATAGATGATTTCAAATTGAAAAGCTTCTTTTTATTTAATTTATGGTTGATTATGTTGACCGACACCAGCTGTGGAAGGTGAGGGTTGGCTCGAGAACGAGAGAGGGGTTAAAACGGCGAGGCAGGCGCACTTTTATTCAAAACCAGCGCGGGGTAGCGTAGGTATAGGGGTTATACGGCACGGGGTCACGTAGGAATAGGGGTAAAACGGCTCGGTGGGGGGAGAAGGGCTTAACCGGCGCGCCCCGCCCAGGGTGGGCCGGATTAGGGCGCGCCTGGTGTCGGCCAAGTAAAAATCAGAAAACTTGAGTGTGAAGTTATTCCAGCGCGGGGGGGTACCGTGCCGTATTTGGGCACGCCGAATTAAGACCGCGCCAGATTAGTTGATTTTTGATGATTTTTAGATGTTTTTCAGTTTATTTAACCCATGAGCAAATGTTGAATTGTTTGATGGATGAATTGAGGTCCAGGATGCCCTTGAAGCAGGGTTGAGACTCGTGCGAGGTTCATACTCGAGCACGAAAGTTTAATGGTTCGAAATCATATCTTATTAAGCCCAAACTGTGAGGGCAAATAGTCAATAAGTTCTGAAGAAATTTTGGCAGCACCTCTCCCGGTCCAGAGGATTGCAGGGGGAAAGCGGAGGCATACGCACGGAGGGTAAACTCCTTAATTTCAGGTGGCACAACGATGGCCAGTAGACCCGAACGGATAGGAAACCCAGAGGACTAGCCTACCAGGGGCACCAATGTTCTGTGGGTTGAACATGATCGGATAAGGTGACCAATGAGGGAGGTGAGGACCCCGAGGGCTATCCTGCGAGGGGCACACGACCTATAGTCAACTCATAATCCGAAAAAGGGACAACTAATAGGGAAAGAAACCCCGAGGGCTAGCCTACGAGGGGCACACATCCCATAGTCCCCACAATGTCCCTAAGGACAGTGGATTTAATATCGGGCTAAACCTTGTCAATGTTCACCTTATGGCCCATAGGGATACTCATCACTCACAGATGGAACCCTTTGACCGAATGGCGGTTCTGAGGTATCAATGGGGTATGTCCCCCTCCCCGGAGTATTAAAGCTAAAGTTATCAGAAATAACAAAGCTCGACGATTCTAAATCACATGCGGAATAGGAAGGATACAATAGCATATCACAATGGTCAATGAGTTGGCGAATTGGCGCTCACAGGGTTAGCATGTTAATGCTCACAGGGCAAAGGGGTTAGCACTCACGAAGGCAGATAGTTAGTATGCAGATTAAGGGGGTTAGCAGACCAACATTCACAAAGGGTTAACAGGTTAGTCCGTGTACTGAGATGATCAAGCTACGAAAACATTCATTCGAGCAACCAGCATATAACTGGCACAGGATGAACATGCATGCTTTAGAGGTGACCCCATTCCCTCTGGACTATGGAGAATTGTCGAGGGGTATTGAGGGCATCGATCTTGAACCGAAATGGATAGAGATGCACACACAAGTGTGTCTCTAACCATAAAACCCACAGCACATATACAGTAAGGCATGTCCATTGCGTTAGAAGGGAGGAGCCCCGGGGAGGGGGTGACATCAATGTAGCCCGTATGACTCCAGGGCATGGTTGGCATCACGAGATGAAACACAACGTTCATACATGAGGCGACTGAACATGTAAATCGAGGGAAGAGTAGAAGAAGCGTACACAACAGTGCAGATTATTCATTCCATCAACGAGAAAGTAACTACATAGATTATCACAATCATTCGGCGCGGTCCGGCATCATTGCTCGGCGGCCGTTCCATTAGTTGCAGAGAGAGGGTTATAGAGAAGAAAGAAATGAAGAGATGGTGAGGGGGGGAGATGGGCTCATGTCATCGCCCTTCCCCCCTCACTTACATTATATCAGACGGGAGAAATCAGAGATAATCGTCGGAAGAGAAACCACGAAACCCACCTAAACTTCTTCTCCAAAATAGAGTATCAGATTTTGGCGTCTCTTCTCCGGCTCCGAAGCTATTCAGGAAAGATAGGGGAAGACGGCGGCGAGAACCCTCTCAGTAGAAACCCTACTTCTCCCCCAAGACTCCTCTCTCTCTCTCTCTTCCCGTTTCGAATCTGCCTCTCCTATTTTTCTCCTCTATTCTTCTTTTTTTCTCTTCTGCTTACTTGGTCGAACCCAGTGTGTATATATAGATGGGGCTATTACGGCGCGGAGAACGCACGCCGGGGAGAGCCCCTTTAGCTTTTGGCACGCCGGGTAGGAGGGCGCCGGAAAGAGGGGCGCCCTGGTGAAAGGGCACGCCGGATAAGCTCCGTTCATTTGACGTGAGTCAGATGGAGGGTCCCAGACTGGATCCGGGGGTCACCATGACCATTCATCTTGCCGCGGTCTTGCAAAACCTTGGTGAGAAGTCCTGACGTAGCTCTCGGGTCGATGTACAACCTTCTTCGGAACCTCGTGTATCTTCAGCTTGAACACGCAGGTTTTCCACTGACACGGCCCTCGACACTGTGGTTTGTGCCGCTGGCTCGGCCTGACTTGTGCCCGAAGCTCTTTTGAGGGGTGGAATGCCACCTAGGATGCTTTCTCCCTGGCTGGGCGATCATTTGGTCACTAACGGACCCAATATGCTGAGAAGCCGTACCCATGCCGAGTAATCGGGGTCTTCTACCGACAGAGCCTTCGGTCCCTTGTTCTTACAGACCAAGGGCGTTCTTTCACCTCGAGAGGATCTTTCATTCAGGTGGCGGGCCACCAGATATACCCCTGTCCTTGGTCAGACAACAGCTACATTCTCGTCCTTGGTCGGACGACGGATACATTCTCGTCCTTGGTCGGATGATGGATACATTATCATCCTTGGTCGGACGACGGATACATTATCATCCTTGGTCGGACGACGGATACATTCTCATCCTTGGTCGGAAGACGGGTACATCCTTATCGTTGGTCGGATGACGAATGCATTATCATCCTTGGTTAGACGACGGATACATGATCATCCTTGGTCGGACGATGGGTACATCCTTGTCCTTGGTCGGACGACGAATGCATTATCGTCCTTGGTCGGACGACGGATACAATCTTATCCTTGGTCGGACGATGGGTACACGCTCGCCCTTGGTCGGACGACGGGTACATCCTTGTCCTTGGCCGGACGATGGATACATTCTGATGTGGGATGAGACACGGACTGATGAGGGCATCACACCACATACCCTCTGGCTTGGCACTTCTCTCCCTCCCAGAGGCAGCTAGGGAGCAGCCCTTCTTCAGACGGAACATTGGTGCTTATCATCCTATTACATTTTCCTATTTTCTTGAGTCATTTTGATGTATTTGCCTATGTTTTGAGTCATGTTACTAGGTTATCATGTTATTTACTTATGTTTGTATGTAGGCTAGTGGGCTAATGGGGCTAGTAGGTCTTATTGGGCCATTTCTTTGGTCTGGCCCATGGGCGCCCCTCTCCCCACCCCTTGGTCTTCCGTCATTTGTCCATTTCATGAGGACTTTTTTGTAAATTGGGTTTTCCTATATATAGGACCACAAACCCCCTCTTTTGAAGTAATGAAGTATTAAGCAAATTTGAGCCACTTAAGTGCATCTCTCCCTCTCTCTAACTCTCCCTCTCTCTCTTTCTTCAAGGGGCGAACCCCACTTCTCTCTCCTCCCCTCCCTTGGGCGCAACAGCCCCTTCACCTTCCCCTCCCCCTGCCACCTCAGCTGCCACCTCACCCCCTCCACCCTTTCATATTCCCAAGGCCTTAATTCCCTTCAATTCCCTCCACCTCCCAAGCAACCTTTCACCTTTCCTAGACAACCCTTCCCCTTCCCCATACAACTTCCCACCTCCAAGGCAACCTTCCCCCTCCCCTAAGCAACCACTCCCCTTCCCCACACTCCATTCAAAGCCCTAGTGCGATCCAAGCCCTCTCCCCTCCTCCACTTGGTGCGCACCCCTCCATCTAGCACAACCCCACCCCCCCCCCCTCTTGACCAAATCGCAGCTAGTACTCCCACCTCCTTTCCCTGCTAGCTCCGCCCTCCCCTCCACCTCCATTACCCCTCATCCCATCTCCCCACAAGATCCCCCATTATCACCAAGGCACCCTTGTACCCTATTCCTCCACCAAGGAGCCATCCTGCCCACCATTCAATCTCCAACCCGTGTGCAGAGAAGACCTGCAGACCAGCACCAAGTTGCAGCACCGTCCACGACTCCATCCTAGTCCTGCTGGGGGTGTGGTCCACACCGACGGAAAGGTCTACGAGTCTACTTCCCAAGCGAGGTGGAATCGTCCAGTTCCAAGTTCGTGGCTGACCGGGAGAGCTGTTCTACCCCAACTGCGCCAGACATCCTCTGCAGAGAGCCTGAGCCCGGTTGGAAGCAACTTCACGACCAACGGCGAAGGAATCAGACCGAAGGTTCTTCATCAAAGTTATTCCTCCCCCTGTCCCCGATCAGGAGCAAGAAACAGGACCTCTTTTGGCAACCGGGAGCCAGAGTTCCGAATTTTCTCCCTCAGTCACGCAGGTTTGCCTCCTGCAGTCTGCAGCGACCAGTTCCCACTCGTCGGCATCCCCCTGTCCACCCTGAACTCAGAAGGTGTTGCTGTCAGTTTTTCTATGGAGAGGCTTTGTCCACAGTTCCAGCGACTCTGACGGTTCATGATTCGGCGTCCAGGAGCAGCCGGGGCAACTTCTGCAAGTTGCAGATAGAAACAGGGAGCCACCCGCCCCAGAATCTGTTGCTCTACTCAGACCTCCACTGCAGCCATCGACGACGACAGAATAAATTGATATAAATCAGAGGCGTTTGGGTTCCTGTTATGAGAAGATCCCCCCTGGGCTCGTCATCGGTAAAATTCCTGACCGAGAACTACAGGGACTACACCGACTGCCTATCAACATCCACAGCCAGCGGACCAATTTGGAAGCGGTCCCTCCTCGTGGGCTACTAACCTTATCTCTCCCCCTCTCGCCTGGCCGGCTTACCGCCCCTCCCTGCGGGAGGTAGTGTTTGTTGTAACCCATCAATTCCCACCCCCGAGATCACCCTCCTGCGTGAGGTGTAGTGAGTGTACACTTAAACAGGTTCGAAGCTTCATCGGCGCAGTGTGCGGGGAACCCACACTTCCCCGCCCGCCCTCGTCTCCGACCGGGGTTGGTTTTCTCAAACCAACCAGGTGAGCCTCCTGCCCTTGCCTCCTTATACCTGTTTATTTAATATCCGCAAAACATATCGGCCGGTAGGAGAGCGAGTGCCCGATCCCGGCGCCACCTTTCAGTGTGGTCACCGTGGCCATAAGTGAGCGAGTGACCCGTGCCCTTAAGGCATCCGGCAGCCCTTGTTTGTGGGCTTTCAAACCTTCGGGAGGGCTAACTAAAGTGGTGCTGGTCCTCTAACTAGTCAGGGGCTATCTCCATCACCTCGACTCGGCATCACCGGGTCACCACGGGAATCGTGTGCGCACGGTGCGTTGGTAGCTTTAACATATTCTCGGCGCCTTGTAATTGTGATTACGAATTAGGTCCAAGGAATCAAAGTCTCCGCTGCATTTTGTGTCACATCAAGTGGTATCAGAGCAAGTTTTAGACTTGTCTCTACAAGCCTAGGTCCAAGGGCTATTGCATTACCACCCTCTGTGTATCGGTCTCTTCATCATCGTGCATGTCCACCCGTAGAGGCACTGTTTACCAAACCGACCACTCTACTTCAGATCCCCCCATGAGTTCCCATTCTCAGGGCAACCAAGGCATCCCTAGTGAAGTCCCACAAGCCCCAATGGAGCAATTTGAGACTACCCTTAGAACTATTATGGAGAAGCTTGATGGACTTACCACCCGAATGGATAGACTTGAGGAAGTGAGGGCCCCACCTAGGATCCCTGCCCACAGAGCTCCCCCTCCACAAGTTGAGCCAGGTAGGGAAGACCTTGAGAATGAGTGGTACCACGAACCGGAGAGGCCCCAACGGCCTCGGCATCATGAGAGACGACCCCGAGAGGACCAGGACGAGTTCCTCTTAAAAATGATCAAAGTAGAGGCACCAAATTTTGATGGGTCCCATAACCCAAGTGTCTATGAAGAATGGGAGCATGGCATGGACCAATACTTTGAATGGTACCCCATGTCCGACGAGAGAAAGGTTAGGTTGGCCAAGATGCACCTTCTTAAGCTAGCCAAAACCTATTGGCTAAAGGTAGAGAGTCAAAGGAGAATTAGGCGGGAAGAACCCATTAACACATGGATAGACATGAAGACACAGCTTAGGAATAAGTATCTTCCCCACTCCTTGTTGATATGTTATTCCTCCTCGAGTTAAATAATATTGAAGAGATAAAAAAACAACAGGAGGAAAGATGAAGCTGTTGACCGTGATCGCCACCCGGTGAAAGCGCCGGGACTCGGAAGCTACGGGAGAATGCGGGTCCGTTCCTCCACTCCTCCTGGCCGGCCAGAAGGTGCGGGCCTCGTGCTTTTGGTTGCTGACCTGAAAGCAAACGGTGAAACACACAGATAAACGGAGATTAGCTAAATGATAGTGTAGTAGGTGTACTAATTGAAATAAAGCAAAGGAAGAACATGGCCCGGCGATACCTGGAGGTTTTGAAACCCCGTTTAGGGCGCCGGAAACAGTAGGAAAGATAAGAAATGCCAACGAAATGATGTATGTGATGTGTGATGCAGTGAAGAAAAGGCGTGTGTGGTGAGCAAACAGAGAAGGAAACACAAAGACACGAAGCGTGAAGTTCCCTGCACCGGGGGCCTGCGAGGGATGTAGAAGGCCCCCACTCCCTGACGAACGGGCGTATGCTGTATGAGATTTGGCGATGGAATTCGACAGCACTTCGTGATGGTCCCCCCCTTTTTTCTGTCAGAACCCGTGAGCTATATATAGAGCCCACGGCTTCGAGCTTAATCAGGGGTTAAGGGGAATGATGGTCGGTCAAAGGCCGGTAAATGAGAGCATCGTGTCAATATTGCCAACGACATTCTCCTTTTAATCCGCCTGGAATCACGGGGGTCTAATCTGGGTGGCCTTAAAAATGACGGTCTTACGAAGGCCGCCAAACATATATGACGGTCTTGGAGGGACCGTTCAATATACATGACGGTCCTAGAAAAACCGTTATACTTAAAGAGGAGTCAACGCCCGGACAAACAACTTTTCGTGAAGCACGTGGCTATGACCGACTGTCGGGCCTCTGAACCCTTTTCTTGTCGGCAAATAATGACGGCCCAGGGACGACCGCTATATTTACTATAACGGTTGGCATTGAGCCGCTATAAAAAGCGTATCACGAGATACAAATAACCCGGGGCAGCGGAACACAACGGCCAAGTGGGGACCGTTATATTGAGAAAAACGGTTCATAACAGACCGTTAAATCCAATGAGAGGGAGGGAGGCCTTCTTCGCTGGGAAGAGCCCAAAATACTGCCAGAGGAATAATCTTTCATGTGATTGACTGTTCGGGACATCAATAACTGAGACGCAGGAACTGATTCGATTCATCGGTAAAAAACGGGTGTCAACAGATGCCCCTCCTTAACGTCCGCCTTGCAAGGGAACGAGCGGAGGTGTAGTGGAGGCGTCATGGAACATGGAGTTGTAGCGGAGATGAAGCGGAGTGGACTGCAAAAGCGAGCGTTAAGGCAATACGACACCCGTTTCATACCAATAAGCCATAGAAATCTTCCGGCAACCTTCGAACCAATTTGCAAGGTACTGTGGGACTGAGTGTTAAACCTGAATCTGGAGGAACTAAGGTAAAAGAGCAAGGAGCGGCCTCGTCGGCGGACAAGCTGTGGTCCTAAATGAGGCGATATAGAAGCTGGCAATAGCGAAATTAAAAGGATTTTAAAACTCCAGACGAGGGAAACACTTAATTCATCAGAACCGAACAATTAGGTCTAAAGAAATACCTTCTAATTTTGGAGTGGAATTATTCCTTCGGTGGGACATGGAACACAGAAAACAGTCAATCATACGCAAGATCATTTCTCAGGCAAACCGTAGGTCGTGAATGCTCAAAAGGTGCTTGTGATGCATGCTGGGCTAAAAGAAAGAAACATGTAAAATCGAATGCAAACAAAGGATAAAAATATAAAATACTCGAGAATATTATTGCAGAACTGAATGAGTCAGGGTCAGGACACTTCTTGCAACCACAGCGTGCAAGAGAGAACCGTCGTCCCCTGACTTCTTCCAACTTAGCGGCCTTTCCGAAGATTAGACACGCATACCTAGATCATCATGTGTTTTTGTTGACGGGGAACGTCAGATCCTAGAATGCGTGAAGAATCGACTGGTTCTCGAGATAGATGTTTATTACCATATAGTAATGCAATAAGAGTTTTGAGGGATTGAGGGCCATACCTGACTTACCTGTGCAGGCGTAACGGCGGGACATTGATGTTGTTTAGCTTTAACTGCAATCAAAACTCATTGGCACATGAATTTCACAATAATGATACATTCAACAGTTAAACGGCTCATAGGGGACCGTTCTTAAGTTGGACGGCTCATGGTAAACCGCCATATGGATTATTAACGGTCATAGGAAGGCCGTTTAATGATAAGTAACCGTTTGCATAATAACGGTCCTATGGTAGCCGTTCTTATTGTATGGCGGTCTATCGCTAGACCGCCATTCTCAACGTCGGTTCAAAAATATAAACCTCTTCTCCTTCCCTCCTCCCACCGTAACGGCAGGAAGAGAGAAGAAGAAGAGGAAGGAGGAGCGACCCCCCCTTCTCCCACACTCTCATTCTCTCTCTCGTTTCTCTCGTGCTCTCCCTCTCTCGCAATGGCCTCTCTCCTCTTCCTTTCCATCACCCTCTTCCTCTCTCTCTCGGGATTTCTCTCCCTCGCGATGGCAGTGGATGGCGACGGCGACGAGCGGCGGCGGTCGGAGGCGGTTGCTCCGGGGGAAGAAGCCGGGACGGTGGACTTCTCGGCGGATGATCTCGCCCTCGTGCTCGTGGAGGAGAGCGAGAGTGGTTCCGACGGCGAGCGTGGAGCCGACGAGCCGGAAGGCGACGAGCCGGCGGCGGAGGCGCCGCGCCCGGCGAGAAGGCGTCGTGACTCGGAGGTAGGTCCTTTTTCATTGTATAGCACGGGGGAATGGGGGTTAAGGGCTTCCACAGCGGCGGGGGATGGCGCTTCGCCATCGTTGGAGGAGATTACGCAATGACGGTCCTCAAAGGACCGCAAAATATACCCAACACGGCCCAGTAGGGGCCGTTAAACATATCTGACCTTTGGGTTCTCCTCAGAACAAAACGGCCCTCAACGGACCGTCAAACAGAACAGCGGCCCAGGAGTGGCCGTTGACCATAACGTAGCAACCCTCGGCATTCAGAACAATGCGGTCCCCATTGGACCGTTCAAAATAGCACCGCGTCCCTTGGAGGGCCGTTGAATGATTCATCAGAACAACGGTTCATGGACAACCGTTGTGAATGGAATAGCGGCCCAGGAATGGCCGTGTTATTCAAAACATCATAAAATAGGACGGTCCATGGAGGGCCGTCATAGGCAACAAAACGGCCAGGGGAAGGCCGTTGAACAACTAAAATGAGGAACACCCCTTTCTTTTGTTATTAAGAAATATGAAACTAATGAGATGAATGAATGAATGCAGGGAAAGCGTCAGACCCGTATCTCCTGGCTGCAGGTTCGGTCAGTGTATCTTGCACTGCCGGACTTTCAGCGAGAGAGGCTTGCTGCCATGGGGTTCGCCCCATTCCTCAGTATTGAGGTGTGTCGCTTTGACACACCTCTTCTCTATGCCCTGCACGACCGCTGGGATCCGGCGAGTCGCACGTTCCTCTTCCCGTGGGGTCACATGGTCCCCACGCTAGAGGACGTGGCCAGGCTCACTGGTTTGCAGGTGCACGGTCTGCCGGTGACTGGGATCTCCTTTCCTGATTACCGCGGCATGGCCGAGAGGACGTTGGGGCTCGCGCTCCAGACGACACGTCGGCAGACCACGCTTCTTCCGCGGGCAGCTCTCCAGGACAGCCTGGGGTTGCGACGGACGGGACTTGCGGTGGGCGAGCGTCCAGAGGAGCACTTGGACCGGCTGGTGACGCGCGTGCGGCCTCGAGTAGCAGCAGGACCGGGTGCAGAGGCGGACACGGTTCTTCGGCGGTTCCTGATGTTCTTGTTCGGGCGACTCCTCTTCTCTACGCGTGCGGACGTCATCCACTGCCGACTTCTTCCGTTCCTCGAGGACCTAGAGCACGTGGGAGACTACGCGTGGGGTGCCGGTGTGCTCGCCTTCCTTTTTGAGAGCCTCAGCTCGACGTCCCGACGGACGATGTTGGGGGGCTTCTCTCCCCTTCTCCAGGTACGACTCTGACTCAGAACTCATGCAATTTCCTAGGACCTGTACTCTAGATGCTGACGACTTGTGCGTGATGCAGGCATGGGCTTACGTGCGGCTGCCTATGCTGCGCAGGGGACTAGAGATCCGCCCTGGACTCTTCCCTCTTCTACGACGGTGGGCGCCAGCTCGTGGGTCGGGGACCCTGACACGGCAGGTGCGCGACCTGCAGGATGACATTGACACGCTTCCGTACTCCTCAGTACGACTTCTAAACCTTTAGCCTTTATTTGGAAAATGCTTGTTTTATATGATGTTGATGTGATTGCTGATGTATGCAGGTGCAGTGGACTCCTTATGCACACGAGGACGTGACAGAGCAGCCGTGGGTGGTGAGAGCTCTCACCTTCTCCGGGCGTGATGTGTGGTTACACTGCATGAATGTAGTGGAGCCCCTTTACTCCCGGCTGGTGATGAGGACGACCGGCGTCTCTCAGCCCGTGGTAGACTTCCCGGCGCAGGAGAGCGCGAGGGAGAGGGTGACGCGAAGCACCCGAGGGCTGACTCAGCAGTGCGATTGGGCGGCGCGGAACGCCGAGCAGGTTGCCGACTGGCAGGCAGGTGGGCGTGTGGTGACTGCTCGTGCTGACAGTGATGCGGCGTACGTGACTGCGTACGTCAGGCATTACGGAGACCGCGTGTTCCGAGGATCACGCCGACCGGTACAATTCTAAACTCAGACTTAATCTACATGCTTTATGATTTCTATATGCTGTACTGACTTCCTTTCGACATGCAGATCGACCCTGAGGGACGCTTAGCGGAGCTGCAGGGGCTCCTTCATGCCACCATCCAGGAGAGGGATGAGGCTCGCCGAGCCCTCGAGTTACTGGTATGTTCCTAAACTCTGGACCCTTACATTTCTATATGATGTTTATGCATGTGACTGTCCTGGGATATTTGGGTGCAGCGAGCTGAGGCTGCTCAGAGGCGTGGAGCGGAGGCTCCTTCTTCTTCTTCTGTTGAGACACCGGCCGACCGAGCAGCCCGGGATGCCGAGTTCCAGCGGATGGTGGAGCGGGCCGAGGCAGCGGAGAGCGAGCTTGCCGTGCGGGTACACTTCTGACGCTTTCCTTTGTTTATTTGTACATGATATGAATGGAATGTGCTAATGCTTGATGCATGCAGGTGGACGACGTGAGGGTTGCTATGGAGGAGGCTACCCGTGCCAGAGAGGAGGTGGCCCACCTACGGGCTGAGTTGGTGCAGGTTGAGGCTCGGGCCCAGAAGGCGACTGTGAGCGCCCAGAGGTCGGCGTCTCGAGCCAGGGCGGAGTTAGCCGAGGCTCAGGAGGAGGTGAGGCGGCTCCAGTCGGTAGAGGCTGCCGAGTTCCGGGAGCGGGTGAGAGGACTTCATCCTGTGCTGACTGCCGAGCTGGAGCAGTTACAGGCAGAGCTGGAGCGAGAGCGAACAGCGTCTCAGGAGCGAGAGGTGCTGCGGCTCGTGGCTGAGAGGGAGGCGGGCCATTTGCGTGAGCAGCTTGCGCGAGCTCAGCCGGCCGACGCTCTTGAGACAGGACTTCTCCGGGCGGAGGTGGAGCGCTACCGAGCGGAGGTGGAGCGCTATCGAGAGGAGGTGGAGCGCCACCGAGCGACGATAGCGGAGCTGGAGCCTTTCAGGACCGAGGCTCTTGTGCTGCGGGGCCAGGTTCAGGGTATGACGATGAGCCGTTCGAGGAGTCGATCGGTCGTACCGAGTGGCAGCCAGCTACATTCTCGTCCTTGGTCGGACGACGGATACATTCTCGTCCTTGGTCGGATGATGGATACATTATCATCCTTGGTCGGACGACGGATACATTATCATCCTTGGTCGGACGACGGATACATTCTCATCCTTGGTCGGAAGACGGGTACATCCTTATCGTTGGTCGGATGACGAATGCATTATCATCCTTGGTTAGACGACGGATACATGATCATCCTTGGTCGGACGATGGGTACATCCTTGTCCTTGGTCGGACGACGAATGCATTATCGTCCTTGGTCGGACGACGGATACAATCTTATCCTTGGTCGGACGATGGGTACACGCTCGCCCTTGGTCGGACGACGGGTACATCCTTGTCCTTGGCCGGACGATGGATACATTCTGATGTGGGATGAGACACGGACTGATGAGGGCATCACACCACATACCCTCTGGCTTGGCACTTCTCTCCCTCCCAGAGGCAGCTAGGGAGCAGCCCTTCTTCAGACGGAACATTGGTGCTTATCATCCTATTACATTTTCCTATTTTCTTGAGTCATTTTGATGTATTTGCCTATGTTTTGAGTCATGTTACTAGGTTATCATGTTATTTACTTATGTTTGTATGTAGGCTAGTGGGCTAATGGGGCTAGTAGGTCTTATTGGGCCATTTCTTTGGTCTGGCCCATGGGCGCCCCTCTCCCCACCCCTTGGTCTTCCGTCATTTGTCCATTTCATGAGGACTTTTTTGTAAATTGGGTTTTCCTATATATAGGACCACAAACCCCCTCTTTTGAAGTAATGAAGTATTAAGCAAATTTGAGCCACTTAAGTGCATCTCTCCCTCTCTCTAACTCTCCCTCTCTCTCTTTCTTCAAGGGGCGAACCCCACTTCTCTCTCCTCCCCTCCCTTGGGCGCAACAGCCCCTTCACCTTCCCCTCCCCCTGCCACCTCAGCTGCCACCTCACCCCCTCCACCCTTTCATATTCCCAAGGCCTTAATTCCCTTCAATTCCCTCCACCTCCCAAGCAACCTTTCACCTTTCCTAGACAACCCTTCCCCTTCCCCATACAACTTCCCACCTCCAAGGCAACCTTCCCCCTCCCCTAAGCAACCACTCCCCTTCCCCACACTCCATTCAAAGCCCTAGTGCGATCCAAGCCCTCTCCCCTCCTCCACTTGGTGCGCACCCCTCCATCTAGCACAACCCCACCCCCCCCCTCTTGACCAAATCGCAGCTAGTACTCCCACCTCCTTTCCCTGCTAGCTCCGCCCTCCCCTCCACCTCCATTACCCCTCATCCCATCTCCCCACAAGATCCCCCATTATCACCAAGGCACCCTTGTACCCTATTCCTCCACCAAGGAGCCATCCTGCCCACCATTCAATCTCCAACCCGTGTGCAGAGAAGACCTGCAGACCAGCACCAAGTTGCAGCACCGTCCACGACTCCATCCTAGTCCTGCTGGGGGTGTGGTCCACACCGACGGAAAGGTCTACGAGTCTACTTCCCAAGCGAGGTGGAATCGTCCAGTTCCAAGTTCGTGGCTGACCGGGAGAGCTGTTCTACCCCAACTGCGCCAGACATCCTCTGCAGAGAGCCTGAGCCCGGTTGGAAGCAACTTCACGACCAACGGCGAAGGAATCAGACCGAAGGTTCTTCATCAAAGTTATTCCTCCCCCTGTCCCCGATCAGGAGCAAGAAACAGGACCTCTTTTGGCAACCGGGAGCCAGAGTTCCGAATTTTCTCCCTCAGTCACGCAGGTTTGCCTCCTGCAGTCTGCAGCGACCAGTTCCCACTCGTCGGCATCCCCCTGTCCACCCTGAACTCAGAAGGTGTTGCTGTCAGTTTTTCTATGGAGAGGCTTTGTCCACAGTTCCAGCGACTCTGACGGTTCATGATTCGGCGTCCAGGAGCAGCCGGGGCAACTTCTGCAAGTTGCAGATAGAAACAGGGAGCCACCCGCCCCAGAATCTGTTGCTCTACTCAGACCTCCACTGCAGCCATCGACGACGACAGAATAAATTGATATAAATCAGAGGCGTTTGGGTTCCTGTTATGAGAAGATCCCCCCTGGGCTCGTCATCGGTAAAATTCCTGACCGAGAACTACAGGGACTACACCGACTGCCTATCAACATCCACAGCCAGCGGACCAATTTGGAAGCGGTCCCTCCTCGTGGGCTACTAACCTTATCTCTCCCCCTCTCGCCTGGCCGGCTTACCGCCCCTCCCTGCGGGAGGTAGTGTTTGTTGTAACCCATCAATTCCCACCCCCGAGATCACCCTCCTGCGTGAGGTGTAGTGAGTGTACACTTAAACAGGTTCGAAGCTTCATCGGCGCAGTGTGCGGGGAACCCACACTTCCCCGCCCGCCCTCGTCTCCGACCGGGGTTGGTTTTCTCAAACCAACCAGGTGAGCCTCCTGCCCTTGCCTCCTTATACCTGTTTATTTAATATCCGCAAAACATATCGGCCGGTAGGAGAGCGAGTGCCCGATCCCGGCGCCACCTTTCAGTGTGGTCACCGTGGCCATAAGTGAGCGAGTGACCCGTGCCCTTAAGGCATCCGGCAGCCCTTGTTTGTGGGCTTTCAAACCTTCGGGAGGGCTAACTAAAGTGGTGCTGGTCCTCTAACTAGTCAGGGGCTATCTCCATCACCTCGACTCGGCATCACCGGGTCACCACGGGAATCGTGTGCGCACGGTGCGTTGGTAGCTTTAACATATTCTCGGCGCCTTGTAATTGTGATTACGAATTAGGTCCAAGGAATCAAAGTCTCCGCTGCATTTTGTGTCACATCAAGTGGTATCAGAGCAAGTTTTAGACTTGTCTCTACAAGCCTAGGTCCAAGGGCTATTGCATTACCACCCTCTGTGTATCGGTCTCTTCATCATCGTGCATGTCCACCCGTAGAGGCACTGTTTACCAAACCGACCACTCTACTTCAGATCCCCCCATGAGTTCCCATTCTCAGGGCAACCAAGGCATCCCTAGTGAAGTCCCACAAGCCCCAATGGAGCAATTTGAGACTACCCTTAGAACTATTATGGAGAAGCTTGATGGACTTACCACCCGAATGGATAGACTTGAGGAAGTGAGGGCCCCACCTAGGATCCCTGCCCACAGAGCTCCCCCTCCACAAGTTGAGCCAGGTAGGGAAGACCTTGAGAATGAGTGGTACCACGAACCGGAGAGGCCCCAACGGCCTCGGCATCATGAGAGACGACCCCGAGAGGACCAGGACGAGTTCCTCTTAAAAATGATCAAAGTAGAGGCACCAAATTTTGATGGGTCCCATAACCCAAGTGTCTATGAAGAATGGGAGCATGGCATGGACCAATACTTTGAATGGTACCCCATGTCCGACGAGAGAAAGGTTAGGTTGGCCAAGATGCACCTTCTTAAGCTAGCCAAAACCTATTGGCTAAAGGTAGAGAGTCAAAGGAGAATTAGGCGGGAAGAACCCATTAACACATGGATAGACATGAAGACACAGCTTAGGAATAAGTATCTTCCCCACTCCTTGTTGATATGTTATTCCTCCTCGAGTTAAATAATATTGAAGAGATAAAAAAACAACAGGAGGAAAGATGAAGCTGTTGACCGTGATCGCCACCCGGTGAAAGCGCCGGGACTCGGAAGCTACGGGAGAATGCGGGTCCGTTCCTCCACTCCTCCTGGCCGGCCAGAAGGTGCGGGCCTCGTGCTTTTGGTTGCTGACCTGAAAGCAAACGGTGAAACACACAGATAAACGGAGATTAGCTAAATGATAGTGTAGTAGGTGTACTAATTGAAATAAAGCAAAGGAAGAACATGGCCCGGCGATACCTGGAGGTTTTGAAACCCCGTTTAGGGCGCCGGAAACAGTAGGAAAGATAAGAAATGCCAACTAAATGATGTATGTGATGTGTGATGCAGTGAAGAAAAGGCGTGTGTGGTGAGCAAACAGAGAAGGAAACACAAAGACATGAAGCGTGAAGTTCCCTGCACCGGGGGCCTGCGAGGGATGTAGAAGGCCCCCACTCCCTGACGAACGGGCGTATGCTGTATGAGATTTGGCGATGGAATTCGACAGCACTTCGTGATGGTCCCCCCCCTTTTTTCTGTCATAACCCGTGAGCTATATATAGAGCCCACGGCTTCGAGCTTAATCAGGGGTTAAGGGGAATGATGGTCGGTCAAAGGCCGGTAAATGAGAGCATCGTGTCAATATTGCCAACGACATTCTCCTCTTAATCCGCCTGGAATCACGGGGGTCTAATCTGGGTGGCCTTAAAAATGACGGTCTTACGAAGGCCGCCAAACATATATGACGGTCTTGGAGGGACCGTTCAATATACATGACGGTCCTAGAAAAACCGTTATACTTAAAGAGGAGTCAACGCCCGGACAAACAACTTTTCGTGAAGCACGTGGCTATGACCGACTGTCGGGCCTCTGAACCCTTTTCTTGTCGGCAAATAATGACGGCCCAGGGACGACCGCTATATTGACTATAACGGTTGGCATTGAGCCGCTATACAAAGCGTATCACGAGATACAAATAACCCGGGGCAGCGGAACACAACGGCCAAGTGGGGACCGTTATATTGAGAAAAACGGTTCATAACAGACCGTTAAATCCAATGAGAGGGAGGGAGGCCTTCTTCGCTGGGAAGAGCCCAAAATACTGCCAGAGGAATAATCTTTCATGTGATTGACTGTTCGGGACATCAATAACTGAGACGCAGGAACTGATTCGATTCATCGGTAAAAAACGGGTGTCAACAGATGCCCCTCCTTAACGTCCGCCTTGCAAGGGAACGAGCGGAGGTGTAGTGGAGGCGTCATGGAACATGGAGTTGTAGCGGAGATGAAGCGGAGTGGACTGCAAAAGCGAGCGTTAAGGCAATACGACACCCGTTTCATACCAATAAGCCATAGAAATCTTCCGGCAACCTTCGAACCAATTTGCAAGGTACTGTGGGACTGAGTGTTAAACCTGAATCTGGAGGAACTAAGGTAAAAGAGCAAGGAGCGGCCTCGTCGGCGGACAAGCTGTGGTCCTAAATGAGGCGATATAGAAGCTGGCAATAGCGAAATTAAAAGGATTTTAAAACTCCAGACGAGGGAAACACTTAATTCATCAGAACCGAACAATTAGGTCTAAAGAAATACCTTCTAATTTTGGAGTGGAATTATTCCTTCGGTGGGACATGGAACACAGAAAACAGTCAATCATACGCAAGATCATTTCTCAGGCAGACCGTAGGTCGTGAATGCTCAAAAGGTGCTTGTGATGCATGCTGGGCTAAAAGAAAGAAACATGTAAAATCGAATGCAAACAAAGGATAAAAATATAAAATACTCGAGAATATTATTGCAGAACTGAATGAGTCAGGGTCAGGACACTTCTTGCAACCACAGCGTGCAAGAGAGAACCGTCGTCCCCTGACTTCTTCCAACTTAGCGGCCTTTCCGAAGATTAGACACGCATACCTAGATCATCATGTGTTTTTGTTGACGGGGAACGTCAGATCCTAGAATGCGTGAAGAATCGACTGGTTCTCGAGATAGATGTTTATTACCATATAGTAATGCAATAAGAGTTTTGAGGGATTGAGGGCCATACCTGACTTACCTGTGCAGGCGTAACGGCGGGACATTGATGTTGTTTAGCTTTAACTGCAATCAAAACTCATTGGCACATGAATTTCACAATAATGATACATTCAACAGTTAAACGGCTCATAGGGGACCGTTCTTAAGTTGGACGGCTCATGGTAAACCGCCATATGGATTATTAACGGTCATAGGAAGGCCGTTTAATGATAAGTAACCGTTTGCATAATAACGGTCCTATGGTAGCCGTTCTTATTGTATGGCGGTCTATCGCTAGACCGCCATTCTCAACGTCGGTTCAAAAATATAAACCTCTTCTCCTTCCCTCCTCCCACCGTAACGGCAGGAAGAGAGAAGAAGAAGAGGAAGGAGGAGCGACCCCCCCTTCTCCCACACTCTCATTCTCTCTCTCGTTTCTCTCGTGCTCTCCCTCTCTCGCAATGGCCTCTCTCCTCTTCCTTTCCATCACCCTCTTCCTCTCTCTCTCGGGATTTCTCTCCCTCGCGATGGCAGTGGATGGCGACGGCGACGAGCGGCGGCGGTCGGAGGCGGTTGCTCCGGGGGAAGAAGCCGGGACGGTGGACTTCTCGGCGGATGATCTCGCCCTCGTGCTCGTGGAGGAGAGCGAGAGTGGTTCCGACGGCGAGCGTGGAGCCGACGAGCCGGAAGGCGACGAGCCGGCGGCGGAGGCGCCGCGCCCGGCGAGAAGGCGTCGTGACTCGGAGGTAGGTCCTTTTTCATTGTATAGCACGGGGGAATGGGGGTTAAGGGCTTCCACAGCGGCGGGGGATGGCGCTTCGCCATCGTTGGAGGAGATTACGCAATGACGGTCCTCAAAGGACCGCAAAATATACCCAACACGGCCCAGTAGGGGCCGTTAAACATATCTGACCTTTGGGTTCTCCTCAGAACAAAACGGCCCTCAACGGACCGTCAAACAGAACAGCGGCCCAGGAGTGGCCGTTGACCATAACGTAGCAACCCTCGGCATTCAGAACAATGCGGTCCCCATTGGACCGTTCAAAATAGCACCGCGTCCCTTGGAGGGCCGTTGAATGATTCATCAGAACAACGGTTCATGGACAACCGTTGTGAATGGAATAGCGGCCCAGGAATGGCCGTGTTATTCAAAACATCATAAAATAGGACGGTCCATGGAGGGCCGTCATAGGCAACAAAACGGCCAGGGGAAGGCCGTTGAACAACTAAAATGAGGAACACCCCTTTCTTTTGTTATTAAGAAATATGAAACTAATGAGATGAATGAATGAATGCAGGGAAAGCGTCGGACCCGTATCTCCTGGCTGCAGGTTCGGTCAGTGTATCTTGCACTGCCGGACTTTCAGCGAGAGAGGCTTGCTGCCATGGGGTTCGCCCCATTCCTCAGTATTGAGGTGTGTCGCTTTGACACACCTCTTCTCTATGCCCTGCACGACCGCTGGGATCCGGCGAGTCGCACGTTCCTCTTCCCGTGGGGTCACATGGTCCCCACGCTAGAGGACGTGGCCAGGCTCACTGGTTTGCAGGTGCACGGTCTGCCGGTGACTGGGATCTCCTTTCCTGATTACCGCGGCATGGCCGAGAGGACGTTGGGGCTCGCGCTCCAGACGACACGTCGGCAGACCACGCTTCTTCCGCGGGCAGCTCTCCAGGACAGCCTGGGGTTGCGACGGACGGGACTTGCGGTGGGCGAGCGTCCAGAGGAGCACTTGGACCGGCTGGTGACGCGCGTGCGGCCTCGAGTAGCAGCAGGACCGGGTGCAGAGGCGGACACGGTTCTTCGGCGGTTCCTGATGTTCTTGTTCGGGCGACTCCTCTTCTCTACGCGTGCGGACGTCATCCACTGCCGACTTCTTCCGTTCCTCGAGGACCTAGAGCACGTGGGAGACTACGCGTGGGGTGCCGGTGTGCTCGCCTTCCTTTTTGAGAGCCTCAGCTCGACGTCCCGACGGACGATGTTGGGGGGCTTCTCTCCCCTTCTCCAGGTACGACTCTGACTCAGAACTCATGCAATTTCCTAGGACCTGTACTCTAGATGCTGACGACTTGTGCGTGATGCAGGCATGGGCTTACGTGCGGCTGCCTATGCTGCGCAGGGGACTAGAGATCCGCCCTGGACTCTTCCCTCTTCTACGACGGTGGGCGCCAGCTCGTGGGTCGGGGACCCTGACACGGCAGGTGCGCGACCTGCAGGATGACATTGACACGCTTCCGTACTCCTCAGTACGACTTCTAAACCTTTAGCCTTTATTTGGAAAATGCTTGTTTTATATGATGTTGATGTGATTGCTGATGTATGCAGGTGCAGTGGACTCCTTATGCACACGAGGACGTGACAGAGCAGCCGTGGGTGGTGAGAGCTCTCACCTTCTCCGGGCGTGATGTGTGGTTACACTGCATGAATGTAGTGGAGCCCCTTTACTCCCGGCTGGTGATGAGGACGACCGGCGTCTCTCAGCCCGTGGTAGACTTCCCGGCGCAGGAGAGCGCGAGGGAGAGGGTGACGCGGAGCACCCGAGGGCTGACTCAGCAGTGCGATTGGGCGGCGCGGAACGCCGAGCAGGTTGCCGACTGGCAGGCAGGTGGGCGTGTGGTGACTGCTCGTGCTGACAGTGATGCGGCGTACGTGACTGCGTACGTCAGGCATTACGGAGACCGCGTGTTCCGAGGATCACGCCGACCGGTACAATTCTAAACTCAGACTTAATCTACATGCTTTATGATTTCTATATGCTGTACTGACTTCCTTTCGACATGCAGATCGACCCTGAGGGACGCTTAGCGGAGCTGCAGGGGCTCCTTCATGCCACCATCCAGGAGAGGGATGAGGCTCGCCGAGCCCTCGAGTTACTGGTATGTTCCTAAACTCTGGACCCTTACATTTCTATATGATGTTTATGCATGTGACTGTCCTGGGATATTTGGGTGCAGCGAGCTGAGGCTGCTCAGAGGCGTGGAGCGGAGGCTCCTTCTTCTTCTTCTGTTGAGACACCGGCCGACCGAGCAGCCCGGGATGCCGAGTTCCAGCGGATGGTGGAGCGGGCCGAGGCAGCGGAGAGCGAGCTTGCCGTGCGGGTACACTTCTGACGCTTTCCTTTGTTTATTTGTGCATGATATGAATGGAATGTGCTAATGCTTGATGCATGCAGGTGGACGACGTGAGGGTTGCTATGGAGGAGGCTACCCGTGCCAGAGAGGAGGTGGCCCACCTACGGGCTGAGTTGGTGCAGGTTGAGGCTCGGGCCCAGGAGGCGACTGTGAGCGCCCAGAGGTCGGTGTCTCGAGCCAGGGCGGAGTTAGCCGAGGCTCAGGAGGAGGTGAGGCGGCTCCAGTCGGTAGAGGCTGCCGAGTTCCGGGAGCGGGTGAGAGGACTTCATCCTGTGCTGACTGCCGAGCTGGAGCAGTTACAGGCAGAGCTGGAGCGAGAGCGAGCAGCGTCTCAGGAGCGAGAGGTGCTGCGGCTCGTGGCTGAGAGGGAGGCGGGCCATTTGCGTGAGCAGCTTGCGCGAGCTCAGCCGGCCGACGCTCTTGAGACAGGACTTCTCCGGGCGGAGGTGGAGCGCTACCGAGCGGAGGTGGAGCGCTATCGAGAGGAGGTGGAGCGCCACCGAGCGACGATAGCGGAGCTGGAGCCTTTCAGGACCGAGGCTCTTGTGCTGCGGGGCCAGGTTCAGGGTATGACGATGAGCCGTTCGAGGAGCCGATCGGTCGTACCGAGTGGCAGCCAGGCTACTCACACCTCGGTGAGACGTTACCTGGCGAGTTCCTCTCAGCGGGAGAGGAACGAGAGTGATGAGCGACGACGACGTCGCGATGATGCTGAGACTTCTTCGATGGCCCCGCCAGCGAAGAGACAGGAGGGAGGTGGAGACAGTGACAGGCCAGAGGGTGAGGCCTGATTTTGTACTTTTTCCTCTTTTTTTTCCCCTTTTTTTTTATGAGATTTTTATGTTTTTGGGATGATGATATGTATATATGATGCACCCCCTTTTTTAGTTTTTGTATGGATGTATGAATGTATGCAAATGGATGAGTGTATGTATGAATGACAATGGGTGAGGGAGGCGATGACAGACTCGGGTGAGCTGCGTGAGAGGTAGCGAGGTATGCCGACTCAGGGTGAGCGACGCGAGCGGGGGTGAGGCACGCCGACTCAGGGAGAGTGACGCGAGCGGAGGTGAGGCACGCCGACTCAGGGCGAGTGACGCGAGCGGAGGTGAGGCACGCCGACTCGAGTTGAGCGACGCGAGCGGAGGTGAGGCACGTCGACTCGAGGTGAGGCACGCCGACTCGAGTTGAGCGACGCGAGCGGAGGTGAGGCACGCTGACTCGAGTTGAGCGACGCGAGCGGAGGTGAGGCACGCCGACTCGAGGTGAGTGACGCGAGCGGAGGTGAGGTACGCCGACTCGGGGTGAGTGACGCGAGCGGAGGTGAGGCACGCCGACTCGAGGTGAGTGACGCGAGCGGAGGTGAGGCACGCCGACTCGAGGTGAGTGACGCGAGCGGAGGTGAGGCACGCCCATGAGTTTAGAGAACAACGGCCAGGAAAAAACCGTTTTGGAAAGAATGACGGCCAAGACAGGGCCGTGGGTTGCTTAAGAATAACGGCGATGCCATAGCCGTTATGTAACATAACGGTCAAGGGAAAGCCGCTATTTGGCGCTGGCCGACTGAAGAACGACGGTCCATGGTAGACCGCGGACATGAGAATAGCGGTCTCCATTGGGCCGTGCTTAGATGAATGACGGTCTATCGTACGACCGCCAATCAGCACGATCTTAGAAGCCAAATTGAATTCCCTTAAGCCCATTCAATCCTGGTGTGCTCTCGTGCATCATGCGTTCCAGTGGAGCGAAACACGGGATGAGACCTCCTATAAGTAAGGGGTGCTCTGCCTTCAGGCTGAACCCAACCTCTTCTTCTCCTTCTTAAGTTTCTTCCCTCTAAATCACCACCAAATCATCATGAAGAGGAGTTTTGGTGAGCATTCTTTGGGTGAGGGAGACCATTCAGGCCCTAAGGCTGCGAGGAAGGAGCGAGAGGAGATTGCGCATTTGGGTTCTATTCCTCGACATCTCAGTTCAAATCCTTCTAGAGAGGTATGTTTAAATCACTTCAAACTTGGTTCATTTGATTCTGTTCGTCTAATATCTCTTTCTTTCTGCATTACTTTCCTCGTTTTCTCCTTTTTAGCTCCTTCCTGGCTCTCGCCGATACTCTTCTCTTAAGTGGGTGGCTCCCATGGTTCGTGCCTTGCCCCTAGGGGTAACCCACATCCTTAATTCTTGGCACTTACAATCCTTGCTGTTCTTAGGTCGTAACTTCCAAAAGATTTCCTTTGACTGGCACAGCATTTCAGCCCTTATAGAAATGTGGCACCCACAGACCCACACTTTTATCTTTCCATCCTTTGAGGCCACCGTCCTTTTAGAGGAAGTAGAGGCTTATCTGTCTCTCCCTAAGTCTAGGGTTGGGGAGGAGGATCTAGTGTGTCACACAGTTGCCCCTATAGATCCAGTTGCCATCTTTAGCGAATTCATAGAAGACCCGAGTGAGATCAAGACCTTTGTGGGAGCCCGTCATATTCACCTTCTTCCTCTCAGCCAGTGGGTGGTGGCACATTGTAAGAACAAATGCGGGTGGCATGAGGCTATCGCCAAGGCTGCATCCATTTGCTTGTGTGGTGCTATCCTCTTTCCGTCAGCCGACCACGTGCTAGATCTTCCCATCCTTAGCACCATCAGTGGTTTATGGAGAGGGCTTTCTATTTCCCAGGCTATCTTAGCCTATTTTTATGAAGGGCTTAGCTCTGCTGCCCTGAGTGGTCCACTGTTTGGTTCTATGATTCTCTTAGAGTGTTGGGTGGGCGTGAGACTGAAGTTTATCCCTAGGGCAAGCATAGAGACTGAGAGTAGGATCTTCGGGAGCCATCCACTTTCCTTTATCGGTGGCGGGTTTGGTTTCTCTTCGCAGGTGGAGTGCCGTACGGGGGATATGCGGACCAGAGAAGAATGGCGCAGGTACCTGAGTCGGCTACCCGTGGAGAGGTTCGTGATGCGGCCTAACTTCTTGGTGACTACGGAGGTCAGACTGCCCAGAGGACAGGGTCTGGATTTGAGGCTAGTGAGTGATACCGTACTGGCCGTGTATTATCCACACAGGTGCCATTTGCAGGTCGGTGTACCGCGGACCTTGCTTCCTCCGTTGTCGCACTTCCCTTCTCTTCAGGCTAGACAGATTGGCACTGAGCACGATGAGCAGAGTGTGAGGAGTGCACTAGCGATGTGGGGAATCAGCAAGGTGCGTGCCTTGCCAGCAGAGGTGGAAGAGGCGACCGAGACTCGCCAGGCGTATATCAGAGAACTGAGAGAGATGTGCCCCTGCGGGAATGCCCAGCGGAGGATTGAGTGATTGTACTTTCCCTTCCTTTTTATGATGCTTGATAAGTGAGAGTGCCTTGTTTGAGAGCGAGAATTGTTTGTATCAGGAATAAAAGTTGGAGTGACTGATTTTGCCCCTTGCAGTTGTTCTGTTGTTACTTCGTCTTCTTGCTCCATCGTCCTGCACACTATTAGCAATGAAACAGGTTAAATCTGTTTTAGGCTTAGCCCCTTGCCTTGTGACAAGTGCGGAGGTAACCAGTGCTTGATTTTTGGTCAAGGGGCAAGCCTTATTAAATAAGCGAAGGAAAAGAGAAATGATAACAATGCAATGCATGCATGCCATGAATGCAAGTCATGAATATTTTTGGATTTTTTTTTTTTAATGTTTGGATTTTGAAATATTCAATGTTTTTGGGTTTTAAGTTTTTTTTTTTTTTAAAAGATATTTGTTGTTTTTTTGGATTTTGAAATATTTGTTGTTTTTGATTTTGAAATATTTGATTTTTTTTTTTGAAATATTTGATTTTTTTTTATTTTGAAATATTTGTTGTTTTTTGATTTTGAAATATTTGATTTTTTTTTGATTTTGAAATATTTGTTTTTTTGATTTTGAAATATTTGATTTTTTTTTTTTGAATATTTGATTTTTTTTTTTTTTTTTTTTTTGGAAAACCGATGCTTCCGTAACAAGACATGCCTCCCTCGTAACCTGAGGATTCCTCCTGAGATTGGCGTGTGATTGAAGGGACCCTCCTGGTCCGAACTTATATTTGCCTGACGGTGTTCTGCCAGGGCCACCCCCAGGGTACTCAGCTTTGTCCTGAAAAGAAAAAAAGAATACGGAGACAAGCTTACACCCGTCATGTGAGGTTTTAAGACTTGAATTCTTTCCTGGGTACCCCTCAAAGCTTCGGTCTGTTGCGCCGGGGTTTTGTGTTCGTCATCGAACCTTAAGCTACCACAGTTGTTCCAAATATTTTCATTTATTCATTTTCCTTTTTGTTCTTTTCCTCTCTTTTTTCTTTCTTTTTCTTGTGGCTTCAGGTCATAACGAACTGCCCCTATTTGAGACTTATCTCGTATTAGGGTACCCAGGTCAGGCATCGCCTCCTTATTTACTCCTCATTCTTGGGTTCAGCCGAAGCAAGAAACGTACAGGGACTACAACTTTCCTCCAGAGTGTGGCCCCGGGAAACGGTGTTTGGCGGAACTGGGGACAGGACCAAAGGGTCGTGTTTGTGTGTTCAGCTTCTCTCAGTGATTCTTATGAACAGGGGAGGCTTGCATTGCTAGGGAAGCACGTGGTTAGACTCTTTTTTAGGGATAGAAGCGTTTGAGATATAACCCGTTCCACGGATTTGCCAGTTCTTCTCCTTCTGAGTTTGTCAACCGATAGGCATTACCTGGATAGACTTCCTTGATGACGAACGGCCCTTCCCAGTTTGGCTGCAACTTAGCCCTTGGACCACCTGTTCGGATGAATTTCCTTTTCAAAACCATATTACCTATTTCAAACTTTCTTTCGATTACCTTCTTTTGAAAATGACGTGAGACCCGCTTTTGATAAACAGAAGCGTGATTGGCCGCATTTAACCTCTTCTCATCTAATAGTTCCAGCTGCGCTAGTAACGCCTCTCGACGCTCGTCGAGATTAAGTTCCTTATCTAGCTGCACTCTTAGGGAAGGGATGAGAATCTCATACGGGAGTACCGCCTCCATCCCATAGGTGAGGGCGAAGGGAGTCTGCCCTGTAGGAGTTCGGACAGAGGTGCGATAAGCCCATAGAGCGTCTATCAATTTATCAGCCCAATCAGCGTGCCGGTGGGATTCACACGTTTTCTTGATGATTTTAAGAAGGGTTTTATTGGTGGCTTCGGCTTGACCGTTGCCTTGTGGATAATATGGTGATGAATGATGCAATGCAATACCAAATTTCTTACAGAGGTCCTGGAGTTCTTGAGACACAAATTGTGGCCCATTGTCGGTGACAATGTCGCTTGGTACCCCGAACCGCGAGATGATGTTCTTTGTGATGAAGCGGCAAACTGTGGTAGCTTTGATCTCTGCATAGGCTTCAGCTTCCGCCCACTTCGTGAAATACTCTGTAGCGGTGAGGATGAAGGATTTCTGTTTTACTTGGGCGTTAGGGTCACCTAACGGACCGACAATATCAAAGGCCCACATGGAGAAAGGCCATGGGGCGGATAGTGGGCGAAGAGATGAAGCAGGGGCGTGGATTCTGTCAGCATGGAGCTGGCACTGAAGGCACCTACGGACGTAGGTAGAGCAATCTTCCTCTAGGGTTGGCCAGTAGTAGCCCTGCCTAAGGATCTTCTTAGCCAATGCCTGTCCATTCACGTGACCTCCACATTCACCGGAGTGAGCAGCTTCCACTACTTTCCAAGCTTCATCGTCATCTAAACACCGCATCAGAACTCCATTGAGAGCGCGCCTGTACAATTCTCCTGCAACGATTGTATACCTCGAGGCGACTCTTCTGATGGCTTTTCTTTGTGTCGCATTGGCTTCCTCCGGGAGAGAACCATCCCGACAATATTGCTCAATCTCATGGAACCATGGCAACTCATCTTCGTCCAAGATTTCTTCCAATTCTGCCAAGGATACTTCCTTAACCTCTTCTTTAGCCGCTTTCTCTTCCATAATCTTCCTAAGGTTAGCAAACCAAGGATCTTGCAGAGAGGGAGCGTCCATCCGTTGGACCACAATGGTCTCAGTGGAACGACTAAGGGAGAAGGATAAAGAGGAAGCGAGAGATGCTAATGAATCAGCAAGAATATTTTGAGATCGGGGAACATGAACGTAGATGAGTTTGCTAAATTGTCTAGCCAAGAGTGTGACCAAATCTTGATATGGCTTTAGTTTGGGGTCACGGGTGCGATAAGTTGACAGAACTTGACGCAGCACCAATTGAGAATCTCCCATGATGTTGAGGTATCGTGCGCCTAAGAGATAGGCGTGCTTTAGTCCAGCTAGGAGAGCCTCATACTCGGCTATGTTGTTGGTGGCAGAGAAAGAGAGCTGGTAGGCAAAAGGGACGGTGATACCTTCGGGAGTAAGGAGGACAGCGCCGATGCCACGGCCCTGGGAATTGAGCGCACCATCGAAATGTAGAGACCAAAAGGGAGGCGGATGAGAGATAACTGCAAGGTGTTCATCAGGGAATTCGTCCTGGATTGAATCAGTGTAGGGGATAGGAGAATGAGCAAGATGCTCAGCAATAGCATACCCCTTGATGGCCTTCTGGACGACGAAGGTGATATCAAATTGAGAGAGAAAGCTCTGCCAGCGAGCTAATCGACTAGAGAGGACGGGTTTCTCGAGGAGGTAGCGGATTGGGTTCATTCTAGAGATCAACCTTACCTCATGGGCTAGGAAATAGTGTTTTAACTTCTGAACTACCCATACCAATGCTGCACTAGTCTTCTCCATGGCAGTGTACCGGGATTCGGCAGAATTGAACAATCGGGAGAGATAATATGCTGCCCTCTCTCTTCCTTCATCATCCACTTGTGCCAGGACAGCACCTAGGGAATCCTCAGCGACAGAAATGTATAGGATCAAAGGCTTTCCGGGGACAGGAGGTTGCAAGACAGGAGGGTTGGACAGATAGACCTTAAGCTCCTCATAGGCCTTCTGACATTGTTCGTTCCATTTAAACTCGGCCCCCGCCTTTAATAAGTCGTAGAATGGGCGGCATCTTTGAGAGTGTTGAGATATGAATCTTCTAACGAACTGCAAACGCCCAATCAGACCACGAAGCTCCTTAAGATTCTTAGGCGGTGGCATTTCCATTACGGCCTTTGCCTTATTAGGATCAATCTGAATCCCTCGTTTGCTAACCATGAACCCAAGTAATTTCCCGGATGCGACTCCAAAGACACATTTCTTAGGATTCATCTTCAATTGGTATTCCCTAGCCCTTTGCAACACTTTGGCTAAAATGGCGGGGTGTTCTTCTTTTGTCCTCGACTTCACCAGAATATCATCCACATAGGCCTCCATGTAGACGTGCATCATGTCGTGGAAGATGGCCACCATTGCCCGTTGATAGGTAGCACCTGCGTTCTTCAATCCAAATGGCATGACGACATAGCAGTAGGTGCCCCAAGGCGTGGTGAAGGAGGTTTTCTCTTGATCTTCTAGAGCAAGACGGATTTGGTTGTATCCTGAATACCCGTCCATGAACGAGAGAGCCTCAAACCCAGCGGTATTATCTACCAAAACATCGATGTGAGGAAGCGGGAAATCGTCTTTCGGACATGCTTTGTTTAAGTCCCTGAAATCAATACAAATTCTGACTTTGCCATCTTTTTTTATTACCGGGACTATATTGGCCACCCACTGTGGATAAAGCACAACCCTGATGAATCTGGCCTTATGTAATTTGTCCACCTCTTCTTTCATTCTCAAGGCCATATGTGGGTGGAATCTTCTGAGCTTTTGTTTAACAGGAATCGCCCCTGGCCTTAAGATTAACCTGTGTTCCACTAAAGCGGGGTCGAGACCCGGCATGTCCTCGTAGGACCAGGCAAAAGAATCGCTGTACTCTCTCAAAACCTTGATGAGCTCCTCTTCTACCTTAGGAGGGAGATCAGCTGCAATAGATATGGGCCTGGGATCCTCTTCGGTCCCTAAATTGATTTCTTTAGTGGGTTCATCCACTGCTGACGAGGGTTCGTCGAATCTTCTCAATCCTTGTGCGTATAGGTCAGCAATGTCCTCCACATCACTTTCCTCATCATCCGCTGGGTCTTTCTCGTCTACAATTTCATACACTCCTAGTCCGTCATTGCTCCACACCCGGCCTTCTGAATCCTCATCCTCTTTCAAGGAGACGGTGGTGGCTATGAATTCTGGGCATCTGAGGAGGGCCTGGCATCTCAAGGCCAGATCCTGTAGGAACCTATCGGGAATGGAACGGGAGTGACATGCCAGTGGTGGCGTTGCAGAGGTGGATGGGCTATCTAAGGGGGAACATGCTTCTACCCTGACTGACTCGACTAACCTAGGAGACCCAACTACCTGTACATCTACCCTAGGAGACAGAAAATCTAGTGGAGAAGGAGCAGGGGTTTGGTGCCCCTGGGGAGTGGATGAGCAGAAGACAGCATAGTCTTCGACTGAAATGTAAGTTTGAAAGTTGACGTTTTTTTTTGGGTATCTTCTACTACCAGAAGAGAGCAAGAAGAATCAGAAGGTGGAGGCAGAGGAAGGAGTTTTTTTGTGAAGAATTGAGGAAAGAGAGAGAGGAAGGTATCGGGGGAGAACCACATCCCGCGAACTCGGGGGTTAGGAGAAGGTGGTGAAGATAGATCGAGTAGATCAATGGGCGGACAGTGCCCGCAATTGGAGGGAATGAATAGAATTTTTGACGGTCTCCCTGTGAAACACGGTTTGACCAGTATTGGAGGGGATCGAATCACAAAGTTTGGGTAAACTGTTGAGGCCAAATGAGCAGGAGGAATAAAGAAGGAAATGTCGGAGCTTCCTGCCTCTCGTATCTTCTGTGGCCTTATCAGAGCATGCCTAACCATGGGCATCTCTGTCCCCTTCATTTGAGTGGCTGGATCAGTAAACAGACTTGACATTTCAGCAAAATAATCTTCAAGATCCCCTACCAACCCCTGCAGAGGCGGCGGTGGGTCAGCAACAATATTAACAATGGGAGCATCTTTCTTTTCTTCCTTGGATTGTGGCTTATTTGCGGTGCCGGGCTGTAGTGGACCCTTTACAAAGTGTTGCCGGTAGTCCCAGGTTAGTGGCCCAGAATCTGCCTGAATGGTAGTGTTATGATAGCCTAAGCCCTGACGACCCATCTTCTTGCTTTCAGAGATGGGTTTGGTCTTTCCCTGTAACCGCGCGCCGAGACCAAGGCCTGGCTGATAGCCTAGCTTCATGATCATGTCCCAGCCTTTAGAATTTTTGGGTTTAGGCTTAGCTCCGGCATTCTTGCGTGTTGTAATGGGTTTGCCTGCCGCATAAGCCCATGGGTAATTTATGTCCATAACTGACAATACTGGCCTATTGCTCGGCCATAGAGTGGGGAGAACCTGGTCAGTGATGGCGTCCACTGCCTGGACGGTGGAAACACTCTTGACTTTGACCACCCGCCCCTGGAAGGAGAATTTCAGGCACTGATGGGCGGTGGAAGGTACCGCTTGCAGAGCATTTATCCATGGACGACCCAGAATAGCCTTGAACATCGGATCTATGTCTAGGACGTAGAATTCCACCTCTATTTGTAACGGCCCTAGCTCAGCCTGTAATGTGATGACCCCGTGACATGCCCTTCTGGAATTGTCATAGGCGGCAATGGTTGTCGGTGTCGGCTTCAGCATACTTTCAGAAATGTTGCAGGCACGCAGAGTACTTAATGGACAAACATTTATTGAAGCCCCAGTGTCCACTAGCACTGAGTCTACCACTACCTGGTTCAAGGTGATGGTGACGCATAGCGGCATTTGGCGTGCTTCAGGGGGCGCGAGTTCGGCCTCAGAGAATGTGATAGCGGGCCCCTTGGTAACAGTAGCCAACACTGACGGCAAGCTGTCTACCGCCACATCTTCGTTCACTATGACCTTTTGCAGAAACGTCCTTAATGCTTCTTGGTGTAGAGGTGAACGTCTGATCAACTCCAAGACAGAGATCTTTGCCGGCATGCGGTCAAGATGTTGCAACAGGTCGTATGTGGAACCGGGCGCGGGGTCAACTTCATTGTCTTGTGCTGCTGATGCTGAGATGGAGGGTATTTGGGGAGGTGCACTGGTAGAGGGGTAAGTCCTTTGAAATAACCGCCCGCTCCTGAGGGCAAGGTTTTGTGCTGGCATGGCTGTAGGTGGGCTCCCGCTTGACCCAGTGGGGTGAATGAGAATGGAAGGGATGGCAGTCTTGGTGATGGAGGATATGATAGGCATAGTAAGCGAAGGTTGTGGTGAAGGTAAAATGGGCGATGGGTGAGGTAAAGGGGCGGTTAGTGGACTGCAGTGATTGGTGGACAAGATAGTGGAGGGTATAGTAGGTGGGGAAGTATAATGTTGTGGGGGGATAGGCGAGAGAATATGGCTTCTCGGAGTGGTAAGTATGGTGGAAGGATGGATGACGGGGGAAGTTGTGGAAGGCATGGAAGGCCGAAGGATGGAAAAGACGGCGGGTGAGGTAGAGTGCGTAGGGATGTGGCGTAAGGTTAACAGGTGTGCGGGATCGTCAATGGTCCACCCTGCGTCAGGAGCCGGGTGGCGTAACATGTTGACTTGGGCCGGTGCCGGCGGCTGCTGTTGTTGTTGAGGAGCGGGTGCATGTACTGGCATGGGATTTTGGTGGATCCCTAAGTTTGGCTGCTGCTGCTGTTGCTGTGGCTGCTGTGGCTGGAATTGCTGAGGTTGTTGCTGAAACTGCTGTTGCTGTGGTGCTGCCTGTTGCGGCCTTGCTGGCCCTCTTCTCAGATCTTCAATCAGCTTCCTCATCTGAGCCCAATCGATCCTGTGACCTTCGTGCAGGTCGTATACCAGGTCCCTAAAATGATAACACCTCTCAATGGTGTGCCCCGGCTGCCGGTGATATACACAATATCGGGACAGATCGGCGGCCGGATTCATGTTCGGGCGCTCAGGTGGCAATTGTAAATCGCCAGTATGCATCAGCGCTGCAAAGACATTAGTGAGCGTCTCTGGGAGAGGAGGATAGTTGGCTCTTTTAGCAACCGGACGAGCAGGTGCGTAGGTAGCAGGCGGGGGAGTGTTATGGTATTGCAGTGGTTGCTGGGGCTGTTGTGGTGGTGGCGGAGATTGTTGTTGAGGGTGTTGCTGCGTGGGAAAGGAAGGGCGAGGTGATGCGGAGAAATGGGGGTTGCTTTGCTGGGGGAAGTGGGAGGTGGCAGTCTGGCTAACTACCTGCACCTGCTCGTTTGTTTGGACTCCCTCGGTAACAGGGCCCTGTGGTTTTCTGGAACTCTTGGGCTTCTGGGCTTCGAAGAGAGAATGAATGGGGGAGTCCTTAAACTGGGTCTGGATAAACCGGGCCCGACTGTACAGTTGATGCATACTGGTGATGTCATTCAACATTAGGACATTCCGGAAGAGAGGGGTTGCATTAGAAATGAGCAGTTTGATCTTTTCTTCTTCCGGAATCTGCCCGGGCACACGGGAGGCTATCTGCCTCCACCTATCAGCATAGGTAGCGAAGTCTTCATCAGCTTTCATCTTCTCGGCCACTAAGTCCGTGAATGAGTATTCGGGTCCGACCCGATCTTGGAATCTTTGCACGAATTTCTCCTTGATCGTCTTGAAGCTCCCAACCTCCTCCAATGGCAGAGCGTAAAACCATTCGAGTGCCACCCCGTCCAGGGATCGCCGGAATAGATATGCAAGGAGGTGATCGTCATGCTGGTATGGTCCCGACTCGTACAGGAATTCCTTGACGTGGATGAACGGGTTGCCGTTCCCATTGTACTTTCGGTATGTCGGGAGCTCTGACTGAGAAGGGAATCGGATGTCCCGGAAATTAGGAGTGAGAGCATCTGCGAAGGATGGTGGGCCAACCCTCTTATTGAGGAGATCGATCTGCTGTTGGAGAACTGCCAAGCGATCGTCACTTCCTTGTTGAGGTAGAGGGACTTGAGGTGGAACTGAAGGGTAGTGAGAGGCAGCTGGATGGACAGTAGAAGCCGAGGGATAATGGGAGACAGCCGGATGGATAGTGGGGGCCATGAGCCCGTAAGATGGATGTTGAGTCCAAAAAGGACCCACATCAGCGTAAGCGAGTTGAGCTATTCCGGGCTGTAGTCGAGTAGAATCCACTTGGGCCAGAGGGGCCGGTGGTGCTGATGAGACGGCCGCGTGGGCACTAGCACGAGGAGATAAGGGAATTTGACTCTTCCCTTTGTCTGCAGGAGGGTGGGCTGAGGTAGAAGCCTGGCCAGATTGATATATTGGAAACTGGAGGACCTGTGGGCGAAGAGGGGTATGGTCCACTGGGGCAACAGACGGTGCTCCGGACCTCTCAGCAGGATGGGTGGAAGAGACAGGAAGGGTTACAGCGGGCGGGACCTCTGCCCCGAGGGCTTGCTTGAATATCTGGAGTTGATCCTGGTCAAGTTGGGACATGAGTTGGAGTAGTTGGCTCGCCGACGGGGAGCCAAACTGAGGGAGCGTGGGTGGCGCAACCTCAGCGATGGAGGAAGGGGGAACAAAGACGAACCCCTCCCCATTCAGGGAGGAGGCAACCCCGGAGACGTCCTCGAGGAGCCCCTGAGGAAGAGAATCCTCGCGGGCGGGGATGGACCCGAAAGAAGACATGCTGGATGATGATGAGTTGAATAAAGGGTTGCAATAGAGGGAGAGTAGAGAATCGCCCCTAGGAGATGATCCCGAGGGAGGGGAGCAATGCTGCATGCAATGGGATGCACAGACTAGAGAGACTTAAGACCAAAGTACACAAGTAGAAGCAAAGCAACCACACAATGAAAGGTGGAGACGAGAAGGGAGTCAACCAAGTATGCACACACTTTGAATGATGCCGCAGATTTTCAGAATTCTTTTCTCTGAGGCTTAGTGTTTTGATTAAGATGTAGAGTTCACTCGGACACTTGGGAGCCTAATAACGGCATGATGGGGGAACTGGCTGACTTTAAGGGGAAGCACTCTCCACGTATGCAGAACCTAGACACGGTGTGGCGATGGTACAACCGGCCCGGTGTCCGTGTGGGAATCCACGGCTCACGGGGGCTTACGGAGGTCCTCGGCAAGATTCCCTAGTCGGCTCCAAGGAATATGGAGACGAGAGGAAATCCTACTTCGGTAGGAAATGCAACTACAGTATGAAGTGAATGATCCTAGGTGCACCGGAGTGCATGCAAAGCCTAGCCTAGAAATCTAGCAATCACATATGAAATCAAATGATAGAATCATGAAGCAATCAATAATATGATAGAAAATAACAAGTGGACAGCAGGGGGACCAATGCTGGGAATAACAATCAGGGATAACAAGTGCCAGCCGTAGACTCTACACCAAAATAACGGTCTACAGGGGACCGCTGAATTGATTATAACGGCTCTGGAAGAACCGCTAAAGTGCAGAGCTCAAAACGCGAATGGCGGCCTGATGATGACCGCCATACGAGTATGACGGCTTGATGGAAGCCGTTAAATGAGCAGAGTACAACAGTGATAATTGCGGAGAATACCAGACAACGACGGCTGAAAGAGAACCGTTTTACACAGAACGACGGCTGTTACAGAACCGCTGAACTTCACAGAGACAGAGATTGGTCAGCAAACCAGAAGCACGATGGGCATCAGAAGTCCCACCGTGATCGCCAAAAAAGGAGAGGTGTTGATATGTTATTCCTCCTCGAGTTAAATAATATTGAAGAGATAAAAAAACAACAGGAGGAAAGATGAAGCTGTTGACCGTGATCGCCACCCGGTGAAAGCGCCGGGACTCGGAAGCTACGGGAGAATGCGGGTCCGTTCCTCCACTCCTCCTGGCCGGCCAGAAGGTGCGGGCCTCGTGCTTTTGGTTGCTGACCTGAAAGCAAACGGTGAAACACACAGATAAACGGAGATTAGCTAAATGATAGTGTAGTAGGTGTACTAATTGAAATAAAGCAAAGGAAGAACATGGCCCGGCGATACCTGGAGGTTTTGAAACCCCGTTTAGGGCGCCGGAAACAGTAGGAAAGATAAGAAATGCCAACGAAATGATGTATGTGATGTGTGATGCAGTGAAGAAAAGGCGTGTGTGGTGAGCAAACAGAGAAGGAAACACAAAGACACGAAGCGTGAAGTTCCCTGCACCGGGGGCCTGCGAGGGATGTAGAAGGCCCCCACTCCCTGACGAACGGGCGTATGCTGTATGAGATTTGGCGATGGAATTCGACAGCACTTCGTGATGGTCCCCCCCTTTTTTCTGTCAGAACCCGTGAGCTATATATAGAGCCCACGGCTTCGAGCTTAATCAGGGGTTAAGGGGAATGATGGTCGGTCAAAGGCCGGTAAATGAGAGCATCGTGTCAATATTGCCAACGACATTCTCCTTTTAATCTGCCTGGAATCACGGGGGTCTAATCTGGGTGGCCTTAAAAATGACGGTCTTACGAAGGCCGCCAAACATATATGACGGTCTTGGAGGGACCGTTCAATATACATGACGGTCCTAGAAAAACCGTTATACTTAAAGAGGAGTCAACGCCCGGACAAACAACTTTTCGTGAAGCACGTGGCTATGACCGACTGTCGGGCCTCTGAACCCTTTTCTTGTCGGCAAATAATGACGGCCCAGGGACGACCGCTATATTTACTATAACGGTTGGCATTGAGCCGCTATAAAAAGCGTATCACGAGATACAAATAACCCGGGGCAGCGGAACACAACGGCCAAGTGGGGACCGTTATATTGAGAAAAACGGTTCATAACAGACCGTTAAATCCAATGAGAGGGAGGGAGGCCTTCTTCGCTGGGAAGAGCCCAAAATACTGCCAGAGGAATAATCTTTCATGTGATTGACTGTTCGGGACATCAATAACTGAGACGCAGGAACTGATTCGATTCATCGGTAAAAAACGGGTGTCAACACTCCTATAGCCAACTTCTCCTTGACGAGTGGCAAAGCCTTACCCAAGAAGGGAAAACAGTGGAAGAATACATAGAAAATTTTGACTCATACCTCTTAAGGTGCGGTGTCTTCGAAGACCCAACTGTCACCCTATCACGGTTTAGGAATGGTCTCCTTCCCCACATCAAACGGGAACTTTACATGAGAAAGGCTCATAGCCTTGAAATTGCCTATCAAATAGCCCGGGATGTAGAGAGGTTCTCTAGAAACCCTAGGTTTGCCCCCCCCAAAGGGCTGGGACCACGTCCTAACCTCCCTCCCCTGTTGAGAACACCTCCTCCCAGTGGGGGAACTCCTACAAGACCCTCCCCTCAGCCAACCACACCCAACCCTCCTCCTCGAAGGGAAGACAACTCCAAAGGGAAGACCCCAATGAGTAATACGGTCAAGTGTTTTCAATGCCATGGCTATGGCCACATAGCCACCCAATGTCCCTCCAAGGGGTTGTCAAACCTAGTTATTGAGAGTGGACCTTCTACTTCCCAGGAAACACATGAGAGTACTATTGAGGAATACGAGGCTGCGTTAGGATGGGAAGAGGAATACAATGAGCAATTCTTTGAGGAAGGGGTAGAAGAGGACCCCCACTCCAGCCACCTAGGGGTGATAAGGTGCACCCTCACCCAACCACAAGAGGATGACTGGCGGAGGACTTCCATTTTTCACACATTTATCAAGATCGGGGACAATGTTAGGAAGGTCATCCTAGACAACGGGAGTTGTGTCAACGCCGTGTCTCCGGACACCGTCAAGCTCCTAGGTCTTACCCCTACACCCCACCCCAAACCTTATCGTGTATCATGGATAAACAACCACTCCCTACCCGTCAACACATGTTGTCTTATCCCCATCACCTTCTCATCCTACCAAGGGCAGATATGGTGTGATATCATACCTATGGCTGTAGGAAGCATCCTATTGGGGAGACCTTGGATATATGATGTCAATGCTACCATCCATGGGAAAACGAACACATGCACCTTTGACCACGAGGGGAAGACTATCCGCCTTAACCCCTCTCCTCCCCAAAGAGAACCACCCGCCAAGGGAATCCTTCCTACACCACCAAAACCCAGGGCCTCGTCTGCACCAACCCAACCAACAACCTAAAACCCCACCCCTGAAAATCCCACCGGGCCAGTCAAAGGCCTCCACCTCATCACTAGGAAAGAGCTCGAGGAATAATTAACCCGAGGGACACCCCTTTGTGCTATTGTCCTATGTCTTGGAGAGGCAACCCCCTCCAATCCTCACCCCGTGGAAATCCACCCTCTCCTGGAAGAATTTAAGGACGTATTCCCCGAGGAACTCCCCGACCAACTACCACCCATGAGGGATGTCCAACATGCTATAGATCTCATCCCGGGAGCCACCCTCCCAAACCTGCCCCACTATCGCCTCAACCCCACAGAACATGCTGAGTTAAGGAGGCAAGTGGAGGAACTGATTAGAAAGGGCTTTCTTAGGCTGAGCAAAAGCCCATGTGCCGTCCCGGCCCTCCTCACACCAAAGAAGGACGGGACATGGCGAATGTGTGTTGATAGTAGGGCCATCAACAAGATTACTGTCAAATATAGGTTCCCCATACCTAGACTTGACGATATGCTGGACATGCTCGCCGGAGCCACCATATTTTCCAAAATAGACCTCAAAAGTGGCAATCATCAGGTTAGGATAAGGCCAGGGGATGAATGGAAAACGGCCTTTAAAACCAAAGATGGGCTTTATGAATGGTTGGTGATGCCTTTTGGGCTCTCAAATGCCCCAAGTACCTTCATGCGTCTTATGACCGAGGTCCTTAGGCCCTACATTGGAGTCTTCCTGGTAGTATATTTTGATGACATCCTCATCTACAGCCAATCCAAGGAAGCCCACCTCAGTCATCTAAGGCAAGTTTGCACCACCCTCAGGAAGGAAAGTCTCTTTGCCAATTTAGGAAAATGTCACTTCATGACCCAATCCATTACCTTCCTTGGGTATGTTGTCTCCACAGAAGGAGTATCCATGGACCCTGAAAAAGTCCAAGCCATCCTCAATTGGCCGGAACCCCGCACCCTCCATGAAGTCCGCAGTTTCCATGGGTTAGCCACCTTTTACGGTAGGTTCATCCGAGGGTTCAGCACAGTCACTGCCCCTATCACAGACTGCCTTAAAAAGGGGACCTTTGTATGGACCAAGACGGCTTCTAGGGCTTTCCAAGAACTAAAGGAGAGGATGACCCAAGCCCCAGTTCTATGCCTCCCTGACTTCTCCAAAGTCTTCGAGGTAACTTGTGATGCTTCTGTGGTGGGAATTGGCGGGATCCTCAGCCAAGAGGGACATCCTGTGGCCTACTTTAGCGAGAAATTATGTGATGCCCGGATGAAATACTCCAGCTATGACAAAGAATTTTATGCTGTGGTGCAATCCCTCCGACATTGGAGGCACTACCTCTTGCCCAAAGAGTTTGTCATATTCTCCGACCATGAGGCCCTAAAATACCTCAATTCCCAGCAAAAACTGAATGCCCGGCATGCCCGATGGGTCGAATACATCCAGGCCTACACCTTTGTGATCAAACATAAGGCCGGAAGTGAAAACCGAGCAGCCGATGCTCTGAGTAGGAGAGTCTCCCTACTAGCTACCATTCGGGTAGAAGTGGTAGGATTCGACCGAGTTAAGGAAGAGTACCCGGATTGTGCTGATTTTGGAGATGTCCACGCCAAACTGACCACCCATTCACCCTAGGAACATCAGGGTTTCATCCTGGAGGACGGGTTCATCTTCAGAAGACACAAACTTTGCATACCTAGAACCTCATTGCGCGATCTATTAGTCTGGGAATTACATGCTGGAGGCTTGGCTGGGCACTTTGGGGTTCACAAAACCATTGCCTTAGTAGAAGGGCAATTCTATTGGCCCAGCCTCAAAAGGGATGTGGCCAAAATTGTGTGGCAATGTCGTACATGTGCAACTGCTAAGCAAGTCAAACAGAACACAGGCCTGTACACCCCTCTACCCGTCCCGGACCGACCATGGCAGGATCTGAGCATGGACTTCGTGTTAGGGCTACCTCGGACCCAAAGGAAGCATGACTCCATTTTTGTCTTAGTGGACCGATTCTCTAAAATGGCCCATTTCATCCCCTGTTCCAAAACCTCAGACGCCTCCCATGTGGCCCGCCTATTCTTTGATGAGGTGGTCCGCCTCCATGGCCTGCCCAAGACCATTATCTCATATAGGGATGTCAAATTCACCAGCTACTTCTGGAAGACCCTCTGGCATCTTATGGGGACCCTGCTTAAGTTTTCCACAGCCTACCACCCTCAAACCGATGGACAGACTGAAGTTGTCAATCGGAGCCTAGGGAACCTTCTGCGGTGCCTTGTTGAAGACCGCCCTGGAAATTGGGATCTCATCCTGCCTCAAGCCGAGTTTGCCTACAATAATTCCACCAATAGGTCCATAGGCATGAGTCCTTTCGAAGCTGTGCATGGCTACAAGCCCAGGAAGCCAACAGATCTCATTCCCCTACCCCCGCATGCTAGAGTATCCATCACTGCTGAGTCCTTTGCACAACACATTAGAGAGTTGCATGAAGAAATTCGCAAAAACATTAACAAGAGCAACGAGATTTACAAGAAGTCTGCTGACTCCCACCACCGCCACCAAGAATTCCAGATTGGTGATTTTGTGATGGTGAGAACTGAGAGGTTGTTCCCTGGGAATACTTCGAAGTTGAGGTCGCGTGGAGCTGGCCCCTTCCAGGTGCGGAGACGCCTTGGAACCAATGCTTACGTGTTGGACCTCCCTGAAGAGTACGGAGTAAGCCCCACATTCAATGTGGTTGACCTGATGCCCTACAAGGGCCCCACGGTGACACCCGGTGAGGAAATCCAGCCTACTCCCTCCTTTGAGAGCGCCCCCACACCCCAGAGAGCTCAACCCCATTTGAGAAACCGGCGCGATGAAGTGGAGCAGATATTAGATAAACATGTTACCATCACAAGGAGCAAGGCGTATGAGCGCTACCTGGTCAGGTGGAAGGGACGACCACCCTCGGAGGATACCTGGGTGAGCCGGGAGGATCTCCAGCAGCTGTCCCCCAATCTCCTAGAGCAGTACCGCAGCAGGGAGGGCCTTTACTCGACAGAGTCGAGCTCTTCGCCGCCCGGGAGAATTGATGAGGGCATCACACCACATACCCTCTGGCTTGGCACTTCTCTCCCTCCCGGAGGCAGCTAGGGAGCAGCCCTTCTTCAGACGGAACATTGGTGCTTATCATCCTATTACATTTTCCTATTTTCTTGAGTCATTTTGATGTATTTGCCTATGTTTTGAGTCATGTTACTAGGTTATCATGTTATTTACTTATGTTTGTATGTAGGCTAGTGGGCTAATGGGGCTAGTAGGTCTTATTGGGCCATTTCTTTGGTCTGGCCCATGGGTGCCCCTCTCCCCACCCCTTGGTCTTCCGTCATTTGTCCATTTCATGAGGACTTTTTTGTAAATTGGGTTTTCCTATATATAGGACCCCAAACCCCCTCTTTTGAAGTAATGAAGTATTAAGCAAATTTGAGCCACTTAAGTGCATCTCTCCCTCTCTCTAACTCTCCCTCTCTCTCTTTCTTCAAGGGGCGAACCCCACTTCTCTCTCCTCCCCTCCCTTGGGCGCAACAGCCCCTTCACCTTCCCCTCCCCCTGCCACCTCAGCTCCCACCTCACCCCCTCCACCCTTTCATATTCCCAAGGCCTTAATTCCCTTCAATTCCCTCCACCTCCCAAGCAACCTTTCACCTTTCCTAGACAACCCTTCCCCTTCCCCATACAACTTCCCACCTCCAAGGCAACCTTCTCCCTCCCCTAAGCAACCACTCCCCTTCCCCACACTCCATTCAAATCCCTAGTGCGATCCAAGCCCTCTCCCCTCCTCCACTTGGTGCGCACCCCTCCATCTAGCACAACCCCACCCCCCCCTCTTGACCAAATCGTAGCCAGTACTCCCACCTCCTTTCCCTGCTAGCTCCGCCCTCCCCTCCACCTCCATTACCCCTCATCCCATCTTCCCACAAGATCCCCCATTATCACCAAGGCACCCTTGTACCCTATTCCTCCACCAAGGAGCCATCCTGCCCACCATTCAATCTCCAACCCGTGTGCAGAGAAGACCTGCAGACCAGCACCAAGTTGCAGCACCGTCCACGACTCCATCCTAGTCCTGCTGGGGGCGTGGCCCACACCGACGGAAAGGTCTACGAGTCTACTTCGCAAGCGAGGTGGAATTGTCCAGTTCCAAGTTCGTGGCTGACCGGGAGAGCTGTTCTCCCCCAACTGCGCTAGACATCCTCTGCAGAGAGCCTAAGCCCGGTGGGAAGCAACTTCACGACCAACGGTGAAGGAATCAGACCGAAGTTTCTTCATCAAAGTTCTTCCTCCCCCTGTCCCCGATCAGGTGCAAGAAACGGGACCTCTTTTGGCAACTGGGAGCCAGAGTTCCGAATTTTCTCCTCAGTCACGCAGGTTTGCCTGCTGTAGTCTGCAGCGACCAGTTCCCACTCGTCGGCATTCCCCTGTCCACCCCGAACTCAGAAGGTGTTGCTGCCAGTTTTTCTGTGGAGAGGCTTTGTCCACGGTTCCAACGACTCCAACGGTTCATGATTCGGCGTCCAGGAGCAGCCGGGGCAACTTCTGCAAGTTGCAGACAGAAACAGGGAGCCACCCGCCCCAGAATCTGTTGCTCTACTCAGACCTCCACTGCAGCCATCGACGACGTCAGAATAAATTGATATAAATCAGAGGCATTTGGGTTCCTGTTACGAGAAGATCCCCCCTGGGCTCGTCATCGGAAAAATTCATGACCGAGAACTACAGGGACTACACCGACTGCCTATCAACATCCACAGCCAGCGGACCAATTCGGAAGCGGTCCCTCCCCGTGGGCTACTAACCTTATCTCTCCCCCTCTCGCCTGGCCGGCTTACCGCTCCTCCCTGCGGGAGGTAGTGTTTGTTGTAACCCATCAATTCCCACCCCTGAGATCACCCTCCTGCGTGAGGTGTAGTGAGTGTACACTTAAACAGGTTCGAAGCTTCATCGGCGCAGTGTGCGGGGAACCCACACTTCCCCGCCCGCCCTCGTCTCCGACCGGGGTTGGTTTCCTCAAACCAACCAGGTGAGCCTCCTGCCCTTGCCTCCTTATACCTGTTTATTTAATATCCATGAAACATATCGGCCGGTAGGAGAGCGAGTGCCCGATCCCGGCGCCACCTTTCAGTGTGGTCACCGTGGCCATAAGTGAGCGAGTGACCCCGTGCCCTTAAGGCATCCGGCCGCCCTTGTTTGTGGGCTTTCAAACCTTCGGGAGGGCTAACTAAAGTGGTGCTGGTCCTCTAACCAGTCAGGGGCTACCTCCATCACCTCGACTCGGCATCACCGGGTCACCACGGGAATCGTGTGCGCACGGTGCATTGGTAGCTTTAACATATTCTCGGCGCCTTGTAATTGTGATTGCGAATTAGGTCCAAGGAATCAAAGTCTCCGCTGCATTTTGTGTCACATCACGGACAAGACAAGCTCGCGATCGTCCCTTAACGAGGGAAGCGTCGGACGTGCGCGGTTGTGAAACCGGCAATGAGCTAGGGTGATCGGCTCTCTCGTGTGCCCGGATCGGGTCACGGGACGATCTCGCACTCTCTCGCAGCAGCGGTAATGAATAGATAAAGCGAGCTAGATATCCCTGCACATGCTCTCTAGCAGCGGCATAAACAAATATATATGAAGTAAGCAAAATGCCAAGTATGGAGCGAATGCGATACCTCCACGCGCTCGGCGTGGGGAAGGCGGACCCGGCCGAAACTCGTACTCCCGGGATAAATATTACACAATGATGACAGCAATGAAATATCACCCACTCCACACAGGGAGGTAAAGGGCTACACAACTGGGCCCGGGAGGACCGAATTCGGGTTGACGGGCGGCTTCTCGCGTTGATTCGGTAACACCCGAACTAGTGACGGTGGGGCCCACGTACTGTCCGGAGGGGCCGTGTGGGACCCGGTGGCACCGCTGTGGTGGTGGATGCCTGGATGAGCGCTCCCTGGAGTGGAGGCACGCTGGTTCGCCGGCCGGAGGCCGGGCGGCTCCGATCGGCACCGGTCGGAATAACCGGCCACGGATCTGCAACTTCTGGTTTTCAGCGCGCGTCTCGGCGAGAACGGGTTCTACGATCTGCCCCGATGTCGGATCGACGCGAGACTGGTGCCGTTGGAAAGCTAACTTCAAATCCTTCAATCTAGGCCTAAATATCTATCCTGGATCTGCACAGATCTAGGCTTTAATGAATTTTCAACTTCCTGTTGTACAGTAGCCAAACACTCAGATTTGCAAGGCTATTCTCTGAGAATTGCCTTTGACCGATATGTGAACGTCCGAATCGGAAGTGGTGGTCTTCATAAACGTTGTAGGAAATCAAGCTAGGCAAATGGAAAAACTAGTTTGGACAAGTTTGATGTGGCTACGAATTGATAGGATTTTTGAACTGGAAGTGGGTCGGATCTGGAAATGGGCTGAAAGCACTGTAGCTGAGATAGAACACGAATTTTGAAAAATGGATAGATGGCGGATAAAAAATCACGAAAAATGGTGGATGTAGGGGATGATGGATAGAACTCCCAGTAAAATGAGGAGGGTTTGAAAAAATCAAAACGAGGGTCGGAGGTGAGAAACACAGGGCTGCTGTCACTGTAGACAGAGACAAAACAGATCTGGGAATGAAAGATGCATGAAAATGAAAAATTACTTAATGGAGGAGTTTGGAAGTGAACATTTAGGTGGCAGTGGGGATTCAAAGGAAGAACACACCCTCAAAATTTCAAATCCATCTGAGATCGTGGATGACAGAAAGAATTCGTGGAAGTCACCTCTATCCAGCAGGACAGAACCTTGACGATGGCTCCGTGGCGGCTCGTTGGCGGCACGAACGGCGGCGGCGGCGGCACAGATGATCACCGGAGATAGAGGGGAGGGGATAGGAGGTATAAACCACTCTAGAACTAGAGGTTAGAGGAGAGGAACTAGGGGGGAGGAGCTGGGGGTGCAAGAAGCCTTTGGCCTTTCAACAAATTTTCTGAATTTTCACTAATTTCCACCAAAAATTACACACTTATATATGCTTCCAACCAAATCCAACCTCAACCCTTAGATCTTGGGATGGGAGATGGAGGGTCTGGATGGCATGCCACAAACACACAAAAAAATACATTTAATATACAAGGGGGGGGGGGGGCTATTGACTATGGCTAGGTAAGGGAGACAATTTGACTTGGTAGGTAGCCTACCATGGAAAAATCACCCCCTTTGTCTACCCATGTGGCAATTGACATTCAACTCATCTAGAAGGCCACCTAGGCTAGTTGACCAGCCCCACATGGTCTAGGTAGACCAATGGGAAAGGGCTGAGGGCCCCCTTGCTGGTCCTACTGGCAAATTATATAGAAACCCACACAATCTACGGGAGTGACGCATTGGCCGATAAAGCCGTACAATTGTGCGTATACTTTCCCGTGGATATAAAAATAAACTAAAGGATATAAATGCAATATGAAAAGTACTTGCTTGGCGTCGATTCCCATCAACTCTCCCCGGGTGGGAGGAACTCGACCCCGTCGAGTAGGGGTATGGATGCTCGAGTACTCCGGCGGATCCGTCACCGTGCCAAGTAGCGCGGGTATGCTCCACTACAAGTGACCGTCACCTGCTCATTCCATATATACTCGATATGCGCAAGCTGCCATGGGCTAGAGGTGGACACTCCAGGTGGGGCACTCTCAAAGGGAAGGAAGCAGCTCGAAGACTCACTAGGAATCACCGCTGAGTCCCTGTAGGTGACTGATCCAGGTATAGATGTAGAACCGATCCCATACTCATCGATTGAGTCCACTCGCCTCTTACTCATAAGAGAATGACAACGAGCTTGCACAAGACACATGCAGACAAACGACACACAAACCATGCAAACAAACCACACAAAATAAACCACACAAGGAAAACACACTGACTTATGCACGACTCTAGACTAAGGTGGTAGCATCAATCCCACTAGGTGGCCGCATCCTGCATTGCGGGAGAGTCCTCTAGTTCTCCCCCCAAAGCATAGTACTCCTCGGCTAGTGCCTCATCGGCCACATAATCGACACACTCAAGCTCGGGAGGTACGGATTCCCCAACACCTAGGGCTAGGGTGGTGCGAGCGGGACACTCGCTGGCAATGTGGCCAAACCCGTGACAGTGGAAACACTACACTCTCGACCGACTACTATCTCCTATAAAAGGGGCCTTACCCTTATCATCCCATCGGGTAGGGGGTGTAGGCAGCAATGGGCGAGGTGTAGGTGCCTTGGACAATAGTGGAGGGGGTGCCGGTGCCAGAGGACGGGCTATAGGAGCTGGGGGACGGGCAACGGGTGCCGGTGGTTGGGGTGGAAATAGATCCCGGGGTGGAGGAGGGCGAGGCCGTGGAGCGAAGTGCTCCTAACGGGTGGACTCCTGAAGTCGAGCCATGGGAGGCCGCTGATGTGGGCCTATAGAGTGACGGGGCTCGGTACTACGGAGAGGGGTGGGGCCCAACCGATGGCTAGAATCAAACTCTCCCTCAAATTGCTCCAACTCGAGAGCAACATGGTATGCCTCTTCCAACGTCTTGGCATTGCGGCGGAAATTTAAAGCTCATACTGATAGTGTGGCCGCAACCCACGTCGAAAGCGGGAAACGGGCATGGTACTCTCCTCCGTGACACCACATCGTAGAAAGTACTCATCAAATTCAGCGATGTATTCGGAGACGGACCGGTCTCCCTAGCTAAGACTTTGCCATCTATCGATGAGTCGCTGGCGGTATGTGGGAGGAAGGTACTTTTACCGAAGCTTATTCTTCATCTCAGCCCATGTGTCAATCGGGGGTTCTAGCCGCTGAAGTAGCAGGCTCTCTACATTCTTCCAATAGGTTTGCGCCAGTCCCATGAGCTTCATGGTGGCGAATCGGACCCTTCGGCGCTCCGACATATCATACCATTCAAAGTAACGGTCCATGCCGAACTCCCAATCTAGGTAGACTTTCGGATCCAAAGACCTGTAAAAAGTGGGAGGGTCCGCTCGCACGGTCTTAAGGACCATATCATCCTCATCTCTTTGTGGCTGAAAGCCATGACGGCGCTGACCATACCCCTCATAGGCATTGTCGGACCCATAGTCCTCGAGACCAAGGTCACGGCGTGGTAAGTCGGGAACCCGAGGAGGGGCGGGTGGCTGAGGAGCATGTGCGGGCGGGTCCTGGGCCACAATGGCAGGCAGGGCCTGAGCTATAGGATTGGCTTGGCCTTGGGCAGCAGCCTGGGCAGGTGGGGGTGGGTCTTGGACCACTCTAGGAGGGTCTCCGTGGGACATCCCTTCCAACCGTCCGACCAGGCCTTGGACGGATGTCTCCATGCGTTCCTCCATAGCTCGTAGGTGACCATCCATGGTTTCGGTGAAGGTCCGAAAGGTGGCTTCGGACCGGTCCATCCGAGCCATAATGGCCAACATTGCCTCCTGTAAGGAGTGGAAGTCTCCCGAGGCGGCATCGCGAGGGTTAGCCATAGATGTGGGGCGATGGGTTTGGGTACCACGCCGAGTGGGCATGCAACGACACGGATTAGGAAACACCGACTAATGCAAATGCACACTAATATGATGCACCTAGACGTAACCAAAACTCGGCATGTGGCGGAGTTACTCGATCCGAAGATCACTCGCGCAAGTGTGCGACCTTCCCGATAGGCGTAGCCTAACGTTCGGACAACACCTTTTGATATACCGGGTTAAAGGGATGTAAATGTAAAAAGATAATTTTTTTTTTGTTTTAAAACAATGATGACCTTAAACACGACTTAGACAATGACTAGACGTAAATGACACTTTTTTTTCACACCCTAGACTCAACTCGCTCTGATACCAAATTGATGCGGGATGAGACACGGACATGAAAAGCTCGCGATCGTCCCTTAACGAGGGAAGCGTCGGACGTGCGCGGTTGAGAAACTGGCAATGAGCTAGGGTGATCGGCTCTCTCGTGTGCTCGGATCGGGTCACGGGACGGTCTCGCACTCTCTCGCAGCAGCGGTAATGAATAGATAAAGCGAGCTAGATATCCCTACACATGCTCTCCAGCAGCGGCATAAACAAATATATATGAAGTAAGCAAAATGCCAAGTAAGGAGCGAATGCGATACCTCCACGCGCTCGGCGTGGGGAAGGCGGACCCGGCCGAAACTCGTACTCCCGGATAAATATTACACAATGATGACAACAATGAAATATCACCCACTCCATGCAGGGAGGTAAAGGGCTACACAACTGGGCCCGGGAGGACCGAATTCGGGTTGACGGGCGGCTTCTCACGTTGATTCGGAAACACCCGAACTAGTGACGGTGGGGCCCACGTGCTGTCCGGAGGGGCCGTGTGGGACCCGGTGGCACCGCTGTGGTGGTGGATGCCTGGATGAGCGCTCCCTGGAGTGGAGGTGCGCTGGTTCGCCGGCCGGAGGCCGGGCGGCTCCGATCGGCACCGGTCGGAATAACCGGCCCTTGATCTGCAACTTCTGGTTTTCAGCGCGCGTCCCGGCGAGAACGGGTGCTACGATCAGCCCCGATGTCGGATCGACATGAGACTGGAGCCGTTGGAAAGCTAACTTCAAATCCTTCAATCTAGGCCTAAATATCTATCCTGGATCTGCACAGATCAGGGCTTTAATGAATTTTCAACTTCCTGTTGTACAGTAGCCGAACACTCAGATCTGCATGGCTATTCTCTGAGAACTGCCTTTGACCGATATGTGAACGTCCGAATCGGAAGTGGTGGTCTTCATAAAAGTTGTAGGAAATCAATCTAGGAAAATGGAAAAACTAGTTTGGACAAGTTTGGATGTGGCTAAGAATTGATAGGATTTTTGAACGGGAAGTTGGTCGGATCTGGAAATGGGCTGAAAGCACTGTAGCTGAGATAGAACACGAATTTTGAAAAATGGATAGATGGCGGATAAAAAATCACGAAAAATGGTGGATGTAGGGAATGATGGACAGAACTCTCAGTAAAATACGGAGGGTTTGGAAAAATCAAAAAGAGGTTCGGAGGTAATAAACACAGGGCTGCTATCACTGTAGACAGAGACAAAATAGATCTGGGAATGAAAGATGCACGAAAATGGAAAATTACTAAATGGAGGAGTTTGGATGTGAAAATTTAGGTGGAGGTGGGGATTCAAGGTAAGAACACACCCTCAGAATGTCAAATCCATCTGAGCTCGTGGATGACAGAAAGAATTCGTGGAAGTCACCTCTGTCCAGCAGGATAGAACCTTGACGATGGCTCTGTGGCGGCTCGTTGGCGGCACGAACGGCGGCGGCGGCGGCACAGATGATCACCGGAGATAGAGGGGAGGGGATAGGAGGTATAAACCACTCTAGAACTGGAGGTTGGAGGAGAGGAACCAGGGGGGGAGGAGCTGGGGGCACAAGAAGCCTTTGGCCTTTCAACAATTTTTTTGAATTTTCACTAATTTCCACCAAAAATTACACACTTATATATGCTTCCAACCAAATCCAACCTCAACCCTTAGATCTTGGGATGGGAGATGGAGGGTCTGGATGGCATGCCACAACCACAAAAAAAAATACATTTAATATACAAGGGTGGGGGGGGGGCTATTGACTATGGCTAGGTAAGGGAGACAATTTGACTTGGTAGGTAGCCTACCATGGAAAAATCACCCCCTTTGTCTACCCATGTGGCAATTGACATTCAACTCATCTAGAATGCCACCTAGGCTGGTTGACCAGCCCCACATGGTCTAGGTGGACCAATGGGAAAGGGCTGAGGGCCCCCTTGCTGGTCCTATTGGCAAATTACATAGAAACCCACACAATCTATGGGAATGACGCATTGGCCGGTAAAGCCGTACAATTGCGCGTATACTTTCCCGTGGATATAAAAAAAACTAAAGGATATAAATGCAATATGAAAAGTACTTGCTCGGCATCGATTCCCATCAACTCTCCCCGGGTGGGAGGAACTCGACCCCGTCGAGTAGGGGTATGGATGCTCGAGTACTCCGGCGGATCCGTCACCGTGCCAAGTAGCGCGGGTATGCTCCACTCCAAGTGACCGTCACCTGCTCATTCCATATATACTCGATATGCGCAAGCTGCCATGGGCTAGAGGTGGACACTCCGGGTGGGGCACTCTCAAAGGGAAGGAAGCAGCTCGAAGACTCACTAGGAATCACCGCTGAGTCCCTGTAGGTGACTGATCCAGGTATAGATGTAGAACCGATCCCATACTCATCAATTGAGTCCACTCGCCTCTTACTCAAAAGAGAATGACAACGAGCTTGCACAAGACACATGCAGACAAACGACACACAAACCATGCAAACAAACCACATAAAATAAACCACACAAGGAAAACACACTGACTCATGCACGACTCTAGACTAAGGTGGTAGCATCAATCCCACTAGGTGGCCGCATCCTGCATTGCGGGAGAGTCCTCTAGTTCTCCCCCCAAAGCATAGTACTCCTCGGCTAGTGCCTCATCGGCCACGTAATCGACACACTCAAGCTCGGGAGGTACGGATTCCCCAACACCTAGGGCTAGGGTGGTGCGAGCGGGACACTCGCTGGCAATGTGGCCAAACCCATGACAGTGGAAACACTGCACTCTCGACCGACTACTCTCTCCTATAAAAGGGGCCTTACCCTTATCATCCCGTCGGGTAGGGGGTGTAGGCAATAATGGGGGAGGTGTAGGTGCCTTGGACAATAGTGGAGGGGGTGCCGGTGCCAGAGGACGGGCTATAGGAGTTGGGGGACGGGCAACGGGTGCCGGTGGTTGGGGTGGAAATAGATCCCGGGGTGGAGGAGGGCGAGGCCGTGGAGCGAAGTGCTCCTGACGGGTGGACTCTTGAGGTCGAGCCATGGGAGGCCGCTGATGTGGGCCTATAGAGTGACGGGGCTCGGTACTACGGAGAGGGGTGGGGCCCAACCGATGGCTAGACTCAAACTCTCCCTCAAATTGCTCCAACTCGAGAGCAACATGGTATGCCTCTTCCAACGTCTTGGCATTGCGGTGAAAAAGCTCATACTGATAGTGTGGCCGCAACCCACGTCGAAAGCGAGAAACGGGCATGGTACTCTCCTCCGTGACACCACATCGTAGAAAGTACTCATCAAATTCAGCGATGTATTCGGAGACGGACTGGTCTCCCTGGCTAAGACTTTGCCATCTATCGATGAGTCGCTGGCGGTATGTGGGAGGAAGGTACTTTTGCCGAAGCTTATTCTTCATCTCAGCCCATGTGTCAATCGGGGGTTCTAGCCGCTGAAGTAGCAGGCTCTCTACATTCTTCCAATAGGTTTGCGCCTGTCCCATGAGCTTCATGGTGGCGAATCGGACCCTTCGGCGCTCCGACATATCATACCATTCAAAGTAACGGTCCATGCCGAACTCCCAATCTAGGTAGACTTTCGGATCCAAAGACCCGTAAAAAGTGGGAGGGTCCGCTCGCACGGTCTTAAGGACCCTATCATCCTCATCTCTTTGTGGCTGAAAGCCATGACGGCGCTGACCATACCCCTCATAGGCATTGTTGGACCCATAGTCCTCGAGACCAAGGTCACGGCGTGGTAAGTCGGGAACCCGAGGAGGGGCGGGTGGCTGAGGAGCATGTGCGGGCGGGTCCTGGGCCACAATGGCAGGCAGGGCCTGAGCTATAGGATTGGCTTGGCCTTGGGCGGCAGCCTGGGCAGGTGGGGGTGGGTCTTGGACCACTCTAGGAGGGTCTCCGTGGGACATCCCTTCCAACCGTCCGACCAGGCCTTGGACGGATGTCTCCTTGCGTTCCTCCATAGCTCGTAGGTGACCATCCATGGTTTCGGTGAAGGTCCGAAAGGTGGCTTCGGACCGGTCCATCCGAGCCATAATGGCCAACATTGCCTCCTGTAAGGAGTGGAAATCTCCCGAGGCGGCATCGCGAGGGTTAGCCATAGATGTGGGGCGATGGGTTTGGGTACCACGCCGAGTGGGCATGCAACGACACGGACTAGGAAACACCGACTAATGCAAATGCACACTAATATGATGCACCTAGACGTAACCAAAACTCGGCATGTGGCGGAGTTACTCGATCCGAAGATCACTCGCGCAAGTGTGCGACCTTCCCGATAGGCGTAGCCTAACGTTCGGACAACACCTTTTGATATACCGGGTTAAAGGGATGTAAATGCAAAAAGACAATTTTTTTTTATTTTAAAACAATGATGACCTTAAACACGACTTAGACAATGACTAATGACTAGACGTAAATGACACTTTTTTTTCACACCCTAGACTCAACTCGCTCTGATACCAAATTGATGCGGGACGAGACACTGACATGACAAGCTCACGATCGTCCCTTAACGAGGGAAGCGTCGGACGTGCGCGGTTGAGAAACCGACAATGAGCTAGGGTGATCGGCTCTCTCGTGTGCCCGGATCGGGTCACGGGACGGTCTCGCACTCTCTCGCAGCAGCGGTAATGAATAGATAAAGCGAGCTAGATATCCCTACACATGCTCTCTAGTAGCGGCATAAACAAATATATATGAAGTAAGCAAAATGCCAAGTAAGGAGCGAATGCAATACCTCCACGCGCTCGGCGTGGGGAAGGCGGACCCGGCCGAAACTCGTACTCCCGGGATAAATATTACACAATGATGACAGCAATGAAATATCACCCACTCCACGCAGGGAGGTAAAGGGCTACACAACTGGGCCCGGGAGGACCGAATTCAGGTTGACGGGCGGCTTCTCGCGTTGATTCGGCAACACCCGAACTAGTGACGGTGGGGCCCACGTGCTGTCCGGAGGGGCCGTGTGGGACCCGGTGGCACCGCTGTAGTGGTGGATTCCTGGATGAGCGCTCCCTGGAGTGGAGGCGCGCTGGTTCGCCGGCCGGAGGCCGGGCGGCTCCGATCGGCACCGGTCGGAATAACCGGCCACGGATCTGTAACTTCTAGTTTTCAGCACGCGTCCCGGCGAGAACGGGCGCTGCGATCAACCCCGATGTCGGTTCGACACGAGACTGGCGCCGTTGGAAAGCTAACTTCAAATCCTTCAATGTAAGCCTAAAGATCTGGCCTAGATCTGCACAGATCTAGGCTTTAATTAATTTTCAACTTCCTATTGTACAGTAGCCGAACACTCAGATCTGCAGGACTATTCTCTGAGAACTGCCTTTGACCGATATGTGAACGTCTGAATCTGAAGTGGTGGTCTTCATAAAAGTTGTAGGAAATCAATCTAGAAAATGGAGAAACTAGTTTGGACAAGTTTGGATGTGGCTACGAATTGATAGGATTTTTGAACTGGAAGTGGGTCGGATATAGAAATGGGCTGAAAGCACTGTAGCTGAGATAGAACACGAATTTTGAAAAATGAATAGATGGCGGATAAAAAATCAAGAAAAATGGTGGATTGAGGGGATGATGGACAGAACTCCCAGTAAAATAGGGAGGGTTTAAAAAAATCAAAAAGAGGGTCGGAGGTGAGAAACACAGGGCTGCTGTCACTGTAGACAGAGACAAAACAGATCTGGGAATGAAAGATGCATGAAAATGAAAAATTACTAAATGGAGGAGTTGGGATGTGAAAATTTAGGTGCAGGTGGGGATTCACGGTAAGAACACGCCCTCAAAATTTCAAATCCATCTGAGCTCGTGGATGACAGAAAGAATTCATGGAAGTCACCTTTGTCCAGCAGGACAGAACCTTGACGATGGCTCCGTTGCGGCTCGTAGGCGGCACGAACGGCGGCGGCGGCGGCACAGATGATCACCGGAGATAGAGAGGAGGGGATAGGAGATAGAAACCACTCTAGAACTGGAGGTTGGAGGAGAGGAACCAAAGGGGAGGAGCTGGGGGAGCAAGAAGCCTTTGGCCTTTAAACAAATTTTCTGAATTTTCACTAATTTCCACCAAAAATTCCACACTTATATATGCTTCCAACCAAATCCAACCTCAACCCTTGGATCTTGGGATGGGAGATGGAGGGTCTAGATGGCATGCCACAAACATAAAAAAAATACATTAATATACAAGGGGGGGGCCTATTGACTATGGGTAGGTAAGGGAGACAATTTAACTTGGTAGGTAGCCTACCATGGAAAAATCACCCCCTTTGTCTACCCATGTGGCAATTGACATTCAACTCATCTAGAAGGCCACCTAGGCTGGTTGACCAGCCCCACATGGTCTAGGTGGACCAATGGGAAAGGGCTGAGAGCTCCCTTGCTGGTCCTACTGGCAAATTACATAGAAACCCACACAATCTACGGGAGTGACGCATTGGCCGATAAAGTCGTACAATTGCGCATATGCTTTCCCTTGGATATAAAAATAAACAAAAGGATATAAATGCAATATGAAAAGTACTTGCTCGGCGTCGATTCCCATCACATTCTCGTCCTCGGTCGGACGATGGGTAAATCCTTGTCCTTGGTCGGACAATGGATGCATTCTCGTCATTGATCGGACGACGGATATTGTCTATGTGGTACGACCGAGTCGATACCGGTTCATTGGGCAGGCTGGACGGCGCTGCCGGTTGGTTGTAAATTCATCTCGATTCTCCTGAGGTGAAGTCCCCGGTGCTCATACTGGGTGACCTGAGGCTCTGGCAGCTTGAGAAGGCTTCAGTGTCTTGATCTTCTTCGACTTCTCTGCTTTAGTGGGCCGCATCATTTGTCTTTGAGGCTTGATCGCCATTTAATATATTTTGAGTGCCAACAACACCCAAGGGTGGCGCCCCCACCTTTCCACCCCAAATATATTAAAAAAAGAAATTTTTACATATTAGTCCTTACAAACTTATCGAATTATCGATTAGTCCCTAAAATCTGACTATTGTCTTAAAGGTCTCTATAATCTTCAACATTTTACAAATGAATCCCTATAGTTTGTTGTCGTTCACAGAAAAGAATATTCCATAGAATATTCCATCAAGTGTGTGAAAAAAGTCCAAAGTATCCCTGTTGACCGTGGACTCTCTCCCCTCCCCGCTGCCTCCCCCTCCACCTCCGGTAGACCGCCCCCCCTTCGATCCCCTCCCCCTCTGAGGGGGAGGGGATCGAAGGGGGGACGGTCCACCGGAGGTGGAGGGGGAGGGGGGAGACGAAGGGGAACACGGGAAGGGAAGGGGAGGGGAGGGAGGCTGCCAGAGGTGAGGGGGGGCATCCACCGAGGTGAAGGCGGAGGGGTACATGGGAAGGGGAGGGGGAGGCCTCCGGAGGGGGAGGGAGACAGGACGGGGGTCGGAGGTGGAGGGGGAGGGGTATCGGTGGTGCCAAAGGGGGAGGGGACCGGAGGGGAGGGTTGTTAGAGGAGGCCGGAGGGGAAGGTGAACCGGAGGGGGTTGGAGGGGGAGGAGGATCAGAGGAGGGCGGAAGGGAATGGGGGAGGTGAACCAGAGGGGGGGTCGGAGGGGGATCAGGGTAGGCCGGATGGGGAGGGGGGAGGTGAACCGGAGGGGGGTCGTAGGAGGAGGGGGGAGGGGGTGGGGGGAGGAGGCCGGACGGGGGGCAGGGGGATCAGAGGAGGTCAGAGGGGGAGGGGGGAGGTGAACCGGAGGGGGGTCAGAGGGGGACGGGGAGGGGGGAGGGCATCCTCGAGCCCCACTGCACCAACCCCCTGATTTGGGTCACCGCCAACATCTGCGCCGCCCTCGCCCTCACCGTCGTTATCACCAGCATCGCCGTCATCTCCATCTACTTCGTTTATCACCCCCGGATGCCCTGCGTCAAGGCCGTGGGCACCCACATCCACCACCTAGGCTACGACTAGCGGGGCTTGCTCGACGTCCTGTTGACTGTCGACATGGAGGCCACCAACGGCAACCCCAAGACCGCCGCCGCCTTCTATGGCGCCGAGTTTGACCTGCTGTTCTCTCGGACGACCATCGCGAGGCTGCGAGCGGCGACGTTCGAGGTGCCCAAGAATGGAACTTTGCTGTTGCACTACCTGGTGGAGTCTTCGGGGGCAAAGCCTGATGAGCAAGGAATGGAGAAGATGGAGGGCGGGCTGAGGAGGGGGCTCTAACATTACACCCACCCTTCGATTAAGACCCCCTCTCCCTGTACACTCTCCTCACCTCGTTCCCACCCTCCCTCTCCCTCCCCCTCCCTCTCTCTGTCACTGCTTCTCTCTCTCCATCTTTCTGTCTGCCATCCCCCCCTCTCTCTTCCCCTCTCCCTCCCCCTCCCTTCGTCTATCACCGTCGGAGAGGGAGACGCCGACATCCCCTGTAGCAACCCTGATAAATGAATATTTGAAATAAATTAAAATATAAATATATTACTGGAGTAATACAGGAAATAAAACAAAGTACAAATAACGCCTCTTATCACGGCGTTAATTTAAAAAGAAACGCCTCTATCTACGGCGTGACTAAGGAATGGACGCCCTCACCTGACGGCGTCAAATCCCAACGCCAAAAAGGGCAAGGACAAGAAACGCCCCTATCTTGGGCGTGTTTTAAAAATAAGGAACGCCCTTATATAAGGCGCTTCTTAAGAAACGACCTGAACAAGGTCGTCAATTCAAGAATCGACGACCTGACCAAAGTCGTTAATTCCATTCGACACGGGAGCTTATCCAGGGAAGGATTATGTTAATCTAGTAAGTGTCTACTAGGGTAAGGACTCTATTAGGGATATATTACCCTCAATCAAACACTACTTTTGTTAGGACTCCAAAAATCCTATAAATAAACTGTTCGATCTAACCCTAGAATCTATTTGGACGAACTACTACCGCACGGTACGTGAAGAACAAACTGTTCTTCTAATTCCTTTTTTTGCCTGCATGAAGAACTGATAATTCTTCATTTTCTTTTCCTTGTAGGAAGCTCTGCAGCTGCTGCCGAAGAACAGGTAATGTCCTTCGTTGTCTCGGTTATGTATACGAAGCTTAATATCTTCGTGTTTTATCCTCTATAGGTTAACTAAGGATTTGGTGTAGGAACGTGAAGACATCTAAAGGTTCTTCATCAAACACTATCTTCGTCCAACTTCTTCTGTATTATCTTCTACGTCCAGTCATCCAAGCCGAGAGTCATCTTCTCAAAACCTTCACGGGTCAATCTTCAATAAACTCTTAAAGGTAGGATTTTCTCAAGTTATTGTAGCCCAAATGAAAATAACGCAAGATATATGTATAAGCATGGCATGCATACAGTTTTATTGTGTTTACGACAATATTTTAAAAGTAACGCCCCTGTCCAGGGCGCTAATTTACAAGACACGACCCTGACAAGGTCGTCAATTTCATATGTGACGCCCTGTACACAGGCGTTAATTTCATGAAAATAATCAACACCCATATTATAAAGATGATATATATGAAATCCTGATTCTAATATAATGCATGACTCTGCCTGCTAGTTTTCCTGTCCTGTCCATGAAATTTGATATCGGGAAATTGCTTGTTATATAACTTCGTTACTGTTCATGACCCTTGAATAATTAACGACCTAATCTAGGTCGTGACTTGTGAAACTAATGCCCTGAACTAGGGCGTGAGTATGTAAATAATGCCCCTTCAGAGGGCGCGTGTTCTGTAAATTCCGGAAAGATTGTATTCTGTAAAAATGAGAATTAAATAGTAACGCCCCTTCCCAGGGCGTGTTTTATATAAATCCTGAAAAATTATTTATATTCTGTCAAATATGTAAATAATGAGACGCCTGCTACTGTAGTCGTCAAATCTTGAAGAAACGACCCTTCCAAGGGCACTTTTTTAGATAAATTACCGAATTATTGAAAGTTCTGCAAAATGGAACATATGTAAACGCCCTTCTGTTAGGCGTTAATTACTTGATAAACGACTCTGCTTAAGTCGTTATTTTACTGTAAAACTGATTTTTCACTGTTTCTGTTAACCGATGGTTTCATATGTTATATAATATATATATCGGCACTATTCTCCACTCCGTGAGTATAGTCCCACGTTTCATGTTGTTTCATCGATCACACTCAACTCTCATTGACATACATGCTCTCCATTTGACATTCCGTTCCTTTGGACTAGCGAGTTAGTCATAGAGACCTCCGTAAGACTCCTCGTACCTCGGATTCCCTCAAGGTCGACTGAGCTGGTTGTACCCTGAAAACCCATTACACGATCTGTGCCATGTCAATCTAAAGAAACATGGTATACCGGCCCTTATGATTATACAAGGAGTATATCATAAGAGAATTCTTAATGGGATGATGATATCATGCCATATCATGTCATTCTTGTAAACCTCAATTCTATAATAAGAATGAGGGTATCTTACTTTGATATACTGTTCATGTGGACCTCAATTCTATATAAAGAATGTCCATATTGATTTGTCATGGGACCCAAGTTAAGGGAACTATATTCTACCTAGTTTTATCGTTAATCGTGATTATACCGTTATTATCGTCAATCTATGTCCTCTGTCATATTTTGGACTCTATTCTATCAAAGTTGTCATACATATCTACAAGCTTGATTATTGAAATTCTATATTGGCTATATAAACAAGAGTGGATGTCAAAACACATGATAAATGCCTGCGCATATAGGGCCCGATCTGGTCCTGGGAGGAGCACCCGAAAGTACTTGTGCCCATGGGAGTTAAAATGATAAGGTATCTGGCATTATACCGAGTACTTGACTTGCTTGATTGGACATTCCACACACATCTTGTACTTGAATCGTACTTGACTTGACATGAAATGCGTGGCCCGAAAAAGGGTAATTTACTTGCTTGATACATGATAGCCAAAATTCTTGACATGACTTGTTAAATGTACTTGCTTGAATATCTTGAATACACTTGTTATCTTGTTGAAAGTTCATGATTAGTTCATCTTATTTCTTTGATATTACATTCTCTCTATCTTGTCGTTTTATGCGAGCATGCATAGCTTTATTGCATTCATGAAAGATGTAATTACTTAAACCCCTTGCTAGTACTTGAGATATAATTTCTTACTGAGCGTTCGCTCATTCCGTTTGTCCCTTTTCTACTTTTCAGGTAAGTCCGACGACGATGGAAGTCAATCGGATAGGAATGGTCAAGAGTGAAAGTGATAGAGCTGCTCAAGTGTCATCTAGTCTTTTCTATAGTTTCTTGAGTCAAATATGTATTCTTTTCCTTTTTATTAAACAGAGTATTGGATTTGTAATAGTCTATCCATTATGAAATAAAGGATTGGGTTATCTTGCTATTTTTGCGCATCTCTGTCTTTGTGTCGAATACACGACCACTCTGATTGACATGATTGATATAAGCTCGTCACGCGTCTCCGGGTATCTTCCGCGCTCGGGGCGTGACAGTTTTTGTGGTATCAGAGCCTAAGGTATTCAATTCCTAGGAAAAACCCAAGTCCAAGGATAAGTTGAACGTTTAACCAAGTGAGATTGGGTAGAACCAAGGGTTAAGAGTCAATGAGTCTTTTAATAAGATCACAGTGATATAATACTAACGTAGCTATCGTAATTGTAGGATAATGGCTGTCGAACGTGCTCAATGGCGCAACATGCAGCGTACCCTCCAAGGGATGACCCAAGTGCTACAATAGGTAGCACAAGGTGGTACTCCACGAGCTGGAAGCTTACACCAAGCCTTTAAGAACATGAATCCCCCGAAGTTCATAGGATCGACCGATCCGGACGATGCCGAGCATTGGGTTCGGGAAACCGAACGCATATTCCGTGTCATGCAATGCACGGATCAGGACAAAGTTCTATTAGCTACATTCCAGTTAGAGAAAGATGCTAGATGCTGGTGGGAGTCTATTGAAGCAACCATCGATCCTACTCAAGTAACATGGGAAGAATTTGTGGAATACTTCAATGCTAAATATTTCTCGGACCGAGTCCAAGAAAAGAAGGCTGCAGAATTCGCTGCATTAAAGCAACGATCCTTATCATTAGCAGATTATGAAGCTCAGTTCTCCAGGTTGTCTAGATATGCTAAGCATCTTATTAGCACGGAGAAGATGAAAGCCCGTAGATTTCTTAATGGGCTTAGGCCCCACTATATTACTCAACTGGCGCCTATGGACATCCAAGTTTATTCTGAAATAGTGCGCCGAGCTCAATTACTTGAAGATGCCACGGAACTATCTGATAGGATCCGTGAAAAAGACAAGAAGGAGCAAGTCACAGGTTCGGGTTCTTTCAAACCCAACTTTAAGAAGAGGCCCAATAATGGAGGTTCATCCTCTCAAGATTCCAAGTTCAAGAAATCCAAGCCCTTCTCTATCACCACTACACCTTCTAATACAGTATGCAAGCATTGTGACAAGGCTGGCCACAAGATAGAAGAATGCTGGAGGAAATTGGGAGCTTGTCTCCGTTGTGGAAGCCGTGAGCATCGGATTCCCGAGTGTCCATTAATGAATGACCAAGCCGGTGATGGTAAATGCCTGGTGACGAAGAATGCTCGTCTTCATGCAATCCAGGAGACCGAACCTGAAGAAGAAGGCGGATTAGTGGAAGGTACATTGAAAATTTGTTCCAAAAGTGCTTATGTCTTATTTGATACGGGTGCATCACATTCCTTTATTTCTAAGAAGTTTGCCGACCCGTTACCGTTAGAACCAGAATGGATAAAAATAGTTCTAACTACTCCTCTTGGAAGTGAAAATGATATTACTCATCACTACCAAAACTGTGAGGTAATGGTTCAAGGTAGGAATTTACCTATAGATCTCATATGCCTCGATCTAAAGGAGTATGATGTTATACTGGGAGCGGACTGGTTATCCAAATACCAGGCAACGGTTGATTGCCGCAATAGCCAAATTGCTTTCAAGGATTTTCCAGAATTAGTCTTTACTCGCCCCAGGAGTCGGAGCAAATCCCCTCTTATTTCAGCTCTTCGAGCAAGCAAGCTCGTCAGGAAAGGATGTGTATCCTTCCTTGCTTTTGTCACTGTTAAAGAAGCTAAGGAAACCAAGATAGAAGATATTCAGGTAGTGCAAGAATTTCCAGACGTATTTCCGGAAGATTTGCCGGGATTACCCCCTCAAAGAGAAGTGGCCTTCACCATTGACTTAGTCCCTGGTGCTGGTCCAGTTTCAAAGGCACCCTATAGAATGTCTCCGGTTGAACTCAAAGAGTTGAAGGAGCAATTGATGGAATTAATTCGAAAAGGGTTTATTAGACCTAGTACTTCCCCGTGGGGAGCACCAGTCTTATTTGTGAAGAAGAAGGACGGATCCATGAGACTGTGCATCGACTATCGACAGTTGAATCATCTCACTATCAAGAACAAGTATCCACTGCCGAGAATCGATGAGTTATTTGATCAGATTTCAAGATCCAAATATTTTTTCAAGATTGATCTCAGGTCAGGATATCATCAGTTAAGGATCAAAGATGATGACATTCATAAGACCGCATTCAGAAGCAGGTATGGCCATTATGAATTTGTTGTTATGCCTTTTGGACTAACAAATGCCCCTGCTGCCTTTATGCAGTTAATGAATAGCATATTCAGGCCTTACTTGGATCAATTCATAGTAGTCTTCATTGATGATATATTGATATATTCCAAGACTAAGGAAGAACATGAAGAGCATTTGAGGATCGCATTGCAAATCTTGAGGACAAATCAACTATATGCTAAGCTCAGCAAATGCGAGTTCTGGCTTGAAGAAGTGACTTTTCTCAGACATGTCATATCAAAGGACGGATTATCTGTAGATCCGTCAAAAGTTGAAGCTGTGAGAAATTGGGAAAAACTCACTAATGCAAGCGAGATCAGAAGTTTCTTAGGTCTTGCAGGCTATTATCGGCGATTCATCAAAGATTTCTCTAAGATCGCCGTACCACTTACAAGATTAACTCGTAAGGAGATCCGATATGAATGGGGTGAGGAATGTGAAAGAAGTTTCCAAACTCTCAAGGATCATCTCACTACAGCTCCGGTGTTAGCTCTACCAATAGAAGGAGAGAAATTCGAGGTCTACACAGATGCTTCTGGCATTGGCCTCGGATGTGTCCTAATGCAACAAGGAAAGGTCATAGCATACTCTTCACGTCAGCTGAAGAAGCATGAGGAGAATTACCCCGTCCATGACTTAGAACTGGCCGCGGTGGTATTTGCCCTAAAGATATGGAGACACTACTTATATGGAGTGCAATTTACTGTATACTCCGATCACAAGAGTCTCAAATATCTATTCTCACAAAAGGAGCTAAACATAAGACAAAGACGCTGGCTAGAATATCTCAAGGACTTCGACTTCAATATTCAATACCATCCCGGAAAGGGTAATTATGTTGCTGATGCCCTTAGTCGAAAGTTGAGAGTAATGATAGCCAATTGTATGATACAAGAATGGAGGTTGCTAGAACAATTCTCCGAGCTCAATATAAGCATGGACAAGGAAGCCAAATTTGTCACATTATCTCATGTAAGCATATAGTCATATTTATTATCTGAGATACAAGCGCTTCAGGATGATGATCCTATATTAGTGGAAATCAAAGGCGGATTAGAAGGACAATCTGACTTTCAGATTGCTTCTGATGGAAGATTATTGTTCAAAGATAGAACTTGTATACCTGATTGTCTGGAATTAAAGAAGAAGATCTTAGATGAAGCTCACCGATCAAGGTACACTATTCATCCAGGATCAACCAAAATGTATCAAGATGTAAAGAGGAACTTTTGGTGGCCCAACATGAAAAGAGAAATAGCAGACTATGTATCACGCTGTCTCACATGCCAACAGGTCAAGGCGGAACACCAAAAGCCTGCTGGAAAACTACATCCTCTAGATATTCCTAAGTGGAAGTGGGAGGATATTGGTATGGATTTCATCATGGGTCTATCTAAATCAAAAGGAGGACATGATGGAATATGGGTTATTATTGATCGATTGACTAAATCGGCGCATTTCTTGCCAATCAAGAGTCAATGGTCAATTGATGTCTTAGCTGCATTATATATCAAAGAGATAGTCAGGATACATGGAATTCCTGTCTCAATCGTGTCTGACAGAGATCCCCGTTTTACTTCTCATTTTTGGAAGGGATTACAACATTCGTTGGGAACAAGGCTCAACTTTAGTACTACTTTTCATCCTCAAACGGATGGTCAGACCGAGAGAACTAACCAAGTTGTTGAAGATATGCTTAGAGCATGCATCATTGACTTTGGAGGAAGCTGGCACGATCACTTGCCACTAATGGAATTTGCATATAATAATAGCTACCAAGCTAGTATCCAAATGGCACCTTTCGAAGCTTTATATGGAAGGAGTTGCCGATCACCCTTATGCTGGAACGAAGTTGGGGAAAAACAACTATTAGGTCCAGACATGGTAAGGGATACAACTGAGAAGATACAAGTAATCAGAGAAAAATTGCAAGTTGCTTAGACCAGGCAAAAGGCTTATGCAGATACAAGAAGGAGAGATCTTGAATTCCAAATCGGAGATCATGTATTTCTTAAAATATCGCCTGGACGTGGCATACGAAGATTTGGTGTTAAGGGCAAGCTTACGCCAAGATTCATCGGACCATTTGAGGTACTCGAAAGAGTTGGCGAGGTTGCTTATCGCATCGCGTTACCTCCTCAATTGTCCGACGTGCATAATGTGTTTCACATATCTATGTTGAAGAAGTATGTGCACGATCCATCTCATATTATTGAACATGGAGATCTGGTGATCCAGAAAGATCTCACCTATGAACAGAAGCCTATGAAGATTTTAGATCGAGAAATACGAGCTCTAAGGAATAAGGTTATTCCCATGCTCAAGGTGCAATGGAATAAGAATCCTGAACACGAAGCGACATGGGAGACCGAGGAATCTATGAAGGAACGATTTCCCGAGTTGTTCTAAGAGGTATAAGTTCTACACTCTCCACATGTATATTTATATACATTGAATTTGGGGACCAAATTCTTTTTAAGTGGGGGAGGGTGTAGCAACCCTGATAAATGAATATTTGAAATAAATTAAAATATAAATATATTACCGGAGTAATACAGGAAATAAAACAAAGTACAAATAACGCCTCTTATCAAGGTGTTAATTTTAAAAGAAACGCCTCTATCTACGGCGTGACTAAGGAAAGGACGCCCTCACCTGACGGCGTCAAATCCCAACGCCAAAAAGGGCAAGGACAAGAAACGCCCCTATCTTGGGCATGTTTTAAAAATAAGGAACGCCCTTATATAAGGCGCTTCTTAAGAAACGACCTGAACAAGGTCGTCAATTCAAGAATCGACGACCTGACCAAAGTCGTTAATTCCATTCGACACGGGAGCTTATCCAGGGAAGGATTATGTTAATCTAGTAAGTGTCTACTAGGGTAAGGACTCTATTAGGGATATATTACCCTCAATCAAACACTACTTTTGTTAGGACTCCAAAAATCCTATAAATAAACTGTTCGATCTAACCCTAGAATCTATTTGGACTAACTACTACCGCACGGTACGTGAAGAACAAACTGTTCTTCTAATTCCTTTTTTTGCCTGCATGAAGAACTGATAATTCTTCATTTTCTTTTCCTTGTAGGAAGCTCTGCAGCTGCTGCCGAAGAACAGGTAATGTCCTTCGTTGTCTCGGTTATGTATACGAAGCTTAATATCTTCGTGTTTTATCCTCTATAGGTTAACTAAGGATTTGGTGTAGGAACGTGAAGACATCTAAAGGTTCTTCATCAAACACTATCTTCGTCCAACTTCTTCTGTATTATCTTCTACGTCCAGTCATCCAAGCCGAGAGTCATCTTCTCAAAACCTTCACGGGTCAATCTTCAATCAACTCTTAAAGGTAGGATTTTCTCAAGTTATTGTAGCCCAAATGAAAATAACACAAGATATATGTATAAGCATGGCATGCATACAGTTTTATTGTGTTTACGGCAATATTTTAAAAGTAACGCCCCTGGCCAGGGCGCTAATTTACAAGACACGACCCTGACAAGGTCGTCAATTTCATATGTGACGCCCTGTACACAGGCGTTAATTTCATGAAAATAATCAACACCCATATTATAAAGATGATATATATGAAATCCTGATTCTAATATAATGCATGACTCTGCCTGCTAGTTTTCCTGTCCTGTCCATGAAATTTGATATCAGGAAATTGCTTGTTATATAACTTCGTTACTGTTCATGACCCTTGAATAATTAACGACCTAATCTAGGTCGTGACTTGTGAAACTAACGCCCTGAACTAGGGCGTGAGTATGTAAATAACGCCCCTTCAGAGGGCGCGTGTTCTGTAAATTCTGGAAAGATTGTATTCTGTAAAAATGAGAATTAAATAATAATGCCCCTTCCCAAGGCGTGTTTTATATAAATCCTGAAAATTATTTATATTCTGTCAAATATGTAAATAATGAGACGCCTGCTACTGTAGTCGTCAAATCTTGAAGAAACGACCCTTCCAAGGGCGCTTTTTTAGATAAATTACCGAATTATTGAAAATTCTGCAAAATGGAACATATGTAAACGCCCTTCTGTTAGGCGTTAATTACTTGATAAACGACTCTGCTTAAGTCGTTATTTTACTGTAAAACTGATTTTTCACTGTTTCTGTTAACCGATGGTTTCATATGTTATATAATATATATATCGGCACTATTCTCCACTCCGTGAGTATAGTCCCACGTTTCATGTTGTTTCATCGATCACACTCAACTCTCATTGACATACATGCTCTCCATTGGACATTCCGTTCCTTTGGACTAGCGAGTTAGTCATAGAGACCTCCGTAAGACTCCTCGTACCTTGGATTCCCTCAAGGTCGACTGAGCTGGTTGTACCCTGAAAACCCATTACACGATCTGTGCCATGTCAATCTAAAGAAACATGGTATACCGGCCCTTATGATTATACAAGGAGTATATCATAAGAGAATTCTTAATGGGATGATGATATCATGCCATATCATGTCATTCTTGTAAATCTCAATTCTATGATAAGAATGAGGGTATCTTACTTTGATATACTGTTCATGTGGATCTCAATTCTATATAAAGAATGTCCATATTGATTTGTCATGGGACCCAAGTTAAGGGAACCATATTCTACCTAGTTTTATCGTTAATCGTGATTATACCGTTATTATCGTCAATCTATGTCCTTTGTCATATTTTGGACTCTATTCTATCAAAGTTGTCATACATATCTACAAGCTTGATTATTGAAATTCTATATTGGCTATATAAACAAGAGTGGATGTCAAAACACATGATAAATGCCTGCGCATATAGGGCCCGATCTGGTCCTGGGAGGAGCACCCGAAAGTACTTGTACCCATGGGAGTTAAAATGATAAGGTATCTGGCATTATACCGAGTACTTGACTTGCTTGATTGGACATTCCACACACATCTTGTACTTGAATCGTACTTGACTTGACATGAAATGCGTGGCCCAAAAAAGGGTAATTTACTTGCTTGATACATGATAGCCAAAATTCTTGACATGACTTGTTAAATGTACTTGCTTGAATATCTTGAATACACTTGTTATCTTGTTGAAAGTTCATGATTAGTTCATCTTATTTCTTTGATATTACATTCTCTCTATCTTGTCATTTTATGCGAGCATGCATAGCTTTATTGCATTCATGAAAGATGTAATTACTTAAACCCCTTGCTAGTACTTGAGATATAATTTCCTACTGAGCGTTCGCTCATTCCGTTTGTCCCTTTTCTACTTTTCAGGTAAGTCCGACGACGATGGAAGTCAATCGGATGGGAATGGTCAAGAGTGAAAGTGATAGAGCTGCTCAAGTGTCATCTAGTCTTTTCTATAGTTTCTTGAGTCAAATATGTATTCTTTTCCTTTTTATTAAACAGAGTATTGGATTTGTAATAGTCTATCCATTATGAAATAAAGGATTGTGTTATCTTGCTATTTTTGCGCATCTCTATCTTTGTGTCGAATACACGACCACTCTGATTGACATGATTGATATAAGCTCGTCACGCGTCTCCGGGTATCTTCCGCGCTCGGGGCATGACATCCCCCCCTCCAGGAGTGCTGTAATGCTCTCTCTCTATCTTTCTCTCTCACACACTCACACTTAACCCGGGGTAAGTTGGTATTTTCCTTTCCTTAGTATAAGATAACTATAGTTTAGTTAACTTTGGTAAGACTAAATGAACGGCAGGGACTTAAACGTGTAACGCCTAAGATTTTAGGGACTATTAAAATAATTGTTAGATTTGAGGGATTAATTGATAATTCACTAAGTTTGTAAGGACTAATATGTAAAAATCCCTAAAAAAAGGTATTCGGCGGGAGGTGCAGCCGGATGGCACCCCGCTGGGTGCCCAATCCGGCGTCATCCACAACATTCCCCCTATATATATATATAAAACAAACACACGTTACACACAAACACCCTTTATAAAAAAAAACCCACACGTTACGCACACACGCCCATTGCAAAAATAAAGTCACACAGAACATACTTCCCCTTTCCCCTATACGGCATTTCATATGCATTAAAAAAAGATAAAAATAATAAAAGTGAGAGATAAAAAAATATAAGGGATTTTTACATAAAAATTATTATTAGAGATGAATTTATAAAAAAATAATTCCTAGAAATGCATTAGCAGACATATCACGGGGTTAATTCGAATAGTGCATGAATGCCATTTAAGCGTGATTTTTTTACAAGTTTTTGATAAAAAGAAGTAATGTGTATGCAAATAAATATGACATTTTTGTACAATTTAAATTTATGCAGTGATATGCTTGCTAATGTATTTCTAGGAATAGTTTTTTTACAAATTCACCTCTAACAATGATTTTCATGCCAAAAATCTAAAATATAATAAACAAGTAATGGCCAAATAAATAACAAAAAAAGAAAACAAAAAAAATAATAAAAATGATAAATGAATAATAAAGAATTGATGATTGAATAACTGCCAAATAAATGTCAATAAAGGAAATAAAAAGAAATATGCATGCAATATAAAAACAAATAAATAATGGAAAGGGAAATGACGTAAACAAAATAATAACAGTGGGCTTAAGAAAAAGAAACGCACGCATGCATCCAAATAATAATAATAATAAATAAATAAATAAAGAATAGTGGACGTGACTATGCCTGCTCTAGAGCCCTCATCTTCTCTGGACCTCGGGTATGAGAATATTAATGATGCCCCGACAGGTCATGTCTGGACCCCGGGATTCACCCTATTATGGCCAGAGCATGACCTTGTCCCGAGCCAATAGCCCGCTAAATTTGATTCGTTTCGACCAGGATTTGACCGCGTTCCCTTAGTTCTTGAATAGCAAATTTTCCATACCCCGGCATATATTATCCCGACATCATATGAGCCTGCCCGAGTACGGTCACGCTGGGCCCACCTCGTAGGTTCATATGAGTGCACCGTAGTGCCATGCGCAGTCTCAAAATAAAAATACAACAACGAATCGACAGCCCTGCGAGTGATAGGGATTACTTAGATGGATAGCCCTCGGGTTCCTCACTCATCATAGGGTACGGGATTTCCGTTTGGGCATGACCGTCATTCAGGAGATCATCTCGACCCCTCATGGATGATTCTCTTATACTCTCCCCGATACCCCTCGGGACAGGGGAAGTGCTGTCGAAATCTTCCTTGAAATTATAAATAAATGACGAAATAAATAAATAAATAATAATACTAAATACCATTACCCCATATGCCTACATGATCTGATTCTCTGGTATATTAAATGGTGACTAGCAGAAAGTCGAGTTATGTTCGGTCGGAGGCTTTCACTATGCGTGAGTACATAACTCTGCCCCGTACCGAGAACCAGTTTAACAAAAAAATAAGAAATATTATTATACCACATGCTTGTACGTGCAATCATGTCTTTCATATGTTCTATTGGCCCTATGGTCACTCTAATTTGGGGATTAATCAAGGGTTGTCCCTCTTTCGGAGGGACGTAATTAACGTCGTAGCCTTTATGGTGCGACGAGTTTTGAGTCCCGACACAACCACCTACTTTCGTCTGATTAGTTAGATGGTGCGCATAATAAACTCATCACCTAGTGACTGACACACCTACGTAATAAATAAATAAATCTAATAAATCTAAATAAATAAATAAATATATAAATAAAAAAACTCATTCCCACAACCGCCACCGCCTCTGGCTCCACACGCCCGTCCCCTGCCACTCGAAGCTCACGCCGCCCCCGATCTCACCCACTGCCACCATCCGTTGGTTGCCGAAGAGGTGGAGGGAGAGAGGGAGCTAAAAGAAAGGGTGAGAGGGAGAGAACCGGGAAGTGAGGCGGAGAGAAAAAGGGTGGGGGTTAAATAAGTTTTAAATTTCTATTTTTGTTATTCTTATTTTTTTGAAAATTCACGCTAACTCCGAATATTCCCAAAAAATACTTTTTGACACAGAAAAATTTCCAGAAAAAGCATGACCGCTCAACGCGCCGTCACGGACCCGAAATGACCCACAAAAGCACCATCCGGGGGACCCAAGATCCAAAATTAAAGTTTGAAATCCACACAGATACGATCTGCAACCCGTAAAAATATGATCTGAAAATCGGGGCGTTACAAGAACCTATTGGCTAAACACCGAGGTCTTAAGGGCTATTAGGAGACAGGAGCCTCTCGCCACTTGGGATGAAATGAAGGTTCAGCTTAGGACCAAGTATTTGCCCCACTCCTATCATCAAAACCTTTTAGATGAGTGGCAAAGCCTCACTCAAGAGGGTAAGTCAGTGGCCGATTACATTTAGAAGTTTGACTACTACCGCCTCAAATGTGGAATCCGAGAGGATGAGACCGTCACCTTATCCCGGTTTAGGAATGAGTTCCAAGACAACATCAAGAAAGAACTTTACATCAACAAAGTGAACACCCTCGAACATGCATACCAAATAGCCCAGGAAATTGAGAGGTTTTATAGATTCCTCAAACCCGCTGCCCACAAGTGGCCCAATCCTATGGCCATGGCTTCCCGCGTCAATTTGGCCCCTCCCGTGAAGAGCGCCCTTCCTAGCGCTAGTGGTACCACCTCGACCCCCATATCCAATCCCCCTCCTCCTGTCACTCCTACACATCCCCTCCCTAGTAGCACCCCCTATCAAGGGGAAGATAGCATCAAAAGACCGAGTTTGGGTGGGATAACCCAAGGAAGTGGGGGAAGGTAGCAGTGTTTTATATGCCATGGGTTTGAGCACTTTGCGGGACAATGTCCCACTAGGGCGCTGCCAAGTTTGCTTATGGGGGAGAAGAACCCCTCTCCCCAAGATGAGAATGTGGGCGCCATTGAGATCCATGAGGCCTCCTCGGACTGGGTGGAAGAATATGAATAGCAAACGCATGACCCAGCCCATGAGTACACCCTACAACATCCTGACCATCAGCTCGGTGTGGTGAGATGTGTTCTTACTCAAGCCCAAGAAGAGGATTGGCGTCGGACCACCATTTTCCACACCTTCATCAAGGTAGGGAACCATGTTAGAAAAGTAATCCTAGATAATGGGAGTTATGTGAATGCTGTCTCCCAAGACTGTTAAGCTACTAGGATTGACTGTTGAGGCACACCCTAGTCCCTACCGAGTTTCTTAGATAGACACCACCTACATTCCCATCAACACTCATTGCTTGGTACCGATACATTCCAGTCTTACCATGGTCAAGTATGGTGTGACATCATCCCTATGGAGGTAGGGAGTATCCCTTTAGGAAGGCCTTTGATTTACAACGTGGATGTCACTTTTCTAGGAAGGCGCAATACTTGTCTCTTTGAACACAATGGAAAAAAGATTCAACTGAACCCATCACCACCACGGCCACTCCCAAAAAAAGGATCGCCCATTGTAGGAGGACACCCCACATCTCCTCAGGCCCATGATAACCCTACTCCTCTGGTTGACCCTACCCCTCCTAGCCATAGCCCTGCCAAGGACCTAGGGAAGACCCGGAGTCTCCACCTCATTACCAAGCTAGAATTTGAAAGGGAGGTGGCCCAGGGAGCCCATGTCTGTGCTATGGTCATCTACCTAGTGGATTAATCCGCATCCTCCCAACATCCCAAAGAGATCCAATTCTTGCTTGAGGAGTTTCAAGACGTGTTCCTCGAGGAGCTTCCTGACCGGCTACCCCCTATGCGTGATGTTCAACATCCAATCGATCTAGTCCAAGGGGCTACCCTCCCAAACCTCCCTCATTACTGCCTAAACCCCACTGAGCATGCCGAACTTAGGCGGCAGATAGAGGAGCTCATTAGGAAGGGGTTCATCCAGATTAGCAAGAGTCCATGCGCCGTCCTTGCGCTACTCAATCCTAAGAAGGATGGGACTTGGCGCATGTGTGTAGACAGTCGGGCAATGAACAAAATCACCGTAAAATATAGGTTCCCAATCCCTAGGTTGGATGACATGCTAGATATGTTAACCGGAGCCACCATAGTTTCCAAGATTGATATCAAGAGTGTGTTGGGTCCCTTGGTAGGGTGCAACCGGATCTAGAGGGGGGGTGAATAGATCCCCTTATAAAAATGCCCTCTTAAAACTCATTTGACGAGACAAAATTCTAGTTTACAAACACATAGCCAAATACAAGTTAATGCAAATAATGACCCACTAAAGGTGAACCTGAGGTAACAATTCATCAGCTTAAGAACACAGCAGAATATGGTAAATTTCTTAGATCTACTTGTGAAGATTCAGATTGTCATGAGCGCCTACTTGAGTGTGTGCTTGTGAGCCTATGTTCAAACAACAAGAGTGCTTCCAAATGGTGAATGGCTCACAATATGTGTAGTGTTCGGTCATAATAGAAATGCAAAAATGAAACTATAAGTCCATGTGAAATGGAGATAAAAGAAATGGAAGCAATCACACAAGGACACACCACTGCAGAAGGAATTTTTAAGGTTGTTCAGTATGCAAACCCGCAGACCAACATCCACCCCTCACCAAACCGATGAGACTTTTCGACACGAGGACGAAGTCCTTAACACACATGGGGACGACACCCCCCACACACACACAGGTAGGGACGAACCACACACACACAAACAAAAAGAAAACAAGCTGTAATTGTAGCAAAACCACTTTAGGTCTCTTGCCAGAGCACTGGATAGTACTGTAACTACAACAAACCACATAAAGATATAGAGTTTAAAGCAAGAAATGAAAACATCAATCGGAGCGGAAAAACTAACTATAACTTCTGACTGAGTCATGAAGCATTCTCTTCAAGATTGGGATTCTGCTTCCTCAGCTCACTTCTCTTTTCACCACTGGACTGGGTCAGACCGGGGTGGAGGGGCCTTCTCACTCTTCTTCCTCTCTTCTTCTTCTTTTTCTCTTTTTTTTCTCTTTTTCTTTTTCTTCTTCTTGGGCACGAGCTAAAGAACACTTCCTTTGATGCAATGCTCGGCCAACTCTTCCAAGCTGGCTATAGTTTCTTATTTATAGAGGAAGTTGGTGAAGTATTTTCCCTCCAGAGATCTGCCTCTTGATTGGATGGAATAAACTAAGGTTCTTTGAAATGGACCTCTTCTCTGGCTGGTTAGACTAAACTATAATGTTCTTGGACCAAATGCACCTGTAGCATCTTGATCTTCATTGGCCTGGATACGGAAGGACGTCCTTTGGTCCTTGCAGATCTCCTGGAAAAATACCTCTGATTGGTTGAAGGTAAAAAGTGGATTACCTTGAAAGGTGACCTTTCCCACATTTGTAAACTGACAGATCCATTGGCCAGAAAGGTTGATATGGTAACCCAATGATGACATGCACAGTTGCCTGTCCTAGGAACCTCTTCTAGACCTCAAAAGCTATGAATTTGGAGGTTTACGGTTCCATTTTTAATTCTCTAGAAGTCCATAGAACCATTGCAGGTTTATCAGAGAAAGCCTTCAATAGCATCGATGCAGCAACGCTCTTGCGTCGACGCAACCTCGTGTGAACTTTAGTTTCTGGTGAGCTTGTTCTTCATGGAGTTAACGTAGCGTGGACATGGCGTTGACGCAACCTTCATGTGTCTTTAGATTCTGGCGTGCTGGCGTTCATGGCATTGACGCAATGTGGGCACTTGCGTTCGTGCAGCCCTAAGGATTCTACCGTTTGTCATGACCATGAGCTATTTTTCACTTCAAATAGTTATTTTTCACTGATATTGGGTATTTTACACCCTTAACAAGCTATTTTTCACCCTTAGCCATATTAAGCCGTCACCATTGCTTCTTTGTTTAGCCTTGTGCATACTTGAGCTGCTTCTGCTTGACTGCGTTGACGCATATGGTCATTGCATCAACGTAACTTGGTTGATTTTCCTACCTTCAGCTCTGCAAGCCATTCTTCAACTCTGAAGCCATTTTACAGCCCTGAAGATCTATTTTTCACCCTTAAGGCCCATTTGTCGGCCTTACACATCTATTTTTCACCCTTAATGCTTGTAAGCCGTCGCTTATGATTTCCCTTGCGAGGCTGTCATCGAGTCGACTCTAGAGAGCTTTGGAGTCGACTCTTCTTCGTCTAGTTTCTTCTTCTTCTTCCCCTTGTCAGCCCGGTAAGCTATTTTACACCCTTGTGAGCCATTTGTTTGCCCTGTCTATCCATTTGTTACCGCTAACACCTATTTGTCACCCTTGCAACCTTATAGCCGTCGCCTTTGTGCCATATGTCAACGGTATTTTCTTCAGCTGGCTGGTGATGTTAAATAGACTGGAACAAGAGTTACGTTGATGCAGTGAGTCCATGAGGTCGACGTAGCTAAAGGCTCTTTTGGATTTTTGCTTCCTCTTGCTATCAAATACGTTGACGCAACCCAAGGTGAGGTCAACGTAGCTTGTAGTCACAGCTTCATTGTTTGTTGGGCACTGGAATGCTTGACCTTTGACTTTTCTAACTGAACCCTTGCAACTTTATTCCAGCAAATCTAGAGCCCTTTGCACCTTGAGAGAGGATGAACAAATCTCCTTGCTTGCAATGACATTTCTGCCTAGAACGTGTTGTAGTTGATATTGCAAGCTTGAGCGGCTGGCTTGAGATTCTTGGTGCGTCGACGCCATCTGTTCACTGCGTCGATGCAGTCCTTGAAGAACTATTCTACTGCTATCCTTCTTCTGCGAGCTTTCAATAAAGTTCATTTATTCTTATCTGAGGGAAATCATGAATGTCTTGGCAGCATGAAACAATGAATCATGACAGTTATCATATTGAATCATAGTTAGATCAAGATCAATATACCACTAATGACTCATAATTAGACATCATCAATACCAACAAGATAATACATGAACCACACATGTATAACATTCTCCCCCTTTTTGATGATGGCAACTGTGAGTCATTATGCCATGTAAATTCAACTATGACTCTTTCCTTTGTGCAAAACAATTTCCCCTTTCACTCAAATGATTTCTCCCCTAGATACTCCCTAGTGAATGACTCATATAATCTCTCCCCCTTTGACTTCATCAAAATAAAAGAATTGGAGAGAATATATGACACAGTTATGAATGAAAGGAGTAAAGCAGAAGATGTATAGCACAGGATGTATGAAGTAATATAAATGAAGCAGCAACCAAGCCTACATGCAGCCAAACAGAACTGATATCAATTTGAAAAAGTCAATGCAACATAGATCTGAAAAGATAAAGAAGAAGGCTGGTACAAGAACATTCGGGTCCAGAAGTTTTCACATTAGATCAGGCAGGCATAGGGAAACATATTAGAGAGAGAGGTTGAGCAGCACATAAAGAATACGGTGTCTAACAAGGGTGCGCACATCTGCAGAGATGATCTCTATTGGGTCCATGTTGAGTTCCTTAATGGCATGAGCAGACTACACACTCTGGAGCAGCTATAGCCAAGGTCAATGGAGATGAGGTTTGACCTTACTGATTGAGCACTGTTAAGCACAAAGTTAATGAAAGGATTGATCCTAATTAAGGAAGACAATATGGTGTATGTATCAGACATTGAAAGAATTTGAGTTGATCAATAGATGAAATGGGAATGTAGAAAAAAATGTGAAGCAATTGAAAAAGTTCATAACCCAGGGGTTTCATAACAGAAACAATAATATTTTCCTTTTAGAGCAGCATTGTAGCTCAAGACTATCATATGCAATAATGGTTCAAAGTTTTAAGCCCAAAATATAAATGTAAGAACCTTGAAAATATGTTCTAGCATATTTAGTAGAACTAAAATAGATCCTTTTGAGATCAAGAGCCTCGCCCCCATTCCTTTTCATCTTACTTAGTGATTTCATAAGACACCCTTAGAAAGAATTTTAACTAGTATTGAAGATAAACATCTTAAGGTGCAGAATTCTATTTAGGGTCAGCCCTTTGAAATACAATTTTTCTATTTGACAGATATTTCATTTTGCCCAATTTATCAAGAGCAGTCATGTTTAGTTCATTCCTTTGGCACGAGGAGACACATTTATTAGATGCCAGACTCCCCGGTTACTCAGACTTTCACTAACCATCTTGATTCAACTTGGACAGAGGTGGCTTGTCATATCATGACACAGTCCACATCACTTCTTGGGTGAAGGGACATGGTTTCTCAATGAACTTCAGCCATTGATCTACCTTAGGTTCTAATTTTTCTTCTGAAATCTTTAAAAAGAGATAAGTAGACCTTTACTTCATGACATAATTCCCATCACTTCTGTGGTGAAGGGTTCATGTTTTCTCAGTTGGTCATAGTCATTACTCTGCACATTCAATTTTCAAGTTTCTTAGGCTTTTTCCCTTCAAATTCATCAGACCCATTAGATGTTTAAAAATAATACTCAGTGTAAAGTTATTTAACCAGGGTAACCTCAATACTCTCAATTTTCAGATTTCAGGAAGAGGTGAGGTCGCATTTCTTTATGTATGTTCTAAGTCTATTCCATACACTGAGATGGTCATTTTCAAGACCCTTAAACCCAGATTTAAGGTTTATATACTCCAAATCATCAATTCAATTTGGGGTTGGTCTGAACTATTGGCAAGGAACTCTAGAAGAAAAACATTAAACTTAAGCTCCCCTAAGTGTATGAACTCAATCAAATCTAGCACAAGAGAATTCCTCCAAGGAAATGATTTTCAATGGATGTATTTCAAGAAAATGATAGACACTGTGCATATGAGAAAGGAATAGAGACATACATAATCACCAAAAGATATATCATGAAAATGAGTGTTGTGTTTGACGAGGGAAGTACTAAGATAGCTGCCAATAGGTTAAGATAACATATGATGCCATGTGGGTTCACTGGGAATGCAGGCAGACAGTTGGACAAATGATGAGGATGATCAAATAGCAGGCTTGGTCAACCTGAAATGATCAGTAGGTCGACCTATTCGTCCAGACAGAACCAGATCAAAAAGCTCTATACACAGTTAGGTTGACACAGAAATGAAAAGAAGGTCAACCAGATCTCCGACTAGGATGGATTTCAAAAAGAGGTTTCAATTCAAATTAAATCCAATCAACGAATATGTCAAGAATTTTCACATATGAATCATGACCAATTGATTTTTATATGCATATCACAAAGGTGCAGGTTCTTGTATGAAACATGAGTAACTCATAATTGGGTCAATTTGTACAAGCAACATGCAGAGGAGGCAAAGAGTTTTGGGGAGAAGCAAATATCAAACAAATCAAATCAAACCCCCTTGATTATCTCAACAATTAAATTCATGTATTTAAAAGACAACACATAGTCCAACATGTATGAAATGAAACAGTTCATCTCCCCCTCAATCTTGCCATTTCCTTCAAGAACACTTTGAACTCCAACAGACATGCTCATGTCTAGATGTACTGAACATGCATTTGACAATGCAGGATTAAGCAAGCGAGCATGTGAATTTTTAAATGATGGTGCCTGGGATGAACTGAATACACGACCTCTGGTACCGGGTGGAGGATTGTCCTCACACATAGTGATGGCTTTCAGACAGACCTAATCTGTCCTTCCACACCTGGCCATTTTATATACCAGAAGGTCATGACATGATAATGCACTTGAAGGGGACAAGGATAATTAGTGAAAGCTCCCCTCGAATTTGACACTACATACAGTAAATCATATAAAGTGTAATGCCAATTCATTTATATGCATGCAGGACCTACAGACAAATTCATTAAAACAACAAAATTTTCATGCCATTCACAATCTAAGAATTTCAAATGCCACTGTCATCAACACAGGATTTGCTCCATAAAAAGTGAGAAGGATAGCACCTGGGTTCTTTGCATGGGTATTTTTTCATTTTAGCCATGATGAAGTCCTCAACTTTCTAGTATGGCCTGAGTACTTGATTTCAAGATTGTAAGATCATCATCCGATGCCATTTGCTTTATGCGTACACCAATTGTTTTCATGCTTCTCATTTTCAAGGCACACTGCAAGATTCTCATCTGTTGCTAGTTAGAATCAACACACATGCATTCTAGCAACAACATTAAAACATGCTATGTAAATGCATGAATTTGAAAATTCTTATTCCCTTGTATGCATGACCTTTTTGAATTTTTTAGACAAATGTTATGCAGTTGATTCTACAAGGAACATGCATTTGAGCAAATCTATCTATGTGCATGAACATTTAAATACTCAATGAAGTTTCAAAGATAAATTTGCACTTTGTGACCTATATGAATGATTGACTCATGGTACCAGGTAAAGGCCCATTCTCACGGATGGTGATAGCCCTTAGGCAAGCTTAACCTGCCCTCCTTTTAGTCAATTTTTGATATATCATGAAGTCATTGCATGCAAGCACACAAGAAAGGATGGATCATGCAGAACATACCACAAAACATGCACACACAAAGTCTTATATCCTTCGCTGTCATGTGTGCAATATGCAAGTTTCATTCTATGCTTGGCATGCACTATATGCAAGATTATGTTGAGCATGCTCATGTTCAAATATCAATGCTTGGCATGCAATATGCAGACATGCTCTTGTTTGAATGCAAAAAATAATCTGTACCTAAAATGCAATATGGATGAATGTCATTACACAAGTCCAAGGTATAGGAATTTTATTTCTATCTCCCCCAGTGAATGAGTATTCAATTTTTCAAGTTTGAATGGGAGATAAAACATAAGTCTGTATCAGCAGAGCACAGATTACAAATCAATTTCTTGAAGTGGGCTGGAATAATAATAAAAAAACTATCTTGCAAGTTCACTGTCACCTTTCCCTAAGAAGATGCATTTAAGGACGTCATCAAACAGACAAGATAAATGAGTTTCTTAAAATTTCCTCTCTTAACACGAATGAATCATTAATTTCAGAATTGAGCAGGAGGTGAGTAAAGAATAAGAACCAGCCCTCAAGAATTCTCAACACAATGCTCATCTTTGAGCAAGAGCTTCATCCATAATAAAAAGATCACATATTCACATTCAAGCATTATCTGTCTTGCATTTAGTTACCAATTGATCTTTACAAGAATCTGTAGTCTCTCCCATATAAAAAGTAGGGAGGACAATGCATGATCCTTTAGTAGACAAATATAACATGAAAAAATAATATGGTAGAATTCAAGAATGATTGGAACTCAAAATAATTTTGGCTTCTTCATATAAGCAGATATATCAATAATCACTAAGGGTTAAACCAAAATCAAAGTCAATACTGAGGCATTTAAGATTGACTAGCAGTAAGTATAAATACAGATCTGAAGACAATAGAATCTCCCTCATAAGCTAGACACTCAAATTTCCTAAGTTCTCAAAGTATACTTGCTTGTAATAGCAACTCAGGATCAGACCAATAGAAAGGCACAAAGCACAACTTATCAAGAAGAGGTTTTCATTGTCATACAGTGCCTTGAGCAGCTGAAAGAGATATCATTTTTGCACACATTGCCAAACACACGGGCAAACTCAAAACAGATAAATAAATTTATTAAAAACTTTTCAACAATGAAAAATCAAAACTGGCTGCACTAGGATCACCTCTGAAGATCGTTGGATGTTAGGTATACAGAGCCCAGCTCTGATACCAATTGTTGGGTCCCTTGGGAGGGTGCAACTGGATCTAGAGGGGGGGTGAATAGATCCCCTTATAAAAATGCCCTCTTAAAACTCATTTGACTAGATAAAATTATGGTTTGCAAACACATAGCCAAATACAAGCTGATGCAAATAATGACCCACTAAAGGTGAGCCTGAGATAACAATTCATCAGCTTAAGCACACATCGTAATATGGTTAAATATCTGAGATCTACTTTTGAAGATTCAGATTGCCATGAGCGCCTACTTGAGTGTGTGCTTGTGAGCCTATGTTCAAATAGCAAGAGTGTTGCCAAACGGTGAATAGCTCAGAATATGTGCAGTGTTCGGTCATAACAGAAATGCATAAATGAAACTATAAGTCCCTGTGAAATGGAGATAGAATAAATGGAAGCAATCACACAAGGACACACCACTGCACAAGGGATTTTTAAGGTGGTTCAGTCTGCAAACCCGCAGATCTACATCCACCCCTCACCAAATCGATGAGGCTTTTCCACAAAAGGATGAAGTCCTCAACACACATGGGGATGACATTCCACACACACACACATCAAGGGACGAACCCCCCCCCCCACACACACAAACAAAAAGAAAACAAGCTATAATTGTAGCAAAAACACTTCCGGTCTCTAGCCAGAGCACCAGACACTGCTGTAACTACAGCAAACCACACAAAGATATGGAGTTTAAAACAAGAAATGAAAACATCAATCGGAGCTGAAAAGCCAACTGTAGCATCTGACTGAGTCATGAAGCATTCTCTTCAAGATTGAATTTATGCTTCCTCAACTCACTTCTCTTTTCACCACTAGACTGGGTCAGACTAGGGTGGAGGGGCCTTCTCACTCTTCTTCCTCTCTTCTTCTTCTTTTTCTCTTCTTTTTCACTTTTTCTTCTTCTTGGGCACGAGCTAAAGAATACTTCCTTTGATGCAATGCTCGGCCAACTCTTCCAAGGTGGCTGTAGCTTCTTATTTATAGAGGAAGTTGGTGAAGTATTTTCCCTCGAGAGATCTGCCTCTTGATTAGATGGAATAAACTAAGGTTCTTTGAAATGAACCTCTTCTCTGGTTGGTCAGAATAAACAACAATGTTCTTGGACCAAATGCACCTGTAGCATCTCGATCTTCATTGGCCTAGCGCTAGTGGTGCCACCCCGACCCGCACATCCAATCCCCCTCCTCCTGTCACTCCTACACATCCCCTCTCTAGTAGCACCCCCTATCAAGGGGAAGATAACATCAAAAGACCGAGTTCGGGTGGGACAACCCAAGGAAGTGGGGGAAGGTGGCAGTGTTTTATATGCCATGGGTTTGGGCACTTTGCGGGACAATATCCCACTAGGGGGCTGTCAAGTTTGCTTATGGGGGAGGAGAACCCCTCTCCCCAAGATGAGAATGAGGGCGCCATTGAGATCCATGAGGCCTCCTCGGACTGGGTAGAAGAATATGAAGAGCAAACCCATGACCCAGCCCATGAGTACACCAAACAACATCCTGACCCTCAGCTCGATGTGGTGAGATGTGCTCTTACTCAAGCCCAAGAAGAGGATTGGCGTCCGACCACCATTTCCACACCTTCATCAAGGTAGGGAACCATGTTAGGAAAGTAATCCTAGATAATGAGAGTTATGTGAATGCTGTCTCCCAAGACTGTTAAGCTACTAGGATTGACTGTTGAGGCACACCCTAGTCCCTACCGAGTTTCTTAGATAGACACCACCTCCATTCCCATCAACACTCATTGCTTGGTACCGATACATTTCTAGTCATACCATGGTCAAGTATGGTGTGACATCATCCCCATGGAGGTAGGGAGTATCCCTTTAGGAAGGCCTTGGATTTATGACGTGGATGTCACTTTTGTAGGAAGGCCCAATACCTTTCTCTTTGTACATAATGGAAAAAAGATTCAACTGAACCCATCACCACCACGGCCCCTCCCAAAAGGAGGATCGCCCATTGTAGGAGGACACCCCACATCTCCTCAAGCCCAGGATAACCCTGCTCCTCTGGTTGACCCTACCCCTCCTAGCCCTAGCCCTGCCAAGGACCTAGGGAAGACCCGGAGTCTCCACCTCATTACCAAGCTAGAATTTGAAAGGGAGGTGGCCCAGGGAACCCGTGCCTGTGCTATGGTCATCTACCTAGTGGATTAATCTCCGTCCTCCCAACATCTCAAAGAGATACAATTCTTACTTGAGGAGTTTCAAGACGTGTTCCCCAAGGAGCTTCTTGACCGGCTACCCCCTATGCGTGATGTTCAACACGCAATCGATCTACTCCAAGGGGCTACCCTCCCAAACCTCTCTCATTACCGCCTAAACCCCACTGAGCATGCCGAACTTAGGTGGCAGATAGAGGAGCTCATTAGGAAGGGGTTCATCCAGATTAGCAAGAGTCCATGCGCCGTCCTTGCACTACTCAATCCTAAGAAGGATGGGACTTGGCGCATGTGTGTAGACAGTCGGGCAATGAACAAAATCACCGTAAAATATAGGTTCCCAATCCCTAGGTTGGATGACATGCTAGATATTTTAGCCGGAGCCACCATACTTTCCAAGATTGATATCAAGAGTGTGTTCGGTCCCTTGGTAGGGTGCAACCGGATCTAGAGGAGGGGGGTGAATAGATCCCCTTATAAAAATGCCCTCTTAAAACTCATTTGACGAGACAAAATTCTGGTTTGCAAACACATAGCCAAATACAAGTTGATACAAATAATGACCCACTAAAGGTGAACCTGAGATAACAATTCATCAGCTTAATCACACAGTAGAATACAGTTAAATATCTGAGATCTACTTGTGAAGATTCAAATTGTCATGAGCGCCTACTTGAGTGTGTGCTTGTGAGCCCATGTTCAAACAATAAGAGTGCTGCCAAATGGTGAATGGCTCACAATATGTGCAGTGTTCGGTCATAACAGAAATGCAAAAATGAAACTATAAATCCCTGTGAAATGGAGATAGAAGAAATTGAAGCAATCACACAAGGACACACCACTGCAGAAGGAATTTTTAAGGTGGTTCAGTCTGCAAACCCGCAGACCTACATCTACCCCTCACCAAACCAATAAGACTTTTTCACATGAGGACGAAGTCCTTAACACACACGGGGATGACGCCCCCTCCCACACACACGTAGGGACGAACCACACACACACGCATGCACACACACAAATAAAAAGAAAACAAGCTGTAATTGTAGCAAAAACACTTTCGGTCTCTAGCCAAAGCACTGGACACTACTGTAACTACAACAAACCATACAAAGATATAGAGTTTAAAGCAAGAAATGAAAACATCAATCGGAACTGAAAAGCCAACTGTAACTTCTGATTGAGTCATGAAGCATTCTCTTCAAGATTGGGATTCTGCTTCCTCAGCTCACTTCTCTTTTCACCACTAGACTGGGTCGGACTAGGGTGGAGGGGCCTTCTCACTCTTCTTCCTCTCTTCTTCTTCTTTTTCTCTTCTTCTGCTCTTTTTCTTTTTCTTCTTCTTGGGCACGAGCTAAAGAATACTTCCTTTGAAGCAATGTTCGGCCAACTCTTCCAAGCTGGCTGTAGCTTCTTATTTATAGAGAAAGTTGGTGAAGTATTTTCTGTAACGACCTGAGATCCGAACACCGGGAAGGCCCGATAACCCGAATCTCGAACCGCCACCCACGAGCTATAAGACTCGGAAGGGTTGAAAGGATGGTGTGGAGATACACAAGAATCTAAAATAATTGCAGAGCTACACAGATTAAATGAATTAAGCAGGAAGCAATAATTAACATTAATTAAATTACATGGTCCAAAAAAATAACAGCAGTCTAAAAAGATAGTAGTCCACAACTAGTATAGTCCAAAGAGAAAAGTACAACTACGCGGGCCATACCCCGGAACTGGCAACTAACGCTGGGCACCTGAACCACGTGGAGCCTCTGAAGCGCTCCCCAGAAGCCTCGTCTCACCTGAAACACGGTGAAAACACGCAAGGAATGAGCCTCAAAACACAAGGCTCAGTAGGGATCATCCGGTCCCCACCTCATAAATCGAGAAACTGCGCAGAAAGTAACTACAAGCTATTACGATGGCTAGCACCGAACACACGGCACAAAAATCGAGACAACTCATCAAAAGCCAAAGAGTCACTACCACACAAGATAGGAGTACCAACCCACTAGAAGCAAAGCCAGATGCATCCACTAACGACTTAAACCGCGCCTCGGGTGTCTCCCTCAGGCCCAGCGGGAATTGAGACACCATACAAGTAACCATAGAACAAGTGACTAGCTGGGGTCGCGCTCGTCAGCGCGGGTCCAACCTCCCCCAACCACGTGTGCACACACAGACCATACGTCCTAGGTCTGGCCCTCTGACTGGTTTTCCCCTCAGCCGGACTCTAGCGTCAAACATGGGGCCTGACGGAAACCAATCTAAAAACCGTCTCTCAGGGTAGCCTCGCCACCACTCCCTGGTAGGACCACTCGCGTATCGGAAGGCTACGACTAGTGGAGGCTCACTGAAATGTTGGAACCCTAGTTTTGATAATGACTTTCTATGAATCATGTTTAGATTAAGGTGTTTAAATCCTTCAATTCTATCTGCTATGTTTGGTTCACTTGGTGCATGTTATTTCATAAGAGAAATCATAGTCAGTGCATGTGGTGTCCTGCTAGAGATCTAGCTCGATGCTAGTCTAGCTTTGTTCTGCACTTCTCGCATAAGTGCTTGCCTCAGTGCAAGTTTCTGTTCACACACACACACTGTCGTTCCGCTTCTCCCTCGGTGCATTACTTATCTCATACATAAAAGGGTCAGTGTATTTCAATGAAGCATGCGCATTTAGGTTCGTGCATATCTTGCCTTTGCATCACACCTCTTGGGGTCGGTGCAAGTTTTTAGGTCCGTGCAATTCTTGTCTAGCACACACTGTTTAGTTTTGTCATTTAGTGTCAGTGCATTCTTCTCCGCCATCTCGGTGCAGACTTTCACTTAGATAGGATATCTCCATCTCGGTGTAAGGTTTCACTTAGATAGGATATCTCCATCTCGGTGCAAGGTTTCACTTAGATAGGATATCGCCATCTCGGTCCAAGTTTTGATTTGGACGGGATTTCTTGACTCGGTGCAAGCTCTGTCTTGCATCTTTCTTTGTCCGTGCATTCTTTTTCATCATCTCAGTGCAAGTTTTCACTTGGACAAGATATCTACATCTCGGTGCAAGCTTTTGTTCTGCTCATCTTTACCCGACATCTCGGTGCAACTCTTGCATGCACCGCAAATCCAACTCGGTGCATTTTCTGTCCTACACATTTTTAGAGTCAGTGCATCCTCTGTTCTAGACACTTTATAAGACAGTGCATGTCTTCTATGCATATGGTGTCATACACATTCATATGTTGGTTCATCTCCCATTTTTTTCCTTATATCAACTCAGTGCAATTCATGCCTCTACCATGTCTGAGGCCGGTGCAAACTGCTGATCACTTAGTACTAAGTCAGTGCAATGGTTGACTTACGTACATCTACTCAATGCAGGTTATGCTTACTTTCTCATTACGTCTATGCAGACTGTGCTAAGTGCTTGACTAATGTCTTGTGTCTCTGACAGAGTTTTCTTTTCGAGGAGGGGCACGTGATCTAAGGAGGAGGGGCACATTATCGTCCTCTAAAAGAATGCCACGTGGAAGGCTACAACGCTCAGATGGTGACACATGGCTGAGAGCCTTCTGGAAGCATATGGGCGGGAGTTTTTCCTCCACATGCCCAATAAGAGAATATAAGAAGTTGCAGATCGAAGGTAGAAGAAGATATCAAAAGAAGAGAGAAAAAAAACAGAAGCATGTTTTCACAGCCCAGTCTAGAGAGCAGAAAAGAAGGAGAAAGATATAGAGAGCTTGTGGAAAAAGAAGGAGAAAGATATAGAGAGCTTGTAGAAAAAGGAAAAGAGATAGAGAAAGAGGGGTTCGTGAGAAGAGTCTCTGATAAGTCTGTCCACTGGTACTTAGATCAAATCCAGCCCAGTTTGCTCCTGCGTGAGCTATTTTCATCGGATTTCATTGTCAGCCTTCAGTAGCTGTTTCCACCGCTTTTATTTATTATCTTAATTTTTCTGTTCAAGCTATGTGGAAGCAGAGGTTAAGTTGTAATCCTCAGCGGTCAGAGGAGGGATCCTCTAGGTAGCAAGCTGTGTTGCTCAGCTGTTTGTAAGCAAGATGTGAGGCTCAGCGGATGCAAGCTGTATTGCGCAGCGGTTTCAAGCTGTTAGGCAGCAGGAAGCCTCACTCGGTTTGGAGTAAGGGATGGACGTTGGTCTGCAGGCTGTAGACTGAACCATCTAAAAAATTCCTTGTGTTCTTTGTGGTCTGATTGTCTCTTGTGAATCGATAGATGCATAACTAGGCTTGATCAGTTTCATTTGGCTTTCAAGTTTACTGGTGCACATCAGTCAGTCGAGTCTATGATCTGACTTAATCAGGCCCTTGAGTTTGGATTAATTGGTATCTGTTCGGTCAAATTTTTTGGAGGGATTCATTCACCCCCCCTCTGAATCCTACACGCACTATTGCTACATCCCATCAATTGGTATCAGAGCAGGTTTCTGCACAAAAGGTCTAACAACCTGCAGATTCGTTCCTTGATTTGGTTTTGGTGCGATTTGATTTGCTCTATCTGTTTTGCCTTGTTCTTATGGCTGAAATTCTTGTATACACTGGTTTAGATTTCTATGGCTGGTACGGTCGTTTCAGAGACTATGTGATACATTTGAATTTTGACTTATGGGTACTCAAAGATCACAGTCCATATGAAGTTCCAGAGGACAAATCTCAATGGAGATCCTCAGACAGACTGAAATCTGAAGAAAATCAAAAGGCCTTAAATCTAACAGAAAGGGCAATAGGCTCTAATTGCTTTCAATGTGTTAATGAATGTAGGAGCGTAGTGGAAATCATCAACAAAATATTGGGAAGATCTTGTGGAGATGAGGAAATATGTTTGATGGTCAGAGATCAGTACGAGGAACCATCCTCCCAGGTAAATTCTGAAGCTGAGAATCTTAGTTATGATGATTTACTCTCCGTGAATGAGCATTTATTGAATAAATATGATAGAGTCAAGTCTGAAAAGAAAAAACTTAGAAAAGAAATGATTTCTGAAGTTACTCGCTTGAAAGCTGAAAATGAAAATTTGAAATCAGACATGAAAAAGGAGAGATCTGAAATAGACAGATTGAAATTTGAAAATGAAAGTCTTAATAATATAGCTTCTGAAAATGAAAATTCGTGTAATGAATGTGCCTTCTTAAAGGAATTGATTGAAGATCTTGATTCTGATGATAATATGCAGAAAAATCTAATCAAATCCTTGAAAGAAGAAAATGACTCATTGTTTGAACAGAAAAAGGAAATTGATGAATGCCAAGACAAATTGCTCGAAGCAAATGGTTATCTAAAAGATGAAAATAAAAAGCTGATGGTTCTGAATACTATTCTCTCTGAAAAATGGTTAGCATTTGAAAGAGGAAAATCTGTCTTGGAAGAAAAAGAAGTGGATATAGAATTGAAGTTAACGCAAGAGAATGAGACTCTGAAAAGTCTAAATGATCGTTTGCATACTCAAGGCATTTCCTGTGAAGACTACATTGTTTCCTTGCAAACTGAAATTCAAGATCTAAAGAATTCCTTGTCAAAGTTTGTTAAGGGAAAAGACAATTTGAATAAGCTGCTTGGAGCTAATGTAAATTTTTAGAAAGAGGGACTGGGTTACAGTCCAGTAATGAAAAAGGTTGATGGAAATAAATTAAAAACTATTTTCGTTAAAAGTTCAAAACAAGAAAAACCTTCCACTTCATCTGTATTTCAGTTCACAGCGAAGAGAAGTGAAGAACAAAGTAAAACTTTAAAAAATGGAGGAAAACAGAAAAAGAGTGAAAGCAAACATAAAACTAAAATTTCATCTGATGCTGTTAAAGTTTCTCTTGTCTCTAAAAATTATCCTGAACAAGTGCATGTTAGAGAAAGCTTCCCCATTCAGTCACATGCAAACACAAAAACCTTTTCATGTCATTACTGTGGAAAAACTGGTCATAAAATGCATGAGTGTAGAACAATGAAGCTAGATGAGCTGGCCTCCAAGAAATTGCATGATAGAAAAACTCAAAACACTCACCATGCAGTTCAGAAGAAGAAAATTCACTGTTACCACTGTGGGAAGTCGGGCCATATTGGAGCCCATTGCTGGCATGCTCAAAGAAAGAGAGTCAATTCAAAATTTGGAAACTCCCCTATAAATAAAAATGGTTTTGGTAGTAAAAATTTTGCTTATGGAAGAATTGGCCAGCATGAATTTGATTGTGGTAAATTTGAATGCTGGCATGCAAAAAGAGGTAACAATCTCCATGGTAGAACCATCTTAACGAAAGTCCACCCACAAAGATTCAATGTTTATTCTGTCAAGAAACATCTGAATTATGCTATTCACTGTTATTATTGTGGGAGAATGGGTCATATTATGAATAAATGCCATGATTTGGAATTTGATAATAGAAAAACTTGGAAACCTTGGAGTGCACCTGCTAGAGCTGTCACTCAACTAATAAGACCCAATAGTCTTTGGGTCCCCAAATTTGCAGGTTGATCTTACTTTGTAGGTGTGTCTTGAAGAAGGAAAATAAAGGGAAAATAAAACCAAGGCACACATAGGTTAGTTGAATCTAATTTCTTCTCTAGTTTACATCTGTTTCTTTTTAAGTTACAACTGTCTGCATGATCTCTATCCTTCTACTGTGATCAATGTCATGTAATTAATTCATACTGTTAGGAGGATGCTAACTTATGATGAATGCTAGATAGTGAATCTCATTCTGAAATTGATCATGTTGAATGATTAGGAATCTTGCATGCAGTTTAACACAATGTCATCATTTAGAGTAGCATTTCTGTGAAATTTAAAAAAAATAATGTTTGATGGAAATCTCTGCTCACTCAAAGGGGGAGTTTAGTCTATCTAAGACAGCTGGTCATTAGAGGTATACCCTTCTGAAAAAGAGAACATGCAATTTGGTATCTCTTCTGCTGCTGAGTTCAATGTATCTGGTCTATTGTGAGCTGATATCTCTTCTAGTGGAGTGTCACTGGTTCTGGTTCAGTAAGCTAGATGCTACCTTGTGGATGTTTAAAATCTTGAGAGGCTGTGCTTTGCTCTAATGGGAGTCATCTTGTGGTGTCTAATGAATTTGAAAAGTCTGTTGCGGGCTCTGTCATTGGTGTGAGCTTAAGTTTGCATGAGAAGTTTGTCTGAAGATTGAATGATGATTAATTTACTAAGAGATGTGCTGGTGGGCTGTTAGCCGTTTAAGTTGTGGCTTTTGGAAATGCTCTTACCTTGCTCACATATGGCATTCATCCTCCTCACCTTGTCATTGGTCTATCTCTCCTATCATTCTCTGTCTTCTAAATATTTCTGGTTGTCCTAGTAAGGGGGAGTAGTATATTTAAATGTTGTCACCTTTACCCTCTTCAATAAATAAATGCCCAGATCACTCTGAACCAAAAACATCTTGCTGATCTAAATTGAGATGTAATTTACAATGTATGAACATTAAATCTTATTCGAATAGTTCTCACAAATTACAATGAGCGATTTCTCAATGATTTTGAAACAGTCCAAATTGGAAACTTCTCTGTAGAAGCTCTGATATCTGAAAATCTTTAGTAATTAGCCAATCTGTTGAAAACCGAAGGTTTATATGTTTTTTACGTCTTGTTAAAGAGATTTCTCTGATAAAAGAACTGGGAATACACCATGATATAAAATAATGAAAGAAATTTTGGCAGAGCAATGGCATGACGTTTGAGAAACTGACCATCTGTTTCAAAGAAACTCAGAGGTTATGTCATGATAATTAATGCTAACTCTATTCAACATATGAAGTATGAAAGTTAATTGCACTGAGTAACCAGAGATTCCGGTGTTTGATCGACATGTCTCCTTGTGTAAAAAGGTGCAGCTATACTGGAATACTCAATAAAAGTTTTTTAAATAAATAAAAAAAAGGAGGAGAGGAGTAATGAAATATAATGTGGTTGACCCAATAGTTCTCTCAGTTAATTTCTACAGACTTAAGAAAAATATAAAACTGGGTTTTTCAATCAGATTTCGGCTAATGAAAGGAACTAGTAAGATTAATGACTTCTCTGTCTGAGTTGTTTCCTTGATTAAGCTGTTTTATTTTTATTGACTTCATTTCATATAGATATCTTGTGAAGAATTACCCTGTGAGATATAATCTCATATTCCGTAAATTGCTTCTCTACGAAGAAAGGCACCTTATTTTAAGTTAAGGGTATTTTGGGTATTATCTATTGAAGATTGGTAAAGTTGGAAGTATTCCTCTATATACGAAACCTTATCTACTTTACCATCTTACCCTTTCTATCGAAGCTGAAGCGTCCTCCCACTCCGTGGCTCCTTCGCGCGTGCACAACCTGCAACCCTTCGCTTCTCCAACCTTTCTCTCCTCCCAGTGCACCCCCTCTGTCTCCACATTTCGTCTCTCCTCCATCCCTGCTGCCGCCATGGCTACTTCGTCAGCCGTGAGCAAAGGGAAGAGGAAAGCAGTGGAGCAGCTGCAGCCAGAAGATGCTATGTCCATGGTGGCTGCAGTACAACCTCAAGGGACGAAAAGGCAGAAGAAAGCAACTTCTACCACGAGGAAGGGAGATACGTCTACAAGGCCTACAGAGAAACCTCTGCTAGTATTGGAAGCCAGGAAGATTATACCCCCTCGGTATATTGACTTTATTGATCAAGAGATGGCTTCCGAGTTCCATGAGGTGCTTGAGCTGTTTGAGTTCCAACAATGGAAAGAGTTTTTAAGCATGCATAGGGTGTATTGCCCTAATCTGGTAGCAGAATTCTACAGCACCTGAGGTACCTCAGATCCATGAAACAATTGAACAGGATGTTCAGGATGAGGACATTATTCAGGAATTAGATCAACATATCCATGAGATATGTAATGAATTTGGACAGCAGTCTCAGGAAAGACTAGTCACTAATCAAGCAGAGCCGACATGGGAAGAGGCTCCAATAGAAGAACAACCCAGTGACAAAGAAAAGGAAGCTATCCCAGATGAAGAGGAAATGGCTAAATTGGTCGACGAGGTTATGAAAGAAGCTGCTGAAGTGATTTATACAGAAATTTCCGAATCTGTGGTCAATGATCAAGAAGTTGAACAACGAGGAGCTCAAGGATCTGCTGAAGAAGAAGTATCACAAGACTATGTCATCGGACCTGCCCCTCACAACAGAATGTATGCAAGAATGTCTTTCTCTCAGGCTCCTGAATATGGTCCACACCTTGGAGAATTGATTAGTCTTGGCATACCACCTTCTCCACCCCCTGAACAGCATCATGAGTACTTCACTGAGTTGCTAGATTCTAGTGCTTCCACATCTAGTACACATGGAACAAATGCTGAATCTAATCTTGCTCAGATGTTGTCTAAGTTGACAGAGATTGTACTCAATCAGAATGACTTGATGAACAAACAGTTCTTGTTCAAGACTGTTCAAATAGACAGAGTAGAGGGCCGACTGAAACATCTGGAAAAGATTATGAAAGTTTAAGGAATAGAGTTTTTAACTGCTAAAAAAAAGATTGATGAAGTAGTACGAGAGATTTTAGAATCTCTTATGAGTATCAACACTCGAGTGGGTGACATGGTCAGCAAAATTCAAGATACCTAAATCTCCATATTCAACAATATGGGTAAAATTCTTAGCCATACCTTTGATCTGAAAATTGAGTTTGAACTGTTAAAGGGCACAGTAAACAAGATAGCGACCAGTCAGCCAGAAATCATCACAAAGTTTGAAGTTGTCCAGTCTAATTTGCAGACATTGTTAGAGACCGTTAAACAAGCTTTCAACAAACGAGAGTCAACCACCTCTCTAGTGGAAAGGCTGGGGAACACTGTACATTAGAAACTTGATAAACTGGCAGACTCCATTAGAGATCTTCATACCTCTCTGTTAAACAGACCTCCCTTCTCTGGCTCAAGTTCAGCATATCCTCCAAGAGACAGGGGGAGCTACCGAGGTCACTAGTTTCTACCAATTCCCCATTTTTTTTTATAATGACAAAGGGGGAGAAGAAGACCTCATGTATGAAGAAGACTTGATGTTAGAAGACCTCATTGGGTATATGCTGCAAAGAAGACCTCACTTTTGCTACTGTCAAAGGGGAAGATGTGATGCTTCTAATACCTTTCTTTTTGTGAAAAGAGATGTACATTCAAACACTAATGTTTGCTTTCTTAGTACACACAGAAGCATTTTCTTGTTCTTACATGTTGCATAGTTGTTTTTTTTGTTCGGTTGCACAATTGTTTGAATGCTGAGTACTGAATATTTTTTTTTGGTTTAATCATACATGACTCATAGTTGTCATAATCAAAAAGGGGGAGACTGTTGGAACCCTAGTTTTGATAATGACTTTCTATGAATCATGTTTAGATTAAGGTGTTTAAATCCTTTAATTCTATCTGCTATGTTTGGTTCACTTGGTGCATGTTATTTCATAAGAGAAATCATAGTCAGTGCATGTGGTGTCCTGCTAGAGATCTAGCTCGGTGCTAGTCTAGCTTTGTTCTGTATTTCTCGCATAAGTGCTTGCCTCGGTGCAAGTTTCTGTTCACACACACACACTATCGTTCCGCTTCTCCCTCGGTGCATTACTTGTCTCATACATAAAAGGGTCAGTGTATTTGAATGAAGCATGCGCATTTAGGTCCGTGCATATCTTGCCTTTGCATCACACCTCTTGGGGTCGGTGCAAGTTTTTAGGTCCGTGCAATTCTTGTCCAGCACGCACTGTTTAGTTTTGTCATTTAGTGTCAGTGCATTCTTCTCCGCCATCTCGGTGCAGGCTTTCACTTAGATAGGATATCTCCATCTCGGTGCAAGGTTTCACTTAAATAGGATATCTCCATCTCAGTGCAAGGTTTCACTTAGATAGGATATCTCCATCTCGGTGCAAGGTTTCACTTAGATAGGATATCGCCATCTTGGTGCAAGTTCTGATTTGGATGGGATTTCTTGACTCGGTGCAAGCTCTATCTTGCATCTTTCTTTGTCCGTGCATTCTTCTTCATCATCTCGGTGCAAGTTTTCACTTGGACAGGATATCTACATCTCGATGCAAGCTCGTGTTCTGCTCATCTTTACCCGACATCTCGGTGCAACTCTTGCTTGGACCGCAAATCCAACTCGGTGCATTTTCTGTCCTACACATTTTTAGAGTCGGTGCATCCTCTGTTCTAGACACTTTATAAGACAGTGCATGTCTTCTGTGCATATGGTATCATACACAATCATATGTCGGTTCATCTCCTATTTTTTTCCTTATATCAACTCAGTGCAATTCATGCCTCTACCATCTCTGAGGCCGGTGCAAACCGCTGATCACCTAGTACTAAGTCAGTGCAATGGTTGACTTACGTACATCTACTCAATGCAGGTAATGCTTACTTTCTCATTACGTCTGTGCAAATTGTGCTAAGTGTTTGACTAATGTCTTGTGTCTGTGATAGAGTTTTCTTTCCGAGGAGGGGCATGTGATCCAAGGTGGATCATCCTCTAAAACAATGCCACGTGGAAGGCTACAACGCTCAGATGATGACACGTGGCTGAGAGCCTTCTAGAAGCATATGGGCGGGAATTTTTCCTCAACACGCCCAATAAGAGAATATAAGAAGTTGCAGATCGAAGGTAGAAGAAGATATCGAAAGAAGAGAGAAAAAAAATAGAAGCAGATTTTCACAGCCTAGTCCAGAGAGCAGAAAAGAAGGAGAAAGATATAGAGAGCTTGTGGAAAAAGGAAAAGAGATAGAGAAAGAGGGAGTTCATGAGAAGAGTCTCTGATAAGTCCGTCCACTGGTACTTGGATCAAATCCAGTCCAGTTTGCTCCTGCGTGAGCTATTCTCATCGGATTTCATTGTCAACCTTCAGTAGCTGTTTCCACCGCTTTTATTTCTTATCTTAATTTTTCTTTTCAAGCTGTACGTGTGGCAGCAGAGGTTAAGCTGTAATCCTCAGCGGTCAGAGGAGGGATCCTCTGGGTAGCAAGCTGTGTTGCTCAGCTGTTTGTAAGAAAGCTGTGAGGCTCAGTGGACGCAAGCTGTATTGCGTAGCAGTTTCAAGCTGTTAGGTAGCAGGAAACCTCACTCGGTTTGGAGTGAGGGATGGAAGGAGGTCTGCAGGCTGCAGACTGAACCATCTAAAAAATTCCTTGTGTTTTGTGTGGTATGATTGTCTCTTGTGAATCGATAGATGCATAACTAGGCAAGATCAGTTTCGTTTGGCTTTTACGTTTACTGGTGCACATCAGTCATTCGAGTATATGATCTGACTTAATCAGGCCCTTGAGTTTGGATTAATTGATATCTGTTCGGTCAAATTTTTTGGAGGGATTCATTGACCCCCCCCTCTGAATCCTACATGCCCCATTGCTACATCCCATCATGAAAGAGTAGACTCCCTAGTCAACGGAAACCAATCGTCTAAACCGGACAAAGTACAAGGGCCGCTCCTCATACCGGCACCGACTCACGGTGACTCAAGGGATCCCACGGCACCCTCACGTGTGGCCCGCACATGATGCCCGGCATCAGTAAGACCATGGGTAAGCACGTGGATCGAGATCCACTCACCCGGAACTCGAATCGGCAACACATAACTCCGATCGGACATAGATCTCTGGCGGTCCACCTTTGGGCAGCCACAGGGACTGTAGCGGTCCAACAATGGGCCGCCACACCCTAGGTTGCGAAGGAGATGGTGGTCTTATATAGGGCAGTCACATAGATGTGGCGGGCGTACCTTAGGCCACCACACCCCAAAAACTCCCAACGGTCGAAAACCAACGGTCAAAAAATAACGGTCAACTCGCCCTCTAGCGGTCGGACCCTCGGCCGCCACATCTCCTAGCCGTCTGTCGTGCAGTCGCCAGAAGACCTGGGGACCTGCCGACAAAACAGTGCCCTGTGGCGCACCCACCTTGGGCGGCCACAGGCTCTGGCGCACCTACCCTGGGCCGCCAAAGGCTCGGCGGTCTCTGGAAGGACCGCCAAATCGTCCCAAGAACGGGCCGGCGGGAACAAACCCAAAAACCCATTCCACGCCCCGATCATCCCCGGATGAGGGGGAAAACAAGGGGGAAGCTCCCCTATAACCCCTAGCATGCATCTACGCCCTCAAATCGGTCCGAAACGCGACGAAACGATAGATAGGCACACAACCCCAAAATATGGATTTCACCCTACCCGGCTCAAAAATGCCCCTCTTGACCTCTCCTCGGCCTACAAATCGCGGGGGACGACGGGATGAGCATGGGGATCCGTCTCCCTACCTTAATGGAGCACGAGCTCAACCGAAATGCTGCCGAACGCCAAGAAGAAGCTTTTAGAACCCTCATTCCTTCACGAAATGCCATGAGCCACACGCCGCCACGATCACCTCGCCGCCGCCGTCGCCGCCACGCCGTCACCTCACTACCGTCTGTAGCCGGGGAGGGGTGCCGCTACGGTCACACTGGACAAAGAGAGAGAGGAAGGGGGTGGTCGCTCACGGGAGGAAGAAGGAAGAGGAAGAAAGAAGAAGAAAGGGAAAAAGAAAAGAAAATATGGGTTTATATAGAAAATTTGGAAATTCTGGAAAATACCAAAAAATAGGAAAATATACTGCCGTGATCGTTGGAATGCGTCGATTGTTGTGGTACCATTATTGAGTAGGTGAACGACTTGGTTCACCCGCTACGGGGTTTCGTAGGTCCTATCAGGGAAAAATACGGGAAACCGCAGAACATGTTCCGGGACCTCCGAAACTGATCCGAAACGCACGGATCCGAACCCGAAAGATGTCCGAAAATAGATCCGAGACCCAAGAAGAGGGATCCGAAGAGTCCGGGATATTACAGCCCTCCCCCCTTAAAAAAATTTCATCCTCGAAATTCAAACCAAAGCATAGGGGAAGAAAAAGGGGTACTCACTCGAACAAAAAAGGGAATTGCTGACGCATCTCGTCCTCACGCTCCCAAGAAGCTTCACCACCAGAGTGCCGCTGCCACACCACCTTAACCAGAGGAATAACCTTATTCCGTAGGTGCTGATCTCGTCGATCCTCAATACGGATAGGGAATTCCGGTAGAGACAGATCGGGAGTCACCTCGGGCCAAACTGAGTCCTCCAACACATGAGAAACATCGGGCATATACTTCCTCAATATCAAGACATGGAACACGTCATGCACCGCTGCAAACTTAGGAGGTAGCTGTGGACATCAAAAAAAATACGGTGTCGATCATACGTCATGCACGTCTCGACACTCGAGAGCAAGCCGAAGATGGAAATACCGAATAAACCTCACGCCTCGCCCGATCAGGACGAGAACTCGCTTGGTGGTCTACTACCCGCTAAGGAAGCCCCCCAAGCGGAAGATACAGCTACAACGCTCCGACCGGCCATGTCGAGAGCTGAATCAAAGAAAAGTCGGGAACTCTGGCACAGTCTTGGCATGCATCGAAAGTTACGCAGAGTCTGGGACCAAGCCCCAAAGGCTGTAAATGGAATATTATAGAGGCCATGCATTGCAACTAGAACATTCTAGGAGCGCCAACACTCGAATAAATGGCTGCGACTTCGAAAAGAATCCATTTGAGGCTTAAAACGGCGCGGAAGGGCCTTAAACCGGCGCGCCCCCTCAACATCTTATTCCGGCGCCCCCATAAACTGGCGCGCCCCATTTCCCATTTGCCCTTGAGGTTGCCTTAATACGGCACGCTACTATTCCTTGGGCTTTAAGCCTTTCCTCCTCATCCTGATGCTAATCCGGCGCGCTCACCCCCCCGCGCCGGTTTAACCCCATCCTATCCCGTCGGCATGCCGATGCTCTGTTTTGCACCATTATGGCATGCAGAGAACATTGAATGCCCGACGTTCTGTCTCTGCCTCCGTTTGACAGCACAGAAGCGGCAACGGTGAAGCAGGCCTCGGCAAATCTGCGAACATCCCTTCCTCGGATAAATGCCAGCGTACTGCACAAATCAACGGATGACACCATGGCATGTCAACTCCGGATGCCTCAACGAACGAGGAGGAAGATGGCGGGAGTTCCTTCCGTCCGAGCGAAGAAAGGGCAGCCGGCTATATATACTCTGCATGTTCGACAGAGAGAAGAGGATGGGCGATTGAAAAGAGAAAAGAAGCTGGAACCCCCCCCCCCCTGGCTGGCCATTGAAGAGAAGAAGGAAAAGAGAGAAGTAGCCCCGTCCCTGCGCCTGCTAGGTGAAGAAAAAGAGAGATTGAGCGTGAAAGAGAGAGGTGAGCTCGGAGGGGGAGGAGCTTGTGCCCCGTTCCCCCTCCCCCACCGATGTATTTCTTTCCTCTTTCTTTGATGTGTTTTCCTTGCTTTGGGGTAGATCTCCCCTCCTGTATTTCTTTCCCCCCCTTTTTCCTTGGGGATGAATAGAAAGAATGCTTTCTTTGTGGGCATGGGCGGTGTTCTTCTGCTTCCCTCTCCCTCTCTCTATTTTCTGCTCACCTAGGGCCCTTCGAAGCTTGCTTCTGCGTAGCACAACCTTCGGAGGAACCCGTCAGAAAGGTGAACATTCATGGCCCCTTGAGGCACACATCCGTCCCGTTCACTAAATCACCACCAGTAAGTTGCTGGAACTCTTGAAGGCTTGCCCTCGAGTCTGCATATGCGCTTATGGGTTAACGGAGGCCTTACTCCAAGTTTTGAGGTTCACCCCGGAGCAATCCGTTTGGTGTTCCCCATTCTTCTCTGGCAAGCGTCAGTCCGGGGGTGGTGCTGCCCAATTTCGCTAGGAATAAACGAACTAGCTGGACTCCTTCCTGCCAAGAACTGCCCAACTCTGAAGCTGCCTCTAAAGTAAACTGAACTACCCTGCGCAGCAAACCCTTCTAATGAAACACTTGAATCTTCAAGCTAATCCACCTTAATAAACAACTAAAACACTTTATCTTCCTCCCTATCAACTTAATCCACCAATTAAACGAATAAACCAATCAACAAGTCAATCTGTAGGTTGAAGAAACAAGAACAAAAGCAATAAGAATCAAACAGAGCGAAGAAAACCTCATAGAACCTATCCCGGCGTGCTCCTAATCCGGCGTGGGCTAATCCGGCGCGGTACCCCCCCGTGCCGGTTTAGCTTCACACTCAAAACTCCCTCCATTTTTCAGAGCTCAAACCGACGCGCTATACTGTTCATTGCCCTAAATCGGCGCGCCCCCCTTGGGCTCCATTAGCCGGCGCACACCCCTTTGCTCACTTAACCTGGCGTGCACCCCTTTGCTCCATTAACCGGCGCGCACCCCTTCAACATCTTAACCGGCACGCACCCCTTTGTTCCATTAACCGACGCGCACCCCTTTACTCACTTAACCGGCGCACACCCCTTTGCTCACTAAACCGGCGCGCACCCCTTTGCTCACTAAACCGGCGCGCCCATCCCTTGACCTCTCTCTTAAACCGGCATGCTTGAAAGGGAGAAAATGATTAATCAAATGAGAGAAAAGACTTAAGGCTAATGAATGGTCCGACCTGACCGCGCAGGTCGATCCGCGTGCGAGGGCGCACGATGGCTAGTTCGGGCTCTACATTTAACAATTCACACCCCCGGACTAGGTGCAAAGAGAAAATCAATGATGCCTTGTGGTATTGGACGTGGACCTCGGAGCCTCCGACATGGTCATGATCTGAACACATCTCGGGCCAATAGTTCGTTAACTCGACCCGCTTCTCCGGGGATCTAATCCCGCAACCCCACATTAAACTTGTCGTGTCTACGGCAGACATTTGCACGGTTTTATCGTCGTCTTTGATGCTTCAAACGTGGACTCGCGTCCGAACAATGAATGGTCCGACCGTGACCGACACGCACGTATACCTTGGAACCTTTGTTTCCCAAAACTATGCGTGAAGAGGAAAGTAATGGCACCCCGTGGCATCAGACGTGGTCCTTGGAAACCCCGATATGGCCATAGTCCGCAACCACCTCGGGCCAATAGATCATCAGCTTGATCCGTCTTCATCGGGATCTAATCCCGCACTCACATTGAACTTGCCATACCTACGACAGACATCCGTATGTCTTTGTCATCGTCTTCGGCGCTTCAAATGCGGACTCTCGTCCGAACGACAAATGGTCCGTTAGCAACTGACATATATATCAGGATCTAATCCCGCGCTTGCATTAAACTTGTCGTACTCACGGCAGACATTTGCACGGATTCGCTACCGTCACCGTCTTGTTTTCTATACAGACCTTTGTCCGAACATAAAAATGGTCTGTGTATGACCAACAAAATCTGGATGGAATGAGACGGCTCTCGCCTTCCCCAAACCCTACGTGTGGGAATATCAATAAGACCTTCGTGAGTCATGCGTGGACATCGGGTTCGCCCCAACCATGGTCATCGCCTAACCCACATCCTAGGCCTATAGTCGGCTAGCTCTGTACAAATCTTTGTTTCGGAATCTAGTCCCAGGACACTTTCCCGCTGCCCTTCCGCACCGGAAATATCAATGATGCCCACGCGAGCCTGACTTCGACCGCGGGGGGCCCACCGCAGTATGGTCGTAGCTTGGTCTTGCACCGGGCGAACAAACTTATCAGTTTCCGACCGCTCTAACCGGGATTCAACCGAATGCCTCCTATCCCTTTGAACAATAAATTTTCCGTACCCCGACATACATATGCTCCAGTTTTCCACGTGATGATCACGATTCTCTAAAGCCGGACGCTCGTCCGAATATCAAAATGGTCCCTTGAGTGACCGACATATTTCGAATGCTTGTTTCCCTAGACATAGGGCTTTCCGACTGATTCGAGACCGCTATCGGCTCGTTTCTCTCGATATAGTTTCCTGGCCATGAGGCCCCTTTTCCTGGCGATTAATCAAGGGTGTTCCCCTCTCCGAGGGGATGTAAATGACGCCGTGACCTTTATGGCGCGGCGGGTTCCAGTCCCGACACGAACCACACAATCGTCTGATTAGTCAGATCGAGTGCACAATAAATCGTCACTTTGTGACTGGCACGCCCACGCACTTAATAAACGCCAATAAATAAATAAACAACGATTATTAAATAAAAAGTGTGTCCAGAGTAGCTGTAACCGATGAGCAACCTCGCCGATGCGCTCCACGATGAGAAAAGGACCAACATAGTGGGGACTCAACTTCCCACGCTGTCCAGATCTCATCACTCCCTTCATGGGAGAAACCCTCAAAAATACACGGTCACCGAACGTAAAATAAAGTGGCTGCCTTCTTCGATCAGCATAACTCTTCTGTCGACTCTGTGCCGCCAACATGTTCTGACGGACCAGATACACCACATCAATACACTGCTGCGCCAACTCCGGTCCCGTCACAACACGCTCACCAACCTCCGACCAATAGAGTGGAGTCTGACACGGTCGCCCATACAATGCCTGATAAGGAGACATCCCAATGCTCGAATGATAGCCATTGTTGTAGGCAAACTCTGCCAATGGTAGATGGTGAATCCAACTCCCTTGCCATTCCAGGCAACATGATCTCAACATATCCTCTAGCGTCTGAATGGTCCTCTCTAACTGACCATCTGAATGAGGATGATACGCTGAGCTAAATGCTAACTCAGTGCCAAGAGCTCGCTGGAAACTCCTCCAGAACCCAGAAGTGAAACGCGGATCTCGATCTGAGACAATGGAAATGGGAATCCCATGCAAAGGTACGATCCGCTCCACATAAATACGAGCCAACTTGGACATACTCCAGCTGACTTTGATCGGTAACAACCGAGCCACTTTAGTCAGCCTATCCACCAGCAACCAAATACTATCCTACCCACTCGGAGTCCTCGAAATCCCACCAAAAAATCCGTGGTCACGTGGTCCCATTTCCACGCGGGAACCTCCAAGGGCTGAAGCATACCTCCTGGTCACTGATGCTCCGCCTTCACCTACTGACAAGTCAGGCATCTGGCCACATACTCGGCAATATCTCTCTTCATGCCAGGCCACCAGAACTTCCTCTTCAAGTTCCGATACATCTTTGTCGCACCTGGGTGCATAGTGTACCGACTCCCATGAGCCTCCCGTAACACCGCACGCCTCACTTGCTCCTCGGCTGGGACGTACAGCCTACCACGGAATCTCACAGCTCCATCCTCACCGTAGTGCACATCAGTGAAAGCCAAAATCTGGGGCAACTCAGGGTCTGCACGCTGAGCATCTGTCACCTAGTGACAAATCGTAGGCGTGACAGTCAAGCTCACAAGAACAGCCGACTCCGGCTCCCAGGGAAACTTAAGTCTAAATGTCACGGCTGGCACCTGTTCCTAGAGCCTCCACTTCCTCATCATCATGGTGCTGACAATGACCTTCCTACTCAAGGCATCGGCAACGACGTTCATCCTGCCCGGCTGATAAGACAAGGTGAAGTCATAATCCTTCATATACTCCATCCATCGCCTCTGCTTGAGGTTGAGGTCCTTCTGAGTGAACACATATCTCAAACTCTGATGGTCTGTGAACACCTCGAACTTATCACTGTATAGATAATGCTTCTAAATCTTGAATGCAAAGATCACAGCCGCTAACTGAAGATCATGGGTGGGGTAGTTCTCCTCATGGGGCTTTAGCTGTCGAGATGCATAAGCCACCACTCTACCGTGCTGCATCAGCACAGCACCCAACCTAATCCCGAAAGCATCTGTACACACCACAAAACCTCCCGATCCAGAAGGTAACACCAATACTGGTGCCGAGGTGAGCAACCGCCTAATCTCCAAGAAGCTCTACTCACACTCACCAGTCCAGACGAACGGCACATCCTTCCGCGTAAGCATGGTCATCGGGGCTGTAACATGAGAAAAATCCTGAATGAACCTTCGGTAATAGTCTGCAAGCCCCAAGAAACTCCGAATCTCCGTCATGGACCTTGGCCTCGGCCACTACATCACTGCCTCGACCTTGGCTGGATCTACAAAAATTCTATCACCAGAAATCACGTGCCCCAAAAAGTGCACCTCGTGAAGCCAAAACTTACACTTGATGAGTTTAGCATACAACTGGTGATCTCGCAAAGTCTGCAACACAACCCTCAAATGATACACATGCTCATCAAAAGACCGCGAATAAACAAGGATGTCATCCACAAACACGGCCACGAACTGGTCCAAGTAGGGACGGAACACCCTCTGCATCAAATCCATAAACGCTGCGGGGGCATTGGTGAGCCCAAACGGCATCACCAAAAACTCATAATGCCCGTATCTCGAGCTGAACGCTGTCTTCTCCACGTCAGACTCTCGAATCCGCAACTGATAATAATCGGACCGCAAATCAATCCGCGAGAACACTCGAGCAGACTGAAGCTGGTCGAACAAGTCATCAATCTGCGGCAACGGATACTTGTTCTTAACGGTCACCTCGTTCAACTGCCGGTAGTCAATGCACAGTCTCATACTACCATCCTTCTTCTTCACGCACAACACTGGCGCACCCCAAGGGGGAAAGCTAGGATGAATATACCCCTTGGCCAGCAACTCCTGCAACTGCGCCCTCAACTCTCTCAACTCAGCGGGAGCCATACGGTAAAGAGCATTTGATAAAGGTCCCGTACCAGGCACAATCTCGATCACGAAATCAATCTCCCGATGGGGAAGCAATCTAGGTAGGTCCTTAGAAAAAACATCGGGAAACTCGCACACCACCGGAATGTTCTCCACATCCGGCTTCGACTGGTCCACCGCGACCACAGAAGCGAGAAAACCCTGACAACCTGCATCAAGCGAACGACGAGCCCTAATATCCGAAATAAGAAGTGGGAAGAGGAAGACCTAATACCTTGGAAATAGAAGGTGGGTCCATGAAGTCACCGGAAATAAACCCTCTTCGAGCCATAATCCACCAACGCATGATGTGCCTCGAGCCAATCCATGCCAAAAATCACATCAAAGTCCTGAAGTGGCAACGCATAAAGCCTGGCCGGTAAACTCCGCCCTTCAACCCACACAGGAACCTCATCAAAATAATACGGAGTGATCATAAAATCACCAAAAGGTAACTCCACTGCCAAATTACAGGACAACTGGGTCACCGGCTCCTCAATACTCAGCGCGAAATCCTCCAAAATAAACGAATGAGACACGCCAGAATCAAACAAAACTCGAGCCGCAGAACCCAAAATCCAAACGGTACCTTCCATGAGCTGTGACGCCACTGCCTCTTCCCTGGTCATGTATGTAATATGGCCTCGGGATCTCTGCTTGCCTCCCACACTCGCAGACCTGGGTAGCGGCGGATACTGCCGCTGGTGCTGTTGCTGCTGCTGCCTCTGTTGCTGAGGGTATTACTGCTGCGGAGGAAACTGCTACTGCTGCGGCCTCTGAGGACAATCACGCGCCATATGCCCTGGCTGGTCACACCTGAAACAAATCATCGATGCCATGCACTGCCTGCCTGGATGTGACTTGCCACATCGGGGACACAGTCCCCGCGATCCACCCACTGATCCCTGATGCTGAAGAGGAATCAGCTACTGTACACTGCCTGAAGATGCCTGCCTCTGATCCTTACGCTTCTTATAGAAACCCTTCTTGAGAAACTTCTTGACCTTGGAGCCAAAAGACGCAGATCCTATCACTAACGCTGCCGGTGTCAACGCTCCCGTACTACCCACAGTGTGCTGAAAAGTACTATACTGCTAGGTAGCCATGTACTGACTACGGCCTGACTAGGACTACCCCTGGCCTCCCGGTCCTCGGACCTTCTGCATATCCAGCTCCAAAGATGCCGCCACACGAGATGTTGTCTCCAAATCGGTAGCCGCATTCGCCATCAGAAGCTGCCTCAGCTCCTGCCTCAAACCCTGCACGAATTGCTCCGTCTTCACTCCCTCATGCTCCATGATATGGGGAGCATAACGGCCTAACTCCATAAATCGAGCCCTGTACTGCAACACTGACATGTCGCCCTAAAGTAGCTCTAAAAACTGACGCATCTTCTGCGTACCAACATAGGATGGGCAGTAAGTATGCTAGAAGACCGTAACGAAGTCCTTCCACACGATCTCCTGAAGGGGACGAGACCGAAAGGATGTCTTCCACTCTAAAGACCACCTATCTCAAGCCGCACCCTACAACTGGTTACAAGCCAACATCACCATGTCCTCCACAGCACAGCGCATGGAACTGAACACTCTCTCTATCTCATCAAGCCATCGCCTGGCCACATCGGGATCTCGCTGGCCCTCGTAATAGGGTGGGTGAAACTGCAAGAAGTCCCTCACAACACGAATGGGTCCACCCCTAGCCGATGAACCCTCACCAGCATCACCGCCAAACTGCTGAGCCATGGCATGAAACATACTCCAAATGAAATCCTCGGCCCCCGAAACTCTCGCTGCATCCCCTGCCTGGTTGGTAACTGGTGCTGCTCTACTCTGCTCCTCCTGCCCCTCTGCCGATTGTCCCTGCTGAGAGCGAGTCCTCCGCCTCGGCACCATACTCACCTATTGCAAAAAGATAGAAGACATGAGAAACAGTGAAATCAATAAAACACACGATGCCCTAAGCCAGTGCCGACTGTATATCATCATTGTGGACTAGTGGACCACTGCAACCATTTCGATTCTTATATATTTCCACAACCGTGCTCTGATACCAGCTGTAACGACCCGAGATCCGAACACCGGGAAGGCCCGATAACCCGAATCTCGAACCACCACCCACGAGCCCGAAGACTCAAAAGGGTTGAAAGGATGGTGTGGAGATACACAAGAATCTAAAATAATTGCAGAGCTACGCAGATTAAATGAATTAAGCAGGAAGTAATAATTAACATTAATTAAATTACATGATCTACAAAAATAACAACAGTCTAAAAAGACAGTAGTCCACAACTAGGACAGTCCAAAGAGAAAAGTACAACGACGTGAGGCATACCCTGGAACTGGCAACTGGCAACTAATCTTGGGCACTTGAACCACGTGGAGCCTCTGAAGCACTCCCCAGAAGCCTCGTCTCACCTGAAATATGGTGAAAACAAGCAGGGAATGAGCCTCAAAACAAAAGGCTTAATAGGGATCATCTGGTCCCCACCTCGCAAACCGAGAAACTATGCAGAAAGTAACTACAAGCTACTACGACGGGTAGCACCGAACACATAGCATGAAAACTGAGACAACTCGTCAAAAGCCAAAGAGTCGCTACCACAAAAGATAGGAGTACCAAACCACTAGAAGCAAAGCCGGATGCGTCCACTGACAACTTAAACCGCGCCTCGGGTGTCTCCCTCCAGCCCAGCGAGAAATGAGACACCATACAAGTAACCACAGAACAGGTGGCTAGCTGGGGTCGCGCTCGTCAGCGCTAGTCCAACCGCCCCCAACCACATGTGCACACATAGACCATACGTCCTAGGTCTGGCCCTCTGACTGGTTTTCCCCTCAGCCGGACTCTGGCGTCAAACGTGGGGCCTGACGGAAACCATTCTAAAAATCATCTCTCAGGGTAGCCTCGCCACCACTCCCTGGTAGGACCACTCGCGTGTCGGAAGGCTACGACCAGTGGAGGGTCACTGAAAGAGTAGACTCTCTAGTCAACGGAAACCAATCGTCTAAACCGGACAAAGTACAAGGGCCGCTCCTCATACCGGCACTGACTCACGGTGAGACGAGTCGAGAACACCAACTCCCGGGATCCCACGGTACCCTCACGTGTGGCTCCCACATGATGCCCAGCATCAGTCAGACCACGGGTAAGCACGCGGATCGAGATCCACTCACCCAGGACTCGAATCGATAAAACATAACTCCGGTCGGACATAGATCTCTGGCGGTCCACCTTTGGGCCGCCACAGCGTCTGGCGGTCTAGAATTGGGCCGCTATAGGGACTATAGCGATCCAACAATGGGCCGCCACACCCTAGGTTGCGAAGGAGATGGCGGTCCTATATAGGGTAGTCACATAGATGTGTCGGGTGTACCTTAGGCCACCACACCCCAAAAACTCCCAACGGTCAAAAACCAACGGTCAGAAATCAATAGTCAACTCGCCCTCTGGCGGTCTGACCCTCGGCCGCCACATCTTCTCGCGGTCTGTCGTGCAGTCGCTAGAAGACCTGGGGACCTGCCGACAAAATAGTGCCCTGTGGCGCACCCACCTTGGTCCGCCATAGGCTCTGGCGCATCTACCTTGGGCAGCCAAAGGCTCTGGCGGTCTCTGGAAGGACCGCCAAATCGTCCCGAGAATGGGCCGGTGGGAACAAACTCGAAAACCCGTTCCACGCCCCAATCATCCACGGATGAGGGGAAAAACATGGGGGAAGCTCCCCTATAGCCCCTAGCATGCATCTACACCCTCAAATCGGTCCGAAACGCGACGAAACGGTAGATCGGCACACAACCCCCAAAACATGGATTTTGCCCTACCCGGCTCAAAAATGCCCCTCTCGACCTCTCCTCGGCCTACAAATCACGGGGGATGACGGGATGAGCATGGGGATCCGTCTCCCTACCTCAATGGAGCACGAGCTCTGCCGAAATGCCGCCGAACGTGAAGAAGAAGCTTTTAGAACCCTCGTTCTTTCACAAAATCCCACGAGCCATACGCCGCCACGATCACCTCACCGCCGCCGTCGCCGCCACGCCGTCACCTCACTGCTATCTGCAGTCGGGGAGGGGCACTGCTGCGGTCACGTCGGACAAAGAGAGAGAGGAAGGGGGTGGTCGCTCACGGGAGGAAGAAGGAAGAGGAAGAAAGAAGAAGAAAGGGAAAAAGAAAAAGAAAATAGGGGTTTATATAGAAAATCCAAAAATTCTGGAAAATACTAAAAAATAGGAGAATATACCACCGCGATCGTTGGAATGCGCTGATCATTGTGGTACCATTCCTGAGCAGGTGAATGACCCAGTTCACCCACTACGGAGTTCCGTAGGTCCTATCAGGAAAAAACACAGGAAACCGCAGAACACGTTCTGGGACCTCCGAAACTGATCCGAAACGCACGGATCCGAACCCGAAAGATGTTCGAAAGATAACCCTTAGCAAAAAGAGAACAAAATCTCTGAGAAAATAGATCCGAGACCCAAGAAGAGAGATCCGAAGGGTCTGGGATATTACAGCTTCCTCTTGAGATCTACCTCTTGATTGGATGGAATAAACTAAGGTTCTTTGAAATGAACCTCTTCTTTGGTTGGTCAGAATAAATAATAATGTTCTTGGACCAAATGCACCTGTAGCATCTTGATCTTCATTGGCTTGCATACGGAAGGATGTCCTTTGGTCCTTGCAGATCTCCTGGACAATAGCTCTGATTGGTTGAAGGTAAAAAGTGGACTGCCTTGAAAGGTGACCTTTCCCACATTTGTAAACTGACAGATCCATTGGCCAGAAAGGTTGATATGGTAACCCAATAATGACATGCACAGTTGCCTGTCCTAGGAACCTCTTCCAGACCTCAAAAGCTGTGAATTTGGAGGTTTACAGTTCCATTTTTAATTCTCTGGAAGTCCATAGAACCGTTGCAGGTTTATCAGAGAAAGCCTTCAATAGCGTCGACGCAGCAACGCTCTTGCGTTGACGCAACCTCGTGGGAACTTCAGTTTCTGGTGAGCTTGTTCTTCATGGAGTTGACGTAGCATAGAGATGGCGTTGACGTAGCCTTCATGTGTCTTCAGATTCTGGCATGCTAGCATTCATGGCGTTGACGCAGTATGGGCACTTGCATTGGCGCAGCCCGAAGGATTCTACAGTTTGTCGCGGCCATGAGCTATTTTTCACTTCAAATGGTTATTTTTCACTGATATTGGGTATTTTACACCCTTAACAAGATATTTTTCACCCTTATCCATATTAAGCCATCGCCACTGCTTCTTTGTTCAGCCTTGTGCATACTTGAGCAGCTTCTGCTTGACTGCGTTGACGCATAAGGTCATTGCGTCAACGCAACTTGGTCGATTTTCCTGCCTTCAGCTCCGCAAGCCATTCTTCAACTCCACAAGCCATTTTGCAGCCCTGAAGATCTATTTTTCACCCTTAAGTCCCATTTATTGGCCTTACATATCTATTTTTCACCCTTAATGCTTGTAAGCCGTCACCAATGATTTCCCTTGCGAGGCTGTCACCGAGTCGACTCTAGAGAGCTTTGGAGTCGACTCTTCTTCTTCTAGTTTCTTCTTCTTCTTCCCCTTGTTAGCCCGATAAGCTATTTTACACCCTTGTGAGCCATTTGTCTGCCTCGTCTATCCATTTGTTACCGCTAACACCTATTTGTCACCCATGCGACTTTACAGCTGTCGCCTTTGTGCCATATGTCAGCGGTATTTTCTTCAGCGGGTAGGTGATGTTAAATAGATTGGAACAAGAGTTACGTTGATGTAGTGAGTCCATGAGGTTGATGCAGCTGAAGGCTCTTTTGGATTTTTGCTTCCTCTTGCTATCAAATACGTTGATGCAACCCAGGGTGAGGTCAATGCAGCTTGTGGTCACGGCTTCATTGTTTGTTGGGCACTTGAATGCTGGACCTTGGACTTTTCTAATTGAACCCTTGTAACTTTATTCCAGCAAATCTAGAGCCCTTTGTACCTTGAGAGAGGACGAACAAATCTCCTTGCTTGCAATGACATTTCTGCCTAGAATGTGCTGTAGCTGCTATTGCAAGCTTGAACGGCTGGCTTGAGATTCTTGGTGCGTCGACGCCATCTGTTCACTACATTGATGTAGTCCTTGAAGAACTGTTCTGCTGCTATCCTTCTTCTACGAGCTTTAAATAAAGTTCATTTATTCTTATGTGAGGGGAATCATGAATGTCATGGCAGCATGAAACAATGAATCATGACAATTATCATATTGAATCATAGTTAGATCAAGATCAATATACCACTAATGACTTATAATTAGACATCATCAAAACCAACAAGATAATGCATGAACCACACATGCACAATAGAGTGGCTATCACCAAGTCTGAATTTGGCTTGGGGATGAGTGGAAGACTACTTTTGAGACCAAAGACGGTCTCTATGAGTGGCTAGGCATGCCCCTCGGACTATCAAATGCCCTGACACCTTCATGAGACTCATCACTGAGGTCCTTCATCCCTATATAGGAGTGTTTTTGGTTGTCTACTTTGATGATATTCTCATTTATAGCCATACTCGAGAAGCCCATCTAGACCACCTCAGGCAGGTGTGCACCCTTAGGCAAGAGAGCCTCTACGCCAACCTAGGAAAATGTCACTTCATGACCGATAAGATAACCTTCCTAGGATTTGTTGTCTCTGCCCAAGGGGTATCCATGGACCCCGAGAAAGTCAAGGCTATTATAGAATGGACGGAGCCCCAAACACTTCATGGCGCTTAAAGTTTTCATGGCTAACCACGTTCTATAGGAGGTTTATTCGAGGCTTTACCACTATTACCGCCCTAATCACTGATTGCCTCAAGAAGGGGACTTTTGTGTATACTCGAGCCATCTCCAAAGCCTTTTATGAACTCAAAGAGAGGATGACACAAGCCCCGGTCCTTTGCCTACCTGACTTCTCCAAAGTGTTCGAGGTCACCTGTAACACCTCCGGGGTAGGAATAGGAGGGATCCTCAGCCAAGAGGGACACCCTGTGTCCTACTTTAGTGAGAAGTTGTGTGATGCTAAGTTGAGGTACTCCACTTATGATAAGGAGTTTTATGCTGTGGTCTAGTCCCTTAGGCATTGGAGGCACTACTTGCTGCCCCAAGAGTTTGTGATCTTTTTTGACCACAAGGCCTTGAAATACCTGAATTCCCAACAGAAGTTGAGTGCCCGCCATGCCCAATGGGTAGAGTACATCCAATATTTCACATTTGTCTTCAAACACAAGGCTGAGAGTGAAAATCGCGCCATTGATGCACTGAGCAGGAGAGTGACATTACTCTCATCTGTCCGGGTAGAAGTCACTGGATTTCATAGATTGAAGGATGAATACCGTGATTGTCCTGACTTTGAAGCCATTTACTCTGCCCTGAGTTTACATCCATCTGGAGAGCATGAGGGGTATCTTCTCCTGGATGGTTACCTCTTCAAAGGATCTAAGTTGTGCATTCCCTGCCCATCAGTCTAAGATTTCTTTGTTTGGGAGCTTCATGCTGGAGGTCTAGCGGAACATTTTGGGGTACACAAGACTATTGAGATTGTTGAGAGTCAATTCTTATGGTCTAGCCTTAAGAGGGATGTCACCAAGATTGTCGGCCAATGTTGCACCTGTGCCTTGGCTAAGCAAGTCAAACAAAACACCGGGCTCTACACCCCTCTTTCAATCCCCGACTGTCCATGGCAAGACATAAGCATGAACTTTGTGCTTGGCCTACCCAAGACTTAGTGCAGGCATGATTCTATCTTTGTGGTTGTAGATAGATTCTCCAAGATGGCCCATTTCATCCCCTACTCCAAAACCTCAGACGCTAATAGGGTTGCTCGACTTTTCTTTGATGAGGTAGTCCACCTCCATGGGCTACCTAAAACCATTCTATCTGATATGGATGTTAAGTTCACTAGTTAATTCTGGAAGACCCTTTGGCACTTGATGGGCATGCTTCTGAAGTTCTCCACTGCCTACAATCCCTAGATTGACGGCCAAACTGAAGTTGTTAACCGGAGTCTAGAAACCTACTTAGGTGTCTTGTCGGGGACCACCCAGGGAATTGGGATCTCATCTTACCACAGGTTGAGTTTGCATACAACAATTCGCTCAATAAGACTATAGGGATGAGTCCATTTGAGGTCATGCATGGGTACAATCCTAGGAAACCTTCTAATCTTAGTCCCCTACCTCAGCATGCTAGAGTGTCAGTGTCTGTAGAGTCATTTGTACAACATATTAGAGAGTTGCATGAGCAGATACGCAAGCACATTAGTAATGGTAACAAGATCTACAAAAGACAGGTAGACTCTCGTAGGCGCCACCAAGAGTTCCAATAGGGTGACTCTGTGATGGTGAGGATTGAGAGGCTCTTCCTTGGAGCCTCTTCAAAGCTGAGACCCTGTGGGATAGGACCCTTCATGGTCTTGAGGCACATTGGTACCAACGCTTATGAGTTGGACCTCCCTACGGACTGTGGAGTTAGCCCCACCTTCAACGTGGCAGATCTCGTTCCCTACAAGGGCCCAGCGGTGGTTCCTAATGAGAACATTGAGCCTATTACCCCCCTTGAGAGAGACCCTACCCCAGTGCGATCACCTTCAGCCCCCGAAGAGCTCGGCGTGAGCAAACTGAAAAAATACTAGATGAAAAGTTTACCACCACCAGGAGCAAGGTATACCAGTGCTACCTCGTTAGGTGGAAGGATCAGCCCCTATTGGAGGATTCGTGGGTGAGTTGGGAGGACGTACTACAGCTTGACCCGGACCTTCTAGAGCACTACCAGAGCGGGGTGGACCCTTGCTCCATGAGGTCGATCTCTCTACACCTCGGGGGATTTGATGAGGACATCTCCCGAGATTCACTTTGGCTCGGGACTTTAGAGCAGAGTAGCTATGCGCCTGGATGCGTCCGCCATCGTTTTGAGAGTCATTTTATGTATTTTTCCCTTTAATTTTTTGAGTCATATCTTTGTAGTTTTTTCGTTTTATTTGAGTCATGTGCCTATCTTTTGTGGTTATTTGCCTATGTTTCAAGTCATTAGACTCTTGGATTATCTCCTTGGACAGCAAGGGGTATTTTGTTGAAAGAAAAGGGAAATGTGGTCATGTAAAATTCGGGCTCCTATAAATAGGACCCCTTGAGCTCTAGTAGAAGCTAATGAAGTTTTGAGATTTCAGAATTCCCTTGTGTGTGCTTTAGTGAGAGACCAAATTCTAGGGTAAGAGGCCCTTGGGAAGTGAGAGGCTTCCCTCTTATCCCCCTTCTTCTCCTACCTTCACCCTCTCTCTCTCTTGTGCCATTCTCTCTCTCTAGCTAGCGCCCCCCTCATCTCCCCACCCCGTCAACATCACCATGCACATCAGTCGAGCCCGTCACATCATCTTCCACATCAGCCTTTGACCGCCACCTCACCACAATCCTTCGAATTCCCCATACACCCACCCACCTCCACCATTAATCCTCCACATCCACCCAAGCACCTCTTCAGCTCCCTAGACAACCCTTCACTTCCATATACCTCCTTCCACCTTTCCCAAGTACCCTTTCATCACCCAAGACACCCATTGACCCAACCCTTGACATCCACCATCAATTCAACCATAAAACTCTACCACCTAAGCCTCCACCTCACCATTCTCCCTCCACCCACACCATGCTGTGACCCCAACCCCCATTCCCTCACCAAACAGCAACATCTCCTTCTCCCAAACTCCTCTAGACCAAGCCACACCACCCTTCTTCCTCCCTCTCTATCTAGTGTGCCACCGCCACCTCCTCGGCATTTCTCATCCCTGTAGTGAACTCAGAACCTGAAGAGAAGCTCTACAGCAGAACCGCGCCTCTGAAGTAGGGCCTTCTCCGACATCCCCGCTGCTTCGCAGGATGAGTCCCACCTCCAAGAGGTCCTTCACTGCGACCTCTACGACCCTAGCATGAGCCACAACCATCCCACCCTAGGGTCTGCCCATACGGTCATTCCCATCAACGCGCATAGGGCTTCATTCACCTGACCCGAGTGTAGACTAGCACTCTGCTACAGAGCCAGCTGCTACGACCTTGCTGCGAGCTAGTGCGAGCCAAGCCACTGGAACGTTCCTCGTCGGGTCCTCTTCGCGCTGCGTATAGACTTTAAGGTCATCCGTCCTCGGATCCAGTCCTGCCTGCCATTTTTAACCGCGTGTGTAGAGACTGCGACCAATCTACCAGCAAGCACGTCGATGACCGATCACGATCTCCATGGTCATCACCTAGCCACGCCCTCCATGTAGCAGACTCCTCCCATCATCCCCATAGACTGCTACAAGCCCCTGCATCCAGATCTTCCAGCTTGCGAGTAGCTCATCCCTGACGTCTGTGCAGGTCCGATCTACACTTGCTCGCCTGCACAGACCAGCCCGGGATCGCGACCCCTCCACGACCTTGCTTCCTCTCCGCTGGTGTTGGTCCACCCTGAGGTTATCGCAGACGATCCCAAGAACCACCCCAGAGCCCAGTTTGTGGAGCTGCTGCCCAGCCACTGTGGGATGCCCTCAGCAATGGATAGGGGTCTGGCTGTCCAGTCTGTCAGCGCGTGAGGATAGAACAATGCTCTTACGCCTTCCCCCTCCCCGCGCCTAGCCGACTGATAGCCCCTCCTTGCATGGAGGTATCGTGGATGTAATTTCCTCTTTCCCCACTCCATCGCCACCCCTCCTACATGAGGCATTTCATGTGGTAACAGTGAATAGTAGGTCAAGCAACATTGGTGCAGTGTGTGGGACGCATTCGCACGCTTCCCCGCTCACCCTTGTCTCCTACCGAGGGTCGATTTCTTCAAACTGACCAGGTAAGTGCACAGTACATGCTCCATTTCTCGCTATTCATTTCATATTTTTTCCCGTTCCACCGGTGAGGAAAGAGAGCGCCTGGTCCTGAGGTTCCACCCTCGTCGAGCGACCACCGTGGCGAGAGAGTGAGTAAAAAATGTGCCCCCAAGGCACGAGACCAGCCATGCTGTTCGCAGACAACCCAATCCAAGGGAGGGCCAATCGAGCTCTGCTAGCACTCAAACCAGTGAGGGATGGCCATAGGGTAGGTACCCTACCATCACCGAGTCACCCTGGGGCTAGGTTGTGCAGCGATAGTCCATCCATCGGCGTTTGGTATCGCATTCTTGCTCGTGCTTGCTATCGCGTCTTAGGCGAGTTGGGTCAGTCAATCCTTGTGTTCCTAGGCTGTCTCACATCAATAGTTCAATGGAATATGAGTTTTCCATTGGGACTTGGAGTACATTCATCGGGTCATAGATAAGAAGGGTTTGACAGTATGACCATACCCTTAACTATGAACAGGGGCATTGGGTATGAATGAAGAACTATAGCTGTGTGGTAACTGTTGACGGAAAGATTTAAGAGTGGTTTTATAGAACCCCTTTGTCTTCTGGGGTCACAGAATGTTGCTTGGTGCTTACCGTGGCTTGAAAGCCCATTAGAAGAATAGTCATAAGATGATTATCCATCATAAGATGATAAATTAATTATTTAAGTCATGAGATGATTAAATAATTTCATATTAATTATTAATGTGGAAAAGCAAAGAAGAAGTTCTTAAGTTTATTGGGCCTAAAACCAGACTGACATTGGGCCTAGAGGGTTACACACGTTAGGGTTATGGATGGTGGAAGTATATTCACAATTTTAGACTTATAAGGGTTTTTGTGAAAGATCGAGAAGTCTATAAATAGTTACGATGGGGGAACCCTGCGCCAGGCATCAAGGGTTTCCCAGTTTGGTCCGCTCCTTCTCTCTCCTCTCTTGAGAGAGGGGCACCCTCTTTCTCTCTCCACCAAGGGAGGGGCACCTCCTTCTCTCTCCTCTATCTCTTCTCCCTCTTGTCTCTATCGTAGAGATTATGTCGAGGCATTGTAGAGGAGGGTGTTCGTGGAGCACTGTGATGAGAGGATTCCACCGTTGGTGCCCATGTGGATACCACTAGAGGACGTGCACTTGTGTGGTTGATTACCGCCAAGAGGGATCATTTCACTTTGTTGCGATTTGAGCATCACAAAGGTATAGTTCGAACACCGTAGTTCAAGATTGTCATCAGAAATCATACCAGAGTGATCAACTCGGCCTGGTTGAAATTTTAATTTATTGTTTCCGCTGCATTCTTCCTGATCCCGACCTAGCTTCTTACACAGGCATGCTCCAGGTAGTTGAATCCATTAAAGAGTGGTGACCAGCTAGTGGACTATCCATCCTGTAGATCAAGGTTGTTGTGGTTCTCTATCCGAGTACCGTTTAAATCATGCTCCTAGTAGTTAAACCTATAAACAAGGAGACATATGCTCTGATACCACTTGTAAGCAGTCGGGCACTCCCTAGAGGGGAGTGAATAGGTGTGCCAAATAAAAATTATGGCATATAAAAATTTAAATGTTGGAATGTAGTAGAAATAAAAACTTAGAAATGCAAGCAACCATAGAGATACAAAGATTTTGATGCTGGGTTGGTCTGTCCTCCTTGACAAACCTACATCCAGTCCCTTTGCATCCTGCAAAGACTTTCACTAACATTTTCAACCAAGGTTACACAAGTTAGTTTTCTAGGGTCTAGCTCCCTAGCTGATTTTACCAGGTCCCAATGAACCTTACAGCTAGTTTCTAGGACTAGCAACCCCAGTTGATCACAATGAACCAACAATCACCCAAGTGACTTAATTTTTTCGATGTTTTTGCACTTGCTACCTTTCCAAGAGCTAGTCACCCAACTGATTATACGGTATCAGTAGACCAACCTAGGACACCTAGTGTGAGTTATCCCATGGCAACTAATGCCCTGTTCAATGTAAGTTAGATAGATTTAAGTTTCAACAGTTGTACTCCTTGATGAGTAGATAGTGGAAATTACAATATGTAAAGAAAGATAAATGAACTCATAGACAGACATTTGAGAAAAATTGTAAGAATGTAGTAGAACTAGAGATTCCTCCTCTTCAATGCTTACCAAAATGAGAGACTTCTAGGATGATGCTTTCAGTGTGGTGAAGTCTCCCCTTACCTTGAATGTGGAAGAAGCTTGCACTCAAGGATTGCTTTGCTTGCAGGAAGACGCCTAAAAATGATTGATCATTCCGCTCAACGGAATTGATTGAGTTCTTCTTGAACTCTAGGTTATTTATATCTCTAGACTTCATTGTATCCATTAGATACATTTGCCTTCAACTGTCGGATCCCGATCATAATGTTCGACAGATCTGATTGACTACTAAGCTTTCACCTACCTTATGAATGTGTACACGTCGTTCTTAAGTTAGTAGGTGAATCAGATCTTCTGCTGTTGAAGATATGTCTATATTTCATTTTTCTTTTTTTGTGTAACCTACCCTTACTGTTGTCATCTGTATGATCTGAAATAATGCTAAATATATTTCTCTAATCTAGAGACATAAAACAAAGTAAACATATTAAAAATACAAGTACTAGTGTGAGTAAAATATACCAAAGTAATGCGGACTTCACACATAAAATTATACCTCACGTAATAGATAGTGCACAAGAAGATTATATAATATATTTTATACGTCCTAAGAATGAAAAGATTTTCCAATGGATACTATATATTTAATGCCGGCATATCTGTTAAGTTGACTATTCAACACCGTATTTCAGATGGTATCAACATCTGTGATTTTACTAGAAAAAAAGTGTTAATAAGATTTTAAATAATAGGTGTATAGTTTATGTTCATATGTATGGCACTGTAGAATTTAAGTGTTGTTTAGGCGCTTCATTGTATATTTTATGATTTAGCACAGTCAACACACATACACTCAGAAGAATAAGATATATCACCCATTTAAATGGCAAATTAAAGTAAGGGAATGCGGTTTGTATCTTAATAAGAGTAGATAAAGTATTGTCTACTTATTTGTCTAAACATTTTATGTTGGCATTTTACATTGGACAATTAAGTTTTGTCATATTCTTAGATAGACGATGTATCATCTATCGCTTCGTCTATTGCAGAGTCCTTAAATGAAGTGTCGCTTATCGCTTCAACTTTTCTAGATTAGATGAAGTTTCTTCTATCGTAGTTTTTATCATTTTCCACTTGGATGAAATATTATCTATTAGCTCTCCCATCACTATCCTTTTGTCATAGATGATTGTTGTACCTAGACAATTTCCCAGTAAAATATCAAGAAATAAGGGTTCGGGAATTTCCCCGAACACCTTTAAAGTGTGGGCTACCCAGCCCTTCCTATGGCTCCCCGAGCTCAGCCAAGGGTCCCAACCAGCTGGCCGTGACCCACGGAAACATCAACAATTGATTGGGGCAACCCACGATCACTCAGTTTGTGGGTTTACCCGCGTTCAACAGAGCCCCTGGGCCAACCCGGGGGCACCCTGACGATAGGCCACGACACCTGGCACCCAGTAATGAGCCCGGATCTACCCCCAAGACACCTCCATCCAGCCTTCTGAAGCCAAAGGAAGTCTTGTCTTGGTCAACCACGCGTGTCAGAAATTTTCACGAACACCTCGAGGGCGTGCAAATCCCAGCCATTCTACAACAAGCCAAGGGCCAACCTGCGGCTCCAGTACTCTAGCCATGTCCTATGACAACTCTCCAGCAAGTCAGGGCCACCCCTGACCCTCAGACACGCGATGACAAGCCGTTTATTTTCAGCTCCCGGGCCGACCTGGGGCTGCCCCCCAACCTGACGTACTACACGGCATACGCCACAAAGGACAGGCCCACACGACCGGAAGGCCCTCTCCCGACTCCTGCGAGCCCTTGCCCTCTGCCCCAGGGCCAAATCTAAGGCCCGTCGGTTGATGTGCACTAATACTCGTCATCAAAAGCCGTGCCATAATTTTAAAAATAACTGCACTCACTCACTAAAAAGATATTAAATATAAGTAGAGTGGTAAGAACGGGTCGATCCCACAGAGAAGAAACGTTTCTCTTTTAAGCAAGTTGGAAAATCTTTATGTTTTGAAAACTGAATTTTGAGTGAGTTTAAACTAAAGGATAGTAAAAGTGCATAAACTTGAGACTAAAAATAAACCTATCAAAAGAATTTGAGAGGGTTAAAGAAGAGAATTTGGGAGGAGATAGAGAGAGAACGAGAAAAATACAATTGTAAAAGATTGAATTTTTATTACTAAGAAAAGATTACAATGTCTATGAAAGCTAAAAATTACAACTTGAGTAAACTAAAGGAATAAGGAAGACATAGAGCCAAGAAATTTGAAGAATAGCGTCGCCGTCTCCTTACCGAGCCTTGGAGGAAGATCGCCCCGCCTTGGAAGAAGATGTCGCCTTTAGAGCACCAAAAGAAGAATCTCCGTCTTGGGATGTGTGAAGAAAATAGAGGAGGGAAAGATAGATAGAAGATGAGGAAGGGAGTTAAAAATAGTAAAACAGAGCTAAAAATAGAGCAAGAGAAAAATCAAAATAGCTTTAAAACCACAGAGAATTAAAATATGTGGTAGAAGAGAAAGTTGTAGATCTAGATGAGAGGAAGAACGTTGATGAAGAGTGCAGAGGGAGAAAACGTGAGGAAGAGGGTGAAAACTGAGGAAGAACAGGGTGATATCTGCGCGGATGAACAGTTAAAAAAACTGAACTTTGAAAAAGAGATTGTAATTTGAAAACTAGAAAGAATTGGAGGAAGAGGAAGAAGAAACAAATATAGATCTAGAAAAAATGAAGACTTTTTATGAAGAGACTAAGATGAAAAGAAGAGCAGAAAGGGAAGAAATCGGGAGAAGAATAAAGTGCAGAGTCGCGGATGAACATTATAAATGAAAGATAGAACTGAAGAAAATTGAGACTAACTTAAAAATGGGAGAGAGTCAGAAGAAGAGGAAGAAGAAGAAATTAAAAAGCACTTAAAAATGAAGAAGTTTGCAGAATAAAGTAAATTGAAAAGATGAACAAAAAAAGTATGTAAAGAGGCTAAGAAAGGCTAAGATCTCTTTTTTGATTTGCTCTGGGTGACTTTTTATAGAGTGCAGGGGCTTTCCATGATTGGAGGCTTTGGGATCAAGTCAAAATTTGACTTTTTAGCATCAAATCTTGCTCAAACTAGACCTCTTGCCATCAAAGAGTCCCCCTTGCATCAAAACATGGAAAGATAACTTCCATTAGAGCAACTCGGTTCCGTTTCTGCTTCAAACTGTAAATGGCGACCACCGTAGTGCCATTAATTCATAAAATAGCGGCTTTTTAAATGGACGCAATTTGTTTTTACATATTTTGATATTTCTGACTTTTTAATATAATTGGATAGACGACTTTCTGGACGGGCGCTCATTCCTTTTTCTATTTTTCTTGATTTTTCCTTCAATATTTTATCTTTTCCGTACACAAGAATTGAGCGCCCACGTAAGCGATCGCTTATTCTTCAATGAACGACAACATGAATAGCCACTTGTTCTTCTTCTCAGAATTGACTTGAAAATTGACGCCTTTCTTCGAAGTCATTCATTCCTGAATGGGCGCCCTTTCAGAAGGGCGTTCATTAATTGGCGCCTGGACCTTGGTCGCACATTCCTGAAAATTCAAAAAATTCATATAATCATTATTTTTTATTTAAAAAATGAATTTTGACAATTGTGCACTTTCTTCAGAATTTCTCACGTTGTTATTTTGACTCAAAATGATGATAAAATCTTGCAAACTCAAATTAATGGTGAGAATGAGATTTGGGTGATATTAATGCACAATTATGCCACTAAATGCTCAAAGATGATAAATGTGATGCAAATTATAATATAAAATATGATACTTATCACACCCCCAACTTACTCATTACTAGTCTCTTAGCAATGCAAGTAAATTAAAATTCAAGACCAACAAGAGTTTGCAAAGTTCATACTTTCTTATCTAGCTCTTCCTTCATAGAATCAACTAAAGATTAGGAATCTAAAATCATTAATGCACACTAAACTTATATTTATAAATTAAGGTACATGATCAAGAATTCAAATCAAAGTTCAGTAGCACTTGTGCATGTGTAACTATCAAATCCACAGTGTAGATAATTGCGTCCCTCATTTACTATTCCAAGCAAGTATCTTTCAACCCTGCACCTCCTAATTCAGAGCATTAAGCATACTAGCTTTTTGTCTGCCTTATTTCTTTATCCCTTTGGGATCTTTTATTTTTCTACACACATGATGCTGCACTACCCTTCACTGTTTAACATAAATCTCGACTCGTGTCTTAGGAGAAGCAGGCCCAGTTACACAGATCAAGGTTCCCTTTTTCTGTTTGACGCGAACCTAAACACTTATTAGGTGAAGTAGGCCCGGTTACTAAGATTCAGGATATTTTTCATGGTGTTTTTTTTCAACAATGTGCTTTTGCATTTATTTGCTAGATAACTTGGCAGAAAGCATATAAAAGATCTCTTCCTCAAGAAGTGCAGAGTATCAGACAACATACCCAAAATAGCAGAAGACTTATCCCGCTTATTTCATTAGCGTGCAAAGTGATTTCTTTTCTAAAATGCACATGAACTTTAAAGAGATTCTTAAATCAATTTTCTATGGCTAGATTGAATAAATTTCCATCATCCTTCTCCCTAGTCTTTTCTATTCCAGAATCACTATCAATTTAAGCATGAATCAAGAAAACTTAATTGGGGATTTCATCTTTCATTTTCATGTAAAATGCAAGACAAGCTTAAAAGATATGCAGGATAATATGCACGAACTCATGTCAAGTTATACTATATGCATCATGAAATGAAAATTTTCTCGCCCCCCAACTTGAATGACATTGTCCTCAATGGCATATATAAGGAATAAAAGTAACAGAACAATGTAACAATAAAAATTGATGAGAAGAAAAGAGACAACCTGATATGCGTGGTGAATTACTCCTTTAAGATAGCGGCGACAACGTCAGCTTCTTCTTCTTGACCTGTCTATTGAAAAACACACTAAAACATCAAATAACAAAAACCTTGGGTTACCTCCCAGAAGCGCTAAGTTTTCCATCTTCAGCTAGACGCATGCATAGAAGGTGCAAGCTTCGTAACCAACAAGTTAAGTTAAGAATAATCCATCACATTATCTTATCTTCTTTCAATTTCCAACATTTATGCCACGAGAAGATAAGATTTTGCATGTTCATACATGGGCTTAAAGTAATTTGGTTCAACTCATTCTTGATTTGAACATTAGGAGCATAAGTGAACCATCCTTGTGGGGCATATACAAATCAATGGCCATCAACCTTGTAATATCTGGTTGGAACCTTTGCCCAGTATCTACCCATCGGTCCCCTTTATTGACTACTCCCTCCATGTCAGCTTGCTCAGGCACCGATGGCTTATGAATAATATCAACATTAATTGCTACACTCCCCTTAATATTAGCTTCATGTATATTAAGAGCACTAATCAACCGGTCTTCCTGATGGGAAGTTAAATCAAAGGTGAATATAGCTGACATATCCCCCTCAGGTCCTAGAATGTCATATTGGAGAGTCTTAACTTTCAGGGGAATCAAATTAGAAGAAAGCATGAGCCCAGAATATGATTCATCCAACGATTCAAACTTTATGGGATAAGGCTCAGGGGTTAGATCAAATGTAAAATTCTCTAATATGGCCCCTTCATCAAACTCATCAATCAACTTAAGATTATCAATCGATTTATTGAATAATGGGGTGGATAGAGTAAATGTAAACTTTTCCAACAAGGCCCCTTCATCATGTTCTTCAAAAGGAGGAGGATATTCAGAATTCGTCTCCATTGAATCGTCACGATTATTAACCACAAAGCAATCCTCCTTTTCTTGTATATCCTTAAATGAGTTATTTGAGCCACCATTCTTCACAATGTTACTCTCAGTCTCAAAACATTCATAGGATGGGGTGATGATATCAATATGATCATCATTAGCCTTCAATCCACCCCCCAATTCCTTCCCTTCCATCATCATGGAGTTGCAAGTGAACTCCCCCTCACTCTCACTATTGATATGTTGAGCCAAAATGATAGGTATAAGATCGTCATCATCATCATTCACATGTTGAGGAGGTTGGTGTAATATTTAAGGAGGGCCATGGTAAATATGAAGTCCCGCGATCAATGACACCCAAGGGGGGGGGGGTGAATTGGGTGTTTACAAATTTTAAGAAAACTTTAGTCGATTTAAACAAGTGTGAGGAATAGCCACAATGAAGTTCAGATCTAAATAAAAAACTATCAGATCTAGCAAAATCTACCACACTCAACTGATCTTTGGTACCGTGGCGGAGGTGGGAATCTGAAGATTCTGCTCACGCAAAGTGGTATCTTCCTGACAAGGTTTGCCTTGTCGATCCAAACTCACCTTTTGATATACCAGAGATGTAATGTGAAAATGATAGATTATGCTAAATCTAACTCAATCAATACAACCAAATTAATCTATGTGTGTGCTTGCATAGAATGGTGATAGGAGAAAAGGATCAAACCACACAAGAGACACGATTTTTAGGTGGTTCGGATGCAACAACGGCAACCTACGTCCACCCCTCACAATCTGTGAGGATTCCAGCACTATCTTGTAAAAGATTACAAGATCAAACCACACATACACACTCGTGAGGAGTTTGGAACTCCCGCGAAGGTGCACAAGCACCGAATCACACAGAAAAGTGAAGAAAGAGAAACACACACACACACACACACACACATAGATCTACGTAGATCCACACACACAACTGTTTATATATTACAGGAACACACACTTGAAGCTCAATTAGAAATGAAAGAAGAAACATAAAATAAAAGCTTCAGATTTAAGCTCCCCCTTAGTGGATGAAGAGGATTTTGGATGCAGCTTGATCTCCACTTGACTTGGGTTGATTGGCCTCAGATTGAGCTTGAGAAGCTTAGAGATTGATGAAGAACTTCTTGCACGGAACACTATTTATGGAGCTACAGTAGCAGCACTCTTTCTCCCTTGGCAGCCCCCTGTGGGGAATGATTTTATTAAAAATATTGGATTATTGATTATTGATTTATTTGGTTTCATTTATTTATTAAAGATTTATTTGCGCAGGGCGTGCCAGTCACTGAGTGACAAGTTTATTATACGCACTATCTGACTAACCAGACGATTATAGGTGATCATGTCGGGACCCAAAATCCGCCGTACCATAAAGGCTACGGCGTTAATTACATCCTTCCAGAAGAAGAAAAACCCTTGATTAATCGCCAAAATAGAGAAGCCATGGGGCCCATAGAATATATGAAAGATGCGATTGCATACAAGCATACAATATGGTAGTATTTATTTATTAGGCCGACTCCCGATACAAGGCGGAGAACCTAGGTCCGAGGACCATCATCACACATAGTGAAAGCCTCCGGCCGGGCGTAACCCGACTTTCCACTAATCACCATTCGATATACCGGAGAATCAGATCATGCAGACTTGGAAGGTGGTAGCATTTAGTATTATTGTTTATTATTTATTTGATCATTTATTTGTAAATTTAGGGAAGACTTTGGCAATCCCGGTCACTCGCAAGGCTGTCGATTAGTCATCGCCTTTTTATTTTGAGACTGCATATAGCATTACGGTGCATACCTATGGGCCCGTGAGGTGGGCCGAGTACGACCGTATTCGGGCAGACTCGTGTATCATCGGGACAATGTATGCCAGGGTATGGCAAATTTGATATTTGAGAAATGAGGGGACGCGGTTAAAACCCGATCGAAACGAATTGAATTCAACAGCTTATCGGCACAGGACAAGGTCGTGCCGTGGCCATAATGGGATTAATCCCGAGGTACAGACACGACTTGTCGGAGCATCATTAATGTTCCCATACCCGGGGTCCTAGGGAGGTGAGAGTGCCGAAGCAGACACGGTCATATTCATTATTCTTTATTTATTCTTGTTATTATTATTTTAAATGCATGAATGCACTTTGATTATTATTTATTTATTTATTTTGTTTTATTTTATTATTATCTTTTATATTATTGGATGCATTCATCTTTTATTTCCTTTATTGACATTTATTTGGCATTTATTCATTCATTATTTTCCTTGTTATTTATTCATCACTTTTATTCCTTTATTATTACTATCATTGTTATTTTCTTATTGTTATTTATTTAACCATTATATATATAAACACATGTGTATATATGAGCACGAGTGAAAGGGCACGAGGTGCATGGTGGAGGCTAATACGGCGCACAAAGGTGAAAGAGATGGTTAAAATGGTGGGCATCTTGAAGGTTAATCCGGCACGCTCCAAAGGTATAAACGGTGCGCACAAGAAAGTTAATCTGACGCGCTAAGGCCGCGCCGGTTTAGGACCCATGGGGTTGGAATGACTTTTGAGTGTAGGGCTAAAACGGCGTGGGGGGGTACCGCGCCAAAAAATGGCGCGCCGGTTTAGGGGCGCGTCGGATTAGGGTAGGTTTGGTTAATTTGGGTTATATGAGAAGCCAGATGATTTTCTAAAGCTTTTGAAGTTAATTAGGAGGGTAAGAGAGTTAATTTAGGTCCCAATTGTCCTGCAGACATGGCTAGTCCATACTTATGCGAGGTTCTTACTCAAGCATAGTCCAAAATAGACTTGTAGCGGAAAATTCATCACAATTCAGACTAATTGTTTAGTCAAAAATTGGGCAGCACCTCCCCATGCCCAGAGGGTTGCGGGGGCGAAGTGGAGACAGTGCCACAGTATCTGGGGTACACTCCTTAAAGCCGGGAATGCCAAACGGTGACCGACAGACTTCGATGGAGGGAAACCCCGAGGACTAGCCTACGAGGGGAACCAGTACTCCATGAGCCGAAACATGATCGAAAGGGATGACCAGTGAGGAAGGAAACCCCGAGGGATAGCCTACAAGGGGCACACAACCCATGGTCACCACAGTACCCCTTCAGGGGTAGTGGATTTAGTGTTGGGTCATAAACCCTTATTCTTATTCACCCTTTGGTGGTCCGTAGAGGTACATGTCACATGAAGACAAGACCTTATGACCCTATGGTGATTCAGAGAAGGAGCATAGGCACGGATGTCAATAGGGAATGTCCCCCCTCCCCAGTCACTGGACTATCACTCTTGAGAAAACCCAAACACAGCATTGCAACCCGTATACTAGATAGAAGAGATGCAGTAATGAGTTGTTCGGCGATTAGGCTGCTTACGATTATTTGAATATAAAAGGGGGTCAGTAGGTTAGCATATAGGCTGCGGAGCTCACAGAGAGGGATGGCACAGGGAAGGGTTGTATCAAGCAATTGCTCGAATAGTTGGCGGGGAGCATCCGAAGAGATGACTACTGTATTAGAATATAGTTCCCGGATTGTGGGGATGGCTACACCTCCCCCAATCCATGAGCGTGAATGGGGTGATGCCCAGACTGGTCCCAATAACCAGCAAAGGGGGTTTATGAACCTCTCGCGAAATGGAGGCAGGGATGCCACGATTAGGAGATCACTCTAGTACGATCAAAAAATTGAAAGAAAGCAACCCTGGGGAGGGGATGATATTGTTGTAGCCCTAGGGGAGCTTAGGGCGCATTCGGTGCCAACACATAAACCCGGAAAGAGAAGGGGTGCATGGACGGAATGCAGAATAGTACAGCCGAAGAGAAGGGGCGCATGGAAGCATCACCATATCTAACATCACACCATTATATTATCAGAAAGGGGGCAATACACGCTCATATGGCATGGCATGGCGTTGTCACTCATAGGCCGGCCACTGCTTACGCAGACGGGTATATAAACCCAGCTCCAGAGGAGGAGAAAGCAGAGGAACAAAAAAAAGGGCTCATATCATTGCCCCTCCGACTATATTCATTTATAGAGATGTTGCCAAGAGAAAATAGAAGGGGGTCGCTGGGAGAAATCGTCGGAACACACCTAAAACCTTCACTGCGGAAACAGAGTATCGAAAAAGGGGGGCTTCTCTCTCTCTCGCTTTGGGCTTCTCCATACAGACGGACGGGAGATATGGTGGCTCTCTGGCTCACCCTCAGGAACACCCCTTTCTTGTTCCCCAAGCTTCCTCACTCTCAGACGATTGGCCTCTTTTTTCCCTCTCCTTCCTCCCCTCTTCTTCTTGGTCGAAAGCCCCCTTTTATAGCCTTAACCGGCGTGGCCTCCCCTAGCGCGCATATGGGCGCGCCGGTTTAGCGAGAGTTGCCTCATGCGCGCCGGATTAGGTGCTTTGGAGCGCGCCGGATTAGGGGTTCCTCCGTTCTATCTCCAGCATCTTTTGGCCGATTTAACTTGTCTAGGCCCATCTTTGCTTGTTTTCTTCTTTTGTGAGGGTCGGCCAATCGTCCGGCTTGTACTCGTTGTGCAGCCTTCTACTTATTTCTTCGAGGATGGTCCCAAATATTCTTCTAAGCTCTCAGGTCTTTGCTTTAACGGTTGTCCATTGAAACCGAGCATCTTTTATTTTCTTCTTTTTCTTTGGTCTCATCTTTTGTTCGGCTTCTGCCATTCTTTTTCTTTCTTTTCTTCTCTGTCAGCACGAGAGCACTCAATCAGAACTTGAGACCTGCAGAAGCAGAAGTTAAAAAAAATTAGGAATATTTTCAGTGTCAACAAATGCCCCCCACCCGCGGGTGTCGCGACAGGGGGATGAAAGAGCGGGACGTGCAGGTGTAGCCCAAAGCCCATTTCAAAATATTGCATGTATCTTTTTATTATTCATTCTTTTTATTCATTCTATTTCCATTTATCATCATTCATTTGTTTTTTTTAATCATTCATTTTTATTTTCTCTTTTTTTATAGCATCATCCAAGCACGCAGTCATTCAACGTCCGCAAGCATAGTAACATAGTTCCCTATAACAGGGATAGGATAAGGACATCACCCATGATTCACAGACAAAGTGCGGCTCATGAAACACAACTAAGGGAGATGTGCATACGTAAAGGGGACGCCGCGTAGAACATATGCATAGCATGAGCCACAATCTACACCCAAGACTATTCCTCCGTAGTGTGAAAGTGCAATTATATAGGTAATGAACCCTAGACATAGGGACGTGCAGACATTCTGAGTAACACTGAAGGATTACTTTATTGCCTACACATACATTCGGGGCTCTCAGCTTTTGGTAGCTTCGTACGACCGCCTTATTTATTACTTAATTTTGGATTTCACCGTTTGACGTGAGTTTCCTCATGTGTCTCAATGGGGATTCCCGGCTACTAGGATTCGTCCTTTATTATGATGCTATTGTGGATTTCACCATTTAACGTGAGTCTCCTCATATGTCTCAATGGGGATTTCTGGATACTAGGATTCATCCTATATTATGGTTTTATGATGGATTTCACCGTTTGACATGAGTCTCCTCATGTGTCTCAATGGGGATTCCCAGCTACTAGGGTTCATCCTTATTTTAATTATACAGTTTGCTGCATCGTTTTCACGCGAGTCTCCTCATTTGTGTCAATGGAGATTCCCAGCTACTTGGATTCACATTCCACTTATCATTATCATCATTTTCTTCTTCTTCTTCTTTTTTCTTTAAAGGGAGTAGGTAGCTTTTTCCTCACGGTCACCCTTTACGCGAGTGTAGAGATTTGAGCATCCATGAAGTGTTAAGAAGAATTTATGACGTCCCAATGGCTAAGGACCATTGCTCATATTACATGCGAAGTGTGGGAGTTTCGCCTAGGGTGTATCTGTGAGTTGTGCTAGCAACATAGCTATGACTCTTCCCTTGGCCGTATGCACTCACCGAGAATTGACTTTTCATCCTTAGTATGTGCCGCGATGCACACATATACTGTATCAGGGCAGCGTTATTTTAGCAAGGAAACATGCGGTCTTAGAAATTTGAAGAAAGTGTATCAATACTATATTACAAGCAAGCATGCACATGAGGCAAGCAATCAAGCAAACCATGTTATGCTCTTTTTTTTTTCTTTTCTCTCATTTTTTCCTCATTTTTTTCTTTTTTTGTTCTTCTTTCTCTTTTGTTCTTCTTTCTTTTTCTTCTTTCTTTTTTTTTCTTTTTATCTTTGTAGGGCTCAGTAAGTACGTCCACAAGTCGACTATTTTGTAGGTGGGTAGCTGATGCCACAATAATGGAGAGAAGGTGTCATATGTTATGGTGAATCCCGAGAGGGGTCAGGAGTTGGTGTGAAACCAAGGGAGGGGTCTTTTCGTTCATTGGTTCACACTGCGATTCTGTGCCAATAGTAAGGTGGTGGTCAACCTCGCTCGAAGGTCGTGACACCGAAAGACTTGGCTTAGATGTAAAGCCATAATGCCAAGGTAGAAATGTCTTTTTGTTTATTGGGTTGGTTGATAGTTTCCGGGCCAATGATAAGATGACTGTCGGCTTAGATAAAAGGTCATGATGCCGAATGACTTGGCTTAGGCGTAAGGCCATGACACCAAGAGAGAGCATTCGCTGGCTTAGGCAAGGAGCCATGACGCCAGACCACTTGGCCAAGACGGAAGGTCATGATGCCAAGGGAGAATCTTAAATGGCCTAGGTGGAGAGCCATGATGCTGAACAACTTGGCTTAGGCGGAAGGCCATGATGCCAAGGCAAAATATTCACCGGCTTAGGCGGAAAGCGATGACGCCGGACAAAGATATTTAATGGCTTAGGCGTAAAGTCATGACGTCATACAACTTGGCTTAGGCGGAAGGCCATCGCGCCAAGATATAATATTTACCGGCTTAGGCGAGAAGCCATGACGCCGGATAAGGATATTTAACGGCTTAGACATAAAGTCATGATGCCGTACAACTTGGCTTAGGAGGAAGGCCATGACGCCAAGGTATAATATTTATCGGCTTAGGCGGAAAGCCATGACGTCGGACAAGAGTATTTAACAGCTTAGACATAAAGTCGTGACGCCACACAACTTGGCTTAGGCCGAAGGCCATGACGCCTGTTGACACCCGTTTTGTGACCAATAAGTTGGGTCATTTCCTTGCTCATCTTTATGATGCTCCGAGTTGTTCACCCTTACTGGGCCTTCTTGGTCAGTTTTAAGGCCTATTTCTTGAGTCACCTCTCCTTGGTTGGGTCTCGTTCCTAATTCTTTGTCCGCTGGATGAAGCTTAGCAAGCTTTCATGCTATTTACCACCCCATTGTCTCTGGCGGCCTATCCTTGGTGCATTTGCTGACGTGTAGCGCTCCTGTCTTTGACCGCTTGATGACGCCAGAGTCCAAGAGCCAACAGCCTTTCTCAAAGCTTTATCTTATCTTATCCGTTGTGCTTTAGCGGTCTATCGTGGGACTGTCATATGCGTCTGACGCCTGAACTATCGACCGCCACCTTCTTGCAGAGTCCTTATTACGAAAATTTCACCCATTGACCTTATCTATTATTGGATAACGCAGCGTGGCGGTCTATTCTCGGGCTGTTACTTCCAAATGGTGGTTTATCGTAAGGCCATTTCATCAGACCGAGAGTTCTAGAAGGACTGCTCTTTCTCTGCTACGCTGTGTTTTTATCGGAGGATTTCTCTCTCGATACTCATCCTTAGAAGCTCTCGTTTGTTTCTATGGACTCTTGGGAGTATTATCTTGAAGGATTATCTGGTTTTTGGCCTAATTTCGAGTCATTATCCCTCCAACTCGAGCCTAGACTTTGAGGGTCTATAAATAGAGCCCTTGACTTCATGGCTTAAGAAGGAGATTTCTGGAGTTCGCGTCGAAGTGCTGCCACATCCTGGAGCTAGAACCAATCAAGGAGAACTGCTTCCCACGTCCATCTACCTCCTAAGTCCAGGGAGTATCAAGTTCCAAGGGTCTTAGTGTTTTCTTGTCTTTTTAGTCCTTCTTTTCCCCTCATAGCATCCAAAGCATCTTCCCTCTTCCTCTCTCACATTCTTCCATCTTCTGCATTCATTTTAAAACTCCTCCCATCTTTTAAAACGCCCCACAGGGGTTAAAAAACCCAACCTCCCAGGTATCCACTCTTCCAATTTCATGTTTCTAGTTTTCTTTGTCTTATAGTTACTACACTTGTCACCGGGCTAATTTGGGTTGTTTCTCTGTGTTTTCTACACGTTTTGCAGGTTTCACAGGTCCATAGCACGAGGCCCAAGTCTTCTGGCCGGCTGGAAGAAGTGGAGATCAAAAGTCCCAAAGCTTGCTGTTCTGCAATTCTCTGGCGGTTGTATATTGGAGCGCTAAGGTTCTCTGGCGGTTTATCGTCAGACCTCTAATCTCTCTCTGGCGCACTAGTCTTTGACCGTCATTGTTCACAGAAGTGCAATTTTTCTCTCCCGTGGGCGGGTGTTGCATCCACCTATTTCCAAGGTATTTATCTTAGCTTTGGCTAGTTAAATTACTTTGGTGGCGATCACATCTTTCTAGTTTGGGTAGTAGTCCTCTCTCTCCCCTCATATCTCTTCTTTACTTTTTTTACTTTCTTGCTCCACACCCACGGTGTGTGTTTTCCTTTATTCCTTTACTCCACGCCCCGGCGTGTGTTTTTTCTTTTCCCTTGCTTATTTCTGATAGAGATGGCATGCCCATGCTTGGATTCCATGTTGATTGCCTAGGTTCATGCTGCACATGTTCATAGGTTGATTGCATATTGCACTTGGCTCATTCATGTTTCTATTGTTGACATCACATCTCATTTGCAAAGGAACCAATATAAATCAACAGAATTTTTTGACGATCACGGTGGGACCTCTAGTACCAATTGTGTTGGATCTCTGTTTTACTTGTTGTTCTTTATTTTACCCAAGTTGCCCATGTTTTCCCCGGATTTTGCCTTTATTTCATGTTGTTTCTGGTTCTCTAGGTCTTTTAGTGGTCGGACATTCGGCCGTTAAAGGCTTAAGAGCGGTCTATTATTAGACCGTCTCATCTCTCTGGCGCTCTCATATTAGACCGCCAATCCAGTGACTGGTACACATCCCGAGGTGTAGTTTATTTCCGTAGTTTTTCCATTGATTTTTATATTTGGGTGCTATCTGGTCTCCTCCTTAGTTGTTTGGCATATTCATATCATTGTGTGCATATTGGATTGCTAGTTTTTAGGCTAGAATTTGCATGCACTCCGGTGCACATAGGGTCATTCATTATGTTGGGTCCCACAGTGTAGTGACACGGATGTAGAGGGGGGGTGAATAGATCCCTCTCTAAAAATTAAGTCCAACTAAAATAGCTTGAAAGCTTCTCAATCAAACCTCAACAAACATGCAAGAGATAAGATCGCACACAGGGAATTAGCATAATTAAATAGCCGTATGCTCCGACAAAACTAGCATCGATGAACAACATGATTAATAATCTATCCTATGAATGGTGGTAGAGGATAAGGAGCATACACACAACCAATTACACGTGCACAGCAAATTTAAGGTGGTTCGGGACCATGACGGGTACCCTATGTCCACCCCTCACCACCGCGATGAGGCTTCACTAACACCCTACCCAAGGTAGCACACGGGGATGAATCCCAAATACACCACACGCTGCACGACGGCAGTAAACCACACACACGGGCACAAAGCTCAACACGCTGCAATGCAGCACACACACGAGGGCGAACCCTCAACACGGTGCTCAGCACCACACACACACACACCAAGATGGGGGATGCACCCCAACAGTGATTCCACACTCGGAGTTACCGCTCCGAACACACACACAATTAGTCTTAGTTTAAGGAGTGATTACAGAAATACAAGCAAGCTCAATGAACATAAATCTTCAATGCAATCTCACTGGACATCAACTAAATACTAGACTGCTGCAAATAAGAATAAGGACAGGTTTGAGGGAACTCTTGGCTGGAGGACGATAGCCTTGACTTCTTTAATGACTTGAGCGGACTGGACTGTGGGAAGAGGATGGACGATGATGCTTCAGCAAGTTCATTTCTGAAGGATGGAGGAAGATGAAGATTAAATCCTTTCCTCTTCCTCTTGAATCGCGTTCAGCCGATTGGGTGACATGGTGATGGTGCAGCCGTCGTTCTTCAAAAAGATGGCTTCTGGAAGGTGGAAGACGATAGTCTTCAACCTTGAATAGAGCTTAGCACGACATGGGAAGAAGCTTCAACACTGCTCCGGCCTCTCCCTGTAAAACCCCAAAAATGTATATATCATTCAATGCTTTCCCCTTCTCTTCAAGGAACCCTATCTCATTCGATTTACACCCAAGAGGAATGGGCGGCCACATGGAGGATATTATCCACCAAGGACTAATCACAATAGGGCACAAAAAGATGGGATCGAGCAAGGGCTTCGGCCGCCGCGTGAACCGGCATTTTTCCCGATCGCTGAAAAGTGTCGACCCCTAAGGTCGACACTCACGTTCGGGCAAGACAAAACAAGGTCCAAACATAACCCAGCGTAGAAAGTGTCGACCCCATGGGTCGACACTTTCTACCTGTGGCATGAATAAAAGGCCACGGTAGAAAGACCCGGAATAAGTGTCGACCTTGTGGGTCGACACTTATGTCCAGGGTTCTAAAAATTGAACCCAGACAGAACCTAGCGATAAAAAGGTCGACCCTTTGGGTCGACTTTTTATCCCTACGTTCAAAGACATAAGAGGCCAGCTGAAAATAGCTTACCCCTAGACAAAGTGTCGACCCATGGGGTCGACACTTTTCCTGACATAAACAAGATATAAGAGAACACACAATGGGGTAATTCTAAAATCATGAGACAATAAGGACACATGCAAGGATGAAAGAAATGAGTATTGCCCCCCCAAATCATAGATATACCAATTAGAGATTGTTAGGGAATTACCTTGAGAGATGTCCATCCATTTTTCACAATAAACCTCCTCCTACCATTCAACCAAAGCAACTTACCATTTTGTTGGTCCACATGCATGTGAAAATCCAATTGGACGATATCCAATGTGGTCTATATGTTCATTCCCATTCTTTACACCTGTCACATTACATACTGGAAATTAGTCTTCCATATCATTCAAGTTCTAGAAATTGAAATATGTCTTTCATGATTCACTCAATTTCACATTTGAGATAGTAAGGTGATTCCATGAATTGGTTTGAATCACTCCCTGTCTTCATCTCTCCCTGTGCAACATCCAAGACAATGTCAATCTATTTCAACACATAATTCATGAATTAAAAAGCATCCCATTGAACAATTGCAATGATATGGGAATGAGCTTCATTCAGCCATGAAGAAATTAAAGCATATCATTCCTCATCCACAAATCACATATACATTTATTTACATGGAGCACAATCACATGGTATTTAGTTCATCATCAAAATTCCTTAATATAAGGTAGTGCACGGGGTTCATGCCCCAACCGTTGCGCTAAAAGCTCGAGCTAGTAGTGAAGGCGGACCGTATTTCCTTATGGCATTGTAGAACCCCACACTATCGTGCTATGGGCAGACATGAGGGGCTTCGCACATGGACCCCATAATCCATGCGGCGGGATGGGCTCCCAACGCACCGATGCCCCACGTGGACCCCATAATCCACGTGGAGCAGCAAATCCCTAAGGGAGACGTTGGAAAATACAACAATCTCCCCCCCCCCCCCCAGCGGCACCTGGGGGATTTGAACCCGCGACCTCGCTCTGATACCAGTTTTCAGGATCATGCCCCAACCGTTGTGCTAAAAGCTCGAGCTGGTAGTGAAGGCGGACCGTATTTCCTTATGGCATTGTAAAACCCCACACTATCGTGCTATGGGCGGACATGAGGGGCTTCGCACATGGACCCCATAATCCATGCGGCGGGATGGGCTCCCAATGCACCGATGCCCCACGTGGACCCCATAATCCACGTGGAGCAGCAAATCCCTAAGGGAGATGCTGGAAAATCCAACACATTATTCATGCTTTAGATTGCATTCTCCTACCTTGGTGTGTGAACCTCTCGTCTCCATATTCCTTGGGGCCGACTAGGAGATCACTTCAGGGACCTCCATAAGTGCCCGCGAGCCATGGATTCCCACACGGACGCCAGGCCGGTTGTACCTTTCCAACACCGTGTCTAGGATTACATAAGTGAGGGAGTGATTACATCTAGAGTTAACCAAGCCATATACCTCTTCCCTAATAAGAACCTCTTGTTGAGAACACATTTTAATCAAGCTACTAAGGTTCTAAAGGAGAAAACAATTAAAAACTTTGGGCATCATCTAGACAACTTGGTTGACTTTGATTATTTTTTTATCCTCTTCTCACCTACATCTTTGTTAAAACCATCTAGTTTGAGTCACTCATTGTGTGTTTGTTTTGTGTCGTTTGCTTTTTTACAAAGGTGTTGAATTTGCATGTGGAGTTGCTTTCGTTCACTAGAGTCATCTCCTAGGGGCAATTCCCTTTCCAAGTTCTACTCCAATCCTCTCTTCGAGTCCACCATGGCCTCTTTTGATCTCCCCCGTTCCCAAGAGGAGTCTCTTCCTCAAGGGCTTCTAGAGGATTCTTCTAGGGTTATCTCCTTCCATGCTGGAGAGAGGTCCATCCTTCCTCCGTCCTCCATCCCTATGGAGGCCCCCCAATCCACTCAATCCCTTCCTCCTCCTTCTACCAATTCTATTCTCCAAATGATGGCCCAGTTGGATCCGGCCCAACTCCATGCTGTTTATCAGGCCATGCAGGGGCCCAACACCCCACCTCCCACGATTACGCAAGGCCTATCTAATACTTCCATTGTTCAGCCTAAGGTTGATGGGTCCGCCATCCAGCCCAATCCAATTGACCTTACTCCGGTCCAGCCCAGGACCATCAGGTTTTCTGCTTTGGAAGCGGGCCAGTATTCTGGGTCGGCCCATCAATCTGTTGACAAGGGAAAGACCATTCTCCCTTCTTCAATCCAAGTGGATTCTTATCAGGCTATTCCATCAGTGCCGCAAGTTCTGGTCGGCCCATCCGATTTCATGCGCCCTCAGCAAGGGGCGGCCCAAGTCCATGCCAATATGGGTCACTCTTCGACCCAATATCCTTCTTATGGGCCTCCTCCTCCTCTTCCTTCTGTTTATCCTTCCGCTCCTCAGATGCAACCTCCTTCTTTAACTATCCCTACTCCATCGAGGGAGAAGGAGTTGTTAGATAAATGGGCCGCCATGCAACAACAACTTGATTTCCTCCAGAAGCATGTTGGCCCACAATCCTTGACAGACGTTCCTGTTCCGAGCTTTCAAAATATTCGATTCCCCCCACAATCCGAATCCCCAATTATCGCAAGTATGATGGGAACGGCAATCCCTTCATCCATGTGAGGGACTCTTTATATGAATTGGCCCAGTTTCAATATGATGATCACCTTATGGCGTACTTATTCCGCCGATCGTTAGATGGGGTTACACTTGAATGGTTTTACTCTCTGCCACTGGAAGATGCCGAGAGTTTCAAGATAGTGAAGGACAAGTTCATTCAGAGGTTTCAAGACAGGGTCGGCTCGAAATACTCTTTCACGGACTTGGTGGCCAAGAAAACGAAACCAGACGAGGAGTTTGGTACTTATGCCGATAGATGGAGGCAGATGGCCTCCAGGGTGCCAGGCCATATTCCAAAGCAAGAGAAGGTCAAACTGTTGATTTCCAATGCTACTCCGACCTTCCGCAACATTCTGGCAATGAATGACATAGCAAATATGCACCAACTGTATAGCTAGGCGTGATTTATTCAAACATAATTCAAGGATTCCCCCATCCACTCACTCTTTGAAGCCCAAAAGCCCAAATACCATAAGAAACCTCAAGGGCCTGTCACCGAGGGGGTCCAAACGAATGAACAGGTGCAAGCCGTCACCTTCCCCTTTCAATCCACACCATTCCGCTTTCTGTAAAACCCCCGCACTCCCCAATTATCCACCCCACAAAACGCCCAACCCGCTTTCTCCGCTCCACCAAACCCTACCTTCGCCGCTCTGCAACAACCTCCACAACCTCCGCAATACCACAACGTCCCTCCACCCAACGGCTACACCAACAACAACAATAAGCGCCTCGGGCCGAAGAGAGCCCAATATCCTCCTTTGTCAAAAACCCTCACGGACATCTTTTCGGCCCTCATGTCCATTAATGCCATTCGATTTCCTCCGGAACGGCCCATCTGGAACCCGGCCATTGATCAGACTAAGTATTGTATGTTCCACAGACAGTCGGGGCATACCATTAAAGGATGTTTTCAGTTCAGAGATTTGGTCTATGACCTACATGAAGGACACATGATTGATTGGGCCGAGATGCACAAGGCCATTACTGAAATAAAAGAGAAGAGAAGGCAAGCGCCGAGGTAGCAAGTGCAGCAACCACAGGCACCGCCATCACCACCGCAGCAGCAGCCACTACAACAACAACCGTAGCCTGTCCAAGACTTGGGGATCCATCAGAACCCCATGTCGAATCATCCTCCCGCTCCGCAGCCTCAGCTGCCGACACCGGCTCAGGTTAACCTTGTTCAACCCCCGGCTCCCGATGCCGGGTGGTCTTATGATGACGATGGTTCAGTACAGCAAGTCTCGGCCCTCCACCACAACTACCGCAACCCTTCCACTCCCACCATCCTTACGTCCACATATCAAAACTCTCCTCCACCTGCTAGATCACTCGTCCTTCCATCCACTATCCCTTTTACCTCCACTTCATCACCAACCTCTCGCCCATTGCTCGTCACCCCCGCTACCATCACTACGTCTAGCCCTCCGCCCACGCCTCTGCTTACCTTTACACCCCCACCTTCGCCTGCGCCCATCATCATCGCGCCCATAATTAACCATCCGTCTATTATCCTTTCACCATAACCTGTTATCTCCACTCCCACTCCCATTATTTCCACCGCACCCTCTTCCACGCCACTCATCCATCCCATCGGGCCCATTATACCGTCATCAGATGTCGTGCCGACACGGAATTTTACCCTGCGGAGCGGGCGTTTGTTTCATCGCAATTATGCTTCTACTTCCAATCCCCAATCCTTGCAACCGACTGCTGATCAAGAAGAGACTGAGCCACTACCTGGTACCCAATATGATTTGTTTCATCACTTGGATCGGGTGCCCGCCAAAATATCTGTACTGGAGTTAATTAAGAGATATATCCTTCACCCGGATGCATTGAGGAATTTTCTTCAGAAGGTGATGGTTAGTGAAGATGTGGCAGCTGATAGTTTACCTACAACATTGGCTACTATTTCCAAGGGACCAGCAATCACATTCTCCGAGAACGAGCTAGCACCTCCGGAAGCTCGGCAGATGCCACTTTGCATTACTATTATTTTGAACAAAGTCAGCGTGGATGCAGCATTAGTTGATACATGGGCATCTATCAATGTTTGCCCGCTCAGCACTCTCAGGGCCTGTAATTTATCGGAAGATCTCCTACGGCCTACCCCGACTATCATAGCAGCTTATGATAACTCACAGAGAGCATGTCACGGGGTCGTCATCATTCAGGCTGAGCTTGGGCCTCTTACTATGGCCATTGAATTTTATGTGCTGGACATCGACCCTATGTTCAAGGCTATCTTGGGTCATCCGTGGATTCATACTCTTAGTGCCGTGCCATCCACTACTCATCAGTGTCTCAAATTCCCCTTTCAAGGGAGGGTGGTTAAGGTGAAAAGCTTATCCACTGTCCAGTCAGTAAAGGCTATATCGGAGAAGATTTTGCCAACTCTGTGGCCCAGCACTCAGCCGGTTATTTCTGTATTGGATCTGGACTTTCCATGGGCCTATGCACCACGCAAGCCCGCCACTACACCCGTCAACATTAAGGTGAAGCCCCAGATCCGAGATTCCAAAGGCTGAGATATTATATTGAAATTAGGCTATCAACCGGGGAGAGGCCTCGGTGCACAATTACAAGGGCCGACCAAACCGGTCCCCAATGGAAGAAAAATGAGCAGAAGGGGTCTCGGTTATCGAGAGTCCGCATTATCAATTTTGGGTGACTGAGGGCCACTTACATGGGATTATCGCCAGCATTTCATAAAAGGGCCTCTCCAGCTAGGTACATTGAATCCAAAGTTAGCACAGTCTGAAAAGAAAACCACAGCTTGCACAGTTGCCAGTCCACCACTGTTGCCGAAGGGGCCAGTTGATGATATGCTCGATTATAGCCGAGCGTTTGCCAGGATGTTCCTTGAAGAAGATTATTGCCATAAGAATCAGGAAATACGGCTTGTGCAGTGGAAGCTGAAGAAACCAGCTGACCGTTCACAGGAAAGGGCGAGCTCGCCTATTCTTTTTACTTGGTCTCCTTCCCGTATAAAAACTCTCCTTCAACAACTAAGTTTTATTCCATGTTCACCACCCCTTCTTGTTAATCCTTCAATCTTTCAGTCTCTCTTTCGGCATGAGAAGCCGATCGAATTTTTGATTATTAATTATCAATGCGGGCTCTGCCCGCCAATTGATTTCACATCCAAGTGGTCACCCGATTCACCTGTCGATCGATCCAATATGTGGTTCCGATCCTCAGACCCCTTCTTTGATGTACTCTTTCCATCTCTCTTCCCTCTCCAACTTCCTAATCCACCGTCCTCTCCCTCTTGCTGCGTGGTCTCCACTGATCTCCAAAAAAAACGTCAAATTTGAAACGGAGATTTCGGTGGAAGATTACACTATCTTGTCTCCGTCCTCCTCCCAGGGGCATGAGGTCCATGTTGCCTCTTTCCCATTAGATTTCCTTTCCCCCAGGTTAGGTGTAGGGTCCGTCGAGTCTAGGAAAGTAGAGTCTGTTAGGCCTAGAGAAGTAGGGTCTTGTTCTAGGTCATCCAACCCTTCCTCACCTGAGCCGCGCCCGCTTGCGCGTCATTCCAAATCTATTCCTGATAGGTTCTTGCATGATCTTGCTTAGCGATGTCACGCTCTTTTGAAGTGTCCGGAGTTCATAGCTACGGCGATTGTGATAGAAGAAGGTGAGGAATCAGAAGGGGTGTGGATCGATGACAGATTAGGTGTATATGAAGTCTTAGATGAAAAGGACCCTGTCGATGATGAGGACAACAACGTAGATGACACCACCAATTTGTATGCGCAAGGAATAAAGAGGTTCGATGAGCCATCATCAGCGGTGGATGAACCTACAAAGGAATTATATTTGGGAACTGAAGAAGACCCTAGGCCCATTATTATTGCCGCTAATCTCCCTCCACAAGTAGAAGAAGATCTAATCGAGGTTCTAAGGGAGTATAGCGATTCTTTTGCCTGGTCTTATGAGGACATGCCAGGTCTTGACCCCTCTTTAGTGGAACACCGACTTGTGCTTAAACTAGGGGCAAAACTCGTAAAACAAAGGTCAAGAAGATTTCACCCTTCACATGGCCTTAAGGATTAAAGAAGAGGTCGACAAATTGTACAAGGCCAAGTTTATCAGAGTTGTCTTATATCCCTAGTGGGTGGCGAATATAGTCCCTGTCATCAAGAAAGATGGAAAGGTGTGCATTTGCATCAATTTCAGGGATCTTAACAAAGCATGTCCCAAAGATGATTTCCCGCTGCCTCACATAGACGTCTTGGTAGACAAGACCATCGGGTATGAAGCATTATCATTTATGGATGGATATTCAGGATATAACCAAATCCTTCTTGCTCCCGAAGATCAAGAGAAAACCTCCTTCACCACGCCCTGGGGCACATACTGCTATGTGGTTATGCCGTTTGGCTTGAAGAACGTGGGTGCCACCTATCAAAGGGCGATGATGGCCATATTCCACGATATGATGCACATCTATATGGAAGCTTATGTAGACGGCATCTTGGTGAAGTCAGGAACTAAAGAAGAACACCCCTCTATTCTGGCTAAGGTGCTGCAAAGAGCTAGGGAGTATAAGCTTAAGATGAATCTGAAGAAGTGTGTTTTCGGAGTCTCTTCAGGGAAGTTGTTAGGCTTCATAGTAAGCAAACAAGGGATCCAGATTGATCCTAATAAAGCAAAGGCCGTCATGGACATGCCTCCGCCTAAGAATATTACGGAACTTCGAGGACTGATTGGTAGATTGCAATCCATTAGAAGATTCATATCCCAACATTCTCAGATGTGCCGTCCATTCTATGAATTGCTAAATGCGGGGGTCAAATTTGAATGGAATCAAGATTGTCAAAAGGTCTATGAGTACTTAAAGGAATATTTGACCAATCCCCCGGTTTTGCAACCTCCTGTCCCTGGGAAACCCCTAATCCTATACATTTCGGTCATTGAGGACTCCCTAGGGGCTGTCTTAGCACAAGTAGACGAGGAAGGTAAAGAGCGGGCAGCTTATTACCTCTCCAGGTTGTTTAACCCAACAGAGGCCAAATACACCGCTATGGAGAAGACTTGTGCCTCCTTAGTGTGGGTAGCTCAGAAGCTGAAACACTATTTTCTAGCCCACCCAGTTAGGTTGATCTAGAATGGACCCAATCCGATATCTCTTAGAAAAATCCATCCTTTCTAGTAGGTTAGCTCGCTGGCAGAGCTTCCTCTCTTAGTTTGATATCACATTCGTCGTTCAGAAGGCTATCAAAGGATATGCCATCGCTGAGCATCTTGCCCATCTTTATATCCCTTGCACAGACTCCATTCAGAATGATTTCCCTGATGAGCATCTCTATGTCCTTACTCATCAACCCTTCTGGTCTCTACACTTTGATGGTGCGCTCAATTCCCCAAGGCCGAGGGATAGGTGCCGTTCTCCTCACTTCAGAAGGGGTGACGATTCCCTTTACTTATCAGCTTCGATTTCCTGCTACCAACAATATTGCCGAGTATGAGGCTCTCCTAGCCGGATTGAAGCACACCTATCTCTTAGGCGCGCGCTACTTGAGTATCATAGGAGACTCTCAGCTTGTTCTGCAGTAGGTTCTGTCCACTTACCGCACTCGCGACCCGAAGCTCAAGCCATATCAAGATTTGGTCACACTCCTAGCTAGGCAATTCCACAAATTGATCTATATCCACACTCCTCGATCTTAGAACATTCTCGCTGATGCACAAGCATCGCTAGCTTCCTCGTTATCTTTCCCTCTCAGTCGAAGTACTGAGACTATCATCGTTCAGAGATTGGACGCACCCTCTCTTCAGGATTCTTGATATCACAACCTTAGGAAGACTGTAGAGGCTAGGGCTGAAAAGGAAGAGTTGAAGGAAGTATCTTTAACAGAATTAGAGGAGATCCTGGAAGAAGAAGAATTGCCATGGTATCATGAAATCAAACTGTATTGCAAAGACGGATCGTTCCATGAAGGGGCAAACGTCGAGCAACGTAAGGCTATCAGAAGAGCCGCCTCGAAGTACACTATCATTGCTGGAGAATTGTACAGGCGCGCTCTCAATGGAATGCTCATGAGGTGCCTAGATGATGATGAAGCTTGGAAGGTGGCCGAAGTAGACCATTCTAGTGAGTGTGGAGGTCATGTTAATGGCCAGGCTCTAGAGAAGAAAATCCTTAGGCAGGGTTATTATTGGCCCACTCTAGAGGAAGATTGCTCCCTCTATGTCCGGAGGTGTCCTAAATGCCAACTCCACGCTGACAAAATCCATGCTCCAGCTTCATCCTTACATCCTCTCTCTTCTCCTTGGCCGTTCTCCATGTGGGCTTTCCTCGTTGTCGGCCCGCTCGATGATCCTAACTCTAAAAACAAGCAAAAATCCTTCATCCTTACCGCCACGGAGTACTTCACCAAGTGGGCCGAAGCGGAAGCGTATGCGAAAATCAAAGCAACAACGGTGTGCCGCTTCATCATGAAGAATATTATCTCGCGGTTCGGAGTGCCAAGCAGCATCATCACCGACAATGGACCCCAGTTCATTTCTGAAGAGCTCAAGGACCTATGTAAGAAGTTCAATATTGCATTGCATCATTCATCTCCATATTATCCTCAAGGCAACGGCCAAGCCGAGGCCATTAATAAAATCCTTCTTAAAATCATAAAGAAAACATGTGAATCTCACAAATTTTCTGATTGGCCTAAAAGGTTAGTGGAAGCTCTATGGGCTTACCGCACCTCCGTCCGTACTCCCACGGGGTAAACCCCCTATGCTCTCACCTATGGGATGGAGGCAGTGCTCCCATATGGGATCTTGGTCCCTTCCCTAAGGGTGCAGCTCGATAAGGAATTAAATCTCAATGAACGTTGAGAGGCGTTGCTCGTTCAGTTGGAACTCTTAGATGAGAGGAGGATGAATGCGGCCGAGCATGTGTCCGTCTATCAAAAGAGTTTTGCGTTATTTTCAAAAGAAGGTAATTGAACGCAAATTCCAAATAAGTAATATGGTTTTGAAATGCAAATTCATCAAGTCCGGAGGTCCTAGATCCAAACTGCAACCAAACTGGGAAGGTCCGTTCGTCGTTAAAAAGGCATATCCAGGGAACGCGTATCGCTTAGTCAACGCAGAAGGTGAAGAGCTGTCTCACGCTTGGAATGGGCTGTATCTTAAGCACTTTTATCCTTAGAGTCAGGCTAATGAAACCCGGTAGCAAGGAGTCCCTTCCTTAATCATGAAGGAGGACCCCGAGGTTGCAAATCACACACTCCACGGCGTCCCTGGTCGGGTTCCCCAATTATGTAAACACCGTTTTCTCTTTGGCCATGCCCGGGGGAAGTCAAAGTCCCTTTCCGTTTCTCTCCTCAGCTCAATGTAGGGGCAAGAGGTAAATAAAGGGGGTGATGACTAATCTAGACACCCTGATGAGAGGAGGTCTCAAATAGGGGCAGTCCGTTATGACCTGATTCCACAAGAGAAAGAGCACATCAAAAAAAGAAAAGAAGCAACAATCGCAACAAAGAAAACAAAGATTCATCTCTCAAGAGTACATATCTTAAAGTCCATAGCTCCAAGAAGATAAGACTAGGCATGGCAAGAGTGGCAGTACAATTTCCCCACGGGACGTTATGAGCCCGGTCATACGCGTGCCTAGGATGGATAAAGGTTTGATGACGGACACAAAGCCCCAGTGCAACAGACTGAGTCTCTGAAAGGGTCGTCATGAGAAGGACTCAAACTCCAAAACCTCTATACCTGGTCTAAGCTTGCCTCTTGTTTCTATTTTCTTTTAGGACTAGATAGTACCGTGGTAATGGCCTCGGTAGAATCACCGTTATGCAAATTGGCCCTGGCCAAGAACTGTCATCTCATAAGCACGCCAACCTTAGGAACTTCCGAGTGGGACACGTAGGGCCCTTGTTGCCGGGATGAAATTGGCTTCAAAATCTAAAAAATCATATAGTTCAAAATATAAAAAAAATCATATATTTCAAAACCCAAAAAAATCATATATTTCAAAATACAAAAAAATCATATATTTCAAAATCCAAAAAAATCATATATTTTAAAATCTAAAAAAATCATATATTTCAAAACCCACAAAAATCATATATTTCAAAATCTAAAAAAATCATATACTTCCAAATCCAAAAAAAAAATCATATATTTCAAAAACTCACAAAAAATTATATATTTCAAAATCTCACAAAAAATCAAATATCTTTAAGAATCCAAAATACCATCATCTTGCATTGCATGCATTGCACTTTTTCTCATTACATTTTTCAGCCTATTTAATAAGGCTCCACCCATTCACCAAATATCAAGAACCGGTCATTGCTTCAGGCAAGGGATTGAGTCTAAGAACAGATCTAACTTATTTTTATCTAAGTGTGTGCAGAACGCAGGTTCGACGCTCAAGATTCAAAGCTCACAAATTTGCAGTTTCTGGTTCTCTAGCAGTCTAATATTAGACTGCCAATTCCCTATGGCGACCCATGGTTTGACCGCCAATCTCTCCCGAAGGCTGAAAAACCCCAACTCTTAGTAAACTATCTCTAGCGCTCTTCTCATGGACCGCTAAAAGGCTCTAGCGGCCCATGATTCGACCGCTAATCTCTCCCGAAGAACAGTAAACTCTTAGTTTTCCGTGAGAGTCCTCTGGCGGCTTATCGGGGAACCGCTAGAGAATTCTGGCGGCCCTATAATGAACCGCTACATCAGACAGAAACCCTATTTTTAGGAGATTTAAGCCCAATCAAGCAATCAATTTCACATCCATTCAGAATCAAAGCTTTTATTTCATTCAACTAAGCTTAATGAACATTCTTGGGTTGATAATTTTCAATGCATCAAAACAAGGCTCAAATTACATTTAACTTCTCATCCGCGCGAGGCAGATTTTACGCAATTGTTTCACATAAGCACGGTATCCCTCTTCATCTTCTGCCACATCTGCTTGCCAAGCATGTACCTGGCTGATTTCCCACATGATCAATGCATTCTGGACTGCTCGCTCGTCCTCCTCGGTCCCCATCTTCCTAGCTTGGAGGGGAGGGAGATGTGATAGGGCAGGAACTATGGTACGGGGTAGCCCAACTTGAAGATAGCACCGGTGCGGGATGTAGATTGCCAAGGTTGTGTTCCCCACTAGCTGTAGATCTACGCCTGGTCACCGAGGAACTCCAAGGATGGTGCTTCGAAGAACTCGTGGAGGCATCACGAACTTCTCAATTGGCAATGTGTTGAGGAAGAGGCGCCAATCATCTCTTGTTTTCTTATCTGCAACCCGGCACTCAACCTGTGAAGAGAATCCAAAAGTGCCTCTTATATAGAAGGGTGGGTGGCTCCCGAATATCCGGCTAGCTGAAGGAAAATCTTCCTTGGGTAAAAACTTTATTCTCACTCCCATCCAACACGCAAGGATGATCATGGAGCCGAAGAGAGGTCCTCCTAAGCAAGCCGAGCTAAGCCCTTCATAGAGGTATGAAAGGACCGCTTGAGAAATAGACAAACCTCGCAGCAACCCACTGATGATACTAAGATTTTGGATATCTAAGAGGTGGTCGGTGGTGGTGAAAAGGAAGACTCCACATAAGCAAACTGAGGTAGCTTTGGCTATGGCTTCGAATCTTCCACTCTTGTTTTTACAGTAGACGGTTATCCATTAAGCCATGGGTATCAAATGAATGTGGCGAGGGCTGATCATTGTCCTAACATCCTTTGGGTTGTGAATAAAATCCCCTAGAATGAGTGATGGGTCTATTGATTCGACCGTATGACACACTAAATCTTCAACCCCCACCTTAGTCTTAGGGAGGGCTAGGAAGGTTTCTACCTCTTCTAATAGGACGATGGCTTCAAAGGATGGGAATATGAATGTGTGTGTTTGAGGATGCCACAATTCTACAAGGGCTGAAATAGTAGGCCAATCATATGAAAGTTTTTAGAATTTTTTGGCCAAGACTAACAAGGGTTGAAGGTGCCATGCCCTAAGGATTGAGATGACTTCTAAAGGAAGCTCTTTTAGCAAGGGAGCCACCCACTTCAAGTTGGAGTAACATATTGGGCCAGGAAGAAGCTAGAGAAAAAGGAAAAAAGAAGTGGAAGAAGAGAGGAAGATCATGAGAAGAATGAAAAGTGCAGAAATTAATAAATCTTTGAATCAATTGTCACTTACCTCTCTAGAGGAACTTGAGCTCAGGTGCTTGGGGATGGAAGTCAGCCGTTGTAGCTCCCCATGTTCCTTCCTAGCTGCCTTAGGTCCGGTGTAGACCCTCTCCTCCATGGCGACATCTCCAAAGCTCCTCTTCATGGTGTTCTTGAGTGTTTTGATGGAGTTTCAAGGCTTGTAGCAGAGAAGTCAGATGAGCTGCAAATTCTGGGTTTAATCCTACTTATAGAGGCTTGGTTTTGGTATTGGAGTAGTAGGATTGAGGTTAGGTAGCCTTATCCTAAGTTTAGGGGAGTCTTAGTGCGGTTTAAAGCCAAGTTTCCCTAGGTTCGGGCTCTCACGGAAAGAGTCATGCTCGGATTTAACACTGTACTGTGATCGCGGTCTATCGTAAGACCGCTAGAATCTTCTAGCAGCCCAAGATTGTACCATTTTCAACTTTTATAAATCACCCTCCCTCTGCTCCTCTAGCGGTCATAAATCTGGCCGCTAATTGTTGCTGACGATCTTAGATTAGACCACCTTTTAGGTTTTGACAGAGTTTTAAGATATCTTTTCCTTCCCTTTTTATCTGGCCTGCCCCACTCTCTGTCCTCCTGTCTGCATGCCACATACATCCACATTTTCATACTTCATCCACATTTGCATAAAACAAATAAAAGCAACAAAAATATTTTCATTCCATTATCAAAAGTCATGTACAAGTGTGTGCATCAAAAAGAAAAAGAAGAGCAAAAACAACTCACTCGGCCGGTCTGTCTCCCGGGCCGTCGCTGTCACCGGTACCCTCGTGCCGCTTCACTGGCGGCTTCATGATGCTGCTCTCCTCCTCAATTCCTTGCCTCTGGTCTGCCTCCTCGTTGCTCTGGCGGCCGGAGGAGCTGGTGAAGTAGCCTCGGTATCCACTGCTCGGTGCGACACTCTGGCTCCTGCTACTAGTCTCTGACTTCTTCCCCAGAAGTTGAAGGGCCTCCTTCATGCCCGAGATCACACCCTCCATCTTGATCATCTGCACTCGGAACTGATCCCGCTCGCCCCTCAGTCGCGCGATATCAGCTCTAAGTCGCTCCATCTCCGCCTCATCTGCTCGATGGCTCTCTCTCTCTGCCCGGACTCACTCGGTCTCCGCTCGGGCACGCTCAGCCTCGGCCACCGCTGCGGTCATCTCTCTCGCCTGCATGCGCATTCATCATAGTCGGTCAAAACATTTGCATAAACATAAAGCACATAATTCTAAGAGAAGTCAGGGGTTTCTTACCCTCTCCACGAGAGTGGCCTCTGCCTCCTCAGCCTGGGCAACCACCCGAGAAAAATCAGCATCCCGCTCAGCCCTGCCTCCCGCAAGCTAAGATGAAGAAGATGGAGCATCTGGTCCCGCCCTCTGTGCTCCCTCGGCTCTCTGCATTTAGTGGTCAGAGTCAGTCAAGTTCCATAAGCGTAAGCATAGGCATTAAAGTCCAAGGTTTAGGATGCTTACCAGGAGCTCCAATGCTACCTTATACTCATCTCGCTGCTGGATCGTTGCATGTAAGAGCCCTTGGAGCTCTGCAATGCGTCCCTGGGGTCAAGCTGCATATAGCAAGTATATGTCAGAGCATATATGAATAATTTAATTTAAAGAGCATGAGTTTAGGAATCATACCAGTCGTCGGATGCCGCGGAAGACCTGGTCTCCCTACCTCCGAGCATAGGCCTTCAGGTAGGCCACATCGCTGTCAACCCGGGTCTGCACCACCCGGCCCCTCTGGGTCCAATCTCTAACGTGCTCGGCCACTCGAGCACTCCAATCGATGTCGCCACTGAGGCCCTTTGAAGATCTCCCGGGTCACTCATCGTCCCGTCCGGGGAACTCCACCTCAGGCTGGTGTAGTCCCCTAGTCCTCAAAATGAGTCGGTAGTGCAGGGTCTCGACGATGTGGATGTAGTGCAACTAGATGTCCCGTCCTCTGTACGCTAGGGAAGCCTCCACCCGCGGCTGTCCCTCGTGGCCCTCGTCCCTGTATGGTGTCCAGCGCACTTTAAAAAGGCAGTCGAGTCTGAGTCAGCATGTAGAAGCATTTAAAGCATTTAAGAGTTTAGGATTTAGAAGTTTATCGACGCATAGGGGAATGAGTCAATGTCATCCTGGATAGCCCGGGTCAACCGCTTGATCGACCCCATGTCCCTGGCAACCACCCACCGTCTCCCAATGGGGATCCGCTCTGGGTGTAACTCTGTGCCTCGCCCGTTCCCGGGAAGGTATAGGAAGCTCCAGATCTGCATAAGCCATGTCATTCGTCAGCATTTTAGCAATCATAATCATAAGCATGAATAGATGCATTTAGGGTTTTAGAAGCATTTACCTGTAAGAAAGGCGAGAAGCCGCCCAGCATCGTCTGCCAGTCGGTAGTGCTGAGTGACTCGAACAGGAAGGCTAGGACGGCTGCTTCCAAAGCATATCTCCCAACCCGGTCCAAATCCCTCAACAGCGGGAGGAGCCTGACGCTCACTCCGTATGCTCTAGTGGTGAATAGTAACTTCCCGAACAGAAGGATCAGGAAGTGCCTCAGAATCCTATCTCCCTCTGGTCCTGCCTCCACTGCCACTCTAGGATGAATCTGCTCTATCACTCTGTCAATGTGCTGCTCAGGTAGCTCTCCCACTGAGATAGCTGCTTCTCTCGGCCCCAGGCTCTCCTTGAGCATCCCTCGTGCCAGCTGGGATAAGTGGTGCCCCAGCCTCATCAGGTCCAGCCCAAGCAACTCCTCTGCTATCGGTCGGTAATCGGTGTATGTGTAGCCTGTCACTACTGCCCCGTGCACCCGCAGCCCCGTAATCCTTGCCACATCCTCCAATGTGGATTTCATATGACCCCATGGGAAGATGGACGCTCGGCTGATCGGGTCCCATCTCTCGTGCAGTGCATATAGGAGGGCTGTATAATTCCTTGTCACTTCAATGTTCAGCAGTTCCCCGAATCCCATAGCAACTAGTCGGTCGCTCTGGTAGTCGGGCAATGCCTGGTAACCACCCTAACTTGCAGCCAGGAGATCCCCGTCCGTCTTTTCCCCTGCACACATGTAGAACATCGAGTCAGTCATTGCAACATATTTTTATTGCATTTAATATAAACAAAAATAACAAAAAAAATCAGATAAGGAAAAACACAAAAACTCATATTCTGTCTCTGGTTCCTCTGGCGGCCCAAGGCTGGACCGTCAAAGTCCTCTGGCGGACCACGGGTGGAGCGCCACATTCTGTAGCGGTCACTGGAACGACCGCTACGCTCCTCACGATTGGGCATTTTTCACTTCGTTTCCCCAAGTTCTGGAAATGGCCCCAAGGGCCTACAAATCATCTCTAATGAGTCCCCAGACTCATTTTCACCCCATCCCACACACATGCACACGTAATGAAAAGATAAAAATGGGTTTTCGAGGCGGTGGCCTACCACGGACGACCGGCCGCCCTTCTTCTTCTCCGGTGTCTCCTCCGCCGCCGTGGCTTCTTCCTCGCCGCCGGGTGCCTCCTCTGGAGCTTCTACAGTCGTAGGGACCTCTTCCTCCTCGGTTTGGGCCACCGCCGGCCGTTCTTCCTGCGGTGGGTTCACCGCCTGAGGAGCATCCTCCTCCCGATCGATGCGACGGAGAAAGCGTTTAATGGCCTTCCTCTTCATTTTCTCGTTCATCATCTCGGCGATAGCCGCGGTGGTCGCCGGTGGGGCTTTGCCAGAGTGGAATGAAGGTTGCTCGGTTTGGGTGTTTGAACAAATGTGTGAATGGGGGGGAACTGAACGATCGGTTTGTTTTTTTGAACGCCCAGGAAAATTGGCGATCTATCGTAAGACCATTACATACTGATGGCGCACCTCCCTTTGACCGTTTCTTATCTGAGCTACCCTTCTTGGGGTATGTGAACCGACGTTCTCTGGCTGTCCAATGTTTGACCGTCACTTCCTTCTGGCGCTCCTAGATAAGACTGTTTCTATCTTGAACTTGATTGGTGATTATTTGCTTTGTCCATTAAGCATTCGTGTTAAATTTATGTCAACAATGCTTCATTTTATCTCATGTGGATGTTGATACTTCATGCCTATTCTTATTGATTATTGATGATGGCTAACCCTTTTTTTTGTGCAAAAATCATGAACGCCATCACATCATGTCACGGCTCGCCAGGCAGGTAAGTTAGGTAAGTATCTCGATCCCTCGTCCCTTAATGCATTAATATATGTTATCTATGATATATCACCTCGAGAACTTGCTGGTCATTCATGTGTTTTGGGATCTGATGTTCCCCTTTAACAAAAATGATGATGATCTAAGTTCACATGTTTAATCGTTGGATAGGCCGTTAGGTTGGAAAAGATAGGGGACGATGGTTCTATCTTACACGCCGTGGTTGCAGATAGTTTCTTGACCCTGATTTGTCCAATCTAGCAATACTATTCTCGAGTATCTTACTATTTTTATCCTTTCTTGGCATTCATTTTGATGATTTCTTTATTTTAGCCCAGCATGCATCATGCGCATTTTTAAGCATTCATGTGCCCTCATCTGTCTAGAACGTCTTCATAATGGTGGATAACTATGTATCCATGTTCTTGAGTAAGGAGAGTCATTCCACTCTGAGTTGGAAGGTTTCCTTCGGTCTGTTTGCTCAGTCTGGTTAGCTGAGGATTCCTGTCTGGAGTTTAGTTACTCGTCTCTTTCCTTTCCGTTGCTCCGGCCGCTGGCCGTGTTTTCCCTTCCTTAGTCGTTAGTTCGTTCAGGTATGTGTCGTTCGGTTTTTCCGTTCCTTGTGATTAGTTTGAAGTTTTCCGGAAGATTTCTATCGCTCGTTGGTTAAGAACGGGTGTCGTTTACCTTAACACCAGCTTTTCAGTCCACTCCGCTTCATTTCTGTCTCACCTCCATGTTCCATGTCGTTTTCACTTCACCTCCGCTCTTTCCCATGCAAAGAGAATGTTAAGGAGGGGCATCTGTTGACACCTATTTTGTGACCAATAAGTTAGGTCATTTCCTTACTCATCTTTATGATGCTCCGAGTTGCTCACCCTTACTGGGCCTTCTTGGTCAGTTTTAAGGTCTATTTCTGGACTCACCTCTCCTTGGTTGGGTCTCGTTCCTCATTCATTGTCCGCTGGATGAAGCTTAGCAAGCTTTCATGCTATTTACCACCCCATTGTCTCTGGCGGCCTATCCTTGGTGCGTTTGCTGACGTGTAGTGCTCCTGTCTTTGACCACTTGATGACGCCAGAGTCCAAGAGCCAACAGCCTTTCTCAAAGCTTTATCTTATCTTTTCCGTTGTGCTTTAGTGGTCTATCGTGGGACCGTCATATGCCTCTGGCGCATGAAGCATCGACCGCCACCTTCTTGCAGAGTCCTTATTACGAAAATTTCACCCATTGACCTTATCTATTATTGGATAACGCAGCGTGGCGGTCTATTCTCGGGCCGTTACTTCCAAATGGCGGTTTATCGTAAGGCCGTTTCATTAGACCGAGAGTTCTAGCAGGACTGCTCTTTATCTGTTACGCCGTGGCCGGATTAAGAGTTTGATCTTAGGATTTCTCTCTCGATACTCATCCTTAGAAGCTCATGTTTGTTTCTATGGACTCTTGGGAGTATTATCTTGAAGCATTATTTGATTTTTGGCCTAATTTCGAGTCATGATCCCTCCAACTCGAGCCTAGACTTTGAGAGTCTATAAATAGAACCCTTGACTTCATGGCTTAAGAAGGAGATTTATGGAGTTCGCGTCCAAGTGCTGCCGCATCCTGGAGCTAGAACCAATCAAGGAGAACTGCTTCCCACGTCCATCTACCTCCTAAGTCCAGGGAGTATCAAGTTCCAAGGGTCTTAGTGTTTTCTTGTGTTTTAGTCCTTCTTTCCCCCTCATAGCATTCAAAGCATCTTCCCTCTTCCTCTCCCACGTTCTTCCAACTTCTGCATTAATTTTAAAACTCCTCCCATCTTTTAAAACGCCCCACAGGAGTTAAAAAACCCAACCTCCCAGGTATTCACCCTTCCAATTGCATGTTTCTGATTTTCTTTGTCTTATAGTTACTACACTTGTCACCGGGCTAATTTGGGTTCTTTTTCTGTGTTTTCTACACGTTTTGTAGGTTTTACAGGTCCATAGCACGAGGCCCAAGTCTTCTGGTCGGCTGGAAGAAGTGGAGATCAAAAGTCCTAAAGCTTGTTGTTCTGCGATTCTCTGGCGATTGTATATTGGAGCGCTAAGATTCTCTGCCGGTTTATCATCATACCGCTAATCTCTCTCTAGCGCACTAGTCTTCGACCATCATTGTTCATAGAAGTGCAGTTTTTCTCTCCCGAGGGCGGGTGTTGCATCCACCTATTTCCAAGGTATTTATCTCAGCTTTGGCTAGTAAAATTACTTTGGTGGCGATCACATCTTTCTAGTTTGGGCAGTAGTCCTCTCTCTCCCCTCATATCTCTTCTTTACTTGTTTTACTTGCTTGCTCCACACCCACGGTGTGTGTTTTCCTTTATTCCTTTGCTCCACGCCCTGGCGTGTGTTTTTTCTTTTCCCTTCCTTATTTTTGATAGAGATGGCATCTCCATGCTTGGATTCCATGTTGATTGCCTAGGTTCATGCTGCACATGTTCATAGGTTGATTGCATATTGCACTTGGCTCATTCATATTTCTATTGTTGACATCACATCTCATATGCAAATGGACCAATATAAATCAACAACGCCAAGGCAAAATATTTACCATCTTAGGCGGAAAGCCATGACGCCGGACAAGAGTGTTTAACGGCTTAGACATTAAGTCATGAGGCCGTACAACTTGGCTTAGGCGGAAGGCCATGACGCCAAGGCAGAATATCTACCTGCTTAGGCGGAAAGCCATGACGCAAGACAAGAGTATTTAACGGCTTCGACATAAAGTCATGATGCCGTATAACTTGGCTTAGGTGGAAGGCCATGACGCCAAGGCAGAATATCTACCGGCTTAGGCGGAAAGCCATTACGCCGTACAAGGATATTTAACGGCTTAGACATAAAGTCATGATGCCGTACAACTTGGCTTAGGCAGAACTCCATGATGCCAAGGTAGAATATTTACCGGTTTAGGTGGAAAGCCATGACGCCGGACAAGAATATTTAACAGCTTAGATATAAAGTCATGACGCCGTACAACTTGGCTTAGGCAGATGGCCATGACGCCAAGGCAGAATATTTACCGACTTAAGAGGAAAGCCATGGCACCGGACAAGAGTATTTAACGGCTTAGATATAAAGTCATGACGCCGTACAACTTGGCTTAGATGTAAGGTCGTGACGCCAAGGGAGAATATTCAACGGCTTAGACATAAAGTCATGACGCCGTACAACTTGGCTTAGGCGGAAGGCCCGAGCCAAAGGTGAAGGTGTCTTTTTGTTGTCTGGTTGTTCAAAAGGTCTGAGCTAGAGGTAAAAGGGTCTTTTTGTGGTATGGTCGGATGGGAGGTCCAGACCAAAGGTGAAAGGGTCTTTTTGTTGATTGACTGGACGAAAGGTCCGCGTTAGAGGTAAAAAGGGTCTTTTTGTTGACTGACTGGGCGAAAGGTCCGAGCCAGAGGTAGAAGGGTCTTTTTGTTGTATGGTCGAATGAAAGGTCTGGACCAAAGGTGAAAGGGTCTTTTTGTTTACTGACTGGACGAAAGGTCAGCGTCAGAGGTAATAGGGTCTTTTTGTTGACTGACTGGATGAAAGGTCCGAGCCAGAGGTAGAATATCAACGTTAACCTGATGGGATGTCGGAGTCAACAAACCTTGCCTAGGCAGTATGTCTAGGAAAAGGCAGAAATAAAGCATTGTTGTCGTCTCGACATCATGTCGAACACGACCAACCTGGAAGAGACGAAGGGTCTGGGCCAAGGCAGAATATGGTCGTTGACTTGACAGACTTGCCAAAGTCAACCAACTTGGAAAAGGCGTGAGGCCTAAACCAAAGGCAGAATATAACATAGGTGTTGGCTTGACGTCCTGTCAAAGTCAGTGAACTTGGCAAGGGCAAGAGGCCTAAGCCAAGGGTATAATGTAGGATAGGTGTTGACTCGACATCATGTCGAAGTCAACGAACTTGGCAGAGGCGTAAGGCCTAAGCCAAGGGAAGCACATAGGATAGGTGTTGACCCGACGTCATGTTGAAGTCAACGAACTTGGCAAAGGCGTGAGGCCTAGGCCAAGGGCATATTGTGGGATAGGTGTTGACTCGACATCATGTCGAAGTCAACGAACTTGGCAGAGGCGTGAGACCTAAGCCAAGGGAAGCACATAGGATAGGTGTTGACCCGACGTCATGTGGAAGTCAACGAACTTGGCAAAGGCGTGAGGCCTAGGCCAAAGGCATATTGTGGGATAGGTGTCGACTCGACATCATGTCGAAGTCAACGAACTTGGCAGAGGCGTGAGGCCTAAGCCAAGGGAAGCACATAGGATAGGTGTTGATTCGACGCCATGTCGAAGCCAACGAACTTGGCAGAGGCGTGAGGCCTGTGCCAAGGGCAGAATATAGGATAGGTGTTGACCCGATGTCATGTCAAAGTCAACGAACTTGGCAAAGGCGTGAGGCCTAGGCCAATGGCATATTGTGGGATAGGTGTTGACTCGATATCATGTCGAAGTCAACAAACTTGGTAGAGGGGTGAGGCCTAAGCTAAGAGAAGCATATATGATAGGTGTTGATTCGACGCCATGTCGAAGCCAACGAACTTGGTAGAGGCGTGAGGCCTGAGCCAAGGGTAGAATATAGGATAGGTGTTGACCCGACGGAACGTCGAAGTCAACGGGCCCTGTCCCAATAGAAGATTTGGGGGTGAGGATTGACTAGAATGCAGACATATGAGAGGCCCAGACCCAGGGCTAGATATCAATGTCAACCCGACGAAATGTCAGAGTCAACCAACCTCGCTCAAACAGAAGGTCTGAAATAAGGGTTGAATGTGTAGATGAAGATGTTAACCCGACGTCATGTCGAAGCTGACCAACTTGGCAAAGATATGAGGTTCAAGCCAAGATAGAATATGGATATTGACCCGTGGAGTTGTCGGGATCAAAAAACCTTGCTTAGACAAAAGGTCTGAGACAAAGTGAAGGAATCTTTTGTTGGTTTATTTGTTTGCACTGGTTGGGTTTTTTGAATTTTTTAAGTTTATTGGGTTTATTGGATTTATAGGGTTTGTTGGTTCAGTTTTTGGGGTTTATCTGGTTTATTAGGTTTATTGATTCATTGAGTTTTGATTTTGATGGGTTTATTGGGTTTGTTGGATTTTGTGGATTCGATTGATTTCATTAGTTTTATTGAGTTTATTAGGTTTATTGAGTGCTTTGAGTTTATTGATTTATTGACTCTATTGGGTTCATTGGGTTTATTAATTCATTGAGTTTAGGTTTGTTGATTTATTGGGTTTATTGGTTTGTTCGATTTTTTGAGTTGATTGGGTTTATTGAGGTTTATCTGGTTTGATAGGCTTATTGATTTATTGAGTTGATTAATTTTGCTTTGCTTATTAGGTTTATTAAATTTCATTGGTTTTATTATTATTATTATTATTGTTGAGCTCATCGGATTGATTGATTTAATTGAATTTATTGATTTTATTAGGTCTATTGAGTTTGTTGATTCATTAAGTTTATTTTAAATCTTCATTTTCCTTTCTTCATTCATTTTCATCATTTTTTTATTCATTTCTTTCTTCTTTTCATTTCTTTTTTTTTGTTATTATTTTTGTTACTTATTTTTTTCTGTTGGGCTCCCTGACGCAGTCTCGTCTGCGATGCAGGTATTTTATTTGGTGGGACTATTGATGAATTTGACTGTTTATTCTGCTGGTGGGGCTAGGGATTGATGCTCAAGAGCCCGGCAGGCCTGGCGAGGGCGGAGTGCCTCAAGTCAGGGGAAAGGGTTTTATGAATCCTGCCTAGTGGGACAAAGGGTAATTTTGGGGCTCGGCGAGGGCGGAGTGCCTCAGGCCAAGGAAAAGGGATTTATGAATCCTGCCCAGTGAGACAGAAGGTAATTTTGAAGTTCGGCTAGGGCGGAGCGCATCCGGCGAAGGGAAAGCTTTATGGACACAGCCCGGCGAGACTGATGGGCGAATTATTGAGCTCGACAAGGGCAGAGCACCTTGTGCCAATGAAAAGGATATTTTATTGGGCAGACATTGGGCAAGGAATCTGAACTGACAGTGATGGGAGAGTCCCACGGAACAAATATGGCATTGTCATGGCTGAATGCCAAAAGGCAATGAGAATGCATTGGCTGGGAGCGTAGGTCCCAGATCAAGGGTGGAAGGTTAGTCCCAGTGGGACAAGTGGGGAGTACCCCCGTAGGATGGGAAGATGGCAATGCACCATGAATCCCGGTAGGGCGAAGGGGTACTGAGACAGTCCATTAGAATCCGGAAGGTATTTATTTGCTGTCTTGATAGGGAGTCGAGGGTGTAGACAACCCGGCAGGACTTGTTCTTTTCATTCCCCTCAATGGGCATGGACCCGTATTTGAAACGGGCGGCCTAGTGGCCAATGAGGGCTCTTTAGCGTCGGCGGGACTGTTGATCACATAGTCCCCCTGGGGATATTCAGTGATAGGTATGCATCATATCAACAACTATCTTTTCTTGTCATTGATTCTTTTCAGGAGACGCTCCGAACAACTTCGGCTCAGGCTTCTGGCGCTTACGCCAAGTGTCACCCTCTTGGCCCTTTTTTTTAGAGGCTATGACTGTCGGGTCTTCCCACCTCCACAAATGGCGTAGTCATTTTATTCTCCCATGGGCATTCACCGTGCAATGCTACTAGGGAGCCTTCTACCTATGGGGCGGATGGGGAGGCCTTGTTGACCTCATAATTTCCTTTCTTCTTTTTCATTTCCATTCATTCATTCTTCTTTTTTTTTTTGAATGGACAGCTCAGATGACGCTGACAGCGCGATGCAGTGCAGAGCCGTCACCCTTCATCCATTTGTCTTTAAACAGACCAAGGTGGGCGCACAAGAGAGCGCTCACCCCCTCAGAGAGGGGATGAGTGGTTCGCTCCACCATACCAACCCCACAATGGTAGTTTCTTATTTGGCACGGATCAAGACATGAGGGAAGTGATATATCCCTTAGCCGATGCAGCCATCAAGGCCTCCTTCATTTTATTTTATGTATTTTTTTTGAAGGGATCCAACTTTCTGAGAGATGATTCAGTAGGTGGAGCCCATTGTCTATATAGGCAAATTTCATTTTCCCTCTTTTTTTTGCTCATTTTTTTTGGGTGCCTACCCCGAGAACATGCCCTTTTCTTTTCTTTTCTTTTCTTTTTCTCTTGCATATTTTGCGTCACTTGCCATTCTTCTTTTTGTTGGCAAAGCATTCGCATTCAGGCTATGTGAACATGCTAGACATCGGCTTTAGCCAGATTTGTGAGGAGTAGCTGAGGCGGTGATGCCACGCGGGCCAGCTCTCTTCCAAACAGGCATTTGGTGAGGGCGCGGTGGGTCCACCTTGGACTCGCCCATCTGTAGTTCACCTTTTTTGATCAGGCCTTCGATGACGTCCTTGAGCACATAGCACTCCTCAATAGGATGCCCCAACATTTGGTGATAAGGACAGAAGCGTGGATCGTCTTTTCTTTCAGCATCGCCTGGTTTCTTTGGCTCCGGAAGCACCACTTTACCGTATTCACGGGCCCACTCAAAAAGAGCCCCAGTCTTGTCCTTCAGAAAGGAGTATGGTTTCATCATTTTACCCCTTAATGAGGGTCCTTGTTTTGCCGAATCAGAGGAAGATGCCTCTTTCATTTTCTTCTTCTGTTGCTCAAAGGCTTCAAAATTGAAGGCACAGATTTCTTCTTGGGCTAGGTGTTTGCCGGTTGGCTCATTCTTTTGGCTCGGGGCTATCGGAGCCGTGCAGAGCCTTGCAAGAACTGCTTCGGCATTGGCTGCGATGTCATCTAGTTGTTCAAAGGTCGTGACTTCAATATTAATGACCCATCGTAGATATTCTATTCTCAAATTCTCTTTGTAGATTTGAACAGAATCCCCGTAACTAGGCGGATGCCGACACTTTTCACGGAGATTCCTCCACCTTCTTATGTAGTCCATGATAGACTCGTCATCCTTTTGTTTGGCTGCTTGTAATTTGGCCTCGGTGACTTCCCCTTCGGCCATCTTCATAGTCATTGTTTGTTTTGCCCTTGGCTTGTCCAATTGCATGCGCGTTTTCATTGGCACCATCTTCGAAGATACTTTAGTTGCCCCCAGACATGCCTGGGGAGCTGTATGTTGGAGTGGTTGAGGGAGGATGCCTCCTGTAAGATCATGTGCTATTCGGGGCATGGCTGGCCGCGTAGAATCTTCAAGTGAGCTAGCACTACCTTGCATCACCTCATGTAGGTGTCCTGCCGATTGCGGTATAGTTGGACTTAGATTCATTTCATTTAGCTGCATTTGTAGCATTTCAATCTCTTGTTGCTTCTGGTGTAGTAGTGCAACCATGGTCTGGTCTTGCCAGGAGGGGCCGCGAGTGCTATCTTCCGCCTCTGGTTTGACTGGGGTGAGTGGCATCTCGTCATTGTTGCAGGACACATCCAGTTTCTTTGAGATGGAATCCCTAGGTTTTATGCCTTCAAATGGAGGAGGAACGTGGTATTGTGCCCCCTTGTTGGCAGGAAGGTGTTTTGATATTCTCCCGGATCTGGCAACATGATGGGAGGCAGAAGCTTCAGCTTGATTTGCTCCCTTTGGTATAAAGAAAATTTCTTCATCTTCCTCATCAGCAGCTTGAGCCATACTGGACGGTGCTGACAACATGTTGCAGGAGAGAGTAACATATCTTATTTTAGCCTTTGTATTCTTCTTTTCCTTCTCCCATATGGCTGGCATCTGCCCCCATAGTGGGTTGCTCGGTGCACTGAACACCCTTGCATTTTCTTTAGTTCTTTTTATTAGCTAGTGGGACTCATTGTGTCTTTGAGGGGCATGCTTCTTGAGCTGTATAGGCGGGCTCTTGAGCTGTTCATGCTTAACAAGCCCACTTATAATAGCTTGTGGCCGCTCCATGGCTGAGCTAGCTTCTTCATGTACCCGTGACGGTGTGTGTTTCTTCTTTTTATTGTTAGTTGAACTTTTGATAGCCATTGGAGAGGCTGTTCGAAGGCGGGTAGAGACTGCAAGAGGCAAAGTAGGCCGGTCCATGGCGCCGGGAATTTGGGTTTCCAGTGTCGGGCGAGAAGCCGATCTTGTTCTTTTCTTTGTTGGTGATGCTCGCCAATTCTCTTGCTCCCTTTCATCCGATGGGATATAGTCTTCATGAGTGTGCCAAGCACAGCCCTCTGGCATTTCTTCAGGCAGCTGTTGACATATAGATATCATGTTAATTGATGCCCCCGTAGTAGGCACTTCATGAGGGTGTGGAGGATCGACTCTGTCCTCCCCCATTTGTCGCTCCCCTCTTTTTATTAAGCCTTGGGTGATGTCTTTGAATATTTGGCAATCTTCAATAGGGTGCCCCAGGACTTGATGGTAGGGGAAGAAATAAGGATCATCTCTTCTTTTGACATCATCCGGTCTCTTTGGCTTCGGAAGGATGACTTTGCTATATTTGACAGCCCACTCGAACAATGCTCAAGTCTTGTCCCAGGGGAAAGCATAGACCTTCTTTGTTTTGTTATGTGGAGGAGGCCTCTCCCGACGTCCAGCAGGTTCATTGAGAGGAGGATTGTGCATCCATTTATGCCTTTTCTCCCCTAGGCTAACAGCATGGACCGCTTTCAGCATCGGTCATTTATTAACCTGCCTGGCTTGATGACTTGAGTCGGTAGAAATGGAGGGAAATCTTGTGAAGAAATCTTCAACCTCCGTTGATGGAATCGTCGATTCAAGATTCAAAGTTCACGGTTGAATTTGAAGGGATTGACAAGCGGCTTCAACAAAATGATCAAATAGATGTTTTTTTTTAATTGGGCCACATGTATGGGCTTAATGGGTCATGTTTTATGTTTGTAGTAATTATGTCCACAAAAAATTATGTAAGAGTCTTTTTTTTTATTTTGTGTCTTTTAGTCTTCCCAAGAGAGTGTCTTCCCAAGAAAGTTATGAGTGGTAGGAAGTAGGTGTTAGGTGAGTTATCTTTTGGTCTTCTTTGTGGAGCCTATAAAAGGTCATGTAATCTTTGTTTAAGACAATGAAGTGATTAGAATTTTTGGAAACCATCGTAAGGTGTGAAGCCTTGTATCTTGCGTGCTCTGCTCCGAGAAGGAGATGCGGTGAGAAGCCCCCCCGGGTGAGATGCCCGGCCATCCACTGCCCACCTCCTTTCCACCATCTTCCCACTCACCACTCTCCCCTTCCCCACCATTGCCCGTCCCTTCCCCTTTCTCTTTCCCACAGCCACCCCCACAATGGTCTCGGGTGAGAAGCGTGGTGGCATTGTCTCCGCGACAGAGACGGGTGAGAAGTCCCACCCACGTCCTCCCACCCCGGTACTATCGTTGCCATCTCTCCAGCCACCGCCGGCCCTGTAGCCACCTCCCACCTTCCTTCTTGCCGTCCGCCTCCTTCATCCCGTCGTCATGCACCATGCCAGATGAGAGGACCCAGCCACCACCGCCATGAAAACCCTACCGCGGCACAAATGCCAACCAGACACAACACCACCCTGCCCAGCTCCCACACTCCCCCAACTGCACCGAGCGAGCTCCGAGCACCACCCCTCCCACTCCTCGTTGAACACTTGCCACAAGCGACAGTTGCGGCTCAGCTCGGACGATCACCTCCTGGACACGGTGCCGCGTCCTCGTGGAACGGTTCCTGCCACCGGGGCACGACTCCACTACTCGCCGGCCACCCCCAACGGTGCCGTGTTGCCCGTCCCCCTCCAAGTCCAAGCTCTCCTCCACCTGCAACACCGTGGGCTGCCGCGGTTTCACCTTGGACGATCACGGCGGGAGAAAGCTCAGAACAGAGCACCGTTTGGTGCTTCCATTCTATTCCATCATGGTGGGAGGACTACTGCTGCAGAACCTGTCTCCCACGACCATCCCATCGTGGCTCTCTCTCTCCCCCCTCTCTCTTCTCTCCCTCTCTAATCCATTCTCTCTCTTCATTCTATCGTGAAGCTTGTGTAACAGGAAAATAAAAACAAACAACCCCTCCCCCGTGATCTCTCTCTTTCCCACTCTATCATTCTCCCTCTCTCTCCCCACTCTCTTAAATTTCCTCTCACGTAATCTCTCCCTCTCTTATCTTTATTCCCTTTCTCTCGTAAAGCTCTTTTAAAAGTGGTGAAAATGGGAAGTGCCCAGAAAAAGAAAAGGAGAGAAGTTGTTTTATGAAAACAAAAGAAAACAAAGTGACCAAAGGAAAACGTGATGAGAAATATCAGAGAAAATGAAAAGAAAAGAAAAATCTCGGACTCGGAAGATCGTATCACATCATCCGTGGCAATATCACTTAATCGGGCAAAAGACTGGATCTCTATTGCAATTATTTTCTCTAGGATTTCTTTGCTTAGGTTCTGTTTGCATATTTGTATTGCATCTTCTGGATGCAGAGGACGCCGACACCTCATGCTCAGATCCTCCCATCTCTTGATATATTCTGCAGCTGTTTCATCATCTTTTTGCTTGGCCGCCAACAGCTCAGCCACGGTCACCTCTGCCTCGATGACGTGGAATCTTTCACTGAATTTCTGTTGGGTTCGGTGCTATGTATTCAGAGGGGGGGTGAATGAATGCCCTTTACAAAACTTTCGCCCAATTAAAATTCTAGTGCTCAGAACTGCGGAATAAAAGCACTAAGACTAACTGAGGAAAAACTAATCCAGTCATCTACTGAACCTGTAGACAAATATGAAGTGTGCTCCTAGCAAACATCTAATATGGGCAGCAATTAGACAGATCAAGCAAACACACAATACCACTGTCAAGCATATAGTGTGCGCATCAATGAAATGAACACATATAGAAGATCAACCTATCTCGACCCTATGCATTCATCTAGTGCCATACACATAAAGAAATCAAACCACTGCACAATGGGTTTTTAGTTGGTTCGGTCCAGCAGACCTACATCCACCCCACACTCAACCCGAGTGTGGCTTACTGCTGACTCACAGCTTGAAACCTCTCGGCATCACAGCTTGCCTACAATCCGCTGGGCAACACAGCTTGCCGTCCGAGGAATCCTCCTCGCCCGCTGACCCTCACAGCTTGCTGTCCAGAGGATGCACCTCTGCAAACCGCTGGGGATTACAGCTTACCCGTCCAGAGGAGTCCACCTCTGCAGTCGCTGGCTAACAGCTTGAAGAAAGTATAAAATGAAAACAGAAGATAGACAAGACAGCAACGGAAAGCTGTAAATGAAAAGCACAATATAGCTATCAACAGAGCAGACTGGCCTGCATTTGATCCACGGTCCAGTAAACAGATCTTCAGACTTCACTCCTCTTCTCTTGATCTCACTGTCTCTCTTTCTTTCTCTCTTTCTCTTCTTTCTCTTTTTCTTCTGCTAATCTCTCACTCTCTGCTCTTCTTCTCTCTTTTGATCGAAGGCTCTCTGCTGCTCTCAGACTAGATGTATATGCTTTTCTTGCCTTCAGTCGATCTGCCTCCATCTGAAGATGAAGGCTTCATTATATACTATCAGCAGGTGGATAAGGGGCGTGTGGCTTCCACATTTCCCGCCCTAAGAATTCGAACCATGTGGCAGCATCCAGCAGGCTGTCAGTACATGCGTCTTCATCTGTGCACTCCCCTTATTCTCGGATCACGTGCCTTCATTAGGCTTCACGAAGGGTGCCTGTCAGACAGAGAACAAATTATCAGTCTAAGTCTAAACCCTGTACACACTTTGAATATGAAATGCATTGTATATACTTGTGAAGGCGAATGCAGTGTACAGACTTTACCCCAATGTGTAGACTTTACATAAGAGGGCAACAGCTGTACATACTTTGAAGAGCATTCAGCATCCAACGTATAGACTTAGGCAATGTAAGAGGTTGCCAGTGTATGGACTTGATGAGCGTTCAACAATGTGCAGACTTCGACTTGATGTGAAGACTTCACAACTGATGAATGCAATGCAATGCAGACACTGACTGTATGGACTTGAATATGAAGGAATGCATATGACTCTGTACATACTTGCATTATGCACACTACGAGTGAATAGACTTGGCTATGGCATCAAAGTATGCACAATGTAAAAGACTTCATATGTGAAGCAGCCGCTATACAGACTTAAGCAATATGAAGACTTGACAGACAACTGACGATGTATGGACTTCAAGTGTGAAGACGTTGTGAATGCAAATGCAATGTACAGACTTCACATATGCATGAGACTCTATGAGAGATGGGCGCTGTATAGACTTCACCAGACTTCACTCGATGTACAGACAATTTCATCAGTTGAAGAGGCAACAATATAAAACACTGAGATAATGTCAGTGCGTCGACTCCATGCTATTGCAACGTCAACTCATCAGAATAAAAAGTAGAGACATTCAATGTATGGACTTGCCAAAGGAAGCTCTGTACATACTTGATCAAAGCAAAGCAGTTGACTGTATGGACTTCCAGTGTGTAGACATGCCAAAGACAACTGGTCGATGTACAGACTTGAGCAAGGAAGCTCTGTACAGACTTTGAGATTCACAATGTATGGACTTTGGCAGCCCAATGGCTGTACAGACTTCCACTCAACAGCGTTGTATAGACTTTGAATGCTCGAGACAATGTATAGACTTGAACAGCTTCAAGGCACAATGTGCAGACTTTACCAGTGTATAGACTTGGAGTTCTGAACGTAGGTAAAGACTAGGAATGTATAGACTTTGCCTTAGAAACGAATGTATAGACTTTGAGGCAGAAGCCAGGCAAACGATGTGTAGACTTGGAAGTTCACTGATGGATGTATAGACTTCATGTGAAACGATGCAGCTACAGTGCAGTGTACAGACTTGCCTAAGACGCAGCATGAACAGTCCGATGTATAGACTTCATGAACTAGACGCTAAAATCTGTATAGACTTTAACACTGAATGAGACATTGGCTGAAACAATAGGATGTACAGACTTTAGATGCGTGAGACGCAAGTTGAGACAATGCAGTGTACAGACTTCATGCATGCAGACGTTGAACTACAGAATGTGCAGACTTTGCCAACAGTCAACAATGCAGTATATAGACTTTGAATATGAAGATCAATGTATGGACTTGGAAAACAAAGGGGGTGTCGACCGATCAGAAGGGAGCGTCGACCCACAACTGTCCAGACTATGCATGAGACGGTGAGCCATGTGCAGACTTTGAAGCTTTACAGAGATACAGGATGTACAGACTTCATGAAATGCAAGCTACGATGTACTGACTTTGTCCACGAACTGTGCACATGCATTTCATGAACGATGTATAGACTCTGAAATGCAAGCAATGCAGCAATGTCTAGACTTTGGGCTTTACCCTGTAGTGTATAGACTTCCTGGTCTGCTAGGAATGCAATGTATGGACTTGCAGCCATGTGAGCCATGCAGTGTATGGACTTGTTGGCCTGCGGTGTACAGACTTGCAGCCATGCGAGCCATGCAGTGTATAGACTTGCTGGCCTGCGGTGTATAGAATTGCAGCCATGCGAGCCATGCAGTGTATAAACTTGCTAGTTATCAAGCTACATGCAGACAGAAAAGCAATGTATGAACACAGTGTATAGACTTAGAAGTGTAAAGGGGCGTCGACTCATCTAATCAGAGGGTCGACCCATTGATGCATGTATGAAATATACTTCCAATGTGTAGACTTCGGACTTGCCATGATGTGTAGACTTCATGAGAATGCAGCAGCTAGTGTATAGACTTCATGCAATGATGTATGCAGCCTGGGCAATGTATGGACTTGGCCCAACCAATATATTAGTCATACACATGCATTCTCCACAGAACAAATCAGACATAACACACTTAAGTATTCTCCAGACAATATATCATGTTGCTATCATCAAAACACAATCTCATAAAGCACTCACTGTGTTGCTATCATCAAAATAAAACTAGCATTGCTATCATCAAATCATCAACACTAATAAGCACATGCTTGTGCCTAAGGGGCACAACATTCTCCCCCTTTTTGATGATGGCAACAAAGTGACAGTGAGTCACCAATCAAAATTTTCTCCCCCTTTGACATAATAAAAAAGAGAAAAACAGTATGAACATGAGTGCAACATGGCGGTATGCATGCAAATTCCCTTAGAGCACCTCATTCTCCCCTTGAATGTATGACTCCCCCTGAACTGTTTCTCCCCCTAAATAATTGCTCCCCCTTTGAGAAGGAATATGGACAGATATACAAAGGTAGAGAATGCAGAAGGTCACTAGTCAACAGCTGAATCATTGGTTCAGAGAATAAACCTGATTATAAACAACAGTTAAAGTATAAGAATCAGCAACATACAATTTTGACAAAAATTCAGGTTTAACAGTGATAAATCTAGAGTAAAACAACTGACTCCTGAAAAAGAGTTTTAGATTCCATTTATAGCAATGAATCAAAGGCACATGGTATTAATAGATAAGTCAGAAATAATACCCTTTTGTGATTAAACATGGAAGATCAAGAAAGGCAACTTGAATATGTATTGAGAAAAATAATTTTCACTCAATGACTTTTGATTTCAAAGGGTTATAGCAATTTGTATTTCACTTTTGAATTTTCAGAACCTGAACTAAGTGAATAGACCTGTGGCATTTATGCTGTTGACATTAGGTGTACACCTTGATCAGAGGCAGGTACCCCCAGTTACTAGGCATAAACTACAAGATCTACTTCAGGTCAAGGCCTACAATGAACAATCTTCACCTTTGACATTAAGGGCACACCTTGGTCAGAGGCCAGTACCCCCAGTTACTTGGTGAGGACTCCCCCTATAGATTTGACCTTATGAACAAAGGTAGTCTGAAGCACTTCATGACATATGAATTCTCCTGCTTCTTTGGAGGAGATCACAGTTTCTCAGTGCAATTCAGCCATTGCTCTGTCACTATGTTCAGCTCATTACTTTTATGATCTTATTTACTGTTGCCCTTATTTCTTTTAGAGTGATTGTTTAAAAAATATTACATACTCTTATTCACTTGTTCTAGACATTTCCAGTTTACCATTTTCAGGTATTAAAAAAACTTTTTCTATTTTAATCATGAGACAAAGATTAAGAGCTATAAAAGTTTTCTTTTATCTCAAATTCTGAAGGCAGACACTTAACTCTTCAATTTATAAAGGTTAAACCTTTGGTTCCTTTCAATTTGTAAGAGTGATTCTTATAAATGAACAATTGGAATAGCCATAACTCAATTCACTAAACCAGAGGCAATACTGTTGTTCAGTGAAGGTTAGGGAAATGATAGCAATAGGCATTATGGTCCAAAAGCAACTGATGTCAAAGAATATGAAAGAATTAAATGGGGACAGTGAGAAGTAGCAAGGATTCAATGAATTTAACAGAACTCTCAACTCTCCCTGACAACAAGATGCAACAGTATGCTATGCAATGGACTGTTCTACATGCAGATTATGCACCAATGATACATGAGACAAGTAAGCAATCAATTCAAGTTTATGCATCCAAGTCATGAACATTTATATGCTTTTTCAGATTTTTCAGATTTAATGATATGCAATGAGTCATTTCTTTTCAATTTTCAATTTTTCATGATATGCAGTACACTGCTCTACATGAAGACAGGACCCATGGTATTAGGCGGAGAACCTGGTCTCAAAGACCATCTCTCACATAGTAAGAACCTCCGGTCAGATTTCCCTGCCTTTTAGTAACTTACCATTTGAAATACCAGGGTTATGCATGACAATGCACTGCAAAGCAGTCTTGATGCATTGTACAATTTTCTTGATTCAAATGATGAATGCAGACATTGGACACATGCATCAAATATATACACTAAATGACCCATTTAAAATCAGTGCAAGTTATGCATTTAACAACAGGCATGCAATGCAATAACACAAGACACATGCATAGACTCTATGCACTAGATGAATCATTCAAGCTCAGTACAATGTATGCATCGACTAAAAACATGATTGTGCAGTGCATCTAGCATCTTATTTACACAATGCAATAACTGTAAGAGGGAAGTGCATCATATATGCAGAATTAAAACTCAGTAGCTGAGTCTGGAATGCAAACTGATCAGCTAGACATGAGGAGATCATCAAAAATCAAACAAGCAGAATAACAATTTCAGATGATGAAATTAAAACAAAATTCAGAACTGACCTTAAGAGTTGAATCATGGGGTTTCCATTTGAGTGCCTTGGTTTGTTAACCCCTGTTTATTCTTTGACCTAAGGCACACCTGCAACATTATGATCATTTTGATCCTGCAGGGACCCAAGCAGCTTTGGGTCCTGTATTTACCCTGACAGGTGTTCTAAACATTATTTTTGCAGCATTATCGTCAAATTCCATTAGATAACAGTCAAACATGGAATGTCCAAATTTTCCACAATAGTAACATGAAGCCACCGAATTTTTGTTTTTATTATTCATGTTAGCAGACACATGATGCCCATGTGCATGCACATGAGTATGAAAATTATGTGTATGAGCATGAGTATTTCTTTTATTAACATGAAAATTTTTCTTTCCATACTCAGCCAGCCGACAGTTGACAGCTTTGTGGCCTAGCTTACCACATTCAAAGCATGCAGAGTTTTTCCTTTTATCACTCAAGTTATTTCTAGTAGAATTATAGAAAGCAGGGAATTTTACAGATTTAGAGTTCAATCTATTTCCTTGAGCATGCCAGCAGTCTTTGACTGTGTGGCCATGCCTTCCACATTCGAAGCACTTTGGGTGCTTACCTCTTGAGCCATTATATCCCTATGAAGGCCTAAACCAACACTCAACAGCTTTATGACCACGTTTGTTACAATTATAACAAATGATGTGTTGGTTTGAAGCATACATGTTTCTTTTGGGGTGGTGATGAGTATTTGAAAAAGATTTATCATGCATCATATCATCACTTTTCATCACACTGCAGTCATCCATATAATGACCATGCCTACCACAGTAGTAGCAAGAGGCATCAGATTTCCTAGGGGCATGGTTTCTATCAGATGAATTCACAGATGCATGTCAATGAGTACAAGAAGCATAAGCATTTTGCATTGACCCATCAGATTCAGCAGAGCTAGCAAATTTTAGAGTATAACCAGAATTATTCTTTGCCTTCTTTGTTTGACTTTTTCTTTTCAATTTCTGATTATTCTCAACAGGTTTTGTTTACTTTTCAATTTTCTGGGTTTTGAACTGAAAGATAGATTTTGAAGGTGACTACTGATTTTCATTTTGTTTTGGGGATTGCCTTGAGGTACCAGCTACATTAGAACTATGCACAAAGGTAGTATATAGCTGGTTTCTGGTAATTTCCTTAACATCAGGACTACAGCTTGTCCCCTTTCTTGAATTGTCATCCTTCCTTTTCACAACAGTTTTTACTTTTCTTTCATTCTTGGCAGAATTGGATGCTGATTTTTCTAGTTCCTGAATCTTATTTTCCAAGGATGTTATATGAAGCTCATAACTAGCTATCTCCTGTTCACTGCAGTTGACACATTCGCTTAAGACTTTATTTGTAGTTTTATACTTCTCAATTTCTTATTCCAGAATGTTCAAAGTTTGTGATTCTTCATCATGGACAGCTTTTCCTTTTTCTATTGTAAGAAGTCTTTCAGATAAGCTGGTGTTTAACAGCTTTAGTTTTTCAACTTTATCCTTCAGTTCATTGTTTTCTTCCTCAAAATTTTTTGCATGAATTTCATTACCAGCACATCTCTCTCTTCCAGATATCAGCTTCAGTTTTTCAATTAGTTCCTCTTCTCTTTCTTCCACATTAATTTTCTCAGCAACCAAGTTTTTGTGATCCTCTTTAAGTGTGACTATTTGTTTGTTCAGCCATTCATTCTCACTATAAAGATCTTCATTACGTTCTCTTAGAGCTGAGCACATATGGCAGATTGATTCAGCAGAAGAGGAATGTGAACCTTCACCATTTATTTCATTTAATCTAGCCATAAGGTTTTCATTTTTCTTTTGAAATTCTTTATTCTCAAGTTTCAGTTTGTCCAATTCAGAATTGACTTCAGTAAGTTCTTGCATGCTTTTTAGATGCTCATTTTTCTTATCATTCAGCTGATTCTCAATTTCTGACATTTTATCCAAGCATGTTTGTTTTTCAATTTCTGGAGAATCATTTTGTTTCTTAAGGTTTTGAACGTCTAGCATACATGCATTATAAGATCGTTTCAGATTTGGACAGTTTTCACAAAAATCTTTTAATTTTATTTTATCACATTTCATTTTCAACTTTTTGTTTTCAGATTTTAATTTCTTGGATACTTCTAACAAATTTTCATACATCACTATCAATTCATCAAAAGAGTATCCATCTGATTCGGAGCTTACCTGAGATGATGAATCTTCATTATCCCGGTTGGCCATTAAGCAACTGTCCTAATGATCGTTATGAGCAGAAGTGATTCTGTCATAAATCTCCTTTCCAGATGTGCACCTGAAAACAAAAGTATATATATCAGTATTGACAGCAGCTCTCAGGATATTAAGAATCATGGTATTTTCACGGTCCTTCACTCTGTCCTCTTTAGACCATTTGGTCTCATCATGAGGTAGTCGGTGTGGGCCTTTAGATATAAGACTCCACAAATTTGGACCAATGGAGTCTATGTACACACTTAGGCCTCCTAGCCAGCTATCGAGGTTAGAACCATCATAAACCGGAGGTCGAGCCATTAGAACAGATGGCAAACAGATTCAGCACAATAAAACAAATGACACGCAATGCACTAAAACCAGATGATCAAAATAAAGCACAAGTCAATGAAGCAAAACACAATTTCAAGAGACCCACTTTGAAATGCACCAAAACAATGCAGGATCTGCTGCGGATTGTTAGATCCTATGCACAGCAACCCGCTCTGATACCAAGTGTTGGGTTCGGTGCTATGTATTCAGAGGGGGGTGAATGAATACCCTTTAAAAAATATTTGCCCAATTAAAATTCTAGTGCTCAGAACTGCGGAATAAAAGCACTAAGACTAACTGAGGAAAAACTAATCCAATAATCTACTGAACCTGTAGACAAATATGAAGTATGCTCCTAGCAAACATCTAATGTGGGCAACAATTAGACAGATCAAGCAAACACACAATACCACTGTCAAGCATATAGTGTGCGCATCAATGAAATGAACACATATAGAAGATCAACCTATCTCGACCCTATGCATTCATCTAGTGCCAAACACACAAAGAAATCAAACCACTGCTCAATGGGTTTTTAGGTGGTTCGGTCCAGCAGACCTACATCCACCCCACACTCAACCCGAGTGTGGCTTATTGCTGACTCACAGCTTGAAACCTCTCGGCATCACAGCTTGCCTACAATCCGCTGGGCAACACAGCTTGCCGTCCGAGGAATCCTCCTCGCCCGCTGACCCTTACAGCTTGCTGTCCAGAGGATGCACCTCTGCAAACCGCTGGGGATTACAGCTTACCCGTCCAGAGGAGTCCACCTCTGCAGTCGCTGGCTAACAGCTTGAAGAAAGTATAAAATGAAAATAGAAGATAGACAAGACAGCAACGGAAAGCTGTAAATGAAAAGCACAATATAGCTCTCAATAGAGCAGACTGGCCTGGATTTGATCCACGGTCCAGTAAAAAGATCTTCAGACTTCACTCTTCTTCTCTTGATCTCACTGTCTCTCTCTTTCTTTCTCTTCTTTCTCTTTTTCTTCTTCTAATCTCTCACTCTCTGCTCTTCTTCTCTCTTTTGATCGAAGGCTCTCTGCTACTCTCAGACAGGATGTATATGCTTTTCCTCCCTTCAGTCGATCTGCCTCCATCTGAAGACGAAGGCTTCATTATATACTATCAGCAGGTGGATAAGGGCGTGTGGCTTCCACATTTCCCGCCCTAAGAATTCGGACCACGTGGCAGCATCCAGCAGGCTATCAGTACATGTGTCTTCATCTGGGCACTCCCCTTATTCTCGGATCACGTGCCTTCATTAGGCTTCACGAAGGGTGCCTGTCAGACAGAGAACAAATTATCAGTCTAAGTCTAAACCCTGTACACACTTTGAATATGAAATGCATTGTATATACTTGTGAAGGTGAATGCAGTGTACAGACTTTGCCTCAATGTGTAGACTTTACATAAGAGGGCAACGGCTGTACATACTTTGAAGAGCATTCAGCATCCAACGTATAGACTTAGGAAATGTAAGAGGTTGCCAGTGTATGGACTTGATGAGCGTTCAACAATGTGCCGACTTCGACTTGATGTGAAGACTTCACAACTGATGAATGCAATGCAATGCAGACACTGACTGTATGGACTTGAATATGAAGGAATGCATATGACTATGTACATACTTGCATTATGCACACTACGAGTGAATAGACTTGGCTATGGCATCAAAGTATGCACAATGTAAAAGACTTCATATGTGAAGCAGCCGCTGTACAGACTTAAGCAATATGAAGACTTGACAGACAACTCACGATGTATGGACTTCAAGTGTGAAGACGTTGTGAATGCAAATGCAATGTACAGACTTCACATATGCATGAGACTCTATGAGAGATGGCACTGTATAGACTTCACCAGACTTCACTCGATGTACAGACAATTTCATCAGTTGAAGAGGCAACAATATAAAACACTGAGATAATGTCAGTGCGTCGACTCCACGCTATTGCAGCGTCAACTCATCAGAATAAAAAGCAGAGACATTCAATGTATGGACTTGCCAAAGGAAGCTCTGTACATACTAGATCAAAGCAAAGCAGTTGACTGTTTGGACTTCCAGTGTGTAGACATGCCAAAGACAACTGGTCGATGTACAGACTTGAGCAAGGAAGCTCCCTACAGACTTTGAGATTCACAATGTATGGACTTTGGCAGCCCAACGACTGTACAGACTTCCACTCAACAGCGTTGTATAGACTTTGAATGGTCGAGACAATGTATAGACTTGAACAGCTTCAAGGCACAATGTGCAGACTTTACCAGTGTATAGACTTGGAGTTCTGAACGTAGGTAAAGACTAGGAATGTATAGACTTTGCCTTAGAAATGAATGTATAGACTTTGAGGCAGAAGCCAGGCAAACGATGTGTAGACTTGGAAGTTCACTGATGGATGTATAGACTTCATGTGAAACGATGCAGCTACAGTGCAGTGTACAGACTTGCCTAAGACGCAGCATGAACAGTCCGATGTATAGACTTCATGAACTAGACGCTGAAGTCTGTATAGACTTTAACACTGAATGAGACATTGGCTGAAACAATAGGCTATACAGACTTTAGATGCGTGAGACGCAAGTTGAGACAAAGCAGTGTACAGACTTCATGCATGCAGACGTTGAACTACAGAATGTGCAGACTTTGCCAACAGTCAACAATGCAGTATATAGACTTTGAATATGAAGATCAATGTATGGACTTGGAAAACAAAGGGGGCATCGACCCATCAGAAGGGAGCGTCGACCCACAACTGTCCAGACTATGCATGAGACGGTGAGCCATGTGCAGACTTTGAAGCTTAACAGAGATACAGGATGTACAGACTTCATGAAATGCATGCTACGATGTACAGACTTTGTCCACGAACTGTGCACATGCATTTCATGAACGATGTATAGACTCTGAAATGCATGCAATGCAGCAATGTCTAGACTTTGGGCTTTACCCTGCAGTGTATAGACTTGCTGGTCTGCTAGGAATGCAATGTATGGACTTGCAGCCATGCGAGCCATGCAGTGTATGGACTTGCTGGCCTGCCGTGTACAGACTTGCAGCCATGCGAGCCATGCAGTGTATAGACTTGCTGACCTGCGATGTACAGACTTGCAGCCATGCGAGCCATGCAGTGTATAGACTTGCTAGTTATCAAGCTACATGCAGATAGAAAAGCAATGTATGAACACAGTGTATAGACTTAGAAGTGTAAAGGGGCGTCGACTCATCTAATCAGAGGGTCGACCCATTGATGCATGTATGAAATATACTTCCAATGTGTAGACTTCGGACTTGCCATGATGTGTAGACTTCATAAGAATGCAGCAGCCAGTGTATAGACTTCATGCAATGATGTATGCAGCCTGGGCAATGTATGGACTTGGCCCAACCAATATATCAGTCATACACATGCATTCTCCACAGAACAAATCAGACATAGCACACTTAAGTATTCTCCAGACAATATATCATGTTGCTGTCATCAAAACACAATCTCATAAAGCACTCACTGTGTTGCTATCATCAAAATAAAACTAGCATTGCTATCATCAAATCATCAACACTAAATAGCACATGCTTGTGCCTAAGGGGCACAACAATTTCTACTGCATGTCTGGCCAGTCGTGCATAAACCTAGCTGACAGGTCAGAGTACCATTCAAAGGCAGGTCCTGTCAATGAAGACCCAAAGAACTTGAGCAGGTACGACTCGTCCGCCGCCAAGTCACCCATGACTATCATATAATGTGCAATATGCTCTTTTGGAGAGCCTTGCCCGTTGTATTTGCCAAATTTTGGGGGTTTATTGATACCTGGCGGCAACCTTTTGGCAGTATGGTGGGCTAGTATGGCACTTCATATATGTCGAAGGGGGCGTATGCTGGCACTCAAAATATATTCAATGGCGATCAAGCCTCAAAGACAAAATGATGCGGCCCACTGAAGTGGAGAATCTGAAGAAGATCAATACATTGAAGCCTTCTCAAGCTGCCAGAGCCTCAGGTCACCCAGTATGAACGCCGGGGACTTCACCTCAGGGGAATCAAGATGAATTTACAACCAACCGACAGCGTCATCAAGCCTGCCCAATGAGCCGGCATCGACTCAGTCGTGCCGCATAAACCACATCCGTTGTCCGACCAAGGACAATAGTATACCTGGTGACCCGCCACCTGAATGAAAGATCCTCCCGAGGTGAAAGAATGCTCTTGACCCTTCAGAACAAGGGACCGAAGACTCTGTTAGCAGAAGACCCCGATTACCGGGCATGGGTACGGCTTCTCAGCATATTGGGTCGGTTAGTGACCAAATGATCACCCAGTCAGGGCGAAAGCATCCTAGGTGGTATCCCACCCCTCAAGAAAGCTTCAAGCACGAGTCAGGCCGAGCCAGCAGCACAAACCATAGTGTCGAAGTCCGTGTCAGTGGAAGACCTGTGTGTTCAAGCTGAAGATGCACGAGGTTCCGAAGAAGGTTGTACGTCGACCCGAGAGCTTCGTCAGGACTTCTCACCAAGGTTTTGCAAGACCATGGCGAGATGAATGGTCACGGTGACTCTCGAAACTAGTCCGGGGCCCACTGTCTGACCCGGGTTAAGCAAGCGGGGCTTATCTGGCATGCCATTTCACTAGCGTGCCCCATATTCCGAACGCCCTATTACCCGGTGCGTAAAATGGTCGAGGGAGCTTATCCGACACTCTTTCTTCACGCCGTATTAGGCCATCTCTATATAAATACACTTGGTTCGACCAAGTAAAAAGAAGGTCGGCAGAATCTGAAGAGAGAACTGATAGCACGAAGAGTGAGCTAGAAGGGGGGATGAATAGATCACTCCCTAATTTAAAATGATTTGAAAATTAAGAGCGATGAAATCCTAGTTGCAGTAAGTGAATCTGTCTAAACATCCCACGGAGAGAGACACTAAGTAGAAGCTAAACGAGAATGAACTGAAATAACACAATGATCGAATAGCAAACGTGCTTGAACCACAATAAAAGATCAGTGAAAAGAACCACACAGAAGAAGTCAATCAAGCACCCAACCGCAAAGGAGACAAAGCGTTTTAAGGTGGTTCGATTGTGAACTACAATCTACGTCCACCCCTTACTCCACTGGAGTAAGGCTTCCTTGCACTAAGCAATATAAAGCACAGTAGACTCAGTCTGTAGACATCCGCTGTCGCACAGCTTGTCACAAGGGAATAAATCTCTTAACACCGATCCTGCTACCCATAGGATCTGAACCTGACCTTGTCCCAGCAAGATCAGAACCGGAGGACCAACCTCCCTTCCTCTAAACCAGAGGGTACACACGAGCGAAGTGCCTTCACTCGCAACTGGAGAACCAATCTCCCTTCCTCTAAAAACACTTAGAGGGTAACAAGACAGTATATAAGAAATTGAATAAACAACTTGAAAACGAAGAAATGAGAAGAAAAAAATCACTCAAAACATCGAAAATGTAGCTTCCAGAGAAGCAATCTTCCAAGCTCTAAAACCCAATAATGATCACTCAAACACTTCAGGCTCTTCTCTCGTATCAGGAAATTCTTCAGTGGCTGCAGATGCTCTCTCTCTTTTTCAATTTTTCAGCCCCTACCTCTCGTTGTCTTTAGCCTCCTTTTATAGCCAGATGGGAGCGCGTGGCCAACACGATTCTCGTCCATTCCTTCGGGAAGAGCTGATCCTTTTTCAATTCCACGTGGAAGGATCTGTAATATCCCGGACCTTTCGGATCCTTCTTCGTGGGTCCCGGATCTGGTTTTCGGAGCGTCCGGCTCTGTTGTGTCCGAAATTTCGTTTCGGACACCTTTCGTGTTCGGATCGGCGCGATCCGGAGTCGTTTCGGAGGCCCGGAGGCATTCCATGGCTTTTCCACGCGCGTTTTCCGATTCCCGGTGTGTGTTTCGGCTTTTCTTCGGAAGCTCGCTGCGGGCGAACCGGGCGGTTCACCCAGGCACGAGTGGTACCGTTGTGATCGGTACGTGCCGAGGATCGCGGGGGTGTAATTTCCTATTTTTTTGAATTTTCTGGATTTTCCGGGTTTTCTATAAAAACCCCCCTTTTTTCTCTCTCTCCCCACTTTCTTCTTCTTCTTCCTCCTTCCTCCACCGTATCCCCTCCCTCTCCCTCTCCTCCCCCGGTTGGTCGCGGCTGGGCTCCCCTTCGGCTGCAGACGGCGGCGGGGCGACGGCGCGGCGACGTGGGCGGCGGCGAGGTGGTCGTGGGGGCGTGCGGCGAGCGTGGGAAGCTTGAAGGTCGAGGGTTTCCAGAGCGTTCTTCGCGGTTCACGGACGATCCGGCGGAGCATTCGCTCCATTGAGGTAGGGTGACGTTCCTTAGCCTCTTGCCGTTCATTTCCGTGGTTTGTAGGCCGCGGGGAGGCCGAGATGGGCTAGATCGAGCATGTTTAGGGTTTTTCCATGATTTGGGGTGAGCCGCCCGATCTATGGTTTTAGCCCATGATTCTATGTTTTGGTGGCTTAGATGCATGCTAGGGGTCCCCAGGGGTCTTCCCCTTTGTTCTCCCCCTCTCCGATGGAGGTATGGGGGCGTGGTCGATGTTTTTGGGGTTTTCCCGCCGTAGCGTGCTCGGGGGCAAGCGACGGTCACTCCAGTGACCGTCACATGCTTGTAACGCCCCTAGATGGGTTCGTTACTTCCCTGGGTGCTGGCCTTTTGGGTCGAGGGCTGTAACGGTCCTGCGACTGGCCGCCGTTTGCTAGTGACGCCCCTGGGCTGGGCCGTCACATGCTTTTCGACCGTTGGTTTTGACCGTTGGGGGTCAGGCCATGTGACGCGCCATTCTAGGTGCGTTACATGCGTGTAACGCCCTGGGGCAGGAGCGTTACTTCCTGTGTTCACCCCAGGCGTGAGGGCCATGTAACGCGCTGGTCCAGGTGCGTTACATGTGAGTAACGCGCCCGGGCAAGGCCGTTACATCCCTTTTTGAATCTGTGCCGTGAAGGGGCGTGTAACGCGCTAGGCTGAGCGCGTTACATCCGTGTAACGCGCTGGGCCTGGGCCGTTACTTCCCTTTCCCCCGTGTTGAGTGACGGCCTGCATTAGACCGCCGTTTGGGAGTGACGGTCCCGCCTGGACCGTTACTTGCTAATGACGGCCCTAGGGTAGACCGTCACATGCCTGGTTGCCCCATGAGGGTGGCAACTCCGTTTTCTGTCCGACTTGGGTCTCCGTGCGACGGGGCTGGTGCGTGGGGTGATTCCCACACGTTGTCGGATTCGGGCGTTGTTTTCCGGTTGACTCGAGAGTCTACTCCTTCAATGACTCTCCACTAGTCGTAGCCCGTCAGTACGAGGTGCTGGTCTCACCTGGGAGTGGTGTACGGGCACCCACCTTTCGAGACGGTTTGTGGACCGGTTCCCGTAGGCTCCTCGTCTTAGCCAGAGTCCGGTTGCGGGGGAAAACCGGTCAGAGGGCCAGACCTAGGACGCGTAGTCTGTGTCTGCACACGTGGTTGGGGGTGGTTGGACCCTCGTCGACGGGCGTGACCCCAGCTAGTCACTTGTTGTGGTTACTTGTACGGTGTTTGCGCCTCGGGTAGGACCTACCACGTCAGGCGGTTCACCTGCGGTGCGGTGTAAGACGTCAGGGGACGCTACCGGCTGTGCTTCTAGTGGGTGGTACTCCTGTCGAGTACGGAGTGTCAGACTGTCAGTCGTGTGTTTCTGACCTTCGGGTTTGGCGGTTCGACCGTTGAGTTTTGGTCTTCCCGTACCGTGGCACGTGTGTCGGTTTGCGGGCCGTAGGGTCTAGTTCTGTAGAGTACAGGGCTTTCCTTTCCGAGGTACTTTCCTACCGCTAGAGTAGTGGTTTCTCATTTTTCGAGGTAGGGTTCGAGTGATCCCTACTGAGTCTTGTTCCGAGACTCATTCCCTGCGTGTTTTCACCGTGTTTCAGGTGAGACGCCACCTTCGGGGAGCGCGTCAGGAGCGCTGCGTGGTGCGGGTGCCCAGAGGTAGTGCCAGAGGTCAGAGTCGGGGGATGCCCCATGTAGCTGTACTTTTTCCTTCTTGTCACTGTACTAGTCGTGGACTACCGTTGCTGTTGTTGTCTTTTTATTGTGGACCAATTAAATTGTTATTTATTTCTTGCATCTTCTTATAACTGTTTAATTACTGCAATTATTTGTGATGCTTGTGTAGTTTCCACACCATCCTTTTAACCCTTCCGAGTCTTCGGACTCGTGGGTGGCGGTACGAGTCTCGGGTTATCGGGCCTTCCCGGTAATCAGATTCTCAGGTCGTTACAGCTGGTATTAGAGCGCGGTTGTGGAATTACATGGGAATCATAGGTAATTGTAGTGGTCCACTAGTCCATGGCGATGATGTACAGGTGACGCTGGCATTGGGCACCGTGTGTTTATTCTGACATTACCGTTTTCGTGTTTTCTATCTTGTGCTTCAGGAGCGAGGATGGCGCCGAGGAGGAGCTCTCGCTCTCAGCAGGGGCAGTCGGCTGGAGGTCAGGAGATCCAGCAGGGGGTCCAGAGGGACCAGGAGGAGCATAGCAGAGTTCCGGGAGCTACCGAGGCCGCGGATGCTGCGAGAGCTCCGAGGGCCGAGGATTTCTTCCGTGGTATGTACCATCTCATGTCTCAGCAGTTTGGCGGAGAGGCTGCTGAGGGCTCGTCAGTCAGGGGTGGGCCGGGCCGAGCGGTGAGAGATTTCATACAGTTCCATCCACCTTACTTTAGCGGCCAAGCAGACCCTGATGCGGCTCGTGATTGGCTCGATGAGATGGAGCGGGTGTTCAGTTCCGCGAAGAGTGCTGCCGAGGACAGAGTGGTGTTGGCCTACAACCAGTTGCAGGGTACGGCTCGGAGGTGGTGGTCTTCCGAGTGGAAGACGTCCTTTCAGCTTCGTCCACTTGAGCAGGTCGAGTGGGGTGACTTTGTCAGTGCTTTCGAGCGTACGTACTGTCCAGATGTTGTTGCTACGCAGCGGATGCGGGAGTTTCTGGAGCTGGTGCAGGGTGACATGTCCGTGTTGCAGTACAGGGCCCGATTTGTCGAGCTGGGTCGGTACGCACCTCATGTCATGGAGCATGAGAGGGTGAGGACCACGCAGTTTGTACAGGGCTTGAGGCTGGAGCTGAGGCACCATTTGATCGCGAATGGGGCCACTGATCTAGAGACAACGTCTCGTGTTGTGATTTCCTTGGAGATGGATATGCAGAGGACTCGAGGACCGATCAGCCAGGGGCAGTCCGTGTCAGGTCGCAGCCAGTAGTCGGCTACTCAGCAGCAGGGTTTCTTCCAGCATGCGTCGGGTGGTTCAGGAGTACCAGCATCGACAGCTTCGGTGACGGGATCTGCATCCTTTGGCTCGAAGGTCAAGAAGTTCTTGAAGAAGAATTTCCGTAAGAAGCACAAGGATCAGGGGCAGGCTTCATCGGGCAGTGTGCAGTAGCCGATTCCTTTGTAGCGTCAGGGATCAGTGGGTGGATCGCGAGGACCTTATCCACGGTGTGGTGGGACCCACCCAGGCAGGCAGTGCACGGCGCCGATCATCTGTTTTCGGTGTGACCAGCCAGGGCACATGGAGCGTGACTGTCCTCAGAGGCCGCCGCAGCAGTAGGTTCCCCAGCAGCAGAGGCAGCAGCAGCAGCAGGGACAGTATCCGCCGCTACCCAGGTCAGCTAGTGTGGGAGGCAGGCAGAGAGCTCGAGGCTAGATCACGCACTTGACCAGGGCAGAGGCAGTGGCGTCGCAGCTCGTGGAAGGTACCGTTCAGATTTTGGGTTGTGCGGCTCGGATCTTATTTGATTCTGGCGCGTCTCATTCGTTTATTTCGGAGGATTTCGCGTCGAGCGTTGAGGAGTCGGTGACCCAGTTGTCCTGCGATTTGGTAGTGGAGTTGCCTTCGGATGACTTTATGGTCACTCCGTATTGCTTGGACCAGGTTCCGGTTTAGATCGATGGGCGGAGTATGCCAGGCAGGTTGTATGCGTTGCAGCTTCGGGATTACGATGTGATTCTAGGCATGGATTGGCTCGAGACTCATGGAGCGGTGGTGGATTGTGGAATGAAGAGGGTCTACTTCCAGCATCCGAGCAAGAGGACCTTCTATTTCCAAGGTATCCGTTCCGCCTCTTCTCGATTTCTTATCTCTGCTATTCGAGCCCGTCGATTGCTTGATTCCGGTTGTCAGGGTTTTCTCGCGTCTGTGGTTGTGTCGGACCGGATGGAGCCGGATGTCGAGGACATTGCGGTGGTGTGCGAGTTTCTCGATGTTTTTCCTGAGGAGTTGCCTGGATTACCTCCCCAGCGGGAGATCGATTTCGTGATCGAGGTTGTGCCTGGTACGGGACCTTTGGCGAAGGTTCCCTACCGTATGGCCCCCGCTGAGTTGAGGGAGTTGAGGGCGCAGTTGCAGGAACTGCTGGCCAAGGGGTATGTTCGTCCGAGCTTTTCCCCTTGGGGTGCGCCCGTGTTGTTTGTGAAGAAGAAGGACGGTAGTCTGCGGCTATGCATTGACTATTGGCAGCTGAATGATGTGACCATTAAGAACAAGTATCCATTGCCACGGATTGATGACTTGTTCGACCAGCTTCAGTCTGCGCGAGTGTTCTCGCGGATTGATTTGCGGTCCGATTACTATCAGCTGAGAATTCGCGAGTCCGATGTGGAGAAGACTGCATTCAGTTCGAGGTACGGGCATTATGAGTTCTTGGTGATGCCGTTTGGGCTCACCAATGCCCCAGCAGCCTTCATGGACTTGATGCAGAGGGTGTTTCATCCGTATTTGGACCAGTTCGTGGTCATCTTCGTGGATGACATCCTTGTTTATTCGCGGTCTGCTGAGGAGCATGCGTACCATTTGGGTGTGGTGCTGCAGACGTTGCGAGATCACCAGTTGTATGCGAAGCTCAGCAAGTGCGAGTTTTGGCTCAGCGAGGTGCATTTTCTGGGGCACGTGATTTCTGGTGATGGTATTTCCGTGGACCCCGCCAAGGTCGACGCAGTAATGCAGTGGCCGAGGCCGAGGTCGGTGACGGAGATCTGGAGTTTCTTGGGGCTTGCGGGTTATTATCACCGGTTTATCCAGGATTTTTCCCGCATTGCGACCCCGATGACGACGCTCACACGGAAGAATGTGCCTTTCGTTTGGTCCGAGGAGTGTGAGCAGAGCTTCAGGGAACTAAAGAGATTGCTCACCTCGGCTCCGGTGTTGGTTTTACCTTCGGGATCGGGAGGTTTCTTGGTGTGTACACATGCTTCTGGGGTCGGATTGGGTGCTGTTCTGATGCAGCATGGTAGAGTGGTGGCTTATGCATCTCGGCAGCTAAAGCCCCATGAGGAGAACTACCCTACCCATGACCTTGAGTTGGCAGCGGAGATCTTTGCGCTGAAGATCTGGAGGCATTATCTGTACGGTGAGAAGTTCGAGGTGTTCACTGACCATCAGAGTTTGAGGTATGTGTTCTCACAGAAGGATCTGAACCTTAGGCAAAGGCGTTGGATGGAGTTAATGAAGGACTATAACTTCACCCTGTCTTATCAGCCGGGCAGGATGAATGTCGTTGCCGATGCCTTGAGTCGGAAGGTTTTGGTCAGTACCTTGATGCTGCGGAGGTGGAGGCTCTGGGAACAGGTGCCCGAAGTCTCTTTCAGGCTCAAGATTCCCCAGGAGCGAGGGTTGGCTGTTCTTGCGAGTCTGACTGTCACTCCTGCTATCCATCGTCAGGTGACAGAGGCTCAGCATGCAGATCCTGAGTTGCCCGGGATTCTGGCTATGGCTGACGTAGAGCTCGGCGAGGACGGTGCTGCGAGGTTTAGTGGCAGGTTGTACGTCCCAGCTGAGGAGCAGGTTCGTCGTGCGGTGTTACGCGAGGCTCATGGGAGCAGGTACACTGTACACCCGGGTGCGACGAAGATGTATCGAAACTTGCGGAGGCAGTTCTGGTGGCCTGGCATGAAGAGAGATGTCGCAGAATTTGTGGCCAGGTGCCTGATCTGTCAGCAGGTGAAGGCGGAGCATCAGCGACCAGGCGGTACTCTCCAGCCTTTGGATGTTCCTGCTTGGAAGTGGGACCATGTGACCACGGATTTTGTTGTGGGGTTGCCGAGGACCCCGAGTGGGCAGGACAGTATTTGGTTGCTGGTGGATCGGCTGACGAAGGTGACGCGGTTGCTACCGGTCAAGGTCAGCTGGAGCGTGCCTAAGTTGGCTCGTCTTTATGTGGAGCGGATCGTGCCGTTGCATGGGGTTCCCATTTCGATCGTGTCGGATCGAGATCCGCGCTTCACTTCTGGATTCTGGAGGAGTTTCCAGCGAGCTCTTGGCACGGAGTTGGCATTCAGCTCGGCGTATCATCCACAGTCAGATGGTCAGTCTGAGAGGACCATTCAGACTTTGGAGGACATGCTGAGATCCTGCTGCCTGGAGTGGCAGGGGAGTTGGATTCATCACCTACCGTGTGGAGTTTGCCTATAACAACAGCTATCATTCGAGCATCGGCATGGCTCCTTATGAGGCATTGTACGGGTGTCCTTGTCGGACTCCACTCGATTGGTTTGAGGTGGGTGAGCGTGTTTTGACAGGACCGGAATTGGTGCAGCAATGTGTGGATGTTGTGCACCTGGTTCGTCAGAACATGTTGGCGGCCCAGAGTCGGCAGAAGAGCTATGCTGACCGTAGGAGGCAGCCCCTCGAGTTCACCGTGGGCGATCGTGTGTTCTTGAGAGTTTCTCCGATGAAGGGGGTGATGCGTTTTGGACGGCATGGGAAGCTGAGTCCCCGCTATATTGGTCCTTTCACGATTGTGGAGCGCATCGGTGAGGTTGCTTACCGGTTGCAGTTACCCTCTGAGTTGGTGTCGGTGCATGACGTGTTTCACGTCTCGATGTTGCGGAAGTATATGCCCGATGACTCTCATGTGCTCGAGTTTTCCGTTTGGCCTGAGGTGACTCCAGATCTTTCTCTCCCAGAGTTTCCGATCCGCGTGGAGGATAGGCGAGAGCAGCGCCTGCGGAACAAGGTCATTCCCTTGGTAAAGGTCGTGTGGCAACGACACTCTGGTGGTGAGGCTTCGTGGGAACGTGAGGACGAGATGCGTCAGCAGTTCCCGTATCTGTTTGAGTGAGTCTTCCTCTTCTTTCCCCTTGGGTTGTTCTCAATTTCGAGGATGAAATTCCTTAAGGGGGGAGGGCTGTAATATCCCGGACCTTTCGGAACCTTCTTCATGGGTCCCGGATCTAGTTTTCGGAGCGTCTGGCTCTGTTGTGTCCGAAATTTCGTTTCGGACACCTTTCGTGTTCGGATCGGTGCTATCCGGAGTCGTTTCGGAGGCCCGGAGGCGTTCCGTGGCTTTTCCACGCGCGTTTTTCGATTCCCGATGTGTGTTTCGGATTTCTTCGGAAGCTCGCTGCGGGCGAACCGGGCGGTTCACCCGGGCACGAGTGGTACCGTTGTGATCGGTACGTGCCGAGGATCGCGGGGGTGTAATTTCCTATTTTTTTGAATTTTCTAGATTTTCCATAAAAACCCCCCTTTTTTCTCTCTCTCCCCACTTTCTTCTTCTTATTCCTCCTTCCTCCACCGTATCCCCTCCCTCTCCCTCTCCTCCCCCGGTTGGTCGCGGCTGGGCTCCCCTTTGGCTGCAGACGGCGGCGGGGCGACGGCGCAGCGACGTGGGCGGCGGCGAGGTGGTCGTGGGGGCGTGCGGCGAGCGTGGGAAGCTTGAAGGTCGAGGGTTTCCAGAGCGTTCTTCGTGGTTCACGGACGATCCAGCGGAGCATTCGGTCCTTTGAGGTAGGGTGACGTTCCTTAGCCTCTTGCCGTTCATTTCCGTGATTTGTAGGCCGCGGGGAGGCCGAGATGGGCTAGATCGAGCATGTTTAGGGTTTTCCATGATTTGGGGTGAGCGCCCGATCTATGGTTTTAGCCCATGATTCTATGTTTTGGTGGCTTAGATGCATGCTAGGGGTCCCCAGGGGTCTTCCCCTTTGTTCTCCCCCTCTCCGATGGAGGTATGGGGGCGTGGTCGATGTTTTTGGGGTTTTCCCGCCGTAGCGTGCTCGGGGGCAAGCGACGGTCACTCCAGTGACCGTCACATGCTTGTAACGCCCCTAGAGGGGTGCGTTACTTCCCTGGGTGCTGGCCTTTTGGGTCGAGGGCTGTAACGGTCTTGCGACTGGCCGCCGTTTGCTAGTGACGCCCCTGGGCTGGGCCGTCACATGCTTTTCGACCGTTGGTTTTGACTGTTGGGGGTCAGGCCATGTGACGCGCCATTCTAGGTGCGTTACATGCGTGTAACGCCCTGGGGTAGGAGCGTTACTTCCTGTGTTCACCCCAGGCGTGAGGGCCATGTAACGCGCTGGTCCAGGTGCGTTACATGTGAGTAACGCGCCCGGGCAGGGCCGTTACATCCCTTTTTGAATCTGTGCCGTGGAGGGGCGTGTAACGCGCTAGGCTAAGCGCGTTACATCCGTGTAACGCGCTGGGCCTGGGCCGTTACTTCCCTTTCCCCCGTGTTGAGTGACGGCCTGCATTAGACCGCCGTTTGGGAGTGACGGTCCCGCCTGGACCGTTACTTGCTAATGACGGCCCTAGGATAGACCGTCACATGCCTGGTTGCCCCATGAGGGTGGCAACTCCGTTTTCTGTCCGACTTGGGTCTCTGTGCGATGGGGCTGGTGCGTGGGGTGATTCCCACACGTTGTCGGATTCGGGCATTGTTTTCCGGTTGACTCGAGAGTCTACTCCTTCAATGACCCTCCACTAGTCGTAGCCCACCAGTACGAGGTGTTGGTCTCACCTGAGAGTGGTGTACGGGCACCCACCTTTCGAGACGGTTTGTGGACCGGTTCCCGTAGGCTCCTCGTCTTAGCCAGAGTCCGGCTGCGGGGGAAAACCGATCAGAGGGCCAGACCTAGGACGCGTGGTCTGTGTGTGCACATGTGGTTGGGGGCGGTTGGACCCACGTCGACGGGCGTGACCCCAGCTAGTCACTTGTTGTGGTTACTTGTACGGTGTTTGCGCCTCAGGTAGGACCTACCACGTCAGGCGGTTCACCTGCGGTGCGGTGTAAGACGTCAGGGGACGCTACCGGCTGTGCTTCTAGTGGGTGGTACTCCTGTCGAGTACGGAGTGTCAGACTGTCAGTCGTGTGTTTCTGACCTTCGGGTTTGGCGGTTCGACTGTTGAGTTTTGGTCTTCCCGTACCGTGGCACGTGTGTCGGTTTGCGGGCCGTAGGGTCTAGTTCTGTAGAGTACAGGGCTTTCCTTTCCGAGGTACTTTCCTACCGCTAGAGTAGTGGTTTCTCATTTTTCGAGGTAGGGTTCGAGTGATCCCTACTGAGTCTTGTTCCGAGACTCATTCCTTGCGTGTTTTCACCGTGTTTCAGGTGAGACGCCACCTTCGGGGAGCGCATCAGGAGCGCTGCGTGGTGCGGGTGCCCAGAGGTAGTGCCAGAGGTCAGAGCCGGGGGATGCCCCGTGTAGCTGTACTTTTTCCTTCTTGTCACTGTACTAGTCGTGGACTACCGTTGCTGTTGTTGTCTTTTTATTGTGGACCAATTAAATTGTTATTTATTTCTTGCATCTTCTTATAACTGTTTAATTACTGCAATTATTTGTGATGCTTGTGTAGTTTCCACACCATCCTTTTAACCCTTCCGAGTCTTCAGACTCGTGGGTGGCGGTACGAGTCTCGGGTTATCGGGCCTTCCCGGTAATCGGATTCTCGGGTCGTTACAGGATCATTCTTGCAGTTCGTTGCATCGGATCACGAGCCCTTAAATCTGGTACCTCGACTTCCACGTGGAGTGTCCCAACTGGTTTTGGGTTCGTCAGACTCATGCTCGACCAGGTGACAAGTCTGCCAAGCAAGAGAAGAATATGAGTGAAAGCTACACTGACCAAGGGATGCAAGGACTTTACGTATTATATTGCAAGTCATGCACGAACTCTTACTGACATGCACTGACTATGTAAAGAACAATTGCAACCTAAGACCATATATGCACAGACCATGTGTCACATAAAGGAAGAGATGTTGCACGGACCTTAGTGTCAATGCTACAGAGAGGTCCACAGAGTTGGCAGTGCAAAGTGCAGGACTTGCACAGACCAACATATGCTCATAGCAAGAGCTGCATAGACTATGCATGTGATTCTACAAAACTTGCACCGACTGTGAAATAGACAAGTATGCACGGACTTAGAATGAAGAAATGCACGGACCTCTTAGTGCATACGAGGGATGTGCACAGACTCTAACCAATGCATTGACTCTAACATGGCTGAGATAGATATGCACCGACCTCTACAGTGATATGCACAGACTTGGGTCATGCGATGCAGAACATGCACGGACTTAGAATGTGCTCGATGCTGAATGTGCACGAAACTTATGTGACCAAATCTAAAATGCACGAACTTAGCAAGTAAGTGTGCACAGACTTAAAATGCACGATGCGAGAGTTGCATCGACTGATTTCGTGCTGCACCAATTATTGCATAGACTTGCTATTCCTAGACTTCAACATGCACGACTTAGTCGCGTGCCTCAATGAGGGTTGTACAGACTTGACTAATGCATAAACAGACAATGCACCGACGTGATGCTTGCATGCATAGACTCTATTCAGTATAGATGCAGCTTATGCATGGACTAAACTACAGAATGGGCTACGCATGCACGAACTTTCAGAGTTAAACCAGAGAGTGCAGTATTTGAAGAATGAATATATGTGGAACGTATTAATGTAGACTATCAAGATTGATTTATAGTGTAAGACATCATCAAAACCGTAGGAGTGCAACAGTCTCCCCCTTTTTGATGATGGCAACACTATGAGTCAATTTATGTCAATGCAATCAAAATAGAGTGATCAAGCAGAAATCAAGCATTCATGCTTCATTTTACACTTATTCCTGCCAAGGCAAGCACTCTCCCTATTAAGACTCTCCTGCACTAACTCTCCCCCTCAAATGCAAAATACTCTCCTCACTAATTGCCTCTCCCTCCTGTCTCTCCCCCTTAAACTTGACTCACCCTCTCCCCCTTTGACATCATCAAAAGGAGATGAAAGAGATATGTAGTTGTTGGATAAGTAGTAAAAAAAATGCAGCATGTTCACAGAGAGAGGGTCCCATGATCATATCTTAAAAGATTAATTGGGGCACTAAAACTAGTGTAGATTCTTCAAATTAAGTAATGAAGAGTGGACCTGGAAGAGGAATGGAAGTGTATCTGCGTACAGAGGATATGATGAGGAAGCAAGAGTGGACAAATATGACACGAAAGAGCTGCTCAAAACTCTACTAATTAGACTACAAGAGATTGATCCTCAGAAAAAGGTTCTTGAAGTATTGAGGACAAACAATCCATATGTTCATATAAAATTGAGGGATTTTACTAAAACATATTTTTTTCTTTTAAGGAGTAGTAAGTAGAGCACTGAGTAAATTGGTAAATCACATCTTTGACATTAAGGAGACACCTTGATCAGAGGCCGGACTCCCCAGTTACTCAATGTGAAAATCGTATTAACTCTCTTTTTAGAGAACAAAGTAAGTAATTGTGGCTTTTTACGTAAGGAGACACCTTGATCAGAGGCCAGACTCCCCAGTGACTCACCACTTTATTACCATTGCTCTGTCATGATCAAAATTTTCACTTCTTAACAGAGATAATCTGACACCTCATGATTGAGGAAAATTTTCATTTCTTTTTGATGAAATTCTCAGTTTCTCAATGATCAGACCATTGCTCTGAGCATATAAATTTTTCGTTTTGTTTTTATCCCCTTAGATTTTTGATATGAAGTGTTTGAAACCAGTACCTACCAGAAACACTGATTCTTAAGGAATGTGATCATTAAAGTCTAGGTTTCAAGTTTTTAGCAGATTTCACGACATATAAGTTTAGCTTGTTCCATGATCATGAAATATGTAAGGAGATATACTTTAAACACCTTATCTATGTCTCAGCTAAATTACATGATTCAAGATTCTAGCTGGGTTTTAGTTGGACAGACTTAATGATTTAAGACAAGTATGGGATTCAACTTGCTGTGAATGAACTGAATTAAGTCTTCCATCAGAAACAACAGCAACATACATCTCTCAAAAGCTTCTGAATCAGTCAATCTTCAGATACTAACCAGCTCCTCCTCACAAAACAGATGTTCAATTAAGACACACACTCCTATACGAAAACAACTCCCCCTTACTTAATGAATTGATATTCAAGAGTGACTCATGCAGAATATGCAATTACTTACACCTCTCATCGTAGCAGCCAGCTAATAGATAAAGCTCCCCCTTACACTATGACATGATGTGCAGGCATACTCATGCTAAGTGATTGAGGACATAGGGGAAACAAATTTTATTCATGGAAGCAAGGTATTTTATTCATGACAGATAGATAGTGTAAATGTTGAAAACAAACTCATGAAGGCATTTTATTTATGGAGCTATGGTTTAAAAATGCCTAACTCTCTCCTCAAGGATGTGAATTTTTCATTATCCAGTGGCTTAGTGAAAATGTTAGCTATTTGGTTTGCAGTGCCTACATGGATTAATTCAAATGTTCCTTGGGAAACCTCATCTCTAATAAAATGATGTCTTATTTCTATGTGTTTGGTCCGAGAATGCAAAACTGGATTCTTGGCTAGATTGATGGCACTAGTATTGTCACAAAATATAGGTGTGCACCCCAGGTATACTTGATAGTGCTGAAGGTGGTGCTTGATCCAAATGACTTGTGTACCACAACTCCCTACAGCAACATACTCAGCCTCTGCAGTAGAGAGGGCCACAGAGTGTTGCTTCTTGGAACCCAAGAGACTAAACACCCACCTAGAAATTCACAGTGTCCACTAGTGCTTTTTCTATCTAACTTACATCCGGCATAATCATCATCCGTATATGCAACAAGATCTAAGGTGTCTGATGTAGGAAACCATAAACCTAGGGTGTGTGTAGTAGATAAGTATCTGAAAATTTTTTTTACAGCTGCTAAGTGTAATTCAGTGGGTCTAGATTGATACCTAGCACACATTCCTACACTGAATTGTATATTAGGTCTCGAGGCAGTTAAGTAGAGTAAGGATCCAATCATACCTCGGTATAGCTTTGCATCAACTTCTTTACTTGATTCATCTGCATCTAATGATGTGTTGGTACCCATTGGTGTTGTGATGTGCTTCAAATTGTTCATGCCAAACCTCTTGAGAATGTCCAATGTGTACTTGGTCTGGTTGATGAAGCATCCATCCTCTAATTGTTGTACCTGCAAGCCAAGGAAGTATTTTAATTCACCTACCAAACTCATCTCAAACTCAGCGGACATCAATTGAGAAAATTTATTGCATAGTTCAGTACTTATTGAACCGAAGACAATATCATCTACATATACCTAAACTATGATGAGGCCTTTATTTGAACTCTTGATAAATAAGGTTTGATCCACCTTACCTCTATGGTAGCCATTGCTGATAAGAAATTCTGTCAGCCTTTCATACCAGGCTCGAGGAGCCTGCTTTAGGTCATACAGGGCTTTATTCCACCTGAAAACTTGGTTAGGTTAAGGAGAAAATTGAAATCCGGGAGGTTGTTCAACAAAAAATTCTTCTTTGATGACTCCGTTTAAAAAAACACTTTTTATACCCATTTGTTGGAGTTTTATGTTTTTAGAACAAGCAAAAGCCAATAAAATTCTAATAGCTTCCATCCTAGCAACAGGTGCATAGGATTCATCGAAATCAACACCAAATTCCTGATAGTAGCCCTTGGCTACTAGTCTGGCTTTATTTCTAGAAATGATTCCATTTTCATTCATTTTATTCTTAAACACCCACTTAGTTCCTATGACATTTAAATTTTCTGGTCTTGGAACTAGCTCCCAGACATTATTTCTTTCAAATTGACCTAACTCCTCACACATAGCATTAACCCATGATTGATCATTTAAGGCCTCTTCTACTAATTTGGGTTCAATTTGTGAGACCAAAGCAACTAGGTCTTGATTATGAACATTCCTAAAGTGAGACCTAGTTCTAAGTGGATCTGCAAGGTTGCCTATGATGTTATCTACTGGGTGATCTTTTAAAAATCTAACATTTATTGAGGACTCACCTATTTCAGCTAGCCCTACCTAGTTGGGAGCATCTGATGTTTCATTCAGATGAATCTCCTCTTCTTCTTTATCTTCTAGGAATTCTCCGTCATGCTTGGAATCCCTGTCAGCATCTTCAATGTTAGTAGCACCTTTTGCTTCATTAAAAATGATATGTGGAGACTCTTCAATTTTTTGTTCAGCAATGTTAAAGACCCTATATGCTCTCGACACTTCAGAGTATCCTAAAAATATTCCAGGACAGCTTTTAGCATCAAATTTATCCAAGTCCTTCTTGTCATTATTATGGATAAAACATTTAGCACCAAAAATCCTGAAATGGGCCAAGTTTGGTTTCTTACCCTTCAATAGCTCATAGGGGGTTTTCTTGTGAGTTGGTCTTACCATGGCCCTATTGATTGTATAAGTTGCTATATTGGCCGCCTCTGCCCAAAACTTCCTTGGTAGTTGACTCTCAATCAGCATAGTTCGGGCCTCTCCACAATGGTTCGATTTCTTCTCTCCACAATTCCATTCTGCTCCGGTGTCCTAGGAGAAGAAAACTTGTGCGTTAGTCCCTCAGTTTCACAAAGGTCAGAAAACATGGAGTTTTCAAATTCTCCTCCATGGTCAGATTGAATTGAACAAATTTTATGTTTTCCTTCTTGTTTAACCTTATTGAAAAACTGTTTGAATTTTTGAAAAGCATCATTTTTGTTAGCTAAGAAAAAGATCCATGAAAATCTAGAATGGTCATCAATGATCACATAACCAAACCTACTTCCATTAAGACTCTGAGTTCTAGTAGGACCGAAGAGGTCCATATGAAGAAGTTCCATTGGTCTGGAAGACAATGGCTCAGATCTTTGTTTAAAAGACTTTCGGGTCTGTTTGCCTAGAGCACAGGCATCATAAATTTTTAAATTTGAGTTGAATTTTATTTTAGGCAAACCCCTAACCAGATCAAATTTCACCAATTTATTTAAGGTAGTGTAGCTAGCATGGCCTAAACGCCTATGCCAATTAAAAGCATTATTTTTAGAATCAGTAGTCAAACAAAGATTTAACTCAGATCTATCATCTAAGTCCACAATGTAGACATTATTGACTCTATTGGCTACAAACTTCACATGGTCAGAATTTATTTCTAGAATTTTGCATGAATCATTATCAAACACAACTCTGTGACCCTTGTCACATAGCTGACTAATACTAATCAAGTTGTGTTGAAGACCTTCCACAAGAAGAACTTTTACAATAGAGGAAGTGGGGGACTTACCAACTGTTCCAATGCCAATGATTTTACCTCTGTTCTTTCCTCTGAATTTGACAAGGCCCCCTACCTTCATCTCCAGCTTGTTGAATTTCGATTGGTCACCTGTCATGTGCCTGGAGCAGCCGCTATCTAAATACCACTTGTTGTTCTCGACTACTAGGCAAACCTGCATAGATCAAATTAAGCAAAGTGGTTTGGAACCCAACATAGATTGGGTCCAAAAGCATTATTCAACTCTCTAAGCAGACACTTTGGAATCCAGACCTGTCTCAAGGTATTTTTCATTTTTACTCTATTTGCAGCTTTATTGAAGTTTTGACTCAAGTTCTGTCCACTTGATTTATTGATGTTGAACCTGTTCCTGTTGGTGGACTGAACATTCCTCGGGTATCTACTGTACCCAAATTGTCTAGAGGAGATTGGTTTATTAAAAAAATTTTGTGAATGTGCAAGACCTCCCCAGTTTGTTTTGTACTGACCCATTCTAGTTTAGAAGTTGAAGTTTCTGTTTTGACTCGCATAGCTTGACCTGTTCTTGTTCTGGTGAATGGGCATAGTAGGTTGCTTCACGAAGTTCATTCCTGTTTTAGATTGTCGTCCAGCATTGTTTGTTGAGTTTTCCTTTGGATGTTGAACATTTTGAGCATTGTTAGAACTAGATGGTGTGTCTAGTTTTTCTTTCCCTTTAGCTGGACAAAATGTTGTAGTTTTGAATTCAAATGGTCTTTTCTGTGTCAGATTGTAGCCTAAGCCTTCTTTATTGAAATTAACTCTAGTACCCAACATAGTATTTAAGTTCGACTTTCCTTGAACAAATTTTTCTAGGGTTTTTTGTTTATCTTCCAGCTCTCTCTGCAGTGTTTCATAGTTCTTCAGGAGTTTAGAATTCACTTTCTTAACAGCTTCGTTCTTCTCAATGATTAAGTTGTTTTCACTTTGACTCTCTTGAAGCTTTGACTTAAGTTCATCAAGCTGTTTATGAACTTCTTGGTTTTCGGACTTAAGGTCATCATTCTCTCTCCTGAGAGAGTTCATCTCTTCTAATTCCTCCTTGACTTTTTGATTTTCTTTGTTGGTTTCAATCCATTCATCAGTAATAGCATTCAGTTTTCTCTTTACCATCCTATGCTCTTTACTTAAAGCATTAAACTTAGCTAGCAATTCGGCATAGGAATCTTCCCAATCATCAATTGTAAAGTTCTCAAAAATATTTGTTACCTCTTCGTCGCTTTTGACCATGAGGCATATTCCTTCTTCATCTTCCTCTGACGAGTTGGCCTCTGGGTCTTCCTCCTCATCACTCCACGTGCAGACCATACCTTGAGGTTTCTTCTTCTGCACCTTGGAGGACTTCTTCTGGAGATCAGGACATCCACCCTTTATATGTCCTATCTTCCTGCAGTGATAACATGTAATCTTCTTAGCGCTCATGTTTTTATCATTGTTAAAATCAAACTTCTTACTAGAGGGATACGACCCTTTCATTCTAAAAGTTTTCCCCTTCATTCTCAAAAACTTTCGAAACTGACTAGTGAGCATAGCCTACTCCTCTTGATCAAGATCTGACAAGTCGTCATACTCCCCACTACTACTACCACTGCTACTGCTAGCTTTACTGCTTGACACCTTAAGGGAAATGTTCTTGCCATTTTTCTCACTTCCTTCACCGTTCTTTTTGAAGTTCATCTTGTAGGTCATTAGGGATCCTATCAGTTCAATGACAGTCATTTTCGATAGGTCCCTAGACTCTTCTATCACTATGGCCTTAGTGTGCCAAGCGAGGGATAGCGACCTAAGAATTTTCCTGACAATGTCCCCCTCTGAAATTTGTTTCCCAAGCCCATTAAGACTATTAGTAATCAATGACAACCGGGCATACATTTCAGTGATCGTCTCCTCAGATTTCATTTTAAATAGTTCATATTATGAGGTAAGCATGTTTACCTTAGTGGCCTTCACTTGGGATGTACCTTTGTAGATCAACTCCAATTCATCCCACATCTTCTTGGCAATCTTGCAGGCTGAAATCCGGGCGTATTCATCAGGGTGAACCACGCACTGTATGATGTTCAGGGCCGACCAGTTGATGGTTGAAAGTTTGACGTGATCATCCGTCCACGCATCTTCATTCGATGGATGCTCATAAGGCCCTACGGTGATCACTCTCCAGAGCTTGTGGCTCTGGGCTCTCATAAACACCTCCATCATGTTTTTCCAGTAGAAATAGTTAGTACCATCAAAGAAGGTAGGGCGACTTATGGACTGTCCCTCAACCATGAAGCTTCGAGGACCACTAGATCCAGGATTACCCTGGCCGTTGGACCACATGATCGGTAACCTGCTCTGATACCAACTGATAGCATGAAGAGTGAGCTAGAAGGGGGGATGAATAGATCACTCCCCAATTTAAAATGATTTGAAAATTAAGAACAATGAAATCCTAGTTGCAGTAACTGAATCTTTCTAAATAGCCCACGGAGAGAGACACTAAGTAGAAGCTAAACGAGAATGAACTAAAAAAGCACAGTGATCGAACAGCAGACGTGCTTGAACCATAATAAAAGATCAACGAAAAGAACCACGTAGAAGAAGTCAATCAAGCACCCAACCACAAAGGAGACAAAGCATTTTTAAGGTGGTTCGATTGTGAACTACAATCTACGTCCACCCCTTACTCCACTGGAGTAAGGCTTCCTTGCACTAAGTAATATAAAGCACATCAGACTCAATCTGTAGACATCCGCTGTCACAGAGCTTGTCACAAGGGAACAAATCCCTCAACACCGATCCTGCTACCCACAGGATCTGAACCTGACCTTGCCCCAGCAAGATCAGAACCGGAGGACAAATCTCCCTTCCTCTAAACCAGAGGGTACACACGAGCAAAGTGCCTTCACTCGCAACTGGAGAACCAATCTCCCTTCCTCTAAAAACACTTATAGGGTAACAAGAAAGTATATAAGAAATTGGAGAAACAACTTGAAAATGAAGAAATGAGAAGAAAATAATCACTCAAAACATCAAAAATGTAGCTTCCAGAGAAGCAATCTTCCAAGCTCTAAAACCCAACAATGATCACTCAAACACTTCAAGCTCTTCTCTCATATTGGGAAATTCTTCAGTGGCTACAAATGCTCTCTCTCTTTTTCAATTTTTCAGCCCCTACCTCTCATTGTCTTCAGCCTCCTTTTATAGCCAGATGGAAGCGCGTGGCCAACACGATTCCCGCCCATTCCTTCTGGCAGAGCTGATCCCTTTTTCATTCCACATGGTAGGATCATTCTTCCAGTTCGTTGCCTCGGATCACGAGTCCTCAAATCTGGTACCTCGACTTCCACGTGGAGTGTCCCAACTGGTTTTGGGTTCGTCAGACGCATGCTCGATAAGGTGACAAGTCTGCCAAGCAAGAGAAGAATATGAGTGAAAGCTACACTGACCAAGGGATGCAAGGACTTTACGTATTATATTGCAAGTCATCCGTGAACTCTTACTGACATGCACGGACTATGTAAAGAACAATTGCAACGTAAGACCATATATGCACAGACCATGTGTCACATAAAGGAAGAGAAGTTGCACGGACCTTAGTGGCAATGCTACAGAGAGGTGCACGGAGTTGGCAGTGCAAAGTGCAGGACTTGCACAGACCTACATATGCTCATAGCAAGAGCTGCATAGACTATGCAAGTGATTCTACAAAACTTGCACCGACTGTGAAATAGACAAGTATGCAAGGACTTAGAATGAAGAAATGCACATACCTCTTCGTGCATACGAGGGATGTGCACAGACTCTAACCAATGCAATGACTCTAACACTGCTGAGATAGATATGCACCGACCTCTACAGTGATATGCACAGACTTGGGTCATGCGATGCAGAACATGGACGGACTTAGAATGTGCTCGATGCTGAATGTGCATGAAACTTATGTGACCCGATCTAAAAGGCACAGACTTAGCAAGTAAGTGTGCACAGACTTAAAATGCACGATGCGAGAGTTGAACCGACTGATTTCGTGCAACGCCAATTGTTGCACAGACTTGCTGTTCCTGAACTTCAACATGCACGGACTTAGTCGCGTGCCTCAATGAGGGTTGCACAGACTTGACTAATGCATAAACAGACAATGCACCGACTTGATGCTTGCATGCACAGACTCTATTCAGTATAGATGCAGTTTATGCATGGACTAAACTACAGAATGGGCGAAGTATGCATGGACTTTCAAAGTTAAACCAGAGAGTGCAGTATTTGAAGAATGAATATATGTAGAACGTATTAATGTAGACTATCAAGATTACTTTATAGTGTAAGACATCATCAAAACTGTAGGAGTGCAACAAGAACGGCAGAGAAGGATATCCAATTAAGGGAAACCAATCATTCGAGAGAAAAAAAGCTTGGGGGAGAAGTAGGTTTTCTCCTGAGAGTGCTCCTACCACCATCCTCCCCTGCTTGCTTATCTGGATAGCTCCGGAGTCGGAGAAGAAATGCCAATACGGTACTCTATTTTTGCGTGGTGAAACTTAGGTGGGTTCCGGTGGTTTTCTCCCGATGATCCCCCTCTTATTTTCCCCCTGATATAGTGTAAGTGAGGGGGGGGGGGGATGATATGAGCCTATCTCCCCCCCCATCACCATCTCCCTATCTATTCCTCCTCTGTAATCACGTTGTTGTAATGGATGAAGCGGCTTCTGAGTGACAACGCCGGGCCGCGCCGAATGCTTATGATGTTCTATGGCATTCCTTTCCCGTTGATGGAATGAATAATATTCAATGCTGTATATGCTTCTCTTACTCTTCCCTCGATTCACATGTCCAACCACCTTGTGTGTGAATGTCGAGTTTTATTTAGTGATACCGAGCATGCCCTGGTTCTCCTCAAGGCTATATTGATGTCACCCCCCCATCCCGGGGGTTTCTTTGTGTTGAGATGCTCGTACCAAGCTCTCTCATGCTCATTAGGGACATGTGATACCAGAAGCATACACAAATGTGCTTCTCTGGTCAATCCCGAGACCGGTTCCTCTTTACCTCTCCTCTCCTAATCATGGACTGGAGGAAACGGGGTCATCCCTACAAGCTGGGCAAAGGTCTCTCTGGCATCATTGCTTTCTTTGTATACAACATGTTGATTGTTTGAGTGTTTGCCCCTCTCAATCTACATAGGTCATATGCTAACCTGCTGGTTCCGGAGGCCAGCCTGTCGACCCATGCATACCTGCTAACCATCTAGCTTCCCTTGGTCTGTGACTAAGCACATATAGTGTAACGACTGAACGACCTTCTTATCCTATGCACGGATTGCACTGCTATGTTTTATTTTCTCGAGAATGACAATCTGTAACCGGGGAGGGGGGGCATTCCCCATCGACATCTCTAAATCACCACGGGGTCAAAGGGTCGTGTCCATTCCTGATACGAATCCCCTATGGACCAGGAGGTGAAGATTGACAGGGGTTTTGACCCGATATCAAATCCACTATCCTTAGGGATATTGTGGTAACTATGGGATGTGTGCCCCTCGTAGGCTGGCCCTCGGGGTTTCCTTCCCTATTAGTCGTCCCTTTTCCAGATTATGAGTCGACTATGGGTTGTGTGCCCCTCGTAGGCTAGTCCTCGGGGTCCTAACTTCCCTCATTGGTCACCTTATCCGATTATGTTCAACCCACGGAACGATGGTGCCCCTAGAAGGCTAGTCCTCGGGGTTTCCTATTTGTTTGGGTCTACTGGCCGCCGTTGTGCCACCCGGCATTAAGGAGCTTACCCCATCCGTGGGTATGCCTCCGCTTTTCCCCCGTAATCCTCTGGAGAGGGGGAGGTGCTGCCAAAATTTCTCCAGACTTATTGACTAATTGCCCTCACAGCTGGGACTCAATAAGATATGTTTTCAAAACAATTAACTTTCGTGCTCGAGTATGAACCTCGCACGAGTCTCAACCCTATCTCAAGGGCATCCTAGACCCCAATTCACCCATCAATCAACTCAATGCATCTTAATAAACTAAATGAACTCAAAATACCCAAAAATACCTCCAAATTCAGCTAATCCGGCGCGGTCTTAATCCGGCGTGCCCTAATACGAGTCGATACCCCCCCGTGCTGGAATAGCTTCACACTTAAATCTCTTGATTTTCATTTGGCCGACATCCGGTGCACCCTAATCCGGCGTGCCCTGGGCGGGGCGTGCAGGTTAAAGTCTTCACCCCACCGTGTCGTTTAAACCCCTACACCTACGCTACCCCGCGCCGTATAACCCTTATGCCTACGTTACCCCGCGCCAGCTTTGAATAAAAATGCGTATGTCACGCCGTTTTAACTCCTCTCTCATTCTCGAGCCAACGCTTGCCTTCCAAGGCTTGTGTCGATCAACGTAATTACCCATAAATCAAATAAAAAGAAACTCTTCAAGTTAAAATCTTCTGTCATTATGCATTCTCCCAATTCATGCATTAGACATAGATATGCATTCTTATGCACCTCATTAATGCATTCTTGCTTGAACGAGACCTCGGTATATCAAATGGCCTCGACGAAAGGCCGGGTCATGCCCGACCGATAATCTTGGCTATGCACAATGTTGGTCTCCGGACTTACGTTCTCTACCTCATATCGAGGGCTCAAACTTTATGAACCATGTCTGCTCTGCATGATTAAGAAAATAACCAATGAATCATTCCATGCGGCCTTAAAGGCTTCATCATCATATGCACTCTCTTGCATTCTATTTCAGCCTCGAATGGCTCATTATCTCAGCAATTAATCAGAGATTTTCCTTCTTATTGGAGGATGTAATTAACGCCATAGCCTTTATGGTATGGCAAACTTTCGGTCCCGACACGAACTCCACTCTCGTCCGACTCGGGTCAGATTGAGCGCATAATAAACTCATCACCTAGTGACTGGCACGCCCTTAAGAAATATTTATTTTCTTAAAAAAGATCCCATCCCAACAAATCTGGCATGCCCGGTGGGACCGAGTTATCCTCTCATCTCTTTGCCGAGATAAACGGGCCTCAAGGCCCCCCCAAAGGAGTCCTGATCGTTTGCTTATTCTGTTTTGTTGTGAAAGTGACGATGGCTGCTGGACTCATTGCGGTAGCCTTTGGCCCCGAGATTGTGTCCAGCCATGCTGCTGACGGGTACCTGGCGGTGCCGATGATTTTTGGTTCCTTCCCACTGGTGGTCATCTTCCCCAACTTCTTGGCAGTAGCCTTCACTGACATACTGGAGGTTGAGCTTTCAGAGCCGACCGAGCAAGAAGCTGCCATGAAGACAAGGGCCCACAACGCCCGAAGCTGCAGGGGTCTGGCAACAGAATAGACTCAGTTGATTAGCTGCATGGTGCATCATGTGGCTGAAGGGGCTCGCCCCACTTACTGCTACAAGCCCCGGAGTCTCCGCCAGGGGAGTTCCCGTCGAAGAGCTGTTGTTCCCATGACCAGACGATTGTTAGTATCCGGGAAGTCTGTCCTGATTGGGGGTGTCCGGATCTTCCTGGACGGACGTGAGGCCCAACCAATTCTAGACCGGGTGGTTGCTGCTGTGCCACCCCGTAACTCCTTCCAGGCTCTTTCCGGGAGGAGGGCTGAGAAAGAAGAAGAAGGCCGTCAAAGTCGGGGAGAGCTGGCCCCAAGGCCCAAGATGTTGCGCCCCTTGTGTTTTGTTGATGATGTGGTGTTTTAATGATAGCAACATAATTAAGTCACCACTTTGTCTTGAATATGTCTGATCTATTCTGTGTCTGAATTGGGAAGAATGCCTGTGATAAATTGGTTTGTGCTTGATTTCTGTTCTGTGCATTGCTTCTCTGCTGATTATGTTCATGTTGTAGTTCATCAAGTCTATACATCCGTCTTACTGTTCACATGCATCAAGTATGTACAGCGTCCGTCTCATGTCATATGTGTTTACTTCATTCAGAACTTGGTACACAAAATAGTTTAACTGTGAGCGTGGCATAGATTATACACTCACCATGTCTGCATGTCTGCATGTCTATCTTTCGTTAATATGGGTTCTATGCAATGAGTGCGTTGACGCAGTGGATCAGCTGGGTTGACACCATGCTGCTTTGTCTACTTTTTGTTGCTCATTAAGTCTTAAAGTATGTACAGGGTAGTTCATGCATCACTCTCTTTGCCAAGTGTATACATCGGTCAGCATTGCATCTTGTTCGCGAAGTCCATACATTGCATAATGTTTGTCAAGTCAATACATTGCATTGTAGATGCATCGAAGGGAAGTATGCACATTGGTCTGTTCATATGAAGTCTGTACATTGGAAGTGTGTACAGTGTTCAGTTGCCTTCTCATAAAGTCTGCACATCGCCTTCAGACTTTCAATTGTTGAGTCTTTACATGTTTTGAGGTTGTCAACACTATGAGCCTTAGTGTCGTTATTTGTTCCATCACGTGCTGAACACTGCAGCACCTCATGCTGCTTTCTGTGCCACCTCGTGTCGCTCCATCTGTGTCACCCCTAAGTCTTCATGTTATTTCTGTATTCGTGTTGTTTCTTCCAAGACCCCGTGTCTTTCTTGCTTTGTGATTACACTTCGTGCTGTGTTTATGTCTTCGTGTTATTTTTGTGTCTAAGTCTTCATGTTATTTCTGTATTCATGTTGTTTCTTCCAAGACCCCGTGTCTTTCTTGCTTTGTGATTACACTTCGTGCTGTGTTTATGTCTTCGTGTTATTTTTGTGTCTAAGTCTTCATGTTATTTCTGTATTCGTGTTGTTTCTTCCAAGACCCCGTGTCTTTCTTGCTTTGTGATTACACTTCGTGCTGTTTTTATGTTTTCATGTTATTTTTGTGTTTGAGTCTACATGTTAATTTTGTGTTTATGTCTTAGTGTTGGTTTTATGTCTTCATGTTACTTATTTCTATCTTCGTCCAGGTTTCCTCTGATCGCATGTTTTACTACCGTTTTACCTCTTGTCGTTCTCTCTTACCTCGTGCTGTTCTCATCTGACTTCGTGTCGTTATCTTTGTAGTGTTAGCTTTGATACTGTATGTATCTCGTGTCGTTCTCTGTTTATCTCGTGCTGTAGTCATCTTATGTACCTCGTGTCATTTTCAGTATAGTGCACCTTTTGCTGTTCTAATGTCTATACATTCATTTCTAAGTTCATGTCTACACACTTGTTATCACATCTTAAGTCTATACACTCGTGGCTAGCTATTCAAGTCAATACACTCGTTGGCTAAGTCTTCAAAGTCTATACATTTTATCCTTCTGATTAATCTCCTATGACTGTGTGACAGGTACTGTTCGTGGAGCCTATGAAGAGTGGGGCACGTGATACGAGGCTGGCATCTGGCACGTGATCTGAGATGCAGAGGAGCCTCCACGTGGACTGAAGCATTTGGGCGGGAATCGTGGAGAGCACACGCTGCCCTAATCTGCTGCTGCTATAAATATGTGTCTTCTTCCTCTAAAGAGGACAGTAGCGGAGAGAGTGACTGAAGTAGAAGCAGCCAGAGCTAAGAGAAGAAGTGCAGAAGAGAAAGAAGACATAGAGAAAGCTGAGAGCTAGATCGAGAGAGCAGAAGAAGAAAAAGAAAGAGAGACAGTGAGATAGAGAGAGTGAGAAGAAGGAGAAGGCAGAAGCAGTAAGAAGAAGAAGAAGTAAGAAAGAAGAAGAAGAAGAAGAAAAGAGAGTTCGTGCTGGGAGAAAGAGAGAAGCAGTAGAAGAAGTTCCTGCTGGACCGTGGATCAAATCTAGGCCAGCCAGCTCCTGCGAGAGCCACATTTGTTTTTATCTTTTCAGCTTTCTGTTGCTGGGTTTTGTTTTTCTTTTGAACTATTCACCTGCTGTATTTCTGATTCTCTGTAGAGAGGTCGGGGTCTCTCCTGTTGGTTCAGGAGAAGGGAGATTGCTATCTCTGGTTGCAAGTAGCTGGGTGCTACTTGTGGGTTCCCTCTGGTTAGAGGAAGGGAGGCTCGTCCTCCGGTTCTTGGCTTGTAGGTTTCAAGTCCAGGGGTCCCTCCGGTTGGGAGGAAGAGAGGTCCGAGACCTCTGGTTTGCAGGTGACTTAATGTCACTTGTGCTTCCCTCTGGGGTTCAGAGGAAGAGAGACTTGGGTCTCTAGGTTCCCCTCCGGTTTGGAGGAAGGGAGGTTTGGTCCTCCAGTTCTGGGCTTGTGGGTAGCAAGTCCAGGGGTTCCCTCTGGGTCTGGAGGAAGAGAGACCGTGTGTCTCTGGTTTCCAAGTGGCTGGGAGTCACTTGGGGGTGTCCCTCCGGTTGGGAGGAAGAGGGGAGGTTGTTCCCCTGGTCAAGCTGTTTGGCAGCATTTGTTGCAGACTGAGTCTGCTGTGCTAGTGTTACTAGTGGAAGCCTCACTCCGGTTGGGAGTGAGGGGTGGATGTAGGTCTGTTGACCGAACCACCTAAAATCATCGTGCAGTGGTTTGTTTGATCGCCTGCTTCCGCTAGATGCATGCTAGGACCGTGATTTAATTGTTTATCCACATCCTAGAATTTAATTGAGTTTGCATATCTTGTTTGATCAATTGTCCACTGATCTAGTTGTTATCATCTCATGCGAATTTTAAATTGGGTAGAATTCTTTGAACGATCCATTCACCCCCCCCCTCTGGATCAGTGTTTATCAATCGTACCTAGCTATCAGTTGGTATCAGAGCGGTGTTTGCATACAAGGTCCAGCGACCTGCAGATTCGATCTTGCTGTCTTAGGTGCTAATTTGTTTTTAGTGCATAATTATTCCTGTTGCCTTGAACTTACTCGCTATTTGTTTTTCAATGGCTTTACCACCCATCTTTAGTGGTTCTGATTTCAGTCAGTGGTACACTGCTTTACATGCTTATGTAAATTCTGCTAATCTTGATTTGTGGAAATTAATTTCACATGGTCCTCACACCTTACCAACGAAAGTGTCCAAATGGACCGACAGACACAGATCAAAGGATGGAGAAAATCAGAAAGCCTTTAACCTGTAGAAAGCCTTTGCAGCTCAGCAAAGGACATCCTGGATAGGCTGAAGCAATTTCACAGGGTAAACGAGGACAACTGCATGATGGCTAACAGAAGTAATCCAATTGGCAGCAATCAAGGCAGCAGTCAGACTGAAGATGATGATGATGAGGTAAATCTCTTCGAGAATTTTTCTCTAGAAGATTGGGAGAATGCATATGCTGAATTATTTGAATCTCATGAACTGTTAAGAAAACAGTATAAAAAATTGAAGAAGAGTACTGGTTTAGATAGTTCAAGTTCTCCTTGTAGAAAGTGTGTTGAATTGAAAAATATTCATGATGCCTGTATGTCTAATTCTCTAATGTTGAAGAAACAAATTTCTTTATTGAAAACTGAGAATCAAGATCATGTGAAAGAAATCTCTGAACTTGAAAAGAAGCTTAGTCTAGCTAGTCATGATTCTGTTCAGAGCAAGGATTTGCTGAAAGAAATTGAATGTGTAAAGTCTGAATTAAACAAGCTGAAATCTAAAAATGATTCTCTTAAAGAGTTCTCCAATAAAAATGATGAAAAATCAGAGAAACTTAGACAGGAGAACAAATTGCTGATTGAAAAGCTTAATGCCATAAAATTTGTAAACATAGAATTACAGAAAGATTCTGAAAAATAACAGGAAATGTTTCATGAATGTCAGTCTCTCTCAGATGAATGGGTGGTTCATGCTGATCTCCTAGAGCAGAATGGTAAACTGCAAGAGGAAATCAATGAGTTGAAACATCTAAACACCCAGTTGACAGATATGCTAATGACAATGGAAAAAGGCAAGTGTGTGAGTGTGGATAATTCTGATAGGTTGATGAATGCTGAACAAGAAATTGAGAGTAAAAAAACTATCAACTTAATGTTAAATGAAAATGTCAGTTGTAGTGAACGGAAAATAGCTGGATATGAGCTTACTATCACATCCCTTCAACAAGAAGTTGATGATCTTTATAAGCCCCTATCTGAAGCTGACAATGAAACAAAACTAAAACAGGAAGTTGAAAAACTCAAGAGTCTAAATGATGCCTTGCATCAACAAGTCATTTCCTGTGAAACAGATCTGTCCATATATGAAGCTAAAATTGCTGATTTGAATTTTGAGATTAAAGATTTGAAAAATTCTCTATCAAAATTTGTCAAAGGTAAGGACAATCTGAATAAGCTTCTTGGAAAGAGTGATAACTTTGAGAGAAAGGGGCTGGGCTATAGTCCGATAAATAAAAGGAGTAATGGGAATGAAACATCTACTGTTTTTATCAAAGCCACCAATCAGAACACAACCTCTGCTCCTTCTGTCTTCAAATTCACTGCACAAAAATCCACTGAAAAACTCAAAACTGTGGAACAAAATCAAAAACTCAAAAAGGGTGAAACTTCACAGAAGAAAGATAAAGACACTCATGTTACTATAAAGAAGGCTACATACAATTCACATGATCTCTCACACACTCACATTAAAAAGGGTTCATGTTATTATTATGGGAAACATGGTCATCTTATGAATGATTGTTTTATCATGAAAGAAGACAACAAACTACAAGCCAGGTCTTCCATGCACTTTCATGATCCATATGGATCTAAACACAATTCTAGTCAGCACATTGTGTGCTTCAACTGCAATAAGCCTGGGCACAATGCTGCTGAGTGCTGGTTTAGATCTACTTGAGGTAAAAATGGTTTTCATAGAAGAAATTCTTTTGCTTGCTCTCACTGTGGGAAAAATGGGCATACAGTCAAGGACTGTTGGTATGTTCAAAAGAACTATGTTAAACCCCATTTTGTCAAATTCCATGCAAAACCTTTTGTGAAAATTTCATGCTATAACTGTGGGAAGCCAGGCCATAAATCTGCTGAATGTTGGATGGTTAAGAACAAGCATCAAACTGCTCATGCATATAACAGAAAATCTTATGACATGTTTATAAACATCACCCTGCTGTCAATATGCATCATAAGAATCAAACACCAGCCATTTCATGTAGATACTGTGAAAAATTTGGACATTCGATGGATGACTGTTCACTGATGAAATTTGATGATAATGTTGCTATGAAAATGTTTAGAAAACCTGTCAGGGCTAACGCAGGACCCAAAGCTGCTTGGGTCCCTGCAGGATCAAGATGATCAAATACTTTGCAGGTGTGCCTTGGAGGGAGAAATAAAAGGGGTTAACCAAGGCACTCAAAAAGAAAACCCCAGGACTCAATTCAGGTCAGTTCTGAAATCTATTTCAATTTCATTATCTGAAATTGTTGTTTTGCTTGGTTGATTTTTGATGTTCTTCTCATGCTGTTGTTTGCACTAAATAAATGAGATTGCTTTGCACTGCATATGTCATTTGCATGACCATCATGGTATATGAAATGGAACATTGCTGGAGGGCAGTTGGAGTATGTCTGGATGCTACTGCCATGTGTGAGGTGGTCCTTGGACCAAGTCCTCTGCTCTGTACCATGGGTCAAGTCATATAGAGCAGTGTATTGCATATCATGTTGATCTGTTGGTGTTAAACTGAAGTTTTCTGAAATATGAATTGAACAATCATGCTTATAGTAATTCTCTTCTGTCTAACTTGCATAAACTGCATCAATTCAGGGGGAGCTTGTCGAGTCTTATGTGAGTCACTGCATATAGACTAGGGGGAGCTTTATTATATTGTTGTCACTATTTGAAATTCACATTCTACACTCTTTCAAATCATCAATTGACTATTTTGAGTTCATACCTTCTTGAATCTGAAAATTTGGCTGCTAATCCTCAATCTGTTGAAGTAAGTGTGTCTCATTTTGTCTGACTGAAATGACTTTAAACCTGTATTGAGTGATTGACTCTGCTAGTGGTTTTAAACCTTATTCTCTCTTGCTGGTTGACTCTTCCACCAGCTTGTACTCTTCCTTCATATACCTCTTAGCTGGTGTGACTACTTTGGCTCCATTATTGAGTTGTTGGTCAGCTAAATTTATTGTTCTGATCTGAGGAACTTAAGCTGCATGTCATGCAATTCAGTCTGAGATTTTGGTAGAAACTCCTATCATATGGATTTAAGAATTATCACTGAATCAGACTGATATAAGATTAATGTATTCTCAGCTTTGTAATTAAATGAATTGAAAATATCTGTTGATGAGGTTTAATAAACTTTAACCTCGTGTCATGTAATCCCTAAAGTCTCTCATCTGATATCTGAAAATTTGAAATCTAGGCTACTTCGGTAGAGATACATAGAGTGAGTGTTGTGGTTAAACATTAACTTGAAAAAGTTGACTAAATGAAAAATTATGAATTCAGAGCAATGACTCGGTCACTGAGAAACTGAGTTCCTTATCAATGAAATAAAGTAACTCATGTCATGAGGTGCCACAGTTATCTCTGATAAAAATTTAGTGAAACAAAACCTGACAGAGCAATAGCTTATCTGTGTTGAGTAGCTGGGGAGTCTGGCCTCTGATAAAGGTGTCTTCTCATGTAAAAAGACACTCATATTGCTAACTCTGCTCTCAAAGTGAGAGGCAATGCCAGTTATCACACTGAGTAACTAGGTCACTTCAACTAAGACTTGTTGTGCCTCATGTAAAAAGGTGTTGATCAACTTAAATTGCTCAGGAAAAATATAATGTGCTTCAAATTAAATTATCTTAAAAAAAAAATCTGTCAACTCATGTTCTTGAAAAAGTGTTTAACTTCAGTACTAACCTGTGTATCTTTCAAAGGTGCAATTGAGATCATATGTGTAAGATAAAAGATGATTATTTTTGAGTGTTTTTCTGACTATTTGGTTCACTTTTATTAAAACTTGGATTCGGATATGAGCATTGAGTTTAATTTGGCAAAGTTGGTATACATCAAAATTAAATCAGATTGGTTAAGTTGCCACTTCATAACTCCTTATGATAAAAGAGTCTACATCTTTTAAGACTTATTGAAGTGATGTATGCATTCAAATCCCTCATGATCAGATTCTTGTATGATCAACAAAGTGAACTTCTCTCTTATCAGTTGACTGATTCCATCTGCATTTTTCTGACCATACAAATGTGAGGTGCTACTCCCATTATTACCTTGTTCACTTGCAGCCTTCTGAACTTCAGAATCCTTATGGTGGTGGATTTCAGACTGATTCCTGAGATGCATCTCTCTCCACACTGTTGGAATCTTCCATCTTGTTCTGCAATAAGTTCTGATTCTGTGGTATTTTCACCAGAATTCAGATTCTTTGAAATGGCTGATTTCAGATTGATTTATTGGATAACCAGAGTCCATTCTTGTGCTTCAGGGGGAGTTATGGTTTATTAGCATCTAAGGGGTGAGTAGTCAATCATGCATGTTGATAAGGGGAGAGCTGTTTCATTGTCATAAGGGAGATCTTCATTTTTAAGAACCATGACTCATTCTCTACTTTCATGTGCTGTCTTTGTGTGCTGCAGTTATGTGCTACATTTGACTATCAAACCATTTCCCTTCTTTTTGATTATGTCAAAGGGGGAGAATAGTTTGATGAGTCATTGTGACTCATTATGTCGCCATCATCAAAAAGGGGGAGATTGTTGTGCCCCTTGTGCTTTGTTGATGATGTGGTGTTTTAATGATAGCAACATAATTAAGTCACCACTTTGTCTTGAATATGTCTGATCTATTCTGTGTCTGAATTGTGAAGAATGCCTGTGATAAATTGGTTTGTGCTTGATTTCTGTTCTGTGCATTACTTCTCTGCTGATTATGTTCATGTTGTAGTTCATCAAGTCTATACATCCGTCTCACTGTTCACATGCATCAAGTATGTACAGCGTCCGTCTCATGTCATATGTGTTTACTTCATTCAGAACTTGGTACACAAAATAGTTTAACTGTGAGCGTGGCATAGATTATACACTCACCATGTCTGCATGTCTGTCTTTCGTTAATATGGGTTCTGTGCAATGAGTGCGTTGACGCAGAGGATCAGCTGGGTTGACACCATGCTGCTTTGTCTACTTTTTATTACTCATTAAGTCTTAAAGTCTGTACAGGGTAGTTCATGCATCACTCTCTTTGCCAAGTGTATACATCGGTCAGCATTGCATCTTGTTCGCGAAGTCCATACATTGCATAATGTTTGTCAAGTCAATACATTGCATTGTAGATGCATCGAAGAGAAGTATGCACATTGGTCTGTTCATATGAAGTCTGTACATTGGAAGTGTGTACAGTGTTCAGTTTCCTTCTCATAAAGCCTGCACATCGCCTTCAGACTTTCAATTGTTGAGTCTTTACATGTTTTGAGGTTGTCAACACTATGAGCCTTAGTGTCGTTATTTGTTCCATCGCGTGCTGAACACTGCAGCACCTCATGCTTCTTTCTGTGCCACCTCGTGTCGCTCCATCTGTGTCACCCCTAAGTCTTCATGTTATTTCTGTATTCGTGTTGTTTCTTCCAAGACCCCGTGTCTTTCTTGCTTTGTGATTACACTTCGTGCTGTGTTTATCTCTTCGTGTTATTTTTGTGTCTAAGTCTTCATGTTATTTCTGTATTCGTGTTGTTTCTTCCAAGACCCCGTGTCTTTCTTGCTTTGTGATTACACTTCGTGCTGTGTTTATGTCTTCGTGTTATTTTTGTGTCTAAGTCTTCATGTTATTTCTGTATTCGTGTTGTTTCTTCCAAGACCCCGTGTCTTTCTTGCTTTGTGATTACACTTCGTTCTATTTTTATGTTTTCATGTTATTTTTGTGTTTGAGTCTACATGTTAATTCTGTGTTTATGTCTTAGTGTTGGTTTTATGTCTTCGTGTTACTTATTTCTATCTTCGTCCAGGTTTCCTCTGATCGCGTGTTTTACTATCGTTTTACCTCGTGTCGTTCTCTCTTACCTCGTGCTATTCTCATCTGATTTCGTGTCGTTATCTTTGTATTGTTAGCTTTGATACTGTATGTACCTCGTGTCGTTCTCCGTTTATCTCGTGCTGTAGTCATCTTATGTACCTCGTGTCATTTTCAGTATAGTGCACCTTTTGCTGCTCTAATGTCTATACATTCATTTCTAAGTTCATGTCTACACACTTGTTATCACATCTTAAGTCTATACACTCGTGGCTAGCTGTTCAAGTCAATACACTCGTTGGCTAAGTCTTCAAAGTCTATACATTTTATCCTTCTGATTAATCTCCTATGACTGTGTGATAGGTACTGTTCGTGGAGCCTATGAAGAGTGGGGCACGTGATACGAGGCTGGCATCTGGCACGTGATACGAGATGCAGAGGAGCCTCCACGTGGACTGAAGCATTTGGGCGGGAATCGTGGAGAGCACACGCTGCCCTAATCTGCTGCTGCTATAAATATGTGTCTTCTTCCTCTGAAGAGGACAATAGCGGAGAGAGTGACTGAAGTAGAAGCAGCCAGAGCTAAGAGAAGAAGTGCAGAAGAGAAAGAAGACATAGAGAAAGCTGAGAGCTAGATCGAGAGAGTAGAAGAAGAAAAAGAAAGAGAGACAGTGAGATAGAGAGAGTGAGAAGAAGGAGAAGGCAGAAGCAGTAAGAAGAAGAAGAAGTAAGAAAGAAGAAGAAGAAGAAGAAAAGAGAGTTCGTGCTGGGAGAAAGAGAGAAGCAGTAGAAGAAGTTCCTGCTGGACCGTGGATCAAATCCAGGCCAGCCAGCTCCTGCGAGAGCCACATTTGTTTTTATCTTTTCAACTTTCTGTTGCTGGGTTTTATTTTTCTTTTGAACTATTCACCTGCTGTATTTCTGATTCTCTGTAGAGAGGTCGGGGTCTCTCCTATTGGTTCAGGAGAAGGGAGATTGCTATCTCCGGTTGCAAGTAGCTGGGTGCTACTTGTGGGTTCCCTCTGGTTAGAGGAAGGGAGGCTCGTCCTCCGGTTCTGGGCTTGTAGGTTTCAAGTCCAGGGGTCCCTCCGGTTGGGAGGAAGAGAGGTCCGAGACCTCTGGTTTGCAGGTGACTTAATGTCACTTGTGCTTCCCTCTGGGGTTCAGAGGAAGAGAGACTTGGGTCTCTAGGTTCCCCTCCGGTTTGGAGGAAGGGAGGTTTGGTCCTCCAGTTCTGGGCTTGTGGGTAGCAAGTCCAGGGGTTCCCTCCGGGTCTGGAGGAAGAGAGACCGTGTGTCTCTGGTTTCCAAGTGGCTGGGAGTCACTTGGGGGTGTCCCTCCGGTTGGGAGGAAGAGGGGAGGTTGTTCCCCTGGTCAAGCTGTTTGGCAGCATTTGTTGCAGACTGAGTTTGCTGTGCTAGTGTTACTAGTGGAAGCCTCACTCCGGTTGGGAGTGATGGGTGGATGTAGGTCTGTTGACCGAACCACCTAAAATCATCGTGCAGTGGTTTGTTTGATCGCCTACTTCCGCTAGATGCATGCTAGGACCGTGATTTAATTGTTTATCTACATCCTAGAATTTAATTGAGTTTGCATATCTTATTTGATCAATTGTCCACTGATCTAGTTGTTATCATCTCATGCGAATTTTAAATTGGGTAGAATTCTTTGAATGATCCATTCACCCCCCCCTCTGGATCAGTGTTTATCAATCGTACCTAGCTATCACAAGAAGTTTAAGCAAGTCTGGGTACCTAAGAGGATCCAACCTGCTCGCCGTGAGGCGCCTGTCTACTACCACTCCAAGCCCATCCTAGCGAAGGAAAGAAATGAGAGGGCGTTGGCCCCAAGAAAAGAAGAGACTGTCAGGGAGGCTCTTCACCACACAAGTTTTAGGGCGCGTGCCCGACAAGCTGGTATCCCTGCAGCAGGGAGAAGATTTGAACATTCTGCCGAAAGAGCTTGGCTGGCTTATATTTCTCCAATTGGAGGTCGACAGTCATCCCCAGTCCTACATAAGGGCTAGGGGAGGAAGCGATGACCAGTATGGTCAGAAATTACTTTAGGGGTATGGGCAACCCCTCATTGGGCCAACAACGGCTGTTGCAAGCAGCCATGGCAAGAGAAGATGATTGTCCACCAATGGCAGTCGAAGAAGAAGAAGAAGAAGAAGAAAGAGGAATGACGTCGTCAGTTGATGACAATGGATATGAAGACGGCTTAGAGATCAAAGCCGATAAAGCCACTCCTCATCAGCAGGAGGAAAGAAGTGTCTCCGTCTCGAGAGACTGACCTTCCCTTAACATCCAAAGAAGGGGGTCCATTGCCAAAAGAAAGGAATGCAAGTCTTCACTTGCAATATGGCTGGAGTGTCAAGCCAATATGGAAGGCTACCTGAGGAACCTCAGGAGCTGGCTCGATAGGCGGAAAGACCCGAGCCAAGCACCCGAAGAACTGAAGCCGCAAGAGAGTTGCTGGCTGCTGCCAAGGGAGAGCAAGTCCTGACTGACGGATCCACCATTCTAACTGCAAACGTGGTGATCGCGGAAGAAGAGGACGTGCTGATAGATACCCCGCCTAAAGGAGCATCAGGGGAAATGACAGAAGCCATCCCCACCATGGCAGCCATGGACCCTTCGGTGTTAATGATACTCTAGAGATATCAGCAGGAGATAGAGCTTCTGAAGAAGCAGCTAATGGAAAAGATGGAGCAAGCCTCGGCCTCCAAGCAACCTGAGAGGCAGGCCGAATCATCACGGGGAGCCTTCAACCCAAGTGACTTCCCACCACTTTATACCTTGCCCCAGCCGGCAGAGCCCAGCTTGGCGACCACTCAGCAGCACCCACCACCGCCTCTAATGTTGCCAGTACTATCGCAGGTGCACCAAGCGCCTCCGCTACTGCGTCGTCCTCCGCAGGCGACCGCCTTGGTCACCCCCTATCTGCAGCTGGCGCACTTCTATCTAGAATCGGTCGATCCGACTGCCATGAACAAGCTGATGGTGGAAAGGATGATCGAGCTGAAGCTTGCCGAGCGAAGTGAAGGCGACTACGTTGCATTTGATGCCTATCGAGTGCCATACCCACCACATCATGCTGCTAAGCGACTCCCTCCTGGTGTCAACAAGCCACCCAAGTTCGACAAGTTCAATGGGAAGGGATCCCCGAAGGAACATGTCGCTTACTATATGACCGTCATGGGTGATCTGGCCACCGATGAATCATATCTGTTGAAGTTTTTTAGGTCCTCACTGATAGGGCTCGCATTCGAACGGTATTCCAGCCTCCCGGTCGGATCGATCAGTGACTGGCCGGATATGCAGAAGAAATTTAGAGAAAGATTCCATGTCACAGACAGGGAGGTCACAATATTCGAGCTCTACTCGACAAGACAAAGGGCAGATGAAACAGCCCTTGAATACATTAAGAGGTGGAGGAACCTCGGAATGAGATGCAAGTAGCCCCCGCACCAGGAGGACACCGTGCAAATCTGCAAACAGAATCTCAGAAGAAAGGTACTGGAAAAGATGATTGGAATGAAGATCCAGTCATTCGATCGTTTGAACAACGTCATGGCTGAGGTGGAAGCCTTTCTGGCAAGACCTGCCCCTACATCAATTGCTACCACTGCACAAGAGGCAAAAACAGAAGAGCGGCGCTCAACGCCTAAAGAAGCAAACACTCTTGACATTAAGTCATTTGAACAACAAAAAGACAAAAGCAGAAAGGTAGTTACCCCTCAACCTGCTAAAGCCGGAGACGATCGAGAGGGTCCCTCACTCCGAGATAAAATGAAGAAGGCCTACTCTTTCCCAAGAGAAAAGACCAAGGTCCTGTTCGACTGGGTGACCCAATATAACAAAGTTACCCTGCCCGAACCCAAAAGGCCAGAAGACCTGAAAAGAAAAGACAGCCCAAGGTTCTGCCCCTATCACCAGATGTTGGGGCACCCGATTGAAGATTGCTATGTGTTGAAGGACATCATTGAAGGGATGGTCAAGAAAGAATAAATAGACTTGGGGGAGTACAAGGTTGACCCTCCACAACCTCACGAAGCCCCTCTAAGAAGAGCCGCTATCAATATGGTCTCCCTATATCAGGCGTTGCCTGAAGAGATCGCAGAAGCCAGCACTCAACATGCTTATGAAGCCTATTTCTTGGCACCAATAAAAGAACAAGAGGGATGGCAGCAAGTCCCTACAAAGACCAAGAAGAAAGGCACACCTAGCCCGAAAGTGGGGGTGCAGATCCGTGGCGTCACACCACGACCCGCTCTACCAAAGGTAGCACCTATGTGGGCCAATCCACCTGCAATCATCAGAATACCTACACACAACTAGAGAAGACAGACTCCATTGCTGATGGTCAAGGAAATTAGTCCGAAGGCCCGATGACTGCAAGATTATATAAATGGGCTAGATGAATGTGTACAGCCCGAACTGGAACCTTTACTGGTACGGGGTTATGTCCCGTGACAGGAATTAGAACAGCTTTCAATAAAACAGGAGCAGGAAGCTGTCAAAGCATCAGACAAGGATGGCAGCCTGTTCTGGGGGCAAGTGCCAGCCAAAGAAAAGAAAAAGAAACGAAGAAAGAAAAGAAAAGCCTGCAAGGCCACAAAGGACATAGTCCTCTCTTGCAATACCCTGTTTGCCCTCTTCAATCTCCCCGATGAGGAAGATGAGGAGGAAATATGCTTTACACCCGCCGCCGGGGCAAGCCAGGCTGAAGCATTGACCAATACACACGCAACCCGGTCGGGTCAAAGATGGGGTCGCCAGCCGCCCGCCAACCACAATATCATCTTCAGGGGGGAGCAACCCTATAAAATACCCCCTCAGAGGTCAGGGGAGTCCAAATCCCTCCTCCTTCAGGTTTATACAGTCAGAGTGGGGGCAGTACTACTGCTCCTTCCTTTCTAGAATTTCTAAGAATGTCAAAGGGAAAATAGCCTTGTCAAGATGCTAACCCTACAATCGGGGATACTCACCCACAGCTCCAACAGCCTTTTGGGGTTCCAGATGAAGATGAAGCTCGCCCAACGGCAGCTGATGAGGGATAGCAGGAAGACAACACCAAGCAGAAGGTTGTGGCCTCAGAGCTCGATGAAGTAGGCTCATTAGGGGCCGCGGTTCAAGACTCTCCCAAGCCTAGGTGGCCGGAGGAGATGAAGCTGTCCAATGTCCGAGCAAGAAGACAGGTAGTCAAGTTGCTGAAAAAGCTCCCGGCGAGATTCACTGTTTGGGAAATCCTCTCCCCAAGTGAAGAGACCCGATAGGTGATTATCACTGCTCTGTAGACGCCTGCCCAATCTGAAGCATGTTTGGCTGAAGCACTGCCAGAGGACAATGTGACTTTCACTCAGGAGGACATGCTACTCCCCACTACCAGTCACAATATGCCGCTGTACATGAGAGGACAGCTGAATGGTCGGGAGCTGAGCAGAATCCTGATAGATCCCGGAGCAGCTGTCAACATCCTACCCTACAGAATATATCTGAGGTGCCACTTCAACATGCACCTCGATAAAGTCAGAGATATGCGTATCGCCGGCTTCAACCAAAAATGTGAAGTGCCGCTGGGAGTAGCGGAATTCACACTCACTCTGGCGGATCTTACTACGAGGGTGCGGTTCCATGTCATTGACTCCCACACCTCGTACAAGGCGTTGATTGGCCGCCCCTGGCTACATGAGAACATGGTGGTACCCTCCACGCTACACCAGTGCCTCAAATACACCCAGGAAGGGAAGAAGGGGAGGATATTTGCCAACCTCCACCCGTTTGAAGTATTCGAGTGTCACCTGCTGGACGCTCCTCTATATGCAGAACGGTCTCAGAAGACCTGTAGCATCATGTCTTTTTCTACTATAAATATTTCCATATAAATTAATTATTTATTGGCTCAACTTCTAAAGAGATTATTAAAATTCTAGAAAAATATGAATCTAGTGTAAAATTGAATTTGTAATAACTTTGTCTTCAGGTAAGAGGACAAAATAAAATACGTGTAGGCCCAATTTTACGTTTTAGCAATTTTTCGTGGGTTTAGAAGGCCTAGTTTAACCATCGCAATTTGGGCCCAATTCTAGCCCAATTGTGCTCCGATTCGAGTCAAACCCTAGCCCATTGTTAGGTCTTTGCTTTCTCTTCGAAAACTCTACGTCTAGACTCTTCTACCGGCAGCGACGGCGGTGGATTAGAACCTTATCCGAAGTTTTCGCCGGAATTTCTTCATAGGACTCTTCAACCAAATTCGATCTCTAGGAGTCCCTATAGGTTCTATTTATAGAGGGCTTTCGACACCCTAGAACCCTATTTGCACTAGCAACAGGCGGCGTGACCGATCGTGACTGGACGAGGTGGAATTTGGGCATTCTTGGAGCGGTACCTAGGGTTCCGGCGACCCCACTTCTTCATCCTCCTTTCCTTCAAGCAAGGGTAGGTGTCTCTCAGGCCAAACAAAAATCTAATAATACCATCTTGTGTGTCTCCATGAGCTCTTTCTTTTGATACCTAATTGCCCAATTTTCGTTCATCATGCTATTCGAATTTTATGTTTTACTCCGAGGTGTATCAAAAGGACAACTTTCATGATTATTAGTTAAAGATTGAATCTTGTTGTGTTAGATCTAATCAAAGCATGCTATTTTATACGAAATTTTATGGTCTTTCGAATGGTAGTATTTTCCCTAATTTTTATTCATTCTATCATGAGCAATCGAAGTTTAGTGTAACATGTCGAAGTTCATCGTTGGCGGGTTTCCAGGTTTATGTGACGCATCTTTCAGAGACCGTTACAATGTGATGGCCGCACGACAGACCGTCACATGAGCATGACGGCTTCACGACAGACCGTCACTTGCCCCTGTGTTTTCGGATTTTTAAGATTTTGCCTAATTATTTTTTGATATGTAACGCACCTCCTATAGACCGTTACATTCTTGTAACGCCCCTTACATAGACCGTCACATGCTTATGGCAGGGTGTTTTTAAACTTTAATTTCATGCGTTTTAACCAGAAACTTGCTATGTTAGTACGATATCTTGATCTATAAACAAGGCAGAACGTAATGTTAATATTGTATTATGATCATAAACATTAAATTTTGTTCTACACGAAAGATGTTTAGAAAATCCTAAGTTGAATGATCATGAAGAATTTGATAAAAACCCTTAGTTAATACTTGTATAAATTCTGATTTATGTAAGATATATTTAATCTTAGCATTATTGTTTGATAGTCATGCCACTCCAGTGGGATTGAATGACCGCACCGTCTTGGTTTCCGTGTTTATTAGCCTCAATTCTCGTAATAGATGGGACTCTCCACCGGATATTCCTTCCGTCGGACTAGGACCACTATTATGAGACCTCCGTAAGACCCCGTGAGCCTAGGATTCCCACCAGGACGCCGGGCAGGTTGTACCCTAAAGACCTGAACTCATAAACGTGGTTTGAATCGTGTTTTTGGACCAGCTCAAATTAAACTGGTCTGTGTACTGTAACGGCCCAAGATTGGACTGTCACATCATCGTAACGGCCCTGTGTACTACCGTCTCGTTCCTGTAACGGCCCTGTTATAGACCGTTACAGATAAGATATTAATAAGGTTTTTTCTTGTTTTATCATCATGAAGCAGTTATCAAGGTTGGCCTTAAACTGTGAGATCATGCGTGATCCTTGTTTACATCCTTGTTACCTAAAGACTCATAGTCTTTCTACTTGATGTCATTCCAATTTTGTTGAAATTTATCTTGATCTTAGAAGTAAGTTCGTGAGCTTAACCTTGGAACTCTTGGCCACTTAATGTGATGAATGTCTAGACTAGGATCATTGATCCAAACCTTTCAATGCCAACGCATCAAAAATGGCCCGGTCTGGTCCTAGGAGGAGCGCCCGAAAGTACTTGTGCCCCGTGGAGTTTGTAATGACAAGGTGTGGCATTGCACCGAAGTGCATGACTAGCGTGATTGGTCTATGACATTTCCACTTTTACTCAATTACTTGAAATTCCCGTGTGATATGATATGCGTGCTTGATATGGCCAATTCCATTTGCATTTCATGACATGAAAAGTTACCTTTACTTGAAAGCTCGTGTTCTTTTTCCTATCTATCTCTTGTCATTTATTTATCATCGCTTTTGTTACAATGTTATTCATAAATGGTTAATCACTTTAATTATGCCTGATGATAGAGATATAAAATCCTACTGAGCTTTGCTCACTCCTACTTTCCAATCCTTTTCAGGTAGTTCTGAGGAGGACATGCGTTCCGATGGGGATGGGAACGAGTGATTCCAGGAGCGAGCCATTTAGAGTTTATGTTCGAGTCAAGTTCGGATTATTTGTTATCTAGAGTTGATGTATTTTCCATTAATGAGATAGAAGTCCACAAGGAGTCGGTTGTAATCGAATACTTTCTCTTATTTTTACTATCAATAAAGTTGGGTTAATTGTTTCTTTATTGTTGGCCTGGTGGTTGGTCTCTTGTGACAACGTGTGCTCTGATTGACATGATTGATATAAACTGCTACGTTCCGATTTTCCGCGTCGGGGCGTGACATTTTTTGTGGGGTCATAGCCTAGGTTTTCTTTAGACCCTAGGTTGCTAGTAGTGTTATAGAACCTTTAACCTTGGTAAAGTATGAATCTGACCCAGTGAGTTGGGTAGAGACTTGGGTTAAGATTAATTAACTAGCTATAAGATAATAGATTCAATAAAAAAAACCTTCTTAATTACTTTTCTTATGCTGTAGGAATTTTCCGTGATGACGGCAGAACGTGCTCAATGGTGAGACATGCAATGTACAGTGCAGGGCATGACCCAGGCCTTACAGTAAGTTGCCCAAGGCGGAGGACAGCGAGGAGCATGCAATCTACATCAAAACTTTCAAGGCTTTAATCCCCCGCGTTTCAGTGGATCTTCGGATCCGGATGAGGCTGAGAACTGGCTAAAAGAAATGGAGAGAATCTTCAGGGTTATGCAATGTGGAGATCAGGATCGTGTCCTACTAGCGACTTTCCAATTAGAACGCGATGCTCGTGCTTGGTGGGAAGCCGTGGAAGCCACACTTGGAAATAGGCGTGCCACGTGGGACGAGTTCAAGGAGTTTTTCAATAGCAAGTACTTTTCAGATCAGGTGCAAGAGAAGAAAGCGGCCGAGTTTGCTGCTTTGAAACAAAGAAACTTGTCGGTTGTGGAATATGAAGCGATGTTTCCAGATTATGTAAGTATGCCCCACACTTGGTGTCCACTGAGAAAATGAAGGCCAAAAGATTTTTGAATGGTTTGAATCTTCAGTACATCAATCAATTGGCACCCTTGGAAATCCATATCTATGCTGAGATTGTAAGGAAAGCACAAGTTTTGGAGGATACGATGGAAATGACTGACCGGATCAGAGGTCGGGATAAGAAGAAAGAGCAGACTAACAGTTCCGGGAACTTTAGACCCAGTAATTATTAGAAGAGGCCCAATGGTGGGTCGAGTTTTTCTAAAAACAAGAAACCCAAGGAAGGCGAGAAGAAGGTTGGACCAACTGTGCCGTCCAAGGTAGTTTGCAAGTATTGTGACAGTCCATGTCACAAGATGGAAGAGTGTTGGTGCAAGTTTGGCGCTTGCTTAAGGTGTGGTAGCAGGGACCACCGAATTCCAGAATGTCCCCTTATTAATGAACCGACAGCATCCGATAAGTCACAAGGAAGTTACAAGCGGCAAGGCAAGCTCCAAGCCCTCCAAGAGGTAGAGACCGAGAACCAGACTACCGAGGAAGGAGGTATTGTCGAAGGTACTCTTACTATTCTTTCCAAGCCAACATTCATACTTTTTAACACTAGAGCCACTCATTCTTTTATATCTCTAAAATTTGCTAAGACTTTACCTGTGGAACCGGTGTTATTGGATTCTCACCTTACGATATCCACCTCTATTGGTTCGGGATCCGAGATTAAATACTATTATCCTTCTAGTAAAGTTTTGATCAATGGTTGTAATTTATCTGCTGATCTAGTTTGCATGAAGATGAAAGATTATGATGTAATCTTAGGGGCTGATTGGTTATCTAAGCATGGTGCTAGTGTTCATTGTAAGTCAGAAGTAGTGTCTTGCCCTGGACGTCCGGAGCTTTCTTTCTCTGGCTCTAGGCTATCCAAGTCCGTGCCACTCATTTCGGAACTTCGGGCAGATAAGCTGTTAAGAAAGGGGTGTCCAGCATTCTTGGCTTTGATTTCTTTAACTGATAAGAAGGAAGTGGAGTTGAAGGATATCCCTATTACTCAAGATTTTCCAGATGTATTTCTAGATGAATTGCCAGGTCTTCCCCCTGATTGAGAGGTGGTTTTCTCTATTGATTTGATTCCTGGCGCCTCACCTGTTTTGAGAGCCCCCTCTCGTATGTCCCCTGCTGAGTTAAGAGAATTGAAGGTGCAATTGTTAGACTTGCTAGAAAGAGGGTTCATTTGTCCGAGTACTTCCCCATGGGGTGCTCCGGTTCTTTTTGTAAGGAAGAAAGATGGTTCCTTGAGGCTGTATATCGATTATCGTTAGTTGAATTAGCTCACCGTGAAGAACAAGTATCCATTACCAAGGATCGATGAATTATTTGATCAAATATCAGGAGCCCAGTATTTCTCAAAGATCGATCTCAGATCTGGGTATCATCAGTTGAGGATAAAAGATGAAGATATTTTTAAGACGGCATTCCGTAGCAGGTATGGGCATTTTGAATTTGTGGTGATGCCATTTGGACTAACCAATGCTCCTGCAGCTTTTATGCAGCTAATGAATATTGTGTTTCGGCCCTACTTGGATCAGTGGGTTGTGGTATTTATCGATGATATTCTGATATATTCAAGAAGCAAGGAGGAGCATGAACAGCACTTGAGAATGGCGTTGCAAATATTAAAAGAGCATCAGCTATATGCCAAGTTTAGTAAATGTGAGTTCTGGTTACAAGAGGTATCTTTTCTGGGCCACATTATTTCTAAAGAGGGAATTGCGATAGACCCTTCTAAAGTTGAGGCAATACGTAATTGGGAAAGACCTGTGAACATAACTAAGATCAGAAGTTTCTTAGGTTTAGCAGGCTATTACTGAAGGTTCATCAAAGATTTTTCCAAGATTGCAGTGCCCTTGACAAGGTTAACTCGTAAGGAGAATTGTTTTGAATGGACGAATGATTGTGAAAGGAGTTTTCAGACTTTGAAGGAGTGCTTGACCACTGTCCCAGTTTTGGCCTTACCCTTAGGTGAAGGAGGTTTTAAAGTTTATACTGATGCTTCGGGAATCGATTTAGGTTGCGTATTGATGCAACGAGGGAGAGTGATAGCTTATTCCTCCAGACAGTTGAGAAAATATGAAGAGAATTACCCTGTGCATGATCTGGAGTTAGCAGCGGTTGTGTTTGCTCTTAAGATATGGAGGCATTATCTTTATTGAGAACTTTCACCGTGTACTCAGAGACCATAAGAGCTTAAAATATCTATTTTCTCAAAAGGAGCTGAATATGAGACAGAGAAGGTGGTTAGAGTACTTAAAGGATTTCAACTTCTCCATTGAATATCATCCAGGAAAAGGGAATGTTGTAGCAGATGCTTTAAGTAGGAAGCCGACAGCTAGACTAGCTAATTTGATGATTCAAGAGTGGAAGTTGTTAGAACAGTTTGTCAGTTTAGATATTACAGAAAAGGAAGATCGAATCTTGGTGGCTCATGTCCAGCTTCGTTCAAAATTGCTAGCAGAAATTAAGTTGTTGCAGGATAATGACCCAGTGCTTGTTGAAATTATGGAACAGATTGCTAATCAACCAGATTTTATATTAGCTGATGATGGGAGATTGTTGTTTCGAGGGAGAATTGTGTCCCTGATTCCATGGAAATAAAGAAGAAGATTCTTGAAGAAGCACACAGATCTAAGTATACTATACACCCAGGAGCTACAAAGATGTATAGAGATCTGAAGAGGACTTTCTGGTGGCCGAACATGAAGAGAGAAGTGGCCTATTTTGTGAGCATGTGTTTAGTATGTCAACAAGTTAAAGCAGAGCATTTCAGACCTGCTGGGAAATTAAAGCCTCTCGAAATACCACAGTGGAAGTGGGAAAGTGTCGGTATGGATTTTATTATGGGTTTACCCCGAACATGAGGAGGCCTTGATGGAATTTGGGTAATTATTGACCGACTGATAAAGTCCGCACACTTTTTGCCCATTAAGTCAAAGTGGACCGTGGATATTTTGGCTGCCCTGTATGTAAAGGAAATAATAAAATTGCATAGAGTGCCGGTGTCCACCATATCTGACAGAGACCCCAGGTTTACATCTCACTTTTGGAAAGGACTGCAAGCATCATTAGGCACTCGTTTGAACTTCAGTACAGCTTTTCACCCTCAGACTGACGGGCAGACTGAGAGAGCAAATCAGATTGTTGAAGAGATGTTGAGAGTCTGTATAATTGATTTTGGAGGTAGTTGGCATGAACATTTACCTTTGATTGAATTTGCATACAATAATAGTTACCAATCCAGCATTCAGATGGCACCGTTTGAGGCCTTGTATGGCAGGAGTTGTAGATCCCCTCTTTGTTTGGAAGAAATTGGTGAGAAGCAATGGCTCGGGCTGGATCTTATCTTCGAATCATCGAAGAACATCCAAGTTATTAGAGACCGTTTGAAGGTCACCCAGTCTAGACAAAAGAGCTATGCAGATAATAGAAGAAGGGAGCTAGAATTTCAGATTGGGGATCATGTATTTCTGAAAGTATCACCATCAAGAGTAATTAGAAGATTTGGAATTCGAGGCAACTTAAGCCCAAGGTTTGTTGTCCCATTTGAGATTTTAGAGAGGGTAGGCGAAGTTGCCTATAGATTAGCCCTACCACCATAGTTAGCTGGTATTCACGATGTGTTCCATGTATCTATGCTTCGAAAGTATGTATATGACCCTTCGCACATCATCCAACATACTGATTTGGAATTGAAGAAAGACTTATCTTATGAAGAGAACCCTATCAAGATATTGGACTTCAAGCAACAGCAACTCAGGAATCGATCCATTCCGATGGTCAAGGTCCAGTGGAGTCGGCGTGGAGCTGAGGAAGCAACATGGGAGTCCGAGGATGCAATCAGGAAACTATATCCCGAATTGTTTTAAGGTTGGTTGTTAGTAGATTCGGTGAATTTGGAGACCAAATTCCTTTAAGTGGGGGAGGGTGTAGCTCCTGTCTTTTTCTACTATAAATATTTCCATATAAATTAATTATTTATTGGCTCAACTTCTAAAGAGATTATTAAAATTCTGGAAAAATATGAATCTAGTGTAAAATTGAATTTGTAATAACTTTGTCTTCAGGTAAGAGGCCAAAATAAAATATGTGTAGGCCCAATTTCGCATTTTAGCAGTTTTTTGTGGGTTTAGAAGGCCTAGTTTAACCATCGCAATTTGGGCCCAATTCTAGCCCAATTGTGCTCCGATTCGAGCCAAACCCTAGCCCATTGTTAGGTCTTTGCTTTCTCTTCGAAAACCCTAAGTCTAGACGCTTCTACTGGCGGCGGCGGCGGTGGATTAGAACCTTATCCGAAGTTTTCGCCGAAATTTCTTCATAGGACTCTTCAACCAAATTCGATCTCTAGGAGTCCCTATAGGTTCTATTTATAGAGGGCTTTCGACACCCTAGAACCCTATTTGCACCAGCAACAGGCGGCGTGACCGATCATGACCGGACGAGGGGAATTTGGGCGTTCTTGGAGCGGTACCTAGGGTTCCGGCGACCCCTCTTCTTCATCCTTCTTTCCTTCAAGCAAGGGTAGGTGTCTCTCAGGCCAAATAGAAATCTAATAATACCATCATGTGCGTCTCAATGAGCTCTTTCTTTTGATACCTAATTGCCCAATTTTCGTTCATCATGCTGTTCAAAATTTTATGATTATTAGTTAAAGATTGAATCTTGTTGTGTTAGATCTAATCAAAGCATGCTATTTTATACGAAATTTTATGCTCTTTCGAATGGTAGTATTTTCCCTAATTTTTATTCATTCTATCATGAGCAATCGAAGTTTTGTGTAACATGTCGAAGTTCATCGTTGGCGGGTTTCCAGGTTTATGTGACGCATCTTTCAGAGACCGTTACAATGTGATGGCCGCACGACAGATCATCACATGAGCATGACGGCTTCACGACACACCGTCACTTGCCCCTGTGTTATAAGATTTTTATGATTTTGCCTAATTATTTTCTGATACGTAATGCACCTACTATAGACCGTTACATTCTTGTTACGCCCCTTACAAAGACCGGCACATGCTTCTAGCAGGGTGTTTTTAAACTTTAATTTCATGTGTTTTAACCAGAAACTTGCTATGTTAGTAAGATATCTTGATCTATAAACAAGGCAGAACGTAATGTTAATATTGTATTATGATCATAAAAGTTAAATTTTGTTCTACATGAAAAATGTTTAGAAAATCCTAAGTTGAATGATCATGAAGAATTTGATAAATACCCTTAGTTAATACTTGTATAAATTCTGATTTATGTAAGATATATTTAATCTTAGCATTATTGTTTGACAGTCATGCCACTCCGGTGGGATTGACTGACCGCACTGTCTTGGTTTCCATGTTATTAGCCTCAATTCTTGTAATAGATGGGACTCTCCGCCGGATATTCCTTCCGTCGGACTAGGACCACTATTATGAGACCTCCGTAAGACCCCGTGAGCCTGGGATTCCCACCAGGACGCCGAGGAGGTTGTACCCTAAAGACCTGAACTCATGAACGTGGTTTGAATCGTGTTTTTGGACCAGCTCAAATTAAACTGGTCTGTGTACTGTAACGGCCCAAGATTAGACCCTCACATCATCGTAACGGCCCTGGTTACGACCGTCACATTCCTGTAACGGCCCTGTTATAGACCGTTACAGATAAGATATTAATCAGGTTTTTTCTTGTTTTATCATCATGAAGTAGTTATCAAGGTTGGCCTTGAACTGTGAGATCATGCGTGATCCTTGTTTACATCCTTGTTACCTAAAGACTCATAGTCTTTCTACTTGATCTCATTCCAATTTTGTTGAAATTTATCTTGATCTTAGAAGTAAGTTCGTGAGCTTAACCTTGGAACTCTTGGCCATTTAATGTGATGAATGTCTAGACTAGGATCATTGATCCAAACCTTTCAATGCCAACGCATCAAAAAGGGCCCGATCTGGTCTTGGGAGAAGCACCCGAAAGTACTTGTGCCCCCGGGGGTTTGTAATGACAAGGTGTGGCATTGCACCGAAGTGCATGACTAGCGTGATTGGTCTATGACATTTCCACTTTTACTCAATTACTTGAAATTCCCGTGTGACATGATATGCGTTCTTGATATGGCCAATTCCATTTATCATTTCATGACATGAAAAGTTCTTGTTATACTTGTGTTTACTCTTTACTTGAAAGCTCATGTTCTTTTTCCTATCTATCTCTTGTCATTTATTTATCATTGCTTTTGTTACAATGTTATTCATAAATGGTTTATCACTTTAATTATGCCTGATGAAAGAGATATAAAATCCTACTGAGCTTTGCTCACCCCTACTTTCCAATCCTTTTCAGGTAGTTCTGAGGAGGACGTGCGTTCCGATGGGGACGGGAACGAGTGATTCCAGGAGCGAGCCATTTAGAGTTTATGTTCGAGTCAAGTTCGGATTAGTTGTTATCTAGAGTTGATGTATTTTCCATTAATGAGATAGAAGTCCACAAGGAGTCAGTTGTAATCGAATACTTTCTATTATTTTCATTATCAATAAAGTTGGGTTAATTGTTTCTTTATTATTGGCCTGGTAGTTAGTCTCTTGTGGGAACGTGTGCTCTGATTAACATGATTGATATAAACTGCTACGTTTCGATTTTCTGCATCGGGGCATGACAAGACCTCTGAAGCCAAGACCCTTGTTAAGGCAACAAGAAACAGTTCCAGCGATGACTGGTTCCCACCACCATCGCCCGGGTACGTCAATCCCAAGACGGTGTCACATATTGCCGTCACTGGGGATGTGGGCAGAACATCACCCTCTGCCACCTATCCTCAAGTCAATGAAACCAAGGTCGACCAGCAGCACGACCACATCAGGGTCTCGGAAGGCCTCACCAAGCCAATTCTTGGCCTCGACAATGGCACTGTCGAGCCTTTCAAAGCCTGGGAGGTGATGCAGTCTGATGGTCCCAGCAGTTTGTTCTACACAGCTGAGGAGCATCCCACACGGGAAGACACATATTGCCATCTTCATGAAGATATAGAAGACCCATCAGTTCCTGTTTAGGGGTTGGCATTTACAACAAGCCGAATGGCTAAGATGTTCTGAACACAGCACATCCCTGCCGGCCAGCCCCGCAAGGAGAAAGAAGCATTCCAGAAGCTGTGGTATCCCGCAAGCCTGGACCAAGAACTGAGGCGTGTCTCTCAACATCCAGGGTTAGGCTTCACCCTTGAAGAATATTACTATAGCGGGTGATACGAAGTGGATACAATTTCCGCCTTCTACCTGGCTGAAGACAGCTCGCTGGGGGCAACCTTCGATGAGTACCCATCAGAGATTGAACATGTTGAACCTGCTCAACCAAGAGACTCAGAATCGGAGGCTATAGCCCCTTGCCGATGTTGGGAGCAAGTATGCCCCGAAGAGGTGGCCCTTCAAGCCAGGTTTGACATGGCCAGTAGTAGCGAAGTCGATGATGCAGAAGAGGTAGGGCCGTCTCTCCCCAGTGGCCCTCCTCTGATAATGATGACGGTGCCATCTGTGCCGACCAGGGAAGCTTTTGCCAAGCCTGATCAAGGGATGAATGCTGTTAGGAAAGAAAAAGCTACCTCCACTGAAGACATGGCGACCCAGGGAGGCGGGGCACTCTTGCCTTCTGCTGTGAAGACGCGATGCTGCTCTAGCGCGGTGACAAACAACCACCAGTCCTCCATGGCTACAAACACATTTGCAAGGGCCGAGGTTGTTAGCTTGTCTCTCAAAACCACGGCGGCTATCCATCTGCCGACAGAACGGCTCATGCTGTTGCCACTAGCTGAATCAGGAATCCCCGGCGAAGCCCAGATGACCCAGAATGAAGAGGCCGAGGTACTCGAGCTCGAGGATGATATTCCAGACTTCGTCGATCTTCAGTCGGCGCCCCCGGAAATAGAAGATGGAGGCCAAGCCACAGTCGACGAACTGATAGAAATTAACCTAGGAGATGATGCCGACCCTAGGCCAACCTTCCTCAGCGGCCAGTTGTCGGCTCAAGAACAGAAGCTGTATGTCCAGCTACTACAAAAATATCGGGATTATTTCGACTAGACCTACAAAGAAATGCCAGGACTCAACCCTGTAGTCTCACAGCACGAGCTAGCTATAAGCCCTGAGGTCGAGCCAGTTAAGCAGCCGCCACGGCGCATGAGGCCAGAGCTCATCACTCAGATATGCAAAGAAGTAGGCAAACTCATTGATATGGGTTTTATCAAAGAAAATCAATACACCACGTGGCTGGCTAATATTGTGTCCGTGAAAAAAAAGAATGGGCAGATCCGGATATGTGTTGATTTCTGAGATCTGAATAAAGCATGTCCCAAGGATGATGACTTTGTGGTGCCAATCACGGAACTCATGATTGATGCCACAACCAGCGACGAAGCCCTATCATTTATGGACGGATCCTCCGGCTACAACCAGATATGGATCGCGGAACATGACCGGGTCGACACTACCTTCCGAACTCCCAAATGTATCTATCACTACAAAAGGATGCCGTTCAGACTAAAGAACGCTGGTGTAACTTACCAGCGGGCGATGACCAGAATATTTGATGAGCTGCTCTACCACAAGGTCGAGTGCTACATAGATGACCTAGTGATCAAGACCAGAAGAAAAGAAGATCATCTGCAAGACCTCCGAGTTGTGTTCCAGAGGCTCAGGCAGTATGAGTTGAAAATGAATCCTATGAAATGTGCGTTTGGAGTGTCGAGCGGGAAATTCTTGGGTTTCATTGTCAGATATCGGGGGATTGAAATAGACCCCGTAAAGATCAAGGCTATCCAATATCTACCTCCACCAAGGAACCTCTTTGAGCTGAGATCCTTGAAAGGCCGCCTGGCATACATCCGGCGGTTCATATCCAACTTGTCAGGGCGGTGTCACCCCTTTCATAAGATGATGATGAAATATGTTCTCTTTTATTGGGATGAAGAATGGCAAGCAGCCTTTGACAAGCTGAAGGATTATCTGAAGACTCCTCCAGTGCTAGGTGCGCCGGTGAATGGAAGGTCGCTAGTCCTCTACATAGTAACCACGTACAACTCCCTGGGGGCAATGCTAGCCCAGAATAATGAAGAAGGGAAGGAACAAGCCCTCTACTACCTCAGTCGAAGATTGGTCAGAACTGAGGAGAGGTACACCTATATCGAGAAGATCTGCCTGGCCCTGGTCTTTGTAGTCAGGAAGCTTCGACACTATATGCTGTCGCATGAAGTTAAGCTGATTTCCAAGGAGGATCCGCTTAAATATATCATGTCTCAACCGGCACTCAAAGGCCGCCTAGGCAAATGGGCGGTGATCCTCAAGGAGTATGATATCTCTTACATGCCGTAAAGGGCCGTTAAAGGCCAAGCCATCGTAGATTTCTTTGCCAAGCACCCCGTGCCAGAAGATTGCACGCTGGAGCCAGAGCTTCCTAAAGATGAGACCCTGGAAGTCAGCAACGTACAGCCCTCATTGTGGCAATTGTACTTTGATGGCGCATCCAGAATCGACACCCCAGCAACTGGATCGGCTAAAGTCCGAGCAGGGGCAGGCATAGTCCTAAAATCACCAGAAGGAGAAGTCATATATACATCATGTTCAATAAACAAACCTTGCACAAATAATGAAGCAGAATATGAAGCCCTAATCATTGGGTTACAAATTGCGTTATCCATAGAGATTCAGATGCTTGAAGCATTCGGTGACTCCATGCTAGTGGTAAAATAGCTAGAAGGAGAGTTTGAGATGCGGAAGCAAGAACTCCTCCCCTATAATCAGCTGGCGATCCACTTGATGGCAAGATTCTATCTCATCAAAGTCAAGCACATCAACCGAGGGAAAAATGCCCAGGCAGATGGCCTCATAAAATTGGCCAGCTCTTTGGCGGTCCCGCCGGATACAAGCCTGAATATAGCAGTAATTAACCGACGACAGGTCCCCAGCGTGACCGAAGTCCCGGTTGATGAACAAGAGAATGAAGTGGCAGCTATGGAAGAAATCTAACAGCCCGATTGGCAGGAACACCTCCTGTGTTGGTTTCGCCACCAACAGCTCCCGAAGGAAAAAGAACAAAGACTGAAGCTCCTGAGGGTCAAGGACTCTTATGAAATGTGGAACGGAACTTTGTTCCGAATAATGGCAGATGCCCAAAAGAAAATCTTACTTCATTGCTTATCCCCAATAGAAGCCTGGGAAGTAATGCAAGAAGTCCATGTTAGGTCAGCCGGTGCACATCAGGCCGGTCTGAAAATGAAGATCGAAATAAAGAAGCTGGGCTATTACTGGCCCTCTATCTTCAATGATTGTTTCAAGTTCACCAAGGCTTGCCAAAGATGCCAGGAGCATGCCAACGTGTCAAGCAGATCGTCGGTGCCGCTACACCCCACCCTACCAAGCTGGTCGTTTGCTCAATGGGGCATGGACGTGGTAGGACCTTTGCCAACATCATCATCAGGATGCAGATACATCTTAGCCGCCACAGATTACTTCTCCAGATGGGCAGAAGCAATAGTGTTAAGAGAAGTGACGGGAGAATTAGACTCCAGGTTCTTCCGACAGAATATAATATTCCGATTTGGGGTCCCCAGCCGAATTATCTCTGATAATGGCAGCCACTTCAGGAACTAGAAGGTTTATCGTCTGGCTGATAAATATAAGATTGACAGGAGGACGTCGTCCCCCTACAACCCTCAAGCCAATGGGCTCGCAGAAGCCTTCAACAAAACGTTGTGCACTTTGCTGGTGAAGACCGTCAAGTCCAATAAGAACGATTGGGAAGAAATGATGTACGAGGCGCTATGGGCTTATCGTACAGTTTATAAAACTCCAACTGGATGCTCCCCGTTCTACCTTGTATATGGGTCAGAGGCGGTGTGGACGTCAAAAAAAATGACGGTGATAATCATACGGCATGCACGTCTTAGCACTCGAGAGTGAATTGAAGATGGGATGGCCGAACAAACCCCGTACCTCCTCTAAGCAGGATGAACATATATACTCGGCGCTCCACCACCCAACAAGAAGCCCTTCGGGCAAAAGAGATGGCCCCGGCTCTCCAGTCGGCATTGCCGAAGGCCGAATCAAAAGAAACTCAGGAATTCGAACACGTGTTCGGCACGCGCCGGAGATCACTCGAAGTTCCGAATCGGGATGCAGAGGCCCTGAACTAAACACCCCGGAGGCGGTGCATTACAGCTAAAGCAGCACGTGAGGACAAGCGTCCGTCTGAATAGCCACGAAGCCAAGACGAAGTCTAAACCAGCGTGGCCTACACTTAAACTGGCGTGCCCTTGCTTTGGCCTTAAATCGGCACGCCCTTGCTTGGCCTTAAACCGGCGCGCCCTTCCATCAAGCTTTAAATCGGCGCGCCCCCCTTGTGTGCTGCTAATCCGGCGCGCACAACTCCGCGCCGTTTTAACCAAAGGGCCATCCCATCCATACTCCGGTGCTCTGTTTCCTGATGAATCTCACGCGAAGTCCAGAGAGGAGAAGAACAGTGCATTCAATGCCGGTCCCATAGCCATTTAAAGACCGTGGAGCTGTGCACACCCCAACTCGACGGTGCAACAGTGGTAGCAGCAGAGGCCAGCAGTGATGGTGGCAGCAGCATCAGATCTCTCGGCAGACCTGTGAACATCCCATCCTCGGACGAATGACAGGGTACGGTTCAAACTAGCAGCAGCCAGCGCGACGAGTTGAGTCCCGACACTGATGCGAATGAGGCAGAGGTGGCGGGAACCCTCCCCCCACTGGCCATTCTTCGAAGAAAATGCAACCCGCCCTATATATATATGGGGAGCTTGTTCCACAAAAAAAAAGAGGCTGGAACCCCCGGGGAGCGATTGATCAGAGGAGGCCACCCGAAGAGAAGGAGAGCTTCGTACCCCGACGCCAGAAAGGTGAAGAAGAAGGGAGGGTCTGTGAGAGAAGAGAGGTGAGCCCTGGGGAGGGGGTAGAGCTAGTGCTCTGTTCCTCTCCCCCCGCATGAGTTTGAAGTCCTTCCCGTCCTCTGTGTTCTCCCTTTACTCCGGGGTAGATCCCCTCCTGTATCTCTTTTTCCCCCCTTCCCATGCGGATGAATAAAAGGAATGATTTTTGGTGAACATGTGTAGCGTTCTACTGCTCTGAGCACCTCCCCTTTCTCCCGATTTTCTTATCATCCAGGAACCTCGGAGGCCTGCCTCTCTGTGGCACTGCCTTTAGAGGAATCCATCGAAGGGATGCACACTCATAGCCTTTTATGGCATATATCTGTCCCTGTGGAACTTCCACAAAATCACCACCTGTAAGCTGCGGGAACTCTTGAAGGCTGGTCCTCGAGTCTCCACACGCACTTATGGGTTAACGGAGGCCTTACTCCAAGTTCTGAGGTTCACCCCGGAGCGATCCGTTTGGTGTTCCCCATTTTTCTCTGGCAAGCTTTAGTCCGGGGGAGATGCTGCCCAAATTTTACCAGACGACACGTAAGAACAGACGAACAAACTAAGCCCCTGGATCAAGCTAAACCTTTGGGTTCCAGCATAATAAACCCTTCCAGTAAAACAGTCAAATACACATACTCATTCACCTCAACAAATGATCAGAAGCACTCTATCGATTTAAAGAATCAATTGAACAAACAATCCACCTATTGGATCAATTTGCAGGTGGAAGAAGCAAGAACAGAAACAAAAGAATCAAGAAGAATGAAACAAACTTGAAGAACTAACCCGGCGTGATGTTAATCCGGCGTTGGTTAATCCAGCTCGCCCTCCCCGCGCGCCGGTTTAACCCTACACCCAAAATCAAGTTGGAATTCTTGGAATGAATAGTGCACCATTGAGCCTTAATCCGGCGCGCCCCTTGGCCTTCCTTAAACCGACGCGCCCCTATTCTCTCTTGGCATCTCCCACTAAACCGGCGCGCCCCTCTTGTGCAACCCATAACTGGCGCGCGCTCCCCTTGTAACACCTACATAACCGGCGCGCCCCTCCCCTCTCTTGGGTCCCTTATCCGGCGCGCCCTATCCTCTCTTGGTATCTCCCTAAACCGACGTGCCTAAAAGAGAGAGAATGATTAATTAGATAAGAGAAAAGACTTGAAGCTAATGAATAAAACTAATCAAAAGTTTCCTCCCCGCTATAATGAAAATTTTGTTCCGGGGGCTCTGCCCCCGAAAACCCACGCAAGGGGCGCTGCCCCCCTAGACCCCGCGACCTGACCGCGCAGGTCGATCCGCGTGCGAGGGCGCACGTTGGCGAGTTCGGGTTTCACATTTAACAACTCGCTTCCTCAGACTATGCGTGAAGAGAAAAGTAATGATACCCCGTGGTATCGGACATGGACCTCGGAATCCCTGACATGGTCATGATCCGTGCACCTCTTGGGCCGATAGTCCATCAGCTTGACCCACACCATCCGGGATCCGATCCCGCATCCGCATTAAACTTTCTATACCGACGGCAGACATCCGTACGGTTTTATCGTCGTCTTCGACGCTACAAACGCGGACTTCCATCCGAACACAAAATGGTTCGTGAGTGACCAACATATACGTATCTATGAACATTTTTACGCCGCAATGTGGGTTTGTTTGAACATGACCCGAGATCTTTGTTCTCGCCTTATTACCATGAATTTCAGGCCGTAGGGCCCTTATTCCCGGCAATCAATCAAGGGTGTTCCCTCGTATGGGGGATGTAAATAACGTCGTGGCCTTTACGGCACGGCGGGTTTTGGTCCCGACATGAACTACATAATTGTCTGATTAGTCAGATCGAGCGCACCATGGGCTTCTGTGAAGCCCGAATAAATCGTCACTTTATGACTGGCACGCCCTCGCACTAAATAGACGAATTAACCCGATCAACGAACGAACCGATTCTTTCCAAATTTTAGTGTGTCCATAAGTCTGGCATGCCCGGTGGGACTAAAATCACCCTTCATCTCTTTGCCGGGACTAAGGGCCCTACGGCCCCTTTCTTGTAATACTAATTGTATGGTTTGCAAATGCAGAGTTGCATTTCGGACACCAAGATGGCCCCCACATTTGGTCAACAAGCCGTCGAGAGCCATGTTCGGAACGGCTACTTGGCCGTCCCCCTCAGCTTTGGGAGCTTCCCTCCCGTGGTAGGCTTCCCCAACTTCCTCGGGGTAGCCTTCATGAACCTGCTGGACGTGGAAGCGTCTGACAGGACTGAAAGCAACGCTCCCATCCAGGGGGCCGCCAAAGCTGCTGTCGGTCGATCAATGGTCGAAACTTCCAAGACTGTCCCGACCGGGACGTTGAGCTGCAACGTGCACCATGTGCACCAAACTACCGGCCCATCTCGCCAGGGGTCGGCCTCTCACCAGAGGAGGCTCCGGAGGATCCACGCCACGACATCATACCGAGGCTGGTTCTCCAGCAAGGGCATGTCTTCTGTCATCGGGGCTGTCCGAGTGCATCTTACCGGGCAACGTTCTGAGGTGATCCCGGATCGCATTGTACCCACCGTACCAGTGCGCAACTCTTTTCAGGCACTAGAGAAGATGAAGGGCAGGATGACGCCCCCCATTCCGGCCCCAACGCCGCAGCAGCAGTCGGCCTCCAGGCCCATCAAAGCTAACCAAGTTTGGGTTCCCAAGGTGCCCCGGTTCACCTCACCAGCCCAGGCAGGGCCCAGCACCTTCCGCCCGGCACGGGCACAGCAAGGAGATCGGGTCAGGACATCGGCCCCCGTCTTCCAGTAGGCATTAACTACACCGGCCCCACCGGAGAACATCTGCCGTCGACACTATCGACGTCACTATCAGGCTACCCATGCTGAGCCTACAACCCACATGCCCATTGTTGTTAACAGGGCAACGTCACCAGCCTCTCCTCCTGACCAGGACTGGGAAGGAGTGGAGCAAGCCATGAAGAACTACTTGCGGGGCCCGGGGAGCACTCCCCTGGGTCGCCAGAGATTACTAGGGGCAGTAGCCTCTGCATTTGAAGAAGCAGAGACTCGGATGGTGCCCACCGCCAAGTCAAGAAACTGCTCTGAGGAGCGTTATCAGTCCCCGCCGAGGGAAGAAGTGAAGCCGCAGAGATCGGTCTTTGACAGATTGGTCTTTCCGGGTAGGCCGTCGAGAAGAACAACAAGAAGAGGCAGAGACCTAAGATTTTATACCTGCAACATGGCAGGAGTATCTGGCTGGTATAGGGCTCTACCAATCGAGCCCGAAGGAGTAGCCAGGCTTGCCACAAGGCCAGGACCTCTTACCAGAAGAGGGAAAGCGGCAGCTGAGAAGACACAGGTCCACACTGGAAAAGGTGACTATGACGAACCCTCAATGGCCTTGGCTGCCAATGTTATTATAGAAGGCACCGCGGGAGGACCATCCACCTCATCCGAAGAGGTGCCGATCGAAGAAAGAGGGGGCACCCCTAGCCTCTCCATGAACGACCCCGCGGTATTGCACATGATGCAGCAATATCAACGGGAGATCGAATTGTTAAAGAAACAACTGACTGAAAGAACCGCTCAACCCTTAACATCCGGGCAGACTGAAGCATTGCCAGAGACCCCTGGGGGCAATGGTCAGGCCTCGAAAGCTTCTCCACAAGCAATGGTGTCTCCTCCATTACCTACCTACACTGGCGACGTACCCCTGCATCAGCCACAGCATATCACACCAGCCCCGCCATCGAACTCGCCATTCCAGGGGTCCACTGTTGCACCTCAGGCGACAGTGTTAACAACGCCGCTGGCGCAACCGGCCCATTTCTATCCAAGCCCGGTTGACCCGGCAACAGTGAGCAGACTAATGCTCGAACAAATGATAGATATGAAGTTGGCAGAGAGGAGTGATGGTGATCACACGCCATTCGATGTACACCGGGTACCTTACCTTGCACACTATGCTACCAAGAGGCTACCGGTCGGCATCACCAAGCTGTCGAAGTTAGAGAAATTTAATGCGCAAGGTTTTCCCAGGGAGCACATTGCCTATTATGTGAATGTTATGGGGGATCTAGCTGCGGATGAAGCTTCTCTTCTCAAATTCTTCGGCTCGACGCTTACCGAACTCGCTTTCGAGTGGTGTTCGAGCTTGCCCGCCGGGTCCATTGCAGACTGGCCCAATATGTAGAAGCAATTCAAGGAGAGGTTCTGCATGGCTGAGTGGGAGGTAACCGTGGCAGAGCTTTACGCCACAAGATAGAGAAACGATGAGTCAGCACTCGACTACATAAAGAGGTGGAGGAACCTCAGCATGAGATGCAAACGTCCCCCGCATCAAGAGGATGCAGTGTAGATCTGTAAACAGAATCTAAAGAAGGAAATCCTTGAGAGGAAGATCGGTGCTGAAGTAAGGTCATTTGACCGTCTGAATAACATAGTGGCAGAGATCGAGGCATTCCTTGCTCGATACTCTTCTGCTCCAGCAGCATTGAGCCAGAGGGCTAGGCAGGTCGAGAAAAGACCAACACCACCAGAAGTTCACACACTGGACTTCGAAGCTTTCAAGAAGCGAAGAGAGAAAGCCAAAGAGATAGCCGACCCTCCTCCGTCTCGGTCCACTGAACGGCGGGAAGGTCCCTCTCTGCGGGAGAAGATGAGGAATAAATTATACTCTTTTCCTCGAGACAAAGCCCGAGTCCTATTTGAATGGGCCACCAGGTACAACAAGATCACATTACCAGATCCAAAGAGGCTTGGTGACTTGAAGAAGAAGGATGATCCTCGCTTTTGCCCATACCATCAGATGCTTGGGCATACCATTGAGGATTGTTACATCTTCAAGGATGCCATTGAGTCCTTGATCAAGAAGGGAGAGCTGGACATGGGGGAGCTCAAAGTGGATCCTCCGTAGCCACATGAGATGCCGAACCTCGGCACCACTGTCAACATGGTATCCTTATACCAACAACTACCTGAAGAATGGGCGGAGGCCAGCACACAAGCCACTTATCAAGCCTTCATCATGGCGCCAGCTCATGATCAAGGAGGTTGGCAAGCCGCGCCAATGAAGAACAAAAGAAGAAGACAAGCTCCTCGGCCCACTCCAGAGGTTCACATAAGGGGTCTTACACCCCGACCAGCACCGCCACCGGTGACACCTGTTTGGCATGACACAGCCCCCCGGCTAGTCATGAGGTGCCCTACTCACAACAAGAAGAAACACATCCCGATGCGGGTGCACAAAGAAACCAGTCCTGCAGTAGAAAGACTCCAGGCCATTATTGATGGGCTCGAAGATTATGAACAGCCCGAGATCCAGTCTATGGAGTTGAAGGGGCATGTCCCTTGGGAGGAGTTTGAGTCACTCGAACTAGCCCCAGAAGTAGGAGCCGAGACGAAGGAAGAGCCTCCCTTGTGGGGTGAGCTTCCCCAAGAGCAGTTGCCAGCCACTGAAGAGAAGAAGAAAAAGAAGAAGAGAAGACCTAGAAACAGGAAGAAGAGTAGGGTTGTCCTTTCTTGCAACACCCTCTCAGCATTATTTGACACAACCCTCTCCCTGAGAGAGGAAGAGCAAGAAGTGCCCGTCGAGCCATCAGAGGTGAATCAGGCTGAAGCATCCACCTCCTAACATGCCACCAGGTCAGGAAGGAAGTGGGGACGTCCTCCTTAGGCTGACCACAACATCCTACTCAGGGGAGAACAACTGTATCACATCCCCGAGCCTAGGGTTCAAGGCATGGAGATTCCCCCTCCCTTAGGTCTCTACCCCGGAGAACCGATCGGCCAGGCCGCCCCTTCATTTATTGAATTTATTACGACTCAAGGGGGAAAGCAGTCATGCCCCCGTGAGTCCCAGCAGACCAAAGAGACGGGTAGCCCCTCGGCCCCGTTGGTACTTTTTTTTCAATCAACACCGGCCCTCAGAATCATCAACTAGTCGAGTGCATATCCCCCCAGTAGGGGAACATGTTCTCACTCCCCCATGATGAAACTGTGGCCTAAGATTTTGTTAGATTTTCTGAATAAAGGAGGTACATGATCTTGGGGCATTCCCCTGTCTGTACAAGTTACCAAAGCTGGAAAAGGATACCAAAAAATTCTATTTACAAAAATGAAAGGAAGGCAAGCCTCCTTTATCCAGTTCTTCTGTCCGAGCACTTGTCTGGGGCTGGGTGCGTCGACGCCAGCATCTGGATGCGTCGACGCTGTGTGAAGATAGCTTCTGAGGCTTCTTTCGGTTTAAAGCTTCAGGCAACCGCTGCATCGACGCTGGTAGCTGGTGGCGTCGACGCTGTGTGAAGATAACCTGAAGACAGATTTCTATCTTGGGCTTTTGGAGGCAAACGCGTCGACGCTGCACCCGAGTGGCGTTGACGCAGTTAGTAGGTGCGTCGACGCCAGCATCTGGATGCGTCGACGCTGTGTGAAGATAGCTCTGAGGCTTCTTTCAGTTTAAAGCTTCAGGCAACCGCTGCGTCGACGCTGGTAGCTGGTGGCGTCGACGTTGTGTGAAGATAACCTGAAGACAGATTTCTGTCTTGGGCTTCTGGAGGCAAACGCATCGACGTTGCACCCGAGTGGCGTTGACGCAGTTAGTATGCGCGTGATACATGATCTTTGGGGCATTCCCCTGTCTGTACAAGTTGCCAAAGCTGGAAAAAAGATACCAAAAATTCTATTTACAAAAACGAAAGGAAGGCAAGCCTCCTTTGTCCATCCTATAAACTCCCCTCACCATTTTGGGTAGATCAGTTACAAGGGTAAAAATGGAGTTAAACTGACAAGAGCTAGCATAGGAGGCCAATGCATCAGCCAGCTGGTTGCCTTCCCTATAAACATGTCTCACCGGACAGCCACTTGAGGATATTAGTTCCAATATTTCACTCCACCAAGGATAGACAGTCCAGCTAGGAACTTTCTTCTTATGGATGGATTCCACTAGAAAGGCACAATCTGAAAAAATAGCAGATACTTTCAGTCCTCCCTTATTAACGATTGACAGCCCATCATAGAGAGCCCTTACTTCTGCAAGAAAACTACTCCCAAAGCCATAATAAAAGGCAAAGCTGATGATCATATTTCCTGCTGAATCTCTAACACAACCACCACCTCCACAATTTCCCGGGTTCCCTTTTGAAGCTCCATCTACATGAAGAGTAAAATGAAGAGGAGCTAGACTGCATGAAACAATCATTGGCATCCTCCTTGAAATGATCTTCGGGAACAGTTGGAACTGATTCAGGATTTTTATTTGATCTGCCGAGCTACTAACTGGAAAGGATTGGTTATCAAGGGCTTGAGAGAGGCCTGCCACCACTTTCCTCTTGATACTTGGAATGTTGATGGTCACATTTTCAAACCTGGTAGAACATCTTGCCTTCCAAATCTCCCATACAATTAGAATTACAGCATGCATACCAGAATAGCTGAATGCAGCTTGGAGCCTGTCAAAATATTCCAGCCACGAATTGTAATGTGCTCACTCAGATTAATTTTAGTACTAATCAAGGGGGAGACCCATTTCCATAAAGCAGAAGCTAGATCTCCTTTAACAAACAGGTGATCTAAATCCTCTTGAGAAGGGAGTAGGCAGCAACTGCACTTTGAGACTAAGGAAATTCCACACTCAGAAATTCTGCCATCAACTGGGACTGCTCTATGAAGCAGCTTCCAATAGAAATTAGCTACCCTTGGAGAAATGCTAGAGTGCCATAACTTGGCCCAAGGCTGCCTTAGTATACCTCTTTGTCTCAGCAGATTATTAGCAGACTGTACACTAAAGTCACCACCTACTGTACCAGTCCAGATGCAATGATCTGGCCTATTACTCAACTGAACTTTGGGTAGCAGTGAGGAATTACTGAGTAGGGACCAAACTGGATGGTTTGGATCAAGAAAAACCTCTCTAACTGTTAGCTTTGGCTGCCTCTGTATATTATTGAAAGTGCCTGAAGGTATATTGTTAATTAACGGCCCTCTGCCAGTCCAATTATCCTTCCAAAAATCTGTTCCCTTACCATCCCCAATTATCCATCTAGAATTATTTATGATTAGCTTCTTAGCTTGCTGAAACATACCTTGAGACATCCCAGCTGGAAAAGGTCTTGTGCAGTGGAAAAGATTTGTTTTAACAAACCTTTGTCTGGCATACTGAGACCAAAGAGAAGACCCCTTAATAATTCTCCACAAACATTTAGTAGCCAGTGACAACTGGGTGAGATTAAGATCTCTAATACCAAGGCCCCCTTCCAGTTTAGGCTTTTGGATTTTTTTCCAGGAGATCCAACGGCGACGCCTCAGAATTTCAGAACCCTGCCAATAAAAGTTGGCACAGAGTCTATCAATGGCATTGATAATTGACTTGGGACAGAAGCAAACAGATGCCAGGTATATTGGAATGCTTCGGAGGACAGAGTTGATGAGAATTGCCCTCCCGGCCTGTGAGAGTAGTTTGGATTGCCATCCCTCTAACTTCTGCTGAACTCTATCCACAATGTACTTAAAATCCTGGCATGTGTATCTTCCTTTCTTCACTAGAATACCAAGGTAATTAAAACTAGTAGAAGCAATTCTGAAACCAGTCTGCAGTTGTATAGATTGCTTTATTGATAGGGGGACTTTGTCTGAAACAATTATGCTACTCTTGCCAACATTTATTTTCTGCCCTGAGCTATTCTCATATCTTGAAATAAAATGCAGCAGTGCTGCTATGTTGTGTTTACTAGCATTCAAAAAAATAAGTGTGTCATCCGCATACAGTAGATGAGATATTTGGGTAATATTTTTAGGCCCATTGTAACCCTTCAAAGCTCCTGATTGGAATAGAACAGTCAACCCCCTGCTTAGTACTTCCGAGGCTAGAATAAAAAGATATGGGGCAAGAGGGTCACCTTGTCTAATACCTCTGCTAGATTTAAAGAAACCTGCCATATTGCCATTGAAATTGATTGAAAACCAACAGTTAGTTAGAATCATTCCAATGTAAGAAGTGAATCTAGTATTGAAACCAAATTTCCTTAGGGCTGCCAGTAAAAAGTCCCACTCAATTCTGTCATAGGCCTTGGCCATATCCAGCTTGACAATGGCATTATGACCCCTTACTTTCCTATCAATATCTCCCATAAGTTGTCTTGCTATAGCAACATTGTCCAGAATATTACGACCTTGGAGAAAAGCTCCTTGTTCCTTGGAAATAATGTTTTGCAGAATTGGTGCAAGCCTCTTCAAAATGATTGAAGAGATAAATTTGTAGGAGAAATTACAAAGACTTATTGGCCGAAAATCATTAAAGGACTTAGGCACTTGAATTTTTGGGATTAAAGCAATAATTGAGGATGCCATTCCTCTAGGAATTGGAAACCCCATGAAGAAGCTTTGCACTGCACAGATGACATCTTGGCCTATAATGTCCCAAACATGCTTATAAAACTCTCCAAGAAAACCATCCGGACCAGGGGTGCTGGATCCTTTTAGAGACCATACTGCTTCTTTAATCTCATTGCCTTCAGGAACAGAGCAAAGGAGACTGTTCTGATCATTAGTGATTAGTTGAGGAATGCAATCTAGTATGGAACAGTCCATTGTATGGCCCCGTTGGTACTGACTCCTCCTCGGCCAAGGGAAGAACCTGACAACACCCCGAACCTTGCCGAGTTCATGAAAGAAAAGGAAGTGACCCAGCAGGCTCCGCAAGCGCAAGCGGCACCCGACCCAGTGAAAGAGGCACCCGCCGAGCCGGTTCCCCAGGTTCAAGGTGGAGGCAGGCGCAGTAGAGCCGAAAAGATGAAGTTGCTCGAGGTACGAGCCAGCAATAGAATAGTCAAGCACCTGAAGAAGATCCCAGCCAGGTTCACCGTCTGGGAAATCCTATCTCTAGATGAAGAGACATGGCAAGCCATCATTGTTGCGCTCCAGACGCCAGCATATGTTGAAGCCTGCCTCACAGAAATGTCACCTGAAGTAGCTGTGGCCTTCACAGAAGAGGATTTGCTTCCACCTACCTGCAGCCACAACAGGCCACTCTACATGAAGGGGCAGCTGAATGGGCATCCCATCAATAGAGTCTTGATCGACCCGAGGGCAGCCGTGAATATACTCCCCTACCGGGTGTACCAAAAACATTACTTTGACGTACACCTGATTGAGGTCAAGAACGTCAAGATTGCTGGCTTCAACCAGAAGTGCGAGGTCCCTATGGGGGTCACATAGTTCAACCTCTCCCTTGGTGACTTCACCACCAAGGTCCAGTTCCATGTGATCAACTCCAGCACCTCTTACAAGGCGTTGCTCGGTAGACCTTGGCTGCACCAAAACAGTGTGGTACCATCCACTCTGCACCAATGCATCAAGTACCCCGGCAACGGGAAAGAGGAGAGAATCTTTGTCGACCTCCATCCTTTCGAAGTGTTCGAATGTCACTTATCGGATGCTAATCTCTATTTGGAAAAGCTGAGGCAAGCCTCCCAAGCCACTCACGACAAAAGAATGAAGAAGGCAGAGCCTGACAGCTGGTTCCCTCCACCACCGCCTAGTTATGTGGCTCCCCCTCAGGTGTCATTCATTTCTGAAGCAGAAGGGGTATTCCGGGCCACCTCTCTTCCCATCTACCCTACACCGGGAACACCATACCTTGAAGACTTGCTGGAAGACGTCAGGGTCCCGCCCGGGATCATCAAGCCTCTCGCAGTAGCTGACTGCCAGGTGGTTGAACCATTAAGGACCTTCGAAGTGCCCAACCCCGGGGGTCTGCCTACCATCTTTTATGTAGCCAAGGAGCACCCGGTCAAGGGGGATGACAATTGTAGACTCCCCGATGAGCTGCACGACCCACTCGTCCCAATCATGGGACTCCCTGACATAGCCGGTCGTATGGTCAAGATGACCAGAAAGCAAGGGATCCCCTTTTGCCAGGTCTCTAGTCGGAAAGAAATGTTCAAGAAAATGTGGAACCCACCAAACCTGGACCGAAGGTTGTTGCAAATCACCCGGCATCCAGGGTTGGGCTTTTCACTAGAAGATTCCTATGAAGCCGATGTGATATCAGTCTTGGCTCCAGGTGGCAATAGCCACGTGAGCACTGCAGGCCCATGGCAGGTTGAAGGCCGCCAGCACCTTATGCCTTTGGCCAACGAAGAACAAGATGAAGAAATATTCCTATGGAATCCACCTCCTTGTAGGAGCAAGGGGAAGGTCCCGTCCTCCTCTGAGGGACCAACCTTGAATAACTGCAACAGCGAGGTGCCATTGCCCTGGTCTGACATTGATGCAAGGGACGGGGAAGCAAGTCAGACTCTGAGCTTCCCTCGGTGCAACTCTGGCCTTTTTACCTTGTGTTATCAACAACAGCAGGAAATTGAAATGTTGAGGGCTCGATTGGCCAAAGCGACTGCACTCGTGTCTGACTTAATCAGGAGCATCTTCTGCCAACAGAACATCGACACGCGTCAGTCCCGAAACAGCGTCTCGAATGCCCCCACGCACCGGAGAAAGGAGGCAAGGGATGTAGCTGTCCCCCCAGTCAGACAATCGGTCGAGCGAAATCCTACACTACAGGAGAGGATGGAAAGGCCTTACTCTTTCCCAAGGAATAAGACCCGAGGAATCTTTGATTGGGCCTGCTACTACGGCAAGGTCTCCCTCCCGAGGTCTAAGAGGCTGCAAGATGCTCGCAGAAGTGGCGACCCCCTATTTTGCCCTTATCACCAACTACTAGGCCACTCTATCAAAGACTGTTACGTCTTCAAGGACATCGCTCAAGACCTGATTGAGAGAGATGAGCTCAGAATGGGAGATTATGTGGTGGCTCCACCATGCCCCCATGTGGCAGGCAGCCATGAAAGAAGTGTTTACATGGTGTCAGTTCAGCACCAGATTTTTGAAGATATAGCTGAGAATGAACTACCCCGGCCGCCGACAGTGGAACATTCCCCAGTGTGGCAATCAATCACCTCGGCTCCTGCAGGAGCCGTCTATGATAGTTACCAAGAATATCCTGGAGAAGACCTTTACTTCTCCGCGCAGGAGAACCCCTCGGAGCCGCACACAACAGGCCTGGAAGAGGGGGAAACAAGCAAAGCCTCATTACCTAACGAGGCGGGGCAAGAAGATGCCTATGGTGTCCTTGAAGCAGAAGATGGAGAAGATAAGGATTTCATCGACCTACTACCAGCACCGTCGGAAACTGAAGATGGCGGCCAGGCCACAGTAGATGAGCTCCTTGAAATTAACCTAGGCACGGAAAGTGATCCCAGGCCAACCTTCCTAAGTGCCTTTTATCTCCACAGGAAAGGGAACAATATATCAAGTTGTTGCAAGAATTCCGAGACTGTTTCGCCTGGAACTACAAAGAGATGCCCGGCCTGAGCCCCGACATGACTCAACATATTCTGGCTATTGATCCCAAGGTGGAGCCGGTGAAGCAATCCCCCAGGCGTATGAGGCCAGAGCTGATAAAACAAATTTGTAAAGAAGTCGACAAGCTCATAGATGTCGATTTTGTAGCTGAAAACCAATACACTACTTGGTTGGCCAACATTGTGCCGGTGAAGAAGAAGAATGGACAGATCAGGATCTGCGTGGACTTTCGCGACCTGAATAAAGCTTGCCCAAAAGATGACTTCCCAGTACCCATCACCGAAGTAATGATTGATGAAACTACTGGCCACGAGGCCTTGTCCTTCATGGACAGATCGTCTGGCTATAATCAAATATGGATAGCTGAACATGACCGAATTCATACGGCCTTTCAGTCGCCTAAAGGGATATTCCACTACAAAAGAATGCCCTTCGGCCTCAAGAACGCTGGCGCCACTTACCAGCGGGCAATGACCAAGATATTCGACGAACTGCTATATAGTAAAGTTGAATGCTACATTGATGATCTGGTCGTCAAGACAAAGAAAGGGGGGAGCACCTGAATGACCTTAGAGTCATCTTAGAGAGACTCTAGCAGTACGAGTTGAAAATGAACCCAATGAAGTGTGCCTTCGGCATCTCTAGTGGAAAGTTCCTCGGCTTCATTGTCCGATATAGGGGGATCGAGATCGACCCCTTCAAAATAAAAGCCATTCAGGAGCTACCTCCTCCGAAGAATCTGGGAGAGTTAAGATCCCTACAAGGCCGGCTGGCTTACATCCGAAGATTTATCTCCAATTTGTCGGGGCGCTGTCAGCCATTCCACAAATTAATGATGAAGAATGCACCTTTCAACTGGAACCAGGAATGCCAGAAGGCCTTCGATCGGCTAAAGGATTACTTAAAGACCCCGCCTGTACTGGGGGCACCTGTCAAGGGGAGGCCGCTTATTCTATATATAGCTGCCACCGAATGTTCGATGGGGGCAATGCTGGCCAAGAACAATGATGAAGGGAAGGAGCAAGCTCTTATTACCTTAGATGAAGACTAATGGGGGCAGAAGCAAAATACCCCCCGATTGAGAAGGTTTGTCTCGCCTTGGTCTTCGCAGTCAAGAAGCTGAGGCATTACATGCTCTCGCATGAAGTGAGCCTGATTTCTAAGGCCGACCCAGTCAAGCATATTCTCTCCCAGCCAGTTCTGAAGGGACGTCTCGGCAAGTGGGCCATACTATTAATGGAATTTGACATCACCTACGTGCTGGAGAAGGCGGTTAAGGGTCAAGCCATGGCCGATTTCTTTGCAGCACACCCTGTGCCTGAAGATTCCCCACTAGCCACAGAGTTGCCTGAAGATGAAACACTGGAGGTGGATCAAGCCTAACAGATCGCCTGGCAGCTGCACTTTGATGGAGCTTCGAGAACAGAAACAACCCCATCTGGGCATACAAGAGTACGGGCCGGGGCCGGCATCGTCCTTAAATCCCCTGAGGGAGAAGTATTGCATACATCCTGCTCCATTAACAAGCCCTGCACAAATAATGAGGCAGAGTATGAAGCTCTGATCATCGGTCTCCAAGTCACTTTGCAAATGGAGATTAAAATGCTACAGGTGTTTGGCGATTCATTATTGGTCGTCAAGCAAGTCCAAGGACAGTTTGACGTACAAAAACCCGAACTACTCCCTTACCACGCTAAGGCGAAACGGCTCATGTAGCAGTTCTAACTCATTGAGATAGGCCACGTCGCCAGGGAGGAAAATGCACAAGCCGATGCACTGGCGAAATTGGTAAGTTCATTAGCAGTCTCGCCAGATGGATCCCTTAGCATCCGGGTGGTGAATCAGCGCAAAGTGCCTAGCATGATAGAAGGGCCATCAGCCCACCCGATTGGAGAGACCCCCTTTTACAGTGGTTTAAATACCAGCAACTACCTAGGCAGAGAGAAGAGAAGATAAAGCTGATCAGAACAAAAGATTCGTACGAGGTCTGAAATGGTATCCTATTCCGAATTATGGCAGATGCTAAGGGAAAGGTGCTCCTACGATGCCTATCCACTTAAGAAGCCTGGAAGGTCATGAAAGAGGTTCATGCCGGAACAGCTGGTGCACATCAGGCAGGACCGAAAATGAAAATTGAAATAAAGAAGCTCGGCTACTATTGGCCGACAATATTCGATGACTGCTGCAAGTATGCCAAGTCTTGTCAAAAATGCCAGGAGCACGTGACGGTTCCCAGAAGACCGCCCGTGCCGCTGCATCCAACACTGCCCAGCTGGCCCTTTGCCCAATGGGGAACATACGTCGTAGGTCCGCTACCCGCATCATCAACTGGGTGCAAGTACATCTTGGCCGCAACTGATTACTTCTCCCACTGGGCGGAGGCTGTTGCTTTGAAAGAAGTGACTGGGGAGATCGTTGCCAGATTTGTCCGTCACAACATCATATTCCGGTTTGGCACTCCAAACCGAATTATCTCAGACAATGGAAGTCACTTCCGCAACCAGAAGGTCTACCGACTGGCAAAAAAGTACAAGATCAACTGGAGGACGTCGACCCCGTACAACCCACAGGCCAATGGCTTGGCTCAAGCCTTCAATAAAACTCTTTGCACTCTCTTGTCCAAAATTGTTAGTTCTAATAAGAGAGACTGGGAAGAGAAAATGTACGAGGCCCTGTGGGCATACCAGACTGTATACAAAACTCCAACGGGTTGTTCACCCTTCTCCTTGGTGTATGGCTCAGAAGCAATTGTCCCCATCGAGCTGGAGATACCCTCCCTCCGGGTCGCAATCCAACACGGGTTTGTCCGGGAAGAGCAGACAAATGTCGAGCGAAGGCTCGAAGAGCTCTCTAACTTGGAGGGGAAATGGCTCCAAGCCCAGAAGAACATCCAGGTCTATCAGGCCCGGATAGCTCGCGCCTTCGACAAGCTCGTCAAGGAACGTGAATTCAAGAAGGGTAACCTCGTTATGGTGAAGAGAAGAGAAGTCATGACTTCCAACCCCAAGGGCAAGTTGAATGAGAATTGGCTTGGACCCTATGTGATCCAGAAAGTCTACGCGGGCGGAGCATATGTAATCGTCGACCATCGGGGGGAGGTTCAGTTTCCGCCCCTCAATGGTAGGCATCTGAGGTTGTACCACGCTCCTATCCCCCCATTCGATGAATAATGATTTTCTCCGCCCTACCCCGGGCGAATTTGCATTACTATTGTCCAAATGGTTTGGGCACTATTTATCTTGCATTTTAAAAAAGGGGAAGAAGAACAACAAAAAAGAAAAAAAAGGAAGAAAAATAAGAAGAAAAAATAAGAAGAAAAAATAAGAAAAAGAAAAGAAAAGAAAAAAAAAAGAGGGAAAAGGGGGGGGAGGAATCAGTCTCCCTTTATTAACACTCACTCTTGTCTTCAAGAATATTTCAATAAACAAATCAACCATGTCAGCCTCTGACATCCTGTCGGCACTGACGAAGAACACCCCACCCGAACCTTTCGTCCGGGATTGGGGAATCAACATTTTCTCCTTGCGTTGGCACCAGCTCCCTACCAATGAATATTTCAATAGACGAATCAACAATGTCAGCCTCTGACATCCTGTCGGCACTGACGAAGAACACCCCACCCGAACCTTTCGTCCGGGAGTGGGGAATCAACCTTTCCTCCTTGCGTTGGCACCAGTCCCCTACCAATGAATATTTCAATAGACGAATCAACCATGTCAGCCTCTGACATCCTGTCGACACTGACGAAGAACACCCCACCCGAACCTTTCGTCCGATATTGGGGAATCAACATTGTCTCCTTACGTTGGCACCAGCCCGTACCAACGAATATTTCAATAGACAAATCAACCATGTCAGCTCTTCACATCCTGTCGGCACTGATGAAGAACACCCCACCCGAACCTTTCATCCGGGATTGGGGAATCAACCCTTGCTCCTTGCGTTGGCACCAGCCCCCGTACCAACGAAAATACCAAGAGACAAACAAATCATGTCGGTCCCCGACTCCCCGTCGGCGTCGATGAATAAACTAGTGGCCCAGACCTTCCGTCTGAAGCCATGAACGAAAGGCCCTTGCTTTGGCATTAACCCCGTGTTAATGAATAAATGTAATACCCCGTTTTAAATATCTGAAATTTAATTGAAATAAATGAATTTTTAATTGAGATAAATGAATTTCGAATTAATATTTAATTCCTTAGTAAATAGAACTAGTGAAATTTCGACTACCTTATAAAAATCTAGAAAATGGTAATTGGTTAAGGACCATTTATTTAACAACTTTGTCTTCTGTGGTCGACCCAGAAAAAATCCATAATTAGGTCTAATTAGTGGATTAAGTCAAAAATGCACACTTACCTAACCCTTACCTAACCTTAGCTTAAACCGTCGAATTAGAACTTAATAATCAACCAAATGAGCCCAAATCAGTGGCAAATGGAAGGCCACTATCTAAAGATCATTTCCCCTCTGTTAATTGATTGAAACCCTAGCCCTAAAACGTGTTGTCGACCGAGCTTTGGTGAGGTCAACCATGGCGGCGCCGTTTTCAAACAATCAACTTGTTTCGACGAATTCTCCCAGCACCGAAGGCTCCAGAAGGTGTATGAGCTATAAAAATGAAGCTATGCAACCCTAGAATCCTTTGGTAGCAGTGGAGGTTGCAGTGGAGATCGATCTAGGGAGATCTCGGGAGTTTAGTGGTAACGTGTCGGCGTCCGTTCTTCCTCCTTTCTTCTTCCTTTCTTCTCTGATTGAGGTAGGTTCTCTCGGGCTCAAACCGCAAGTAATATATCAAAATGTTCAGCATCCAGTCCTCTTTCTTTTGATATATAAGGCCCCAATTTTCATAGACCATGCTTAGAGAATTTCGTGTTTGATTAGAAGCATGCTAAAACTAGGTCTTCAAGTGTTCTTCCTAGATAGGTTGTGAATTCGATTGATTTTTCGGTGAATTTCGTGTTACAAACCCTTGTATTATGACCCTAGTATGTCCATCAAGAACCCAGGAGCATGGGGTTAAGATCTCAGCCCAATTAGACCCCAATTGGGTGAGATTAGTTGGTTTACGGAAGTCACATTTGGTTCTGTGAACGCAGGGGTCGACCCATGGGGTCGACCCATCCTCAAGCAGAACCAGTCTGCCCGAGGGTCGACCCATGGGGTCGACCCATCCAACAGCGCGCGGGGGTCGATCCATGGGGTCGACCCATACAGCGGACAGGTGGGGGTCGACCCATGGGGTCGACCCAAGAGGTAGAATTTGTGGGGGTAGACCCATGGGGTCGACCCATTCAGCAGACATCAGTCTGTCTTGCTGGGGTCGACCCCAGGGGTCGACCCACACGTAGGCAGATCCCTAGATTTTTCAGGGGTCGACCCATATGCTGTCAGACCCGGTAAACGTGTTTTTGGCCCGAGGATCGATCCGGACCGTGAGGGGATCGACCCATTCAACCTAGTCCAATTGAAAACCATATTTTGAGGAACCAATGACCCATGCATACAACCCATTGATCTCAAATTTAGCCCAGTGTTCCTCAATCCAAAATTGAAGAACAATGGTCCCTGCACTCATTCCAAGTGTATAAACCATTCCGATTACTATTTCCACTTCAACTCACACAATGGTTAACTAGAAACCCACATGATTAGTGGTTAATTATGTAACTAAATTTCTGTTAATTGCATGTTGTTCATTCCTACACGATCTTGTTCATTATCTTATCATCTTGATTCATCTTTTTGGCAAATACATTAAATGTAAAACTTAATCCTTGATGATTTAACATGGAAATTAGGTTTATCATGAACTTTTAGTTGCTGGATAACAATTCTATTCCAGTAGAACGTTGACCAAATTACGGACTTCTAGTAAGTCATTAGCCCCTTTAAGTTGCATTAACTTTAAACTTATCACCAGAAACTCCATCCGGCGAACTTACCATCATCTCAAGATTTCTTTATACCCTTGTTATGAACCTAATGAACCACCAGAACATCGATTTATGTGATTGAACTGCTGGTTTTAAGTCTGGGATCGAATAGGGCTGAACAGGCATGTGCGGCCAGTAGTGGATCGCATATCCTTATAGGCGGCCCTATAACGACCGCATATCTTTAATATGGCCCAGTATAGACCGTATATCTTGTTCATGGGTCTTAATGTCTTTCGGACATGCGCGGCTCAGTATTAACCGTATATACCCTTGAGCGGCCCTTGTCTGACCGTTTATATGATAGTTTTCCGAAAAGTGGTTATTTCATGAATTTCGAATCGTGTGAGCTAGCCAAGCCAATGTAGGCTATGGTATTTTGTGAATTTACCTATTGTTAGATCTATTGATCATTAATTATAGTCCTTTGGGACAATTATTCCTCTCGGTTATGGAGCTTATTGTTTGGACTCTTAAAGAATCATTATTCTTATGTTCTTTACCTTGACTACATGAACTTGACCTTGGAACCCTTGGCCATTAAATATTATGGATGTCTAGTCTCGTGGGATCTACGATCCAAAAAGAAATCAATGCCAAGGCAAACAAATGAAGGGCCCAGTCTGGTCCTGGGAGGAGCACCTGAAAAGTACTTGATCCCCGGGGAGGTGAATGATTAGGTGTGGCATTTGGCACCGATACTAGCTAGCGTGTTGGGTCTACGACATTCCACATTCTCGTGAAATTTATTATTATTCATGCTTAAAGTATGAAGTACTTGCTTGCTTGCTTACTTGACATGACTTGAAATTGACTGCAAATGGCCATTCACTAGAAAATTTTGTTATCTTGCTTGATATCTCGACATGCAACTTTTTTTCCCATTTTAATTATCGTTACTCTTTATATCTTAGTGATTATTTAGTTCTGCTTATTTTATCGCGTTAATCATGCATATTCATTAATTGGTTAATCACTTAAATTATGCCTGATGATAGAGTATAATTCCTACTGAGCTTCTTGCTCACCCCTACTTCCAATCCTTTTCAGGTAATGCGGTAAACGGTACGTTGCAAATGGGAATCAGATCAGTGTGATCGAGTGAACCTGAAACCTAGAGTTTGGAGTCTGTCTTTTTATCTTCTTGAGTCTAGCTAGTGTCGTGAGTCTGGTTATTTCTTTTTGTTCTTTCCTCCTTTAATTTGAATCTAATATTGTAAGAGTGGGTCAAAATTATACCTTTTTAATATTAATAAGAGCTCGTATTTTCAATACGTGTGTTTATGGCCTCCTTGTGTTTAATTGTGGTTATTTATCTTCCGCTCTTGTTATCATGACTGTTAACTGCCACGTTCCGAGCATCGCTTCCCGCTGCTATCGGTTCGGGGCGTGATAGAGGTGGTATCAGACCCTCCTTGCCTGAGTCCTTGGTTGTTGTCCAAGAGTATAGGTTACCCTAAGTCTTAAGACCCGTGTCATCCCTTGTCACCTGGTGAGATTGGGTAATATCTTGGGTTAAGTAATAAAATATATGCAAGATTGCGTTGTGTTACGCGTAAGGGTAAGGAAAAAGTTAACCATATAACTATCTTGCAGGTCTCTAAGTCATTCTTAAAATGAAAGCGAGTGGGTCCATGGGTAAGCTAAGATTCGGTTCCGCTAGAGGCTGGCGAGTCCGTCGTAAGAAACCCGAAGTAATAAGAAGAAGAAGAGCAATATTACGCAAATGAAATGTTTATACTGTCACAAACTTGGTCATCTCGTAAAGGAGTGCTGGCGAAGGAGCGGAGCGTGTCTGCGTTGCGGAAATCAGGATCATACAATGGCTAACTGTCCTAAGTTACTTCCACAAGTAAAACTATAAGAAGAATGGGAACCAATTCCTATCGAATGAAGAATTATATATGGTATCGTTCTCTTTTATCCTTAGCTATAGCTAATTTCTTTCGGCATTAATTGTATAATTAACATGTTATTTTGATAAATAAGATCATCTTAGTTCAAACATTCACATAATTGGTAATACCCGATGAATTTGGGGACCAAATTCCTTAAAGTGGGGGAGGGTGTAATACCCCGATTTTAAATATCTGAAATTTAATTGAAATAAATGAATTTTTAATTGAGATAAATGAATTTCAGAATTTAATATTTAATTCCTTAGTAAATAGAACTAGTGAAATTTCGACTACCTTATAAAAATCCAGAAAAATGGTATTTGGGTTAAGGACCATTTATTTAACAACTTTGTCTTCTGTGGTCGACCCAGCAAAAATCCGTAATTAGGTCTAATTAGTGGATTAAGTCAAAAATGCACACTTACCTAACCATTACCTAACCTTAGCTTAAACCATCGAATTAGAGCTTAATACTCAACCAAATGAGCCCAAATCGGTGGCAAATGGAAGGCCACGACCTAAAGATCATTTCCCCTCCGTTAATTGATCGAAACCCTAGCCCTAAAACGTGGTGTCGGCCGAGCTTTGGTGAGGTCAACCATGGCGGCGCCATTTTCAAACAATCAACTTGTTTCGACGAATTCTCCCAGCACCGAAGGCTCCAGAAGGTGTATGAGCTATAAAAATGAAGCTATGCAACCCTAGAATCCTTTGGTAGCAGCAGCGGTTGCAGTGGAGATCGATCTAGGGAGATCTCGGGAGTTTAGTGGTGACGTGTCGGCGTCTGTTCTTCCTCCTTTCTTCTTCCTTTCTTCTCTGATTGAGGTAGGTTCTCTCGGGCTCAAACCGCAAGTAATATATCAAAATGTTCAGCATCTAGTCCTCTTTAATTTGATATATAAAGCCCCATATTTCATAGACCATGCTTAGAGAATTTCGTGTTTGATCAGAAGCATGCTAAAACTAGGTTTTCAAGTGTTCTTCCTAGATAGGTTATGATATCGATTGATTTTCTGATGAATTTTGTGTTACAAACCCTTGTATTATGACCCTAGTAAGTCCATCAAGAACCCAGGAGCATGGGGTTAAGATCTCAGCCCAATTAGACCCAATTGGGTGAGATTAGTTGGTTTACGGAAGTCACGTTCGGTTCTGTGAACGCAGGGGTCGACCCATGGGGTCGACCCATCCTCAAGCAGAACCAGTCTGCCCGAGGGTCGACCCATGGGGTCGACACATCCAGCAGCGCGCGGGGGTCGACCCATACAGCGGGCAGGTGGGGGTCGACCCATGGGGTTTACCCAAAAGGCAGAATTTGTGGGGGTCGACCCATGGGGTCGACCCATTCAGCAGACATCAGCCTGTCTTGCTGGGGTCAACACCAGGGGTCGACCCATACGTAGGTAGATCTCTGAATTTTTCAGGGGTCGACCCATGTGCTGTCAGACCCGGTAAATGTGTTTTTGGCCCAAGGATCGATCCGGACCATGAGGGGATCGACCCATTCAACCTAGTCCAATTGAAAACCATATTTTAAGGAACCAATGACCCATGCATAATTGATCTCAAATTTAGCCCGGTGTTCCTCAATCCAAAATTGAAGAACAATGGTCCCTGCACTCATTCCAAGTGTATAAACCATTCCGATTACTATTTCCACTTCAACTCACACAATGGTTAATTAGAAACCCACATGATTAGTGGTTAATTATGTAACTAAATTTCTGTTAATTGCATGTTGTTCATTCCTACACGATCTTGTTCATTATCTTATCATCTTGATTCATCTTTTTGGCAAATACATTAAATGTAAAACTTAATCCTTGATGATTTAACATGGAAATTAGGTTTATCATGAACTTTTAGTTGCTGGATAACAATTCTATTCCAGTAGAACATTGACCAAATTACGGACTTCTAGTAAGTCATTAGCCCCTTTAAGTTGCATTAACTTTAAACTTATCACCAGAAACTCCATCCGGCGAACTTACCATCATCTTGAGATTTCTTTATACCCTTGTTATGAACCTAATGAACCACCAGAACATCGATTTATGTGATTGAACCGCTGGTTTTAAGTCTGGGATCGAATAGGGCTGAATAGGCATGTGCGGCCAGTAGTGGACCGCATATCCTTATAGGCGGCCCTATAACGACCGCATATCTTTAATATGGCCCAGTATGGACCGTATATCTTGTTCATGGGTCTTAATGTCATTCGGACATGCGCGGCTCAATATTAACCGTATATACCCTTGAGCGGCCCTTGTCTGACCGTTTATATGACAGTTTTCCAAAAAGTGGTTATTTCATGATTTTCGAATCGTGTGAGCTAGCCAAGACAATGTAGGCTATGGTATTTTGTGAATTTACCTATTGTTAGATCTATTGATCATTAATTATAGTCCTTTGGGACAATTATTCCTCTCGGTTATGGAGCTTATTGTTTGGACTCTTAAAGAATCATTATTCTTATGTTCTTTACCTTGACTACATGAACTTGACCTTGGAACCCTTGGCCATTAAATATTATGGATGTCTAGTCTCGTGGGATCTACGATCCAAAAAGAAATCAATGCCAAGGCAAACAAATGAAGGGCCCAGTCTGGTCCTGGGAGGAGCACCTGAAAAGTACTTGATCCCCGGGGAGGTGAATGATTAGGTGTGGCATTTGGCACCGATACTAGTTAGCGTGTTGGGTCTACGACATTCCACATTCTCGTGAAATTTATTATTATTCATGCTTAAAGTATGAAGTACTTGCTTGCTTGCTTACTTGACATGACTTGAAATTGACTGCAAATGGCCATTCACTAGAAAATTTTGTTATCTTGCTTGATATCTCGACATGCAACTATTTTTCCCATTTTAATTATCGTTACTATTTCTATCTTAGTGATTATTTAGTTCTGCTTATTTTATCGCGTTAATCATGCATATTCATTAATTGGTTAATCACTTAAATTATGCCTGATGATAGAGTATAATTCCTACTGAGCTTCTTGCTAACCCCTACTTCCAATCCTTTTCAGGTAATGCGGTAAACGGTACGTTGCAAATGGGAATCAGATCAGTGTGATCGAGTGAACCTGAAACCTAGAGTTTGGAGTCTGTCTTTTTATCTTCTTTAGTCTAGCTAGTGTCGTGAGTCTGGTTATTTCTTTTTGTTCTTTCCTCCTTTAATTTGAATCTAATATTGTAAGAGTGGGTCAAAATTATACCCTTTTAATATCAATAAGAGCTCGTATTTTCAATACGTGTGTTTATGGCCTCCTTGTGTTTAATTGTGGTTATTTATCTTCCACTCTTGTTATCATGACTGTTAACTGCCACGTTCCGAGCATCGCTTCCCGCTGCTATCGGTTCGGGGCGTGACAATAAACCACCTCAATATTACAACTCCCAGTCCCACTGACGAATAAACCCTTGGCTTGGACCTTCCGTCCAAGTCGATGAACAAAAAGAATGCCTTTACTTGGCTCGGACCTTCCGTCCAAGTCGATGAACAAAAAAGGACCTCCTTGCTTGGCTCGGACCTTCCATCCAAGTCGATGAATAAAAAGAATGCCTTTGCTTGGCTCGGACCTTCCGTCCAAGTCGATAAACAAAAGAACCTCCTTGCTTGGCTTGGACCTTCCGTCCAAGTTGATGAACAAAAAGAGCGCCTTTGCTTGGCTCGGACCTTCCGTCCAAGTCGATGAACAAAAAGGGCCTCCTTGCTTGGCTCGGACCTTCGGTCCAAGTCGATGAACAAAAAGGACCTCCTTGCTTTGCTCGGACCTTCCGTCCAAGTCGATGAACAAAAAGAATGCATTTGCTTGGCTCGGACCTTCCGTCCAAGTCGATGAACAAAAAGAACCTCTTTGCTTGGCTTGGACCTTCCGTCCAAGTCGATGAACAAAAAGAGCCTCCTTGCTTGGCTCGGACTTTCCGTCCAAGTCGATGAATAAAAAAGGACCTTCTTTGCTTGGCTCAGACCGTCTGTTCAAGTCCATGAACACAAAGAAACCCCTCCTTGCTTGGCTCAGACCATCCATCTCAGTCCATAAACAAAAAAGGCGCATCCCCTTTGCTCGGCTCAGACCCTCCGTCCGAGTCGTTGAATGAACAACTTTCCTAAACCCAGCACGAGTCAACAACTCCCCCTTGGGATTGGCCTCGTCTAAGTTGCTTTGGGCCTTTTGCTCGGGACGACGCATAGACCCTTTGTTCTTGCTTCGGTATTCACCCCATGCCGATGACTAAACCCCCACTCTGACATCTCAGTCCACGTGCATATGCGGTGAAGCGATCCCCTCATACCTTCGTGGAAGGAGTGAGCGCTTTCCCGTGAATTCGCATCGGACCAGCATCCCACTGGCTCGAAAGAATAGACATCCTGTCGAAGAGCTCTACACTCGCGGGCCGCGCGCACTCGCCCCTCGTTTGCATCACCCATGAGTGGGGGGCATTTGTGGACGTCAAAAAAAATGACGGTGACAATCATACGGCATGCACGTCTTAGCACTCGAGAGTGAGTTGAAGACGGGATGGCCGAACAAACCCCGTACCTCCTCTAAGCAGGATGAATAAATATACTCGGCGCTCCACCAACCTACAAGAAGCCCTTCGGGCAAAAGAGATGGCCCCGGCTCTCCAGTCGGCATTGTCGAAGGCCGAATCAAAAGAAACTCAGGAATTCGAACACGTGTTCGGCACACGCCGGAGATCACTCGAAGTTTCGAATCGGGATGCAGAGGCCCTGAACTAAACACCCCGGAGGCGGTGCATTACAGCTAAAGCAGCACGGGAGGACTAGCATCCGTCCGAATAGCCGCGAAGCCAAGACGAAGTCTAAACCAGCGTGGCCTACACTTAAACCGGCGTGCCCTTGCTTTGGCCTTAAATCGGCGCGCCCTTGCTTGGCCTTAAACCGGCGCGCCCTTCCATCAAGCTTTAAACCGGCGCGCCCCCCTTGTGTGCTGCTAATCCGGCGCGCACAACTCCGCACCGTTTTAACCAAAGGGCCATCCCATCCATACTCCGGTGCTCTGTTTCCTGATGAATCTCACGTGAAGTCCAGAGAGGAGAAGAACAGTGCATTCAATGTCGGTCCCATAGCCATTTAAAGACCGTGGAGCTGTGCACACCCCAACTCGACAGCATAACAGTGGTAGTAGCAGAGGCCAGCAGTGACGGTGGCAGCAGTAGTAGATCTACCGGCAGACTTGCGAACATCCCGTCCTCGGACGAATGACAGGGTACGGCTCGAACTAGCAGCAGCCAGCGCGGCGAGTCGACTCCTGATGCTAATGCGAATGAGGTAGAGGTGGCGGGAACCCTCCCCCCACTGGCCATTCTTCAAAGAAAACGCAACCCGCCCTATATATATATGGGGAGCATGTTCCACAAAAAAATGAGGCTGGAAGCCTCGGGGAGCGATTGATCAGAGGAGGCCACCCGAAGAGAAGGAGAGCTTCGTCCCCCGATGCCAGAAAGGTGAAGAAGAAGGGAGGGTCTGTGAGAGAAGAGAGGTGAGCCCAGGGGAGGGGGTAGAGCTGGTGCTCTGTTCCTCTCCCCCTGCATGAGTTTCAAGTCCTTCCCCTCCTCTGTGTTCTCCCTTTGCTCCGGGGTAGATCCCCTCATGTATCTCTTTTTCCCCCTTCCCTTGCGGATGAATAAAAGGAATGATTTTTGGTGAACATGTGTAGCGTTCAACTACTCTGAGCTCCTCCCCTTCCTCCCGGTTTTCTTATCATCCAGGAACCTCGGAGGCATGCCTCTCTGTGGCACTGCCTTTAGGGAATCCATCGAAGGGATGCACACTCATAGCCTTTTATGGCATATATCCGTCCCTGTGGAACTTCCACAAAATCACCACCTGTAAGCTGCGGGAACTCTTGAAGTCTGGTCCTTGAGTCTCCACACGCACTTATGGGTTAACGGAGGCCTTACTCTGAGTTCTGAGGTTCACCCCGGAGCAATCTGTTTGGTGTTCCCCATTTTTCTCTGGCAAGCTTCAGTCCGGGGGAGATGCTGCCCACATTTTGCCAGACGACACGTAAGAACAGACGAACAAACTAAGCCCCTGAATCAAGCTAAACCTCTGAGTTCATGCATAATAAACCCTTCCAGTAAAACATTCAAATACACATACTCATTCACCTCAACAAATGATCAGAAGCACTCTATCGATTTAAAGCATCAATTGAACAAACAATCCACATATTGGATCAATTTGCAGGTAGAAGAAGCAAGAACAGAAACAAAAGAATCAAGAAGAATGAAACAAACTTGAAGAACTAACCTGGCGTGATGTTAATCTGGCGTGGGTTAATCCGGCGCGCCCTCCCCGCGCGCCAGTTTAACCCTACACCCAAAATCAAGTTGGAATTCTTGGAATGAATAGTGCACCTTTGAGCCTTAATCCGGCGCGCCCCTTTACCTTCCTTGATCCGACACGCCCCTTGGCCTTCCTCGATCCGGCGCGCCCCTTGGCCTTCCTTAAATCGGCGCGCCCCTATTCTCACTTGGCATCTTCCACTAATCCGGCGCGCCCCTCTTGTGCAACCCATAACTGGCACGCGCTCCCCTTGTAACACCTACATAACCGACGCGCCCCTCCCCTCTCTTGGGTCCCTTATCCGGTGCACCCTATCCTCTCTTGGTATCTCCCTAAATTGGCGTGCCTGAAAGAGAGAGAATGATTAATCAGATAAGAGAAAAGACTTTAAGCTAATGAATAAAACTAATCAAAAGTTTCCTCCCCGCTATAATCAAAATTTTGTTCCGGGGGCTCTGCCCCCGGAAACCCCTGCAAGGGGCACTACCCCCCTAGACCCCCACGACCTGACCGGGCAGGTCGAACCCCGCGACCTGACGACGCAGGTCGATCCGCGTGTGAGGGCGCACGTTGGCGAGTTCGGGTTTCACATTTAACAACTCACTTCCCCGGGCTATGCGTGAAGAGAAAAGTAATGATACCACGTGGTATCGGGCATGGACCTCGGAATCCCCGACATGGTCATGATCCGTGCACCTCTTGGGCCGATAGTCTATCAGCTTGACCCACTCCTTCTGGGATCCAATCCCGCATCCGCATTAAACTTGCCGTACCTACGGCAGACATCCGTACGGTTTTATCGTCGTCTTCGACGCTACAAATGCGGACTTCCGTCCGAACATGAAATGGTTCGTGAGTGACCAACATATACGTATCTATGAACATTTTTACGCCGTAATGCGGGTTTGTTTGAAGGGCCATAGGGCCCTTATTCTTGGCAATCAATCAAGGGTGTTCCCCCGTATGGGGGATGTAAATAACGCCATGGCCTTTACGGCACGACGGGTTTTGGTCCCGACACGAACTACACAATTGTCTGATTAGTCAGATCGAGCGTACCATGGGCTTCCGTGAAGCCCAAATAAATCATCACTTTGTGACTGGCACGCCCTCGCACTAAATAGATGAATTAACCTGATCAACGAACGAACCGATTCTTTCCGAATTTTAGTGCGTCCACAGGTGGTAGTGCCAATTGAATTTGAAGTCCCGTCACTTTGAGTCGTCATCCAGCATGGGTTGGCTAGTAGCAAACAAACCAATATAGTAAGAAGATTGGAAGAGCTCTTCGAGCTCGAAGGAAAGCGTCTCCGAGCGCAACAAAATATCCAACTCTACCAAGCTCGCATGGCCCGCGCCTTCGATAAGCTGGTCAAGGGACGAGAATTCAAGAAAGGTGACCTAGTAATGGTCAAAAGAAGAGAAGTGATGGCCTCCAACCCCAAGGGGAAGTTGGTTGAAAACTGGGTCGGGCCGTATATTATCCATCGAGTATATGAAGGGGGTGCCTACGTTCTTGTAGATCACAAGGGAGTTGTTCAGTTCTCCCCTCTTAATGGGAAACATATGAAGCTGTACCAAGCAGCCCCACCGGCATCCCCAGAATGCCCGAAACCCACCTTGTTCTAGTGGCACTCCGCCCTAACCGAGCTCTCAAAAAGATACAATATCGCCATTACGGACCTTACATCCAAATCGGTGAATGCTCTTCCTTTGCATTGGTATTTTCCCCCAGCCAACGAATAAGCCCCTTTTCGGCGCAAGGCTGCATGCCCTAGCCAACTTATGCACGTCATCGCCATTACGGCCCTTACGTCCCAATCAGCACAAAAACTCATCCCTTGCGTTGGTATTTATCCTTACCAACGAATAAACCCCTTTTCCAAAGCAAGGCTGCGTGCCCTAGCCAACTGTCATATGTTACTATGTAGGGTCAAACATCACACGATTGACCCACCCTCGTTTTCTCACTCCATGATAAAAAAAGGAGAAAAAATAATAATAATAATAAATGAGGCTCAAAATAGAGGTGCCTCGCCAGCCTTGTCCCTGCACTAGGGAAAGTGCAAAAGTGGCTATAACTCGGCTACGGTGAAAACCCGAAAGGGCACTGCAGGCAAAATTGGGTACCCCGCCACGTGAAAACCTGAAAGGGCGCGTCGGCAAAAGTAAGAGGGGGCTGGCTTCGGTGAAAACCCGAAAGGGCGCTTAAGCCAGTAAGGTGGTAATCTAAAGTTCCTCTTTACCCTCATCCCAATGAAACTCCAAAAAGGATGATCACCACAAGTCCCGTCAGAGATCTTTCCTCTCTACAAACCATTATTGACCCTTGTCATCATCGGCACAACCAGTCAATTCTCCCTTAACTTGGACCTTTCGTCCTCGTTTATGAATAAACCTCTTTGCTTCGGCATTTAACCAGTGTCGATGAACACACCATTATCGACCCTTGTTATCACCGGCAAGACCGGTCAATTCTCCCTTAACTTGCACCTTTCGTCCTCGTTAATGAATAAATCTCTTTGCTTCGGCATTTAACCAATGTCGATGAACAAACCACTATTGACCCTTGTCATCATCGGCAAGACCGGTCAATTCTCCCTTAACTTGGACCTTTCGTCCCCGTTAATGAATAAACCTCTTTGCTTCGACATTTAACTAATGTCGATGAACAAACCATTATTGACCCTTGTCATCATCGACAAGACCGATCAATTCCCCCTTAACTTGGACCTTTCATCCTTGTTAATGAATAAACCTCTTTGCTTCGGTATTTAACCAATGTCGATGAATAAACTATTATTGACCCTTGTCATCATCGGCAAGACTGGTCAATTCTCCCTTAGCTTGGAACTTCCGTCCTCGTTAATGAATAAACCTTCTTTGCTTCGGCATGTAACCAATGTCGATGAACAAACCATTATTGACCCTTGTCATCATCGGCAAGACCGGTCAATTCTCCCTTAACTTGGACCTTTCATCCTCGTTAATGAATAAACCTCTTTGCTTCGGCATTAACAAATGCCGATGAACAAACTATTATTGACCCTTGTCATCATCGGCAAGATCGGTCAATTCTCCCTTAACTTGGACCTTCCGTCCTCGTTAATGAATAAACCTCTTTGCTTCGGCATGTAACCACTATCGATGAACAAACCACTATTGACCCTTGTCATCATCGACAAGACCGGTCAATTCTCCCTTAACTTGGAACTCCCGTCTATGTTAGCAAATGTTCTTGCCTTCGACAGTCTGCCACTGCCGACGAATAAGCCCTTATCCATCCCGGCCCCTTGCCGTGAATCAAGTTCAAAAAAAAGGGGGAAAAAGAGGCTAAAAATAGAGATGCCTCGCCAGACTTGCTTGGATGTTCCAAGCAAAGGCAAAAATGGCTATAACCTAGCTGCGGTGAAAACCTGAAAGGGCGTCGCAGGTAAAATCGGGCACCCCACCACGTGAAAGCCCGAGAGGACGCGTAGGCAAAAGCAAGAGGGGGCCGGTTCCAGTGAAAACCCAAAAGGGCGCTTGTGCCGGTAATGTGATATATATAAAAAAAGAGAAAGAAGAAAAAATGATTAATGATTATGACACACTCTCCTCAGGGGTAAGGTAGAATATCCTTCCAAGTCCCACCGATGAACATCCAGTTACTGACCCTTGTCATCATCGGCAAGACCGGTCAATTTTCCCTTAACCTGGACCTTCCATCCTCGTTAATGAATAAACCTCTTTTGCTTCGACATTCAACCAATGTCGATGAAAAAACCAGCCCTGACCCTTGTCATCATCAGGAAGATCGATCGACATTTCCCTTAACTCTGACCTTTCATCCTCGTTAATGAATAAACCCCCTTACTTCGACACTTAACCGATGTCGATGAACAAACCCATGTGCGACCCTTGTCATAATCGGTAAGATCAGGTCGATGTTTGGCTTAACTTGGTCCTTTCATCCATGTTAATGAATAAACCACCCTTGCTTTGACACTTAACCGATGTCGATGAACAAACCCATGTTCGACCCTTGTCATCATCGGAAAGATTGGTCGACGTTTCCCTTAGCTTGGACCTTTCGTCCTCGTTGATGAATAAACCCCCTTTGCTTCGACACTTAACCAATGTCGATGAACAAGCCAGTTCGACCCCTGTCATCATCAGCAAGATCGATCGACATTTCCTTTAACTTGGACCTTTTGTCCTCGTCAATGAATAAACCTCCTTTGCTTCGACATTTAACCCATGTTGATGAATAAACCCTACCTCCATGTTTCGTCACCATCGGCGAAATCAACAAGCAAACCATTGGTCCAGATCTTCCGTCCGCATCAATGAGTAAACCTATTCTTGACTTTTTTCATTATTTGGGGAAACTAGCAAACCTACCCCTCAATCGGGTTCTCCGCTCTTGTCAGGGAATGAATACATCCTTGGTCTCCTGGTAGCTCCGTCACCATCGGCGAAGCCTACCAATGGGCCTTCTAGCCTTACCCTATGATCCGAGTGGCCGCTACACCTTCTCCCTCGAGCATTCACCCTGTATTAGCCAAGCTAGGCCCTGTAAATAGTTACGCTGCGGTGGAGCGAACCCCTCGCCCCTTCACTGAAGGCGTGAGCGCTCTCCTACCCTAGTAAACCATATATCCAGGCTAAGACAACTGGCTAAGAAGAAAGAAAGAAGATGAAGTCGTGACGTAAACAGCAAATGGAGGCATTTCATTTCTATGAAGTGACGCAATATATGTTACTCGGGGGATCCCCCGAGATACATAGAGGTTCACCAAAAAGAAGAAGAAAACAAAAAAGGCATTACTATAGCGGACGTCGAAAGATGTCTTCGAGCTCCAAAATCCCCAGGGTGGGATAACGAGTTAATTCCTGTAGGTGAGACTCGGCAGCTCCCAACTGCACGAGCTTCTCTTCAAGCAAGGCGGCCCGTCCTTCGGCCAATTCTGCTTCCTCTACACTTTGCACTTCTTACTGTTCGGCTTCCTGCAGCTCAGCCTCAGCCTTGGAAAGTTTAGCACGAAGTTCAGCTATCCTGGCTGCTAAAGAAGTCCGACGCTGTGAAGAGGTGTCGGCCATATTTTGCATTGACTGTGCTGTCTCTCTCAAGGACGCAAAAGTAGCCTGGCACTCTGTCTGCTCAAGCTTTAGGGCCGCCAGCTGGCCAGCTGCTTCTCGACCAAGGAATTCCCTCCTGTTCACATACTTGAGCAACAAGACCACCCGCGGCGTCCAATCGTCCATGGGGCAGCCAAAAGTCAGCTGCGAACGGGAAAGGTGCTCTACCAAGCCCCTTAGTTGCACATAGGTTAAATCCTGGCTGGCTGTTACGGTCTGTTGCAGAGTTCCCAAGAACTGCCACACCAGGTCGTTCGACGACTGTAGGCCAAGTGGTGATGTGTCGGGAAGCTGAAAATTGACTCTACTGTCAACGGTAGCCCAGATGTCATCACTTGGTTTGGAGGATGACGACGGCAAAGCTTGTAAGGCGCCCGCACTGGAGTCGACCCCCGCAACTAACATAGTGGAGGAAGCCTCGATAACAGCAACCTGTCCACCAGCCTCTTGTCGCGCAGCTGCACCAGAAATCTCAACAGCAGAGAATGCTTTTTCTTCGCGCCCAGCATGACTGGCCTCCACTAGGGCCGATTCTGTAACAAGGTCTAAAGCCCTAGGAGCCCTGGTTTCCTCTTCAACAATTTCTCCCGCTTCTATTTCAGGAAGACTCTTCTCCCCCGGAAGCAGTCCTTTACTGGCAATGGATGCCTGGGATTCCACGGCTTCAGCCGAGTTAGTAGCACCCATAAGTGCCCCTGAAATCTCCAAGCTTGCTACCACAGCATAATCCTTGGGGTACCGCAAAGTGATGGGCCGCAAGACTAGTGGAAATGTCGATTGACCCGCACCCAGAGTGGGAGAGGTATTTGCACAGTTATAGTTGGCAATACCACATCGGCCTGCAACGTGAATACAACATGCTTCAGAGACCTGATGCAAAGATAATGAGAAGAGCTGTGAAGTGAAAGTGGCAGAGGATCCCCTACCTCAGCCGGCACTAAGCTCAAGTTTGCAGCAGTGGTAATCATGGCCTCCATAGGCCCAGCCCCCTTGCTCACAAGTGGACCAGATGGCCCAAGACTGCTCCATGCCAGTCGGGGCGGACTAAAGGTCGTGTAGTCACTTTCGTAAGCTGAAGATGCCTCAGCATCTTCAGTTTCTATCTCCACAGGCGGGAACTCCCCGTCACTAGAATTGCCACCATGGTCAACCTGCTCCGAAGAAGATGAGTTCTCTACCAGCTCCCAACGCGGCACCTCCCTCAACAAAGGCTTGCTCGGCCGATTCTGTGGCGGGAGCACTAGTCAAATGAATTTCGGGAGTAGGCTCGCTCCCCAGAATAGCTTTCTCCCCAACAAAAGCCTCTTCGGTAATCTCAGTAGCAGGAAGTGAAGGCAGTTGTATCTCAACTGAAATTCAAATGAGGAACAGTCAAGCAGGATGAAGACGTAATGGATCGTAAGATCCTATGAATAAACTACAAATTACCTTCCATCTCATGGATGGGTGTTGGAGAAGGTAGGTCCCCTTCCTCGGGATCTATGGGCACATCCCTTTCTAGCTCTCCGATTGTGGCAATGGTTAGGGCTTCTTGTGCGACCGTGGCAGCGGGAGCAGCGGCAACTGCAAATAAGAAATCAACCGATGCAACAAGAACAGGGAATAGAATACAAAGAATGAGGGATATACCTTCAGTTCTAGACCCCTGCACATGAGAGGCCTCAAACTCCTTAAATGATACTACCGATGGAGGGACAACCACTGGTTCCTGCCCCGCAGCCTGCCTTCTGCGAGCCCGCATCTTCCGCGTGATCACCACCTTGGCCTTATCGATATCCTCCCTCACCTGAGACCTTCTTCGCTTCCGCGAATCACCAGGGGGCAGTGGCATCGTAGTCGGAGCTGCTTCAGAAGTTTCGAAGTATGTCGGCTTCTGAGGTTTTATCAGCAACTCCCTGAAGTGCCGGGTTTCTTCCGAAGTGAGTCGAATTGCACAAATACAAAGGTGAGAATGACATATGCTACAACGAAGAAAGGAAACAGACAAAAAGGCTAAAATGAAAGAATGAAAGATACCTGCCGGTCCCGTATAGAAGGGGGAAAGGGGCCAATAGAATAGTGAGGGCACTTTGTCTCTTGAGGCCGCCTCGCGAACAAGCCAACAAACATCTCCTATCTTCTCGCTTTGCTCAGCCAGTGACGGCAAGTCCGCATGGCCACGAGAAGACAAGTGATAATATAAGCCCAAGTGGCCCAACCTCCATCGCTCAGCATACTTGAAGGAAATGAAAAGGGGTTGGTCCAGAATAGCCTCACTCGGGCCACCCACCGAGAGCTTGTGGGAGCGGAGCAGTGCAAACAGCCAGGGGGTGTTGATGTATAGTGCGTCCCGCCTGTCTTCCCCTCTAATGAAAGTCCGGTAAGGATGCAAGCTGTCGCGCGCAGGGCGCCAGTCGGCCACGGACGGGATAGGCTCCTCCACTGGTAAAGGGATCTCCTGAAGAACCACCCGGTCACTACTCACCCGGCATAGCCCCCGAAGTGTCTTTGCAAAGTCATCCCTATAGATCTCAGGCAACTTTGGCTCAACCCTGGGCAAGCGGCGTTTCACAGCCTTCCGGGCTTCCAGATAAGCCATTACCTCTGTATTGGTCAATGACCGCGACTTCTTCAAATAAGAAGGATCAATGTCCAAGACCGGTTCTGGCTGGGCATCCAAGAATCTATGCTCTGCGACAGCCCAACAGTCTCGATGGGAGCTCCTGTAAAATCCCGTCCGCACGTTCCACCATTTGATATATTCTGAGGTGATGCGGGGGAAACGAGCAGGGGCCGGAACCTTGAATGAAACCTCCTCTTGACGGTGGAAGTAATCCCACCATATTCGAGCGTCATCATTCGTCACCTGGCCAGCTCTATGCCTGTTTGGTAACGTAAATTATGAAGAAGAAGGAGGGATGTGCTGATCGTAGCCAAAATTCTGACTGAACTGAAATGGGTAATATGGCTCCAGCCACAGAATGCCGCACTTCCGAAAGATGAGGATGCTTGGTCTGATAGCCAATGCCCAGCCAACTAATTCCGGCTCCAAGATTGGCCGTGTACACTTAGCACCAGAGAATGGATAGATGAACTCCTCCGTCTCAAAGAGACTACACAGCCGCGTCGGGTTTACCAGCGGACTAGAATGGGCGGCCAGGCTCCAAATGTGCAGGACCCCGGGTGCATCCGTGGGGACCTTAGTCAATTTCTCCCGAATGGCAAAGAGTTGTTCCGCTGTCGATGACGGTTCAGCACTAGCAAACTCAATCATCCTCGGAACAAGGCGTGCAAACTGTAGCCCCCGAGGAGCAGCTTCTAGAAATAGGGTGCAGACCCATGCATTAAAAAGGTGTATCGGACCAACAGTCCGCAAATTCCTAGGGAGATGGTTCCGGTGCAAATCCCCCAGCATCTTGTAAATGAGGCATAAAGCCACTGGGCAGAGTGACAGCTTCGTGTCCCAAGCCATCAAACAAGCAGGGTAGATGGCTTCTACCCTGATCACGCTCTCGTCACCTTGCAGGAGAGCGAATGAACAAATCCAGTAAGTCAAATATGCAGCACAGTGCGTGACTGCATCAGCACCTGCAGGGTTCGGGCCTCCTTGCTACCCTTCTCTCAAGACAGGTGGGAAAGCAGCTTCTCGCTGGACTCTCTTCTTCTGCTTCAAAGCAGTCGATGCTATTGTGGGAAAGTCCTCATATTTGTGCTCCCCGGTAAAGAAATATTGAAGCCAAGCGCCCATCCGCACGTGCCTTTTTCCCCCAGGCTTACGTGCTTCCCTGGCATCATACGATGAGCGGCAAAGCATGCAGTACGCCTTCATCAGGTACCAATAGGCGAAGCCCGCTAGATATCGGCCCTCACCGTCAGTCTGATCCTTCAGCCAGTCGGGCCAGCATACTTCTTCATACGGCTCACCATCAATCGGCAAGCCGCTGAGGTGTGAAAGACTCCAAAGGTCCAAAGAGGTCTCTCCCTCCGAAGTGTAGAAGGTGTTATACTCCGGGCAGAATACCTCGATCATACCACAGCATAAACCCCTAGAGATAGGGTAGCGATACCTTGAGGCGTACACGCTATGGTATACGCCAGCCTTGGCCAAGATGGGAGCATAATGTTGAAGGACATAGTCCGTGAACTCCACTGCTCCGGGTCTGAATGCATGGGCATCGGTGACCTTCAACTCAGCAAACCATCCCATAAAAATCTGATGCTTGAAACGGACCGCCAGACAGTCCAGCAAGAAAGATTCTTCTCTATATCCCCATTTTAGCGGGGCAAGAAACAGATCGAATACGGGCTTCTCCTGGTCGACACTACCCGCAGTCTCATTCCAGCGAGCGGGTATAAACTCGGGCGCTCTGGTCTGCAGCCCATCCACTGGAACTAAGTCTTGCAATCCAAGCAGGGCACTCCATCTCCAGGGCTCACCTGGCAGATAAATAGGCCTTCCTCGCACTACAAAGTCAGTAAGACTGTCTCGCTCAATGAGCAGTGCCTGCTCAACCTTTCGAACAAGGAACAAGTCCCTTTTTCCTTGAAGGTTAAATCGCCTGAGGAAGGACATTAAGTGCTTATCCTTGGGGTGATCCCACCTGAGAGCATCACCGCGGTCATAATTGAAGGAATCACCCCCGATGATGTGAAGGCGGCTGGTGTCCACTGTATCGCTCTCAGAGTCCGAGGATTCCGTGACCACAGCAAGCTGCTCATGCCCCCGATCTAGGGAGTTCACATTTTCCCACGTCACCACTGCACGGGAAGCATAATAAGAAGAAGCAGATGCCATCTTATCTGCAAAAAGCATGACAAGAAGAATAAACAAAGTCAGAAATAGTTGATGAGGAATGAGATTTCTGACAAAATTTTGGCAGAGTTCCCCCAGCCCGGGAGATTGCCAGAAAGAAGCGGAACACGTCCATCAAGAGACGGTCCCTAAAACAGGCCGTGGGTGTCGCACCGAGGCTGAAACGGGACACCCAGGGGAATACCTCCGAGGGCAAGCCCTACTAGGAGCCTCTGGGGGCCCAAGAAGAGGGATTTAAATCCCAAGAACAGAAGAGCAAAAACTCTCCCTCACCCATCAAAGGACGCCACCCTCAAGCTCTCTCGGCGCCGTGGGAAGGAGAAGGGAGGAAAGAGAAAGAGATTTCACAAATGAGAAGGATGAAACAAAAAAACAAAGGAAGAAAGGGTTATAAAGGGGGGGCTCCCTTGGGTTAATCCGGCGTGCTAAATAGTGCGCCGTATTAACCCTCCCCCATCCAAATGGTGCACCAGATAAGGGCGCACCGTATTAACAATCCTATGACCGCGCCAGTTTAGCCATCGCACCGGTTTAAGGGCCCATTCCAAGCTTCTGTCGTCCAGATGGAAATCTACTCAGACAGAGCTCATCCGCTGGTCCTGCTTCGATCGTGCCTTGCTCGCCACACCCGCGGCTGGGGGGCATCTGTTGGCACTCAAAATATATTCAATGGCGATCAAGCCTCAAAGACAAATGATGCAGCCCACTATAGCGGAGAAGCTGAAGAAGATCAATACACTGAAGCCTTCTCAAGCTGCCAGAGCCTCAGGTCACCCAGTATGAACGCCGGGGACTTCACCTTAGGAGAATCGAGATGAATTTACAACCAACCAGCAGCATCATCAAGCTTGCCCAATGAACCGGCATCGACTCAGTCGTGCCGCATAAACCACATCCGTTGTCCGACCAAGGACAAGGGTATATCTGGTGGCCCGCCACCTGAGTGAACGATCCTCCCAAGGTGAAAGAATGCTCTTGACCCTTCAGAACAAGGGACCGAAGACTCTGTTAGCCGAAGACCCCGATTACCCGGCATGGGTATGGCTTCTCAGCATATTGGGTCCGTTAATTAGTGACCAAATGATCGCCTAGTCAGGGAGAAAGCATCCTAGGTGGTATGCCACCCCTCAAGAAAGCTTCGAGCACGAGTCAAGATGAGCCAGCAGCACAAACAACATTGTCGAAGGCCGTGTCAGCGGAAGACCCGCGTGTTTAAGCTGAAGATGCACGAGGTTCCGAAGAAGGTTGTACATCGATCCGAGAGCTTCGTCATGACTTCTCACCAAGGTTTTGCAAGACCATGGCGAGATTAATGGTCACGGTGACTCTCGAAACTAGTCCGAGGCCCACTGTCTAACCCGTGTTAAGCAAGCGGGGCTTATCCGACGTGCCCTTTCACCGACGCGCCCCCTATTCCCAGCGCGCAAAATGGTCGAGGAAGCTTATCCGGTGTGCTTTCTTCACACCGTATTAGGCCATCTCTATATAAATACACTTGGTTCGACCAAGTAAAAAGAAGGTCGGCAGAATCCGAAGAGAGAACAGTAGAGAAGGATATCCAATTAAGAGAAACCAATCGTTCGAGAGAAAAAAAGCTTGGGGGAGAAGTAGGTTTTCACTTGAGAGTGCTCCTACCTCCATCCTCCCCTATCTGCTTGTCTGGATAGCTCTGTAGTCGGAGAAGAAATGCCAATACGGTACTCTATTTTTGCGTGGTGAAACTTAGGTAGGTTCCGATGGTTCTCTCCCGACGATCCCCCTCTTATTTCCCCCCTGATATAGTGTAAGTGAGGGGGGGAGGGGCGATGATATGAGCCTATCTGCCCCCCCTCACCATCTCCCTATCTATTCCTCCTCTATAATCCCGTTGTTGTAATGGATGAAGCAGCTTCCGAGCGACAATGCCGGGCCGTGTCGAATGCTTATGATGTTCTATGGCTTTCCTTTCCCGTTGATGGAATGAATAATATTCAATGATGTATATGCTTCCCTTACTCTTCCCTCGATTCACATGTCCAACCGCCTTGTGTGTGAATGTCGAGTTTTATTTCGTGATACTGAGCACGCCCTGGTTCTCCTCAGGGCTATATTGATGTCACCCCCCATCCCCGAGGTTTCTTAGTGTTGAGATGCTCGTACCAAGCTCTCTCATGCTCATTAGGGATATGTGATACCATAAGCATACACAAATGTGCTTCTATGGTCAATCCCGAGACCGGTTCCTCTTTACCTCTCCTCTCCTAATCATGGACTGGAGGAAAGGGGGTCGTCCCTACAAGCTGGGCAAAGGTCTCTCTAGCATCATCGCTTTCTTTGTATAATGCATGTTGATTGTTTTAGTGTTTGCCCCTCTCAATCTACATAGGTCATATGCTAACCTGCTGGTTTCGGAGGCCAGCCTGTCGACCCATGCTAACCGGCTAACCATCTAGCTTCCCTTGGTATGTGACTAAGCACAAATAGTGTAACGACTGAACAACCTTCTTATCCTATGCACGGATTGCACTGCTATGTTTTATTTTCCTGAGAACAACAATCTGTAATTGGGGAGGGGGGACATTCCCCATCGACATCTCTAAATCACCACGGGCTCAAAGGATCGTGTCCATTCCTGATACGAATCCCCTATGGACTAGGAGGTGAACATTGACAGGGGTTTTGACCCGATATCAAATCCACTATCCTTAGGGATATTGTGGTGACTATGGGATGTGTTCCCCTCGTAGGCTGACCCTCGACATTTCCTTCCCTATTAGTCATCCCTTTTCCAGATTATGAGTCGACTATGGGTCGTGTGCCCCTCGTAGGCTAGTCCTCGGGGTCCTCACTTCCCTCGTTGGTCACCTTATCCGATTGTGTTCAACCCACGGAATGATGGTGCCCCTGGTAGGCTAGTCCTCGGGGTTTCCTATCCGTTTGGGTCTGTCGGCCGCCGTTGTGCCACCCGACATTAAGGAGCTTACCCCATCCGTGGGTATGCCTCCACTTTTCCCCCGCAATCCTCTGGAGAGGGGGAGGTGCTGCCAAAATTTCTCCAAACTTATTGACTAATTGCCCTCATAGTTGGGACTCAATAAGATATGTTTTCAAGCTCGAGTATGAACCTCACACGAGTCTCAACCCTACCTCAAGGGCATCCTGGACCTCAATTCACCCATCAATCAACCCAATACATCTTAATAAACTAAATAAACTCAAAATACCCAAAAATACCTCAAAAATCAGCTAATCCGACGCGGTCCTAATCCGACGCGCCCTAATACGACGTGATACCCCCCCGCACCGGAATAGCTTCACACTCAAATCTCTTGATTTTCATTTGGCCGACACCCGGCGCGCCCTGGGTGGGGTGCGCCGGTTAAAGCCTTCACCCCACCGCGCCGTTTAAACCCCTACTCCTACGCTACCCCATGCCATATAACCCTTATGCCTATGCTACCCCGCGCTGGTTTTGAATAAAAATGCGTATGTCGCGCCATTTTAACTCCTCTCTCATTCTCGAGCCAACCCTCGCCATCCATGGCTTGTGTCGATCAACGTAATTAACCATAAATCAAATAAATAGAAACTCTTCAAGTTAAAATCTTCTGTCATTATGCATACTCCTAATTCATGCATTAGACATAGATTTGCATTCTTATGCACCTCATTAATGCATGCTTGCTTGAACGAGACCTCGGTATATCAAATGGCCTCGAAGGAAGACTGGGTCATGCCCGATCGAAAATCTTGGCTATGCGCGATGGTGGTCTCCGGACTTACGTTCTCCACCTCGTATCGAGGGCTCAAACTTAATGAACCATGTCTGCTCTACATGATTAAGAAAATAACCAATGAATCATTCCATGTGGCCTTAAAGGCTTCATCATCATATGCACTCTCTTGCATTCTATTTCATCCTCGAACGGCTCATTATCTCGGCAATTAATCAGAGGTTTTCCTTCTTATTGGAGGATGTAATTAACGCCATAGCCTTTATGGTATGGCGGACTTTCAGTCCCGACATGAACTTCACTCTCGCCCGACTCGGGTCAGATTGAGCACATAATAAACTCATCACCTAGTGACTGGCACGCCCTAAGAAATATTTATTTTCTTAAAAAATATCCCATCCTCACAGCGTAGTCGTCACCTCCCCTCTTTGCCAACCCTGCTTCAATCATCTGTTCCACCATCGGTTTGTTCACCATAACTGGCTCTGTTGGCTGAGGGTAGAGGTGGGTGGGCTGTATCAATAATGCGGCCGAAGTCGTAGCATTAGGTGGCAAAGGCTCTGACAGGGTAGCGTGCTACTGCATCTGAAGGGGCATTGGCCGTGCTGGCCGGAGCCATTGGGAGTGATGTTGGGGAGTAGCCCAGTTCTGATCTGCAGATTGTAGAACAACTGATGAAGGAGCACCCCCGGGGTTGAAACCTTCCTGTGATGGCTCGTCTCGTGCCCTCGATTGATTGGGCGTTACAGCGTGTTCAACCTTTTCATTTAATTTTCTCTTCAACAATTTTATCTCCTGCTGGTACCTTTATAGCAACATCAGGACAACGGGGTCTGTGGTTGTTTTATTACTGATGCCCTCGAGCGCTTCACCCAAAGAACCTTCAATTGAAGAAGGCGAAGATGCTCCTTCTTGCTCAGATGCCACTATTCTAGCAATGACAGTATCGATATTTTCATCAGCAACCTACTTGCCCTTTGCGACTTGTAGTAGCTCAGCCTCAGCTTTGTCCCGTCTTGTCATCGGGTCTTTTCTTCCAGCAATCTCAGCCGGCTCTTCTTGTTCATTTGGCAGGGTGTCGGGTATGCCCATTACCCCTATCATATTGCAGGTGAGAACCTGCATTCTTCTTTTGTGCCATTTGATTCCCCTTCGGGCCTGACTAGGGAACGTCAGCCCTTCATATATTGAAATTCTTTTCATCTTTTTATTTTGTGGAAGCTTTTCAAGACTTCTAGTCTCAGCTTGTTTCTCCTCTTCATTCGCTCCCATGGGTGACATTTTGCCTTTTTCTTCTTCTTTGGCCCTGATGACACGAAGCGACCTCTGTTGACCCCAGGAAGGGTTCCCGAGGTTATGGAAATACCCCCGGACCATCTTTGTCATGTCTTCCTAACTACACTCTGGAGAAATGGTAGGAGACAACACTTGGACTCGGGCTGACGACATATGTGAAAGCCGTATCAGCTCGGCACCTTGATTGAAGTTTCTTGAATATTTGGAAATATCAGTCTTCCTTGCACAGGCCCTGGCGGCAGGTGGAGGAGTTGCAATCATGATGTCCTCCGCGTGCATAGTCTCTTTGCCCCCTCTATTGGGAACATCCATATAATTTTTGAGGCCTTATGAGGCTGGTGCAGGGCCTCGGATCCTCTTGGGAACCCAGATTTGCTTAAACTTTGGCAAGTTCAGGGTTGGCCTCCCTTGCTTGTTGTCATTAAAATTCACCCTCCGACTTGCTAGCACTTGGAAGGTGTTGTGAGTGGGCATAGTTGGGATGATCCTATCTGGTAGAACTTTGGCGCCACGGCCATTGAAGTAGACTCGGATGCCCCCGATCAACATGGACTTCCCAGAGGTTGAAAGTTGGCTCCGAGGAGTAGTAGAGACTCTTCCTCTGGAGCTATTCTTGTTGCCCCCAGTGGGCTTCTTATTATGTGCCGCAGTCGAGCAAATAGTATGGTAGACGTGGCAGCCCACGATCACCGAACTTTTCAGTAGAGTTTTCTTAATTCGGCCCTCACTTCGGCGGGCCACAGCTTTATTGTTCTTCACCGCCGTAGGTTCAGAACTCTCCACGTCCAAGAGACTCGCAAATGCAACTCCCAGGAAGTTGGGGAAGCCAACAACCAGGAGAAAGTTGCTGAAGGTAGTGGGTACGGCAAGGTAGCCGTATGCAGCATGGTCGGCCACGATTTGGGGACCGAAGAAAAGTCCAGACAGTCCGCTCGCCATTGCTTTGACCTGTAAGGAGGGAAACAAGACGAATGAATAATTACCATTTGAAATAGTTGAATGGGGGCCCTATGGTCCCTCTATTTTGGCGAAAAGATGAAGGGAGGCTGCGTCCCACCGGGCGTGCCAGCTTGTGGGGACTGATTTTATTAAAAATATTGGATTATTGATTATTGATTATTGATTTGTTTGGTTTGATTTATTTATTAAAGGTTTATTTGCGTAGGGCACGCCAGTTACTGAGTGACAAGTTAATTATGCGCACCGTCTGACTAACCAGACGATTATAGGTGATCGTGTCGGGACCCAAAACCCGCCGTACCATAAAGGCTGCGTTGTTAATTACATCCTTCCAGAAGAAGGAAAACCCTTGATTAATCGCCAAAATAGAGAGGCCATGGGGCCCATAGAATATATGAAAGATACGATTGCATGCAAGCACACAATATGGTAGTATTTATTTATTAGGCCGGCTCCCGATACAGGGCGGAGAACCTAGGTCCGAGGACCATCATCACGCATAGTGAAAGCCTCCGGCCGGGCGTAACCCGACTTTCCGTTAATCACCATTCGATATACCAGAGAATCAGATCATGCAGACATGCAAGGTGGTAGTATTTAGTATTATTGTTTATTGTTTATTTGATCATTTATTTATAAATTTAGGGAAGACTTTGGCAATCCCTGTCACTCGCAGGGCTGTTGATTAGTCGTCGCCTTTTTATTTTGAGACTGCATATAGCATTACGGTGCATACCTATGGGCCCGTGAGGTGGGCCGAGTACGACCGTATTCGGACAGACTTGTATATCATCGGGACAATGTATGCCAGGGTATGGCAAATTTGATATCTGAGAAATGAGGGGACGCGGTTAAAATCCGATCGAAACGAATTGAATTCAACGGCTTATCGGCCTAGGACAAGGTCGTGCCGTGGCCATAATGGGATTAATCCCGAGGTGCAGACACGACTTGTCGGGGCATCATTAATGCTCCCATACCCGGGGTCTTGGGGAGGTGAGAGTGCCGAAGAAGACACGGTCATGTTCATTATTCTTTATTTATTCTTGTTATTATTATTTTAAATACATGAATGCACTTTATTTATTATTTATTTATTTCTTTTGTTTTATTTTATTATTATCTTTTATATTATTGGATGCATTCATCTTTCATTTCCTTTATTGACATTTGTTTGGCATTTATTCATTCAATATTTTCCTTGTTATTTATTCATCACTTTTATTCCTTTATTATTATTATCATTGTTATTTTCTTATTGTTGTTTATTTAACCATTATATATATAAACACACATGTATATATGAGCACGAGTGAAACGGCGTGAGGTGCATGGTGGAGGCTAATACGGCGCGCAAAGGTGAAAGAGATGGTTAAAATGGCGCGCATCTTGAAGGTTAATCTGGCGCGCTCCAAAGGTATAAACGACGCGCACATGAAAGTTAATCTGGCGCGCTAGGGCCGCGCCGGTTTAGGGCCCATGGAGTTGGAATGACTTTTGAGTGTAAGGCTAAAACGGCGCGGGGGGGGGGGGGGGGTACCGCGCCGGAAAATAGCGCGCCGGTTTAGGGGCGCGCCGAATTAGGGCAGGTTTGGTTAATTTGGGTTATATGAGAAGCCAGATGATTTTATGAAGCTTTTGAGGTTAATTAAGAGGGTTAGAGAGTTAATTTAGGTCCCAATTATCCTGCAGACATGGCTAGTCCAGACTTATGTGAGATTCTTACTCAAGCATAGTCCAAAATAGACTTGTAGCTGAAAATTCATAACAATTCAGACTAAGTGTTCAGTCAAAAATTGGGCAGCACCTCCCCAAGCCCAGAGGGTTGCGGGGGCGAAGTGAAGACAGTGCCACAGTATCTGGGGTACGCTTCTTAATGCCGGGAATGCCAAATGGTGACCGGCAGACTTCGATGGAGGGAAACCCCAAGGACTAGCCTACGAGGGGGCACCAGTACTCCATGAGCCAAAACATGATTAAAAGGGACGGCCAGTGAGGGAGGAAACCCCGAGGGCTAGCCTACGAGGGGCACACAACCCATGGTCACCACAGTACCCCTTCAGGGGTAGTGGATTTGGTGTTGGGTCATAAACCCTTATTCTTATTCACCCTTTGGTGGTCCATAGAGGTACATGTCACATGAAGACAATACCTTATGACCCTATGGTGATTCAGAGAAGGAGCATAGGCACGGATGTCAATGGGTAATGTCCCCCCTCCCCAGTCACTGGACTATCACTCTCGAGAAAACCTAAACACAGCATTGCAACCCGTATACGAGATAGAAGAGATGCAGTAATGAGTTGTTCGACGATTAGGGTGCCTACGATTATTCGAATATAAAAGGGGGTCAGCATGTTATCATATAGGCTGCGGAGCTCACAGAGAGGGATGGCACACAGAAGGGTTGTATCAAGCAATTGCTCGAATAGGTGGCGGGGAGCATCCGAAGAGATGACTACTATATTAGAACATAGTTCTCGGATTGTGGGGATGGCTACACCTCCCCCAATCCATGCCCGTGAATGGGGTGATGCCCAAACCGGTACCAGTAACCAACAAAGGGGGTTTATGAACCTCTCGCGAAATGGAGGCAGGGATGCCACGATTAGGAGATCACTCTAGTACGATCGAAACATCGAAAGAAAGCAACCCTGGGGAGGGGATGATATTGCTGTAGCCCTAGGGGAGCTTAGGGCGCATTCAGTGCCAACACATAAACCCGGAAAGAGAAGGGGTGCTCGGACGGAATGCAGAATAGTACAGCCAAAGAGAAGGGGCGCATGGAAGCATCACCATATCTAACATCACACCATTATATTATCAGAAAGGGGGCAATACACGCTCATACGGCATGGCATGGCGTTGTCACTCATAGGCCGGCCACTGCTTACGCAGACAGGTATATAAACCCAGCTCCAGAGGAGGAGAAAGCAGAGGAACAAAAAAAAATGGGCTCATATCATTGCCCCTCTGACTATATTCATTTATAGAGATGTTGCCAAGAGAAAATAGAAGGGGGTCGCTGGGAGAAATCACCGGAACCCACCTAAAACCTTCATTGCGGAAATAGAGTATCGAAAAAGGGGGGCTTCTCTCTCTGGCTTCGGGCTTCTCCAGACAGACGGATGGGAGATATGGTGGCTCTCTGGCTCGCCCTCAAGAACACCCATTTCTTATTCCCCAAGCTTCCTCACTCTCAAACGATTGGCCTCTTTTTTTTCCTCTCCTTCCTCCTCTCTTCTTCTTGGTCGAAAGCCCCCTTTTATAGCCTAACCGACGTGGCCTCCCCCGGCGCGCATATGGGCGCGCTGGTTTAGCAAGAGTTACCTCATACACCGCCGGATTAGGTGCTTTGGAGTGCGCTAGATTAGGAGCTTTGGAGCGCGCTGGATTAGGGGTTCCTCCGTCCTATCTCCAGCATCTTTTGGCCCATTTAACTTGTCTAGGCCCATCTGTGCTTGTTTTCTACCTTTGTGAGGGTCAGCCAATCGTCCGGCTTGTACTCGTTGTGTAGGCTTCTACTTGTTTCTTCGGGGATTGTCCTGAATATTCTTCCGAGCTCTCGGGTCTTTGCTATAGCGGTTGTCCATTGGAACCGAGCATCTTTTCTTTTCTTCTTTTTCTTTGGTCTCATCTTTTGTTCGGCTTCCACCATTCTCTTTCTTCTTTTCTTTCTTTTCTTCTCTGTAGGCACAAGAGCACTCGATCAGAACTTGAGACCTGCAAAAGTAGAAGTTAGGAAAAATTAGGAATATTTTCAGTGTCAGCACCCCCTTTGATCTCCCTTGAGTGATTAGGGTTTCTTTCCCCCAAGAGATGTTTTTATATAACTTGGATGGTCAAGGACAAGCCAAGACACAGATCCACAATTCCAGGGATGTCTGGAGACTTTTAGGATTAAAAAACCATTGATAGATGCTTTAGCCTTGTTGAGAAAACCAAGTCAACAATGGAGGCTTCGAAGCTGGCAGTCGACCGTGAATAGGTGGGCGGTCGACCGAAATTTTACAGAAATTGAACCTTTCAACGTTGGGAAAATCGGTCCACCGGGCCCTGTCCGGCGGTCGACCGCGCCCGGAGAAACCTGCATTTTTAGTGGAGTTAGCCAATGAATCATAGCCTGTAAACAAATTACTTTGATACAACATCTTGTTCTAAACAATATGAGCTGGTTTGACTTATCCTGGGCATTTTTGAGGCACAATAGAATTAGGCATTTGCGATCACACCCCGAGATTTTTGCAGCGGAAATAGTCAAAAACGTGAACAGCCGGCATGGTAAGCCTCGAGCAAGCAATATAATCAGAGCGCAAGAACAATAACACAAAGTAATTGCACAATAATTTAATCAAACTTCCACCTTTATTTCATATAAATAATCATAATCCAAGTACATGAATATTCGACTCTTTTGGATCTAGACTCAATAAAAAGAAAATTTACATGTAAAGACTCAATCTAGACATATTTTGACATTCTAAGTCTTCACTCAAATCCATATTCCTTTAATCGCTCTCGGACCCGCTACTTGAGTAATCCGAATCTGATTCACTCGCACTTCCTGAAACATTGAGACACTAGGTAATGAGCACACTTGCCCAGTAGGTATCTTCGTATCAACATGCTTGGTAAATTTAAGTAATTAGCATCTTACCTCTAAAGAATAAGATAAATCATGCAAATACGATGAAACATGCGAATAAAGCCAAAGTAACGTGATACGATCAAGCTACAGATATGAGAATATAATTTGATCAAGTGTAGAACAAGAATGTAGATTTGGCCTGTTCAAGATATAACAAGAATATACTTTTCATAAGCTATGAAGGCTATGCACTAGAAAGTCATGTAACAAGCAAGAATGTACTCTTCACTTAGTAGCAAGTACTTTGTGAATTCATGTGGATCACCGTGGATATTTCACTTATTTATAGATAAAGTACTCCTAGCGCAATGTGACGCCAGTAGCATCATACCCCATGGTTTATATTATGATTCCGAAAATTAGTCGAGGGGACTAGCATAGAGCCCTTGAACACAATCAGTGCTCGAACTACATCTTCAAGTATAAATCAAGCTACTTCCACTTTTATGACAATATGGCCAAGAATGTACAATGTCAACTATAGTCCCATGATAAAGTAACCAAAAATAAGAATGCTTCTATTGAGAATAAGAGATTTCAATAAATGCGTTTAATAACTAGGTTATGCCATGGAAACAAAATCGGCAGCATAACTGTACATTCTTCAACTTTCAAAATTTCTTAGGTGTCTTTGGAATAATGTGATAGGTTCTAGATAATCAATTGGACCATCTAGGAACATAAGAAAATCAATCCTTGAGTCAAAACCCGGGATTAATCAAACTCATGACATTTAGCGGTCATTTACGAGACCGTTTCTTGATCATGGCGGTCTAGTTCAGGACCGTTAATTAAGACAGTTTGATAATTTAAAAACATGACATCTGGAATCTTTAGCGGTCTAGTGGAGAACCGTTTAGGATCCATTAGCAGTCTAGTGAATAACAGCTAGCAGACTCTGGCGGTGAACCAGATGGCCGCTAAGGGTCCAAAATATAAAACTCCGGTATAAAAGCTTTTTAGACAATTGGGCTTTAATGGTACAACCAGCTCAGCGTCGTAGTGGGAATCCCAGGCTCGCGGAGTCTTACGGAGGCCTTGAAACAAGATTTCCTACTCCATTGGAAGGAATATCTAAAGGAGAGGTCATCATGTCCAAGATTGTGTTCCTAATGTGCAAAATGTGTAACTAATGGCAACATACCGGGATATGTGCCATGTACTTAAGAAAATGACGCTTAGAAGAGAGATAGAATCATGTAAAATAGAGTTCAAATCGTAAATCCTCTATCATTTGAAACATATGTTTAATACAAAGTATATCATTTTGGTCTCAAATTAACGTAAGTTAAAATAATACGAAATGTGCTTAGCAACATGAAATCTATCATGATGAACAGTAAATATAACTAGGTATATAAAACCAGTACTTAAATCAGGCTTAAAACTTAGTTAACTAGGCTTACTATATAATACTATGATAAGTTTTGCAACATGGTTCGGTTTACCAATATTACAATATCAGAAATAGAAAACGGTCTAATATAGGACCGTCGCTTGCGGTTAGCAGTCTATCGTATGACCGTGACGGTTCTCTAGCAGTCTACCGGATGACCGTTTTATCCTGTATAAAACTGAATTCAAAAGATAACCAACAAAAATGCTAATCTAAGATACATCATGCTTGGAAATCAACATATATAAACTTCCATAATCATGATAGATCGTATATAGGCCAACAATATGCGTAGGTTTGTATGAATAACAAAGGATTCCATTTTTCTCTTCATTAGGCTAAGCATTATGCATGAAGACTAAACTGGATGCATAGTCCTAAGTAAAACACGAAGTTCTCAAAGTACAATGAATGAAACGATGTGAAACAAGAGGGCTTTTATTCCTGACATAAAGTTTGAGCCTTTCATGAGATAACCTACCTTTAATAGTGCTCCTAGACTTCGAATTTCTGACTGGAATCAAGCCCTAGTTCCTACTCGTTCTGTGCTAATTCAGCAACTTCACGCCCTTGTATCTCCTGATTCCCTTGACCTATGGACGTGAATTTTTGCGGATAGATAGAAGGTATGAAAGGGAACATAAAGTTTTAAAGACACTTCTACTAAATACCTCATTTAGGGCTCCGAATTCCTTGATCTTCTTGGGTTGGATGCACTAATTCTTGAGTTTTGTTGTAGAATCACCAACTTTGGAAAACTCTAATTTCACGTTGGCTTGATCTCCTAGTACAAAAATTGGACGGTAGTTAGTTCTAATTATAATAAATAAATTCCTAGAAGAAACTTACCTCTAATTCGTCCTCATTACCTGAGTTCCACGCGAGCCAAAGTAGGGGTCGTGCATGTCAAATCTGGGACCTATTTATAGGATTTAGCTAGGGTTTAAGGATTAGAAGAAACTTAGAGTCCCAATTAGACTTTCCATTCGATTTACAATCCCTCTAGACCTATTTAATTAGATGATAGAGTTGATCCAAGATGATTTGGACGCTAAAGATCTAACCTTTTCACGCTTTCTTCTATTCACGGAACTGACAGTGGTTAGCGGTCATTGGGACGACCGTTTAATGTCGATTAGCGATCTCGTGATAGATCGTTTTCCATTTTGGGCATCGAATTTGAACTTAGTTCAAACTCTTTTAATATTATCCCTTGTATTATCCCTTTACTTATTTTCTAAAGAGTAATTATCTCTTTAATTCTATGAATACACCCATTCCTAGTTAATTTCTAGAATATGGGCTAAGGTCCAAAACAATCTCTTAGGCCTATTGGGTTTATTATGTGGGCCTAATCCTCTTGGATTAGTATAGGGCCTAAATAATTAATTATAATTCAATTAATAGTCCATTAAATTCTTTAATAATTATATTTTAAATCTAAAAAATTCTCGGGCGTTACACCCTCCCCCACTTAGAAAGAATTTATCCCCAAATTCAATACTTGGATTTATGGAGAGTGTACTTACATTCAAATAGTTCTGGAAATCTTTTACGCATGGCTTCTTCGGTTTCCCATGTTGCTTCATGTGGAGATGTTTTGGTCCACTGCATCTTGACCATAGGAATAATTTTATTCCGCAGTTGACGTACTTCTCGTTAGATAATCTTGATTGGCTTTTGCTCGTATGTCAAGTCCTTTTTAATCTCCAGGTTGTCTTAAGTAATGCCATAGAAAGGATCAGGTACATACTTCTTGAGCATTGAAATATGAAATACATCATGTACTCATGCTAATTGAGGGGGCAAACTAATTCTATATGCCACTTCACCAACCCTTTCAAGAATCTCAAAGGGGCCAATGAATCTTGGAGTAAGCTTGCCTTTGATTCCAAATCTTCGAATACCTCGACCTGGAAAAATCTTAAGGAATACATGATCTTCTATTTGGAATTCCAGATCACGCCTTCGATTGTCAGCATATGATTTCTGCCTGTCTTGGGCCATATGAAGTCTTTCTCGAATGAGTTTTATCTTCTCGGTAGTATCCCTGATGATGTTAGGACCGAGAAATTACCTTTCTCCTACTTCATTCCAACAAATAGGGGAATGACAACTTCTTCCATATAAAGCTTCAAACGGTGCCATTTGAATGCTAGCTTGGTAGCTATTGTTGTACGAGAATTCCACTAGAGGCATGTTATCATGCCAACTTTCTCCAAAGTCAATAGCACAAGTCTTGAGCATATCTTCCACCACTTGATTTGTACTTTCAGTTTGACCATCAGTTTGTGGATGGAATGCAATGCTAAAGTTATGTCGGGTCCCTAATGAATGTTGTAGACCCTTCCAGAATTGTGATGTAAACCAAGGATCTCGGTCAGATATAATGGTGACAGGGACACCATGTAATTTAACAATCTCCTTTATGTATAATGCTGTTAGTACATCCACAGACCATCGACTCTTGATTGGCAGAAAATGTGCAGACTTAGTCAATCGGTCTATGATTACCCATATACCATCGTGTCCTCCTCTTGTCTTAGGTAAACCCATGATAAAATCCATCCCTATACTTTCCCATTTCCATTCGAGAATATTCAAGGGTTGTAATTTCCCAGCGGGTTTTAAATGCTCTGCTTTTACTTGTTGACAAGTGAGACACCAGGATACAAAATCTGCTACTTCTCTTTTCATATTGGGCCACCAAAAGTTTCTTTTCAAGTCTTGATACATCTTGATAGCACTACGGTGAATAGCCTACCTCGATTTATGCGCATCATCATTTGGCACACAAATTCGATCCTTAAACAATAATCTTCCATCATGTGAGATAGAAAATTTTGGTCGTTGATTAATGTTATCCCTAATTTCCATCAATGTAGGGTCATTCTATTGTAATTGAACTATGTTTTTGATCAATGTAGGTTGAGACCTTATGCTGGCAATCATACCTCCTTCTCCTTCTCTGTCAATATCAAGATTCAAATGAGAAAAATCTTCAATAAGACAAGTTATACCTTTTCGGAGGCTTGCTAGATTTGCCATTGGTTTTCTTCTAAGAGCGTCAGCTACAGCATTTGCTTTCCCTGGATTATATTGAATAGTAAAGTCGAAGTCCTTGAGATACTCCAACCACCTGCGTTGTCGCATATTCAGCTCCTTCTGGGTGAAAAGATATTTCATACTTTTATGATCTAAAAATATAGTGAATTTCTCCCCATAAAGGTAATGTCGCCAAATCTTCAATGCGAATATAACCACCGCTAATTCCAGATCATGCATACGGTAAATTTCTTCATGACGCTTTAGCTGTCTTGAGAAATAACAAATCATCTTTCTATTTTGCATAAGAACGCATCCTAGGCCAATGCAAGATGCATCTGTATAGATTTCAAAACCACCACCTTCAATGGGCAATGTCAGAATAGGGGCTGAAGTAAGGTGATCTTTAAGATTTAAGAAACTCTCTTCGCAATCCTTCGACCATATAAAAGGATTTTCCTATCTTGTGAGTCTAGTCAAAGGAACATCGATATTTGAGAAATCCTTAATAAATTACCTATAGTAACCAGCCAGACCTAGAAAACTTCTAACTTCTGACACGGTTGTCGGTCGGCTCCAGTTCTTAATTGCTTCTATTTTTGAAGGATCGACAATGAACCTTCTTTTGAGATAATATGGCCAAGGAAAGACACCTCCTTTAGCCAAAACTCGCACTTACTGAGCTTCGCATAGAGTTTATGCTCTCTTAGTGTTTGCAAAGCTATTCTTAAGTGCTCTTCATGATCCTCCTTTGTTTTGGAGTAAATAAGAGTATCGTCAATGAAGGTGACTACAAATTGGTCGAGGTAAGGCCTAAAGACATTGTTCATAAGTTGCATAAATGCTGCCGGGGTATTGGTTAACCCGAACGGCATTACCACGAATTCATAGTGACCATATCTGCTCTGAAAAGTAATTTTGTGAATGTCTTCATCTTTGATCCTGAGCTGATGGTAACCTGACCTGAGGTCTATCTTGGAAAAGTATTCTGCTCCTGAAAGCTGATCAAAGAGTTCATGGATACGCGACAACGGATACTTGTTCTTGATAGTAAGCTGATTCAGTCGCCGGTAATTGATACACAGCCTGAGAGATCCATCTTTCTTCTTGAGGAATAGAACTGGCGTACCCCAAGGGGATGTGCTAGGTCGAATAAAACTCTTGTCTAATAATTCTTGAAGATGTTTCTTCAATTCCTTGAGTTTCGTGGGGGACATCCTATAGGGAGCTATTGAAATAGGTGCTGCTCCGGGAATGAGTTCAATATAGAAGTTTACTCCCCTTTCGAGCGGTAAACCAGGCAAATCCGATGGAAATACATCGGGAAATTCATTGGCAATAGGAATATCCTCTAAGACGATCTCCTTGGATTCGGTGAGGATTACGGAAGCAAGAAAAGCTATACATCCTTGCGAAATTAGTTTGTAAGCATGAAGAGATGAAATTATGGTAGGATGCTTCCTATATTTGATACCAAGGAAAGAAAATCTTGGAAGACCAAGTTTCTGAAAAGAGATGATCTGGTTGCTACAATTTATATAGGCATCGTGGTATACAAGCCAATCTACACCTATAATAGCATCGTAGCCCTTCATGTCAAGGCATACGAGATTTGCAGGAAGATTGTGACCATCTACCATTACCTCACTATCAGGATAATAATTGGTAAGTTCGGTTCCGGGACCTAATGGTGTAGTGATTGCTTGGTCCGAAGGTAGAGGAACTGATGAAATAGGTAATGTTTTTGCAAAAGTAGTAGATATAAAGGAACGAGAAGCACCAGTATCAAATAGTACGAATGTAGGATGAGAATATATTTGGATAGTACCTTCCATTAGCCCATCATCTTTGGGCGCTTCTTCCTCTTCCAGAATAGCATTTAGAGGAGATTGACGCTTGCGTCCTCAACCGGAAGAAAGATCCTTCATAAGGGGGTAATCCGGCATGCGTTGTTCCCTGCTGCCACAACGTAAACAAGCGCCGAGGTGCTTCCAGCACTCTTCGGCCGAATGACCGAACTTCTCGCAGAAAGTGCAAGCCGTGGCGGCATGTTTGTCTTCTTCCTTGACTTTCTTATTCTTGTGGTAGCCACTACCATTCCCATTCCGGGATCTTTTTTTGCTATCATGAGATTTGTAAGGTTCCATGATACTAAACTTCTTCTTCTTATCATGCCGATCAGACCTTCGGCTAGGCTCCTCTCCCTTACCTTTAAGTTTCTCGACCTTTTCCAAGGTCCTTTCGCATAGGTGTGCCCGTTGAACTATCTCCGCATAAGTACGGATATTCTGAGTCCCAAGTTGTTGAATATAGTCGGGCCTCAATCCATCCATAAATCGATTGGCCTTCAATAAGTCGGTGCTAATCAAGTGAGGAGCATATGGTGCTAGTGGGGAAAACTGAAGTTCATATTCCGCCACTAACATCATGCCCTGGCGTAGCGAGGCAAATTCCATAGCCTTCCGCTCCTTGATATGCTCGGAAAAGTACTTGGCTCGGAAGAGCGTAAGAAAATCTTCCCATGTATGAGGTGCATCAGTTGGTGGTACAGGAACAAACTTCCACTATGTACGGGCATCTTTATTTAATTGAAAAGTAGCAAGGCGAACCTTCTCTTGATCCGTACATTGCATAGCTTCAACGATGCGATTCCTCTCATCTATCCAATTTTTGGCTTCGTCGGGATTAGAGGAACCCGAAAACCATGGAGGGTTTAAGCTTCAGAAGTTGCGATGTAAATCTCCAGCTCTTGCCCCTGTGCCGGCTTGAGCCATAGTTTGTAACGCTTGAGTAAGACCCGCAACGGTCTCTTGCATACCGTTCCAGTCTACGCGATGAGCCATTGTAAGACTGAGGTACCTGAGAATAGCAATGAATTTGTTAATTCTAATGGAATTGGTAAGGTCAATATTAACATTAATTCTAAAGACTATCTCATCCCGGGTTCTACCCAATTCCTCTCACAGGTTGGGAATTTCTTTCCTAGTTTCATAGGTGTGGGTCCTTAAACCTGGGACTTATCCTATGACATGACTTTTCCCTAGGACTTCTAGTCCTAGTGCTCTGATACCACCTTAACTGTCACGCCCCGAGATTTTTACTGCGGAAACAATCGAAAACGTGAACAGCCAGCATGGTAAGCCTCGAGCAAGCAATATAATCAGAGCGCAAGAACAATCACACAAAGTAATTGCACAATAATTTAATCAAACTTCCACCTTTATTTCATATAAATAATCATAATCCAAGTACATGAATATTCGACTCTTTTGGATCTAGACTCAATAAAAAGAAAATTTACATGTAAAGACTCAATCTAGACACATTTTGACATTCTAAGTCTTCACTCGAATCCATATTCCTTTAACCGCTCTCGGACCCGCTACTTGAGTAATCCGAATCCGATTCACTCACACTTCCTGAATATTGAGTAAGTAGGTAATGAGCACACTTGCCCAGTAGATATCTTCGTATCAACATGATTGGCAAATTTAAGTAATTAGCATCTTAGCTCTAAAGAATAAGATAAATCATGCAAATACGATGAAACATGCGAATAAAGCCAAAGTAACGTGATACGATCAAGCTAGACATATGAGAATATAATTTGATCAAGTGTAGAACAAGAATGTAGATTTGGCATGTTCAAGATATAACAAGAATATACTTTTCATAACCTATGAAGGCTATGCACTAGAAAGTCATGTAACAAGTAAGAATGTACCCTTCACTTAGTAGCAAGTACTTCGTGAACTCATGTGGATCACCGTGGATATTTCACTTATTTATAGATAAAGTACTCCCAGCGCAATGCGACGCCAGTAGCATCATACCCCATGGTTTACAGTATGTTTCCGACAATCAGCCGAGGGGACTAGCATAGAGCCCTTGAACACAATCAGTGCTCGAACTGCATCTTCAAGTATAAATCAAGCTACTTCCACGTTTATGACAATATGGCCAAGAATGTACAATGTCAACTATAGTTCCATGATTAAGTAACCAAAAATAAGAATGCTTCTATTGAGAATAAGAGATTTCAATAAATGCATTTAATAACAAGGTTATGCCATGAAGAAAAAATCGGCAGTATAACGGTACAATCTTCAACTTTCAAAATTTCATAGATATCTTTGGAATAATGTGACAGGTTCTAGATAATCAATTGGACCATCTAGGAATATAAGAAAATCAATCCTTGAGTTAAAACCCCGGATTAATTAAACTCATGACATTTAGCGATCATTTACTAGACTGTTTCTTGATCATGGCGGTCTTGTTCAGGACCGTTAATTAAGATAGTTTGATATTTGAAAATAGGACATCTGGAGTCTTTAGCGGTCTAGTGGAGAACCATTTAGGATCTGTTAGCGGTCTAGTGAATAACCGCTAGCAGACTCTGGAGGTCAACCAGATGGCCGCTAAGGGTCCAGAATATAAAACTCCGGTATAAGAGCTTTCTAGACAATTGGACTTTAATGGTACAACCAGCTCGGCGTCCTAGTAAGAATCCCAGGCTCGCGGAGTCTTACGGAGGCCTTGAAACAAGATTTCCTAGTCCATTGGAAGGAATATTCAAAGGGGAGGTCATCATGTCCAAGATTGTGTTCCTAATGTGTAAAAAATGTAACTAATGACAACATACCGGGATATGTGCCATGTACTTAAGAAAAGGACGCTTAGAAGAGATATAGAATCATGTAAAATAGAGTTCAAATCGTAAATCCTCTATCATTTGAAACATATGTTTAATACAAAGTATATCATTTTGTTCATCATGATAGATTTCATGTTTCTAAGCACATTTGGTATTATTTTAACATAAGACTCCGCGAGCCTGGGATTCCCTCTAGGACGCCGAGCTGGTTGTACCATTAAAACCTAATTGTCTAGAAAGCTCTTATACCGGAGTTTTATATTCGGGACCCTTAGCGGCCATCTGGTTGACCGCCAGAGCCTGCAAGCGGTTATTCACTAGACCGCTAACTGATCCTAAACGGTTCTCCAGTAGACCGCTAAAGACTCCTGATGTCCTGTTTTCAAATTATCAAACTATCTTAATTAACGATCTTGAACTAGACATCCATGATCAAGAAACGGTCTGGTAAATGACTGCTAAATGTCATGAGTTTGATTAATCCGGGGTTTTGACTCAAGGATTGATTTTCTTATGTTCATAGATGGTGCAATTGATTATCTAGAACCTGTCACATTATTCCAAAGATACCTAAGAAATTTTGAAAGTTGAAGAATGTACCGTTATGCTGCCGATTTTGTTTCCATGGCATAACCTAGTTATTAAATGCATTTATTGAAATCTCTTATTCTCAATAGAAGCATTCTTATTTTTGGTTACTTTATCATGGAACTATAGTTGACATTGTACATTCCTGGCCATATTGTCATAAAAGTGGAAGTAGCTTGATTTATACTTGAGGATGCAGTTCGAGCACTGATTATGTTCAAGGGTCTATGCTAGTCCCCTCGACTGATTGTCAGAAATATACTGTAAACCATGGGTTATGATGCTACTGGCGTCGTATTGTGCTGGGAGTACTTTCTCTATAAATAAGTGAAATATCCACGGTGATCCACATGAATTCACGAAGTACTTGCTACTAAGTGAAGAGTACATTCTTACTTGTTACATGACTTTCTAGTGCATAGCCTTCATAGGTTATGAAAAGTATATTCTTGTTATATCTTGAACAGGCCAAATCTACATTCTTGTTCTACACTTGATCAAGTTATATTCTCATATCTCTAGCTTGATCGTATCATGTTACTTTGGCTTTATTCGCATGCTTCATCGTATTTGCATGATTTATCTTATTCTTTAAAGCTAAAATACTAATTACTTAAATTTGTCTATCATGTTGATACGAAGATACCTGCTGGGCAAGTGTGCTCATTACCTACTTTCTCAATGTTTCAGGAAGTGCGAGTGAATCGGATTCGGATTACTCAAGTAGCGGGTCCGAGAGCGATTAAAGGAATATGGATTCGAGTGAAGACTTAGAATGTCAAAATATGTCTAGATTAAGTCTTTACATTTAAATTTTCTTTTTATTGAGTCTAGATCCAAAAGAGTCGAATATTCTTGTACTTGGATTATGATTATTTATATGAAATAAATGTGAAAGTTTGATTAAATTATTGTGCAATTAGTTTGTGTGATTGTTCTTGCGCTCTAATTATATTGCTTGCTCGAGACTTACCATGCCGGCTGTTCACATTTCCGATTGTTTCCGCTGTAAAAATCTCGGGGCGTGATAGTTAAGGTGGTATCAGAGCATTAGGACTAGAAGTCCTAGGGAAAAGTCATGTCATATGATAAGTCCCAGGTTTAAGGACCCACACCTGTGAAACTAGGAAAGAAATTCTCAACCTATGAGAGGAATTGGGTAGAACCCGAGATGAGATAGTCATTCGAATTAATTATAAGATTGACCTTACCCATTCCATTAGAATTAACAAATTCATTGCTCTTCTCAAGTACCTCATTCTTACAATGGCTCATCGCGTAGACTGGAACGGTATGTAAGAGGCCGTTGTGGGTCTTACTCAAGCGTTACAAACTATGGTTCAAGCCGGCACAGGGGCAAGAGATAGAGATTTACATTGCAACTTTCGAAGCTTAAACCCTCCACGGTTTTCGGGTTCCTCTAATCCCAACGAAGTCAAAAATTGGATAGATGAGATGAATCGCATCGTTGAAGTTATGCAATGTACAGATTAAGAGAAGGTTCACCTTGCTACTTTTCAATTAAATAAAGATGCCCGTACATGATGGAAGTCTGTTCCTGCACCACCAGCTGATGCAGCTCATACATGGGAAGGTTTTCTTACGCTCTTCCGAACCAAGTACTTTTCCGAGCATATCAAGGAGCGGAAGGCTATGGAATTTGCCTAGCTACACCAGGGCATGATGTCGGCGGCGGAATATGAACTTCAGTTTTCCTGACTAGCACCATATGCTTGTCACTTGATTAGCACCGACTTATTGAAGGACAATCGATTTATGGATGGATTGAGGCCCGGTTATATTCAACAACTTGGGACTCAGAATATCCGTACTTATGCAGAGATGGTTCAACGGGCACGCCTATGCGAAAGGACCTTGGAAAAGGTCGAGAAACTTAAAGGTAAGGGAGAGGAGCCTAGCCGAAGGTCTGATCGGCATGATAAGAAGAAGAAGTTTAGTATCATGGAACCTTACAAATCTCGTGATAGCAAGAAAGGATCCCAGAATGGGAATGGTAGTGGCTACCACAAGAATAAGACAGTCAAGGAAGAAGGCAAATATGAATTTACCCCTCTCTTATTGTCCATGAATAAGCAAACCTTTGGCCCGGCCCGTTTTGTGTTCCAGAAGATGTGGTGCTCCCACCACTCCTTTCTGCAAGCTGTTTCAGATGTATGGCAGCAGACCCATACCGATCACCCTAGTACAGTGGTCAGACTATCTGTCAAGCTCAAGGCTGTCAGAATTTCCCTACGAAAATGGAACAAGGAGGTCTTTGGGGATGTCACCCAAAATGTTAAACTGGCTGAAGTTGAGCTGGAGTATAAATAGGCAATGTATGATTCTGATCCATCTCTCTGTAATAAGGAAAATCTTAATGCAGCTTGTGCAGTTTTGCATCAAGCCCTTATAGGGAAGAAGTATTCTAGAATCAAAAGGCCCGGATTGATTGTATTGAGAGTGGGGACAGGAACACTTCTTTCCATCATGCTGTGGCTCAATGTAAACGGCGTAGGGGTTTCATTAGCAGATTAAAGATTGGAGAATCTGAGACATGGTGTTCTAACCAAGATGTCCTTCGGAATCAAGCTGAAGCTTACTTCAAAAATTTGTTCTCTTCTGAGCAGCACTCTGTTGACCATTCACTTTTGGATAGCATTCCTCAAATAATAATGGAGGACCATAACTCATTCCTTTGTGCAGTTCCAGATGGGGAGGAGGTTCGTATAGCTGTCTGGTCGCTCAAGGGTTCAAGTTCTCCTGGGCCTGATGGTTTTTCAGGTGACTTTTTCACTGCTACTTGGGACATTGTAGGTTCATATGTCATTGATGCTATTCAAGCCTTTTTTGTTGGCTTTCCTTTACCTAGAAGTATATCCTCTTCTCTTATTGCGTTGGTGCCCAAGGTGTTTGAGTCTCGTTCCTATAATGATTTTTGGCCGATTAGTCTGTGTAATTTTTCGTATAAGATCATCTCTCGTATTATCTCTGAGCGTTTAGCCCCTCTTCTGCCTAGAATCATTTCTGTGGAACATGGGCCTTTCGTCAAGGGCCGATACATTTTGGACAATGTTGCACTTGCTAGACAAATGATGATGGATATCAACAGGAAGGTAAGGGGTCATAATGCTATTCTCAAACTAGACATGGCAAATGCATACGATAGAATAGAATGGGACTTCATCTTTTCTATTTGAGGAAATTTGGATTCAGCACTCGTTTTACTTCTTACATTGGCATGCTCCTCTCCAATTGCTGGTTTTCTGTGAATTTCAATGGTGCCATAACAAGGTTTTTCAAATCTAGCAGAGGTATTAGGCAAGGAGACCCCCTTGCGCCATATCTGTTCATTATAGCCTCTGAAGTGCTCAGTAGGGGGTTATCAAATATGTCTCAGTCAGGGGTGTTGAGGGGATACATTGGGCCTAGACATTCTATACAGGTGTCTCACTTATTATATGTGAATGACACTCTTATTTTTCTGAATGCTAGTAAACAGAATATAGTTTCCTTCCAGCATTTTATTAGTAAGTATGAGTTGAGCACTGGGCAGAAGGTCAATGCAGGGAAAAGCAGTTTCACTGTGGCTGCTAAGGCTCCCCTTGCTCTCAGGCAGTCTATACATACATTAACTGGGTATAAGTACCAGGCAGATGGATTTTGTTACCTGGGTATCCCAGTCAGAAAAGGGAGATATAAGTGCTCGGATTTCAAATATCTTATTGACAGAGTTCAGTTGAGGCTTGAAGGATGGCGATCTAAGATGTTGTCCCAGGCAGGGAGAGTAGTTCTCATCAATGCTGTGCTCCATAGCTTGCCAATTTACATGGCTTCTGCCTGCTTCATCCCGAAAATAGTCATTAATGCAATTGATTGTCTCTGTGCAAACTTTTTCTGGCAGGGTACCGAAGGTATGAGAAGGCGGCATTGGGTTGCCTGGAAGGAAATTCAAAAACCCAGGGCTGAAGGGGGTCTTGGCATCAGGGATTTATATTGGGTCCAGGTTTCATTGGCGGCCAAAGGCTTGTGGAATATCATCCATGGGTCATCTCTCTGGTCAAAGTATGCTAAGCAGAGGTTTATTAAATCCCACTTCTCAGATTGCACAAAGCCTTTCCCTGTTGGCATGCCCTCTATTGTCTTCCAACAAGTGAAGAATCTTATCATAAGCAACACCCAGTGGTTTATAGGGAATGGGGCTGACACTGATTTCTTTAGGGATAACTGGACTGGAAATGGCCCAATCTTGCGATCTGTTTTGGCCACTGAGCCTAACTGCCCGCAAGCTATCCCATTAGCATCAGTTAGAGAGGTTTTGTTGGATCCTCACCATGTTGTCTGGACTTTGCTCAGTTATGATCACCATCTCCCTAACTTCCACCTTAATAGTGAAGCTGATGTATGGGTGTGGACAGGTACAACCAGAGGGGACTTCTCGGTTAAGTCTGCTTGTGGTCTCCTCCGCTCTAGCGGGATTAACAGGCGTTCCTAGACTAAACTATGGCACTCTGCTATTAACCCCAGGGCTGCTACTTTTGTTTGGAAGATAATCCATCGAGCTATGCCAGTGGACAGTAGGGTGGCTGATTGTGGAATTCCCTTACTGTCAAAATGTAGCTGCTGTCATGCCCCTGCTCAGGAGGATTTGAACCACTTATTCATCACCGGAGAGCTGGCAACTGAGCTGTGGTCTTGGATCCTACCATTGATCAGTGATAAGGTAAATCTCAGCGATCAAATAACCATCCGTTGCTGGAATCTCTTAACTGTCACCAACATGCAGTGAGCTTTCAGTTTTATTAGGTTCTATGCTGTCATACTCATGCTGTGGGGTATTTGGAAGCACAGATGTGCTGCCAGGTTTGATAATGAGGTACCTTCTAGTGGTATTAAGAAAAGTATTATCTCCTCCATCTCTTATGCGTTGGACAAGATGTGCTTCCATCTTCCTCTGTCTCTAGCTCATGCTAACAGGCTAGCACTTTATCATCTTTATCCTTGGGTGGAGATTAAACGGCCTATCCTGGTGTTTCGTAGTTTGGCAATGGACCGGCTAACTCTACATGTTGATGGGTCCTCGAATGGAAACCCAGGAATGTGCGGACGAGGGGGGTGCATTCGAGACTCTCGTGGCAATATGCTGATTGGCTTTGCTTTCCATTATGGTTGCGGTAGCAGTTTTTTTACTGAAGCTAGGGCGCTACATGATGGGCTATCCATTGCTATGCAAGGAGGATTAAACTAAGCAGCAGTTTTTTCAGATTGTGCTTTGCTTGTAGAAGCAATCCGTAAAGGTGAGGTCCCCAACTGGACTGTTTTGCCTTGGTGGAGGAAAATTTTGGATCTCCTTCGCGACTGCAGATGTTCGGTGTAGTATTTGTATAGGGAAGGCAACCAAGTAGCAGATGCCTTGGCATGATATGCCTGCAGTCTTCAAGACAACTTTATTTTCACTCATATAAGAGACCTCCCGCCTATGGCTAGGGGGGCGTTTAAGATTGATAAAGCTGGGCTACCCACGCTGCGCAATTGTAATTAGTTTAGTGGGCCCCTCTTCACATTTTTGTTTTTGTTTCTCTCTTTTGATGTTCGCACAGGGGTATGCCCCGTTGTCATTGAATTCATTCATTCTATCAATAAAACATAGGTCCACAGGTTTAGTCTGGGGGAGTGAGAACATGCTCCCCCTTTGGGGGAGGGTGCGCTCGACCAGATACTGATCCTGTCGGACAGTTTCTTTGCTTTAAAAAAAATATCATGATGAATAGTAATTATAACTTGGTATATAAAACCAATACTTAAATCAGGCTTAAAACTTAGTTAACTAGGATTACCATATAATACTATGATAAGTTTTGCAACATGGTTCGGTTTACCAATATTACAAAATCAGAAATAGAAATGATCTAATATAGGACCGTCGCTTGTGGTTAGCGGTCTATCGTATGACCGCGACGGTTCTCTAGCGGTCTACCAGATGACCGTTTTATCCTGTATAAAACTGAATTCAAAACATAACCAACAAAAATGCTAATCTAAGATACATCATGTATGGAAATCAACATATATAAACTTCCATAATCATGATAGATCGTATATAGGCCAACAATATGCATAGGTTTGTATGAATAACAAAGGATTCCATTTTTCTCTTCATTAGGCTAAGTATTATGTATGAAGACTAAACTAGATGCATAGTCCTAACTAAAACATGAAATTCTCAAAGTACAATGCATGAAACAAAGTGAAACAAGAGGGCTTTTATTCCAGACATAAAGTTTGAGCCTTTCATGAGATAACCTACCTTTAATAGTGCTCCTAGACTTCGAATTTCTAACTGGAATCAAGCCCTAGTTCCTGCAAGTTCTGCGCTAATTCAGTAACTTCACGCCCTTGTATCTCTTGATTCCCTTGACCTATGGACGTGAATTTTTGAGGGTAGATATAAGGTATGCAAGGGAACATAAAATTCTTAAGACACTTCTACTAAATACCTCGTTTAGGGCTCTGAATTCTTTGATCTTCTTGGGTTGGATGCACTAATTCCTGAGTTTTTGTTGTAGAATCACCAACTTTGGAAAACTCTAATTTCACGTCAGCTTGATCTCCTAGTACAAAAATTGGAGGGTAGTTAGTTCTAAGTATAATAAATAAATTACTAGAAGAAACTTATCTCTAATTTGTCCTCCTTACTTGAGTTCCACGCGAGCCAAAGTAGGGGTCGTGCATGTCAAATATGGGACTTATTTATAGGATTTAGCTAGGGTTTGAGGATTAGAACGAACTTAGAGTCCCAATTAGACTTTTCATTCGATTTACAATCCTTCTAGACCTATTTAATTAGCTGATAGAGTTGATCCAAGATGATTTGGATGCTAAAGATCCAACCTTTTCATGCTTTCTTCTATTCACGGAACTGACATTGGTTAGCGGTCATTGGGACGACCATTTACTATCAGTTATCGGTCTCGCGATAGACCGTTTTCCATTTTGGGCACCGAATTTGAACTTAGTTCAAACTCTTTTAATATTATCCCTTGTATTATCCCTTTACTTATTTTTTTTTTTTTATGAACGAGACCAGAGGTAACTATTAGGGGAGTGCACAAATTCCACCAATAGAACCCGGACCTTCCCTTAGCGTAGGTCCCATGGCGGCGCTCTGACTCCTTTGCGTCCCTCCATGGAGGCCTCGGGGGGGCCCGCTGTGGCCCCCGCTACCTTTGTGGCTGCTCCGTCGGCTTTTCCCGCGTTGGCTTCGTCTTCCCTCAATGTTTCTTCTGCTAACCATCTCCCTGGCTGTAGTCGTTCCTTCGCCGAAGTTCTTGCTTCTTCAATGTCGCCACCGATTGTTCCAGGCTTGGTCCACGAACCTGCTGTTACAGATGGCAGTGAACCGGCTATCTTCTTTAATGCTGAGGAAATAGCGGCGTCTCTTAAGCCTTTTGACTTTACTCTGGTGGCTCGGACGCCTCAAGGCAGGCCTACGTTTCCTGAGATTAGATCACATTTGTCCAACTGTTGCAGATTCAAAGAAGATTTTGTTCTCAGTGCTTTGGATTCCAAACACCTTCTACTGCGTTTTCACAATCAGGAGGATTATGTGCAGTTACTTTTGAGAGAACACCTATATGTCCATGAACGGCTATTCAGATTTTTCAAATGGATGATGCATTTCTCTCCTTATGAGGACTCTTCCATTCTACCGGTATGGATTTCTTTCCCTGGATTGCCTGTGAATTTATTTGTGGAACCAATGTTGCGCTCTATTGCTGGGAACATTGGGAAGGTATTAAAGATCGATCCCTCAACCCTGAACCTTTCCAATACGGTGGTAGCTCGTGTTTGTGTTGAGTTGGATATTTTGAAGTCGCACCCACATAGACTGTGGATTGGTTTTCCTGGGGGAGGGGCTTGGCAAGATATTTTGTACCATGTGTTTCCGCAATTTTGTTCGGTTTGTTATAGGCTAGGCCATTGCTCGGTCAAATGCAAAGGTAAATCGGTTCAGCCTTCAATCAATCCTGATATTTCTCAAAAATATCTGGAAACCGCTGGCTTCTTGGAATGTTGTTATTCATAAGAATGATAACTCTGATGTGCCTCCTCACGATAAGATGTCCGAATCTCATGATAATTCGGCTGTGATTGTTGTGGGGGCTTCTCCTAAATCTAGGTCACTTAATGAAGATGGGGTGGTGCCTCCCCCAAAGATTGCGGTGGATAGTGCAATTGTCAAAAATGATACTTTGACTGTTGATCAGGATATGATGAAAACTGCTCATATGGATGTGATTGTCGTGGAGACTAATGCTGGATCTGATTCACAACCTGAAGATGATATGGCCGGAACTTCATCTCTCTTGCTTCCTGTGGACCCAAAATGTCGGATTGAAGTGCTACCTCCGAAAAAGTATATTGCTCCTTCTCTTATGGAGCTCCCTTCAGGCCAAAAGTTTGATGGAAATGGCATCATTGTCCATGTTCCAGAGTTAACTATTGTCGATTCACGAAATGTGTACCCACAACAGGTTATTTCGTCCTTCTCAGGCTTTCAGCCAGCATCATCTAATTCTTCTCAGAATCAGAAGCAGATTGTAGATTTGGCATCTAGAAGACAGGATATTGCTAATGCAGCGGCTATTGATAATGCCCGGGTTTTACTAAATGATCTCTCAGGTGTCATAACTAGATCCATGACCAGATCTGGATCCTCAGGCAATCTTCCTGTATCAAAACCAGCATGAATTTTATCATCTGGAATATAAGAGGTATAGGTAATGATGTTTCAGTCGGGAGGGTTAAGCTTTTCATTAAAACTCATAAAATTGACTGTATTGTTGTGCTGGAACCCAAAATTCATGTCAGTAAAATGAATGGTATCTGCAGAAAGTTGGGTATGGGTAATTGTATTGCTAATTGTGATGATATGGCTCATATATGGGTCTTATGGAGGGATACCCTGGATTTCTCAATTGTTAGTACAGATGAGCAGCAACTCACTCTTATTCAATCTGGTTCTGTCTGGCCAATGTTTCACCTATCTTTTGTATATGCTAAATGTTCTGCTTTGGAGAGACAAACTTTGTGGGCATCTCTATCTTTGGTGCATTCACAAATATTAGGACCTTGGTTAGTAGCTGGAGACTTTAATTGTATTCTGAATGTAGATGAAAAACTAGGTGGAAACCCACCTAATTTGGGTGCAATCTCTGATTTTAATGAGTGTGTTTCAGACTGTGCTCTAATTGATGCAAGCTACATGGGTTCTAAATATACATGGCATAACAATCAATCCGGTTGCAATGGTATTTGGGCAAGGCTGGACAGGGTCCTGTTTAATTCAAACTGGTTAAAATTGCTCCCCGTTTCAGTTGAGCATTTGTCAAGGGAAGCATCTGACCATGCTCCCTTATTGGTGAAAATGTTACTCCAGGACAAATTCAAGAGTAGATTTTGTTTCCAAAAAATGTGGACTATGCATGAAAACTTTCTTATGGATGTTAAATTTTGCTGGAGTACTAGTCCACTGGCCTCCTCTTCTATGACGACTCTGCATTTGAAGCTCAAGTACTTGAGGAGCATGCTTCGCAACTGGAACAAGCAGACCTTTGGTCATGTCCATTTAAATTTGATGGATGCAGAAGATTCAGTGCTCAAAGCAGAACTATCTTATGATTTACACCCCACTATGGAAAATCACAAAAATTTAGAGGAAGCCAAATCCCTTCAATCTGAAAGACTACTACAGGAGGAATGTTTTTGGAGGCAGAAGTCTGGGATTAGATGGTTAAAGGAGGGGGACAGGAATACAAGATTTTAACATACTTCGACCAAGGCTAAAAGAAATAAGCAGTGTATAACTCAGCTCCGAAATTCTGCTGGTATGCTAACCTCAGATCATGAAGAAATGAAGGACATTGTAGCTAATCATTTCCACAAAGCTTTTTCTTCTCAGCACCATTTTATTGAGGAATCTTCCTTGAACTGTATTCCAACTTTAGTCAACCAGCAAGATAATGTTATGTTGTGTGCTATTCCCACTGAAAATGAAATTCAAGATGCTGTCTTTGCTCTCTCTGCTGATAGTGCACCAGGGCCTGATGGATTCACTGGAGCTTTTTACCAAAAGGCTTGGACAATTATTGCTGGTGTGGTAGTTAGTGCTGTACAAGAGGCTTTTACTACTCCACAGATTCTTCCAAGAACTGTTACTTCCACTTTAATTGCTCTTATACCAAAAAAGCCAAATGCTGTGGATATCTCAGACTACAGACCTATTAGTTTATGCAATTTTTTCTACAAGATTATTTCGTCCATTGTAAATAAAAGGCTGGCTTCTATTCTTCCAAACATAATATCTAAGGAACAGACTGCTTTTGTCAAGGGGAGGCATATAACAGAAGATATTGCTCTTGCACAAGAAATGACTCAGGAATTGGGCAGAAAAACCAGAGGCAAGAATGTCATGTTTAAATTAGACATGGCCAAGGCCTATGATCGATTAGAGTGGGATTTTTTGTTTGCTGTTCTACACAGGTTTGGTTTCAGTCTGTCTTTCATTCAACTGATTGGAAAGATGGTCAAGAATTGCTGGTTTTCAGTTTTATTGAATGGAGATGTAGCTGGTTTTTTTAAATCTTCAAGGGGTGTTCGGCAAGGTGACCCAATTGCCCGTTCTTTATTTATCATTATTGAGGAAAGCTTGAGCAGATCCTTAAAGGAAGCTCATTTAAGTAGACAGATTGAGTGTTTCCAAGGGCCTCGGAGGTGTCCCCCAATATCTCATCTTTTATTTGTAGATGACACCTTGATTTTTAGTAAGGCCAGCCTTGTCTCTGTCAGGAACTTATTGAAAGTTCTCAAAACTTATGAAATGGGATCAGGTCAGCTCATTAATGTTAGTAAGAGTGGCTTCTTTTTGCATCCAAAGACAAATGACTCCATTACCACTCGGATTTCCACTCTTACTGGTTTCACCAGACATAGCTTTCCTTACAAGTATCTTGGCTACCCTCTGGTTCTTGGCCGAAATAAAAAAGTGCATTTTGCTGGTATTATACAATCCATTCAAAAGAGAATATCTGGTTGGAAATCCAACTTGCTTTCTCAAGGTGCAAAGCTGATTTTGATAAAGCTTGTGCTCACTTCAATTCCAATATATTCCCTTTCCACTTCACCCCTTTACTCAGGAACACATCTTTTGCTTGAGAAGTCATTTGCCAATTTCTTTTGGGGTTCTTCCCCTAATGGGAACAAAAGGCACTGGAGATCATGGGACTTGATTTGCAAACCTATCTCTCAGGGCGGCCTAGGCATTATGTCACTTAGGCAAATGGACATTGCATTAAGAGTTAAGATGTTATGGCAGGCAATGCACTCCAAATCCTTATGGGCCACCTATTTCAAAGCTAAGTATATTGGTCAGAGACACTTGAGAGATGTTCATTTCAAAAACATGAGTGGACTTGCTAGAAGAAGCTAGATTAAGCCTAAAAATCTTGTTCTCCAATTTAACAAGGTCATCGTAGGGGATGGCAAGCTCACCAATTTCTGGTATGATAATTGGATTGGAAACCAATGTTTGGCTGATTTTGTTCCTCCTAATAGCATTCCAAACTCCAACATCACAGTAAATGAATTCCTGCTGCATGCATCAAGAGAGGAAATGGAATTAATTGACACTTTCGTGCCAGCACAAATAAAAATAGATGTCATTAATACAACTCTCACCCTAGATGATGATTACCAGGCATGGAGTTTATCCTCCTCAGGAAGATGTTCAGTGGCATCTACTTATCAGGTTCTGTCCGAAAGTGTCTCCACCCAGACAACTATAATTTGGGCTAGGCTTTGGTCACAATGGCTCCCAACGAAAATATCTGTACATCTGTGGAAAATTCTTCAAAACTGCCTCCCTGTTGACTCTAATGCCCAGCGTCTGGGTGTGCAAATGTGCTCTATTTGTTCCTACTGTAAGGTCCACCATGGGGAAAACATGACTCATCTTTTCTTACACAGTGAGCTAGCTTCTCATATCTGGTCGTATTTCAAATCAGTGGGGCTACAACTAGAAGGAAACTCTGTTACATCATTTATTTCGAATGCTGCTAGCAAAATTCATCTGAAATCTGCTTATGGCCACCTAATTCTAGCAGTCATAGCCTATGGTTTCTGGGATATTTGGAGAGCTCGGAATGCTGTGAGATATGAAGGCAAAACCATTTCCAAAAATAGTGTTCTCCACCAAATCATTAATCATGTGAAACAGGTTTGTGTTAGTGCTAACTTAAAGGAATCAGACATTAGCAATCAGAAGATACTGGTAAAGTTTGGTATTATAACTCAACTCTCTAATGGTGCTCAGCTGAAAATCATCAAATGGATATGGCCCCCTTGGCCCTTTCTTAAATTAAATTCTGATGGTGCTTGCAAACCCAATGGAACATCTGGAGGAGGAGGTGTTATCAGAGATCACAGTGGTAATGTTATTCTTGCCTATTCCCACTATTATGGCCAGACCAACAGTCTTGTAGCAGAAGCAAGGGCTTTAATTGATGGCATCAAATACCTTCATACAGTCTCAAATCACCCAGCTCATATTGAATGTGACTCACAAGTCCTTGTTCGGGTAATTAAACAGAAATATCAATGCCCATGGTCTATCCTTCCAAATGCCAGAGAGATATGGAGATCTATTACACAGTATGATAAGATTGATCATATTTACAGAGAAGGAAATAAAGTAGCGGATTCTTTGGCCTCCATAGCTTGCTCATCCAAATGTAATGCTTTTTTCTATTACAATGAGTTACCCTCAATTATAAAGGGAGAGGCTCGTTTGGATAAGCTGGGTTTACCCAGCATCAGAGTGATGTAATCTTTTTATCATTTTCTTTCGCAATAAAATTCACCTCCTAGTGGGCTGATGGTGGAGTGTCACGCATTCCCTCATCTGTCCCTAGGCAGGGCTTTTTGGAAAAAAAAATAGTATAAAGTATGTACAAATTAACCGCGGGGCATACCCCTGGATGTGTGACACTTATCAAAGCTAAACCAATGAAATAACAAAATCTTAACTCCTCCATCTAGGGAGGCTAGCCGCATAAATAGAAGCACAACCGCGGGCTTTCCTTGGCAATTCATTCCAGCTCTTGAAGTCCTGGTTATTCCGGGTAATGCAGGCTAATGATGCAAGAGCATCCTCAACTGTGTTACCCTCCCTATAAATGTGCTGCACATTCCATTTATTTCTTTGAATTATTTCAATGATTTCATCCCACCACTTGCAGATTCTCCAAGGAGGAGGGTTATTAGAATGAATCAATGTGATGAGGGCTTTAGAATCTGAATAAATCGCATCCACAGGAAGGCCGCTCCTTTCTAATATTCTCATACCATCTAGGAGAGCTCTAGCCTCTGCCACTATATTGCTTCCCACTCCATAGTAGTAGGAGAAGCTATGAAAGATCTCCCCCCTGCTGCCCCTGATACACCCGCCACCCCCTGCATGTCCAGGGTTACCCTTCGCAGCCCCATCCACGTTAAGGACATAGCCAGACTTTGGGCGGGGCCATTTAATAAGCTTCGGGACAGTCTTCTTAAAGCTCTAAGAAAGGCCAAGCTATTCAAGCACTTTCCTTTCACTCTCCGTAGGGCCTTTTCCGAAGGAGGCCTTCTTTAAAGCATGCTCAACCTGCCTCTGAATTTGTTGTTGAAGCACTCTGCCCGAAGGCCCCTTCTCTTCAAACTTGAGCTTGCACCGAGTTTTCCAAACCTCCCATAATGTGCTCAGCATAGTGATAATGGCTGCAAAGCCATAGGGAGATTTGGTATCAGCAGTGCAAATTATATCCCAACAGAAACTAGTGATTGAAGCTGTGGCTCTGCACTTGGAATCAAAAAGAGGACTGAATTCCCTCCATATCGGTAGGGCTAGTTGGCTTTCAAGGAATAAGTGGGTCATACTTTCCTCCTAGTTGTTGTTTTGGCAGCATACACACTTAGAAGGGAGGCTGATCCCATAATTCTTAATATTACTGTCGACCGGAACTGCAAGGTGCAGCACCCTCCAGTAGAAGATAGATGCCCTCGGGGGAATTAGAGGTCCCCATATCTTCTGCAATGAAGGTCTTCTATTGCCCTGAGGTCGGGCTACATTACAAGCTGATTTGCTGGAGAAAGTGCCATCCATGTTAGCCGCCCAAACACTTTTATCAGGTTTCTGATTCAACTGCATGACACCAATGTATTGAGCAATATTGGAGGGAATGTGATTCCACACTGGGTGATCTGGGTTTTGGACAGCTTCTCTCAAGGTGGTTTTTGGTATGTTAACATTAGGGGCCAGAGCAGTACCGCACCAATTGTCCTTCAGGACATCGATGGTGCTGCCATCCATGGGGATCCATCTTGTATTAGACAGCACTAGGTTCTTTGCCTTACTAAAAATATCCTTTCTGACTCCAGCTGGGAACGGCCTTTCGATGGAGCTTAGATGGCATTTTATGTACTTAGAGGAAGCATATTTAGCCCAAAGGGAAGAACCATTTATTATTCTCCAAATCTATTTTGCCACCATAGAGACTTGGATGTGATGAAGGCTTCTGATACCAAGACCTCCTTCTGCTATTGGTTTTGTGATATTGGACCATGATACCCAATGGCGGCTGGAAGCTTCCTTTCCGCTCCAGAAAAAATTAGCACAAAGCTTGTTTATTATACCAATGATTGTTGCAGGTAAACTAGATGCACTAGTTGTGTATATGGGAATGGATTGAAGCATAGAGTTAATTAAACATCTTCTACCCGCTTGAGATAAATATTTCGATTGCCAACTTTCTAATCTGTTACAAACTCTATCCAGCAAGTGTTTGTAGTGACAGACCTTTTTCCTTCCCTCAAAGAGGGGAATCCCAAGGTAAGAATGTAGACCATTCTTGTGCTGGAAGCCTGTGGTGTCAGCAAGTCTTTTTATGGTCGCAGGAGATGCATTGTGGGTTACAATAAAACTACTTTTATTGTTGTTAACCATCTGCCCTGAAGATTCCTCATACTCTTTAATGAAAGCTAGCAGACCTTTAATATTCTGTGATGTGCCATTAGAAAATACCAAGGTATCGTCTGCATACAATAAATGAGAGATTTGTTGGCATCCTCGAGGCACATGGAAGTGCTGCACCTTGCCACTGTTGAAAAGGTTAGCAATGCCTCTGCTTAGTACTTCTTCTGCTATGATGAAGAGGGCTGGGGCTAGGGGGTCACCCTGCCTAACCCCCCTAGTGGACTTGAAGTAACCAGTTAATGAGCCATTGAATAGCACTGAAAACCAACAATTGCTTAACATCATTGATATCAGTGAACAAAATCTGTTTGAGAAACCGAAAGCTCTCAAGACTGCTAGTAAGAAATGCCATTCCAGTCTATCATATGCATTGGCCATGTCTAGCTTGAGAATAACATTGTTTCCTCTAATTTTCCTTCCTAGTTCCTTCATCATTTTCGAGGCTAATGAGATGGTATCAATAATGTTCCTCCCTTTAACAAAGGCTCCTTGATTTTCAGATATTATGTGGGAAAGAATATCCCCCATTCTGTTGCTAATAATTCTGGATACTATCTTGTAGGTGAAATTGCAGAGACTTATCAGCCTCATATCTGTATAAGAGCATGGGGATGCCACTTTAGGAATCATAGCAATAATTGAAGAAGTAGTACCTCTGGGTAAAGGGAAGCCTCTGAAAAAACCTTGCACGGCTTTAATAACATCAGAAGATATAGTGTCCTAGCAGCATGTAAAAAATTTCCCCGTATACCCATCAGGGCCAGGGGCACTGTCGGGGGACAAAGAGTGGATGGCTTCTTTTATTTCCTCCTCTTCAGGAATGACAGTCAGGGAATAATTCTCCTCAGCAGAAATAAGACAAGGAATATGTTCTAAAATTCCAGGCTTGATCTGGTGGTCAATAGAAGTGAATTGATTTCTTAAAAACTCCATAGCTTTGTCCTTTAGCATTGCCTCATCCTCACACCATTCTCCATTGTCAAGCTTTAATCAATGGATAGTCATTCTTGCTCTCTTTTGCTTTACATGGTAATGGTAAAACTTAGTGTTTCGGTCCCCAAGCTGTAACCAATTTGTTTTAGCCTTTTGCCCCCAGAATATTTCCTCCAGATGAAGGCATCTTCGAAGAGCAGCTGGTGCAGAGTGGAGTGATATCCTATTCATTTCATTTGGGTCCTCATCAAAAGCATGTTCAGCCTGCTTCACCTCCTCCTCAATGTTTGCCTTCCTTTCAAATATGTTGCCAAATTGCTCCTTATTCCACTGCCTGATCACTGGTTTGATGGTTTTCAGTTTGTGCTGCAGGATGTAGAAAGGGTTGTGGTGGGTCAAATTGGCAGCATCCCAGGCATTCCGTACAGTTGATTTGAAGTTTTCATCCTCTAGCCACATATGCTGGAATACAAACCTGCTTGGACCAGAATTTTAGTGAGGGTAATGGAGTAGCAGCGGGGAGTGATCAGATGGTTCCCTCATCAGATGCTTAACAGTAGGTATAGGAGCTTTATCAGCCCAGCAGTCGTTAATCAAAACTCTGTCCAACCTGGCTTTTATATTTCTCACCCCAATCTGATTGTTTGACCATGTATAGAAATTCCCAACATAACCCGTGTCCATCAATCCTACCGCTGCAACAAAGCCCTGGAAATCCGTCATAGAGTTAATGAAAACCATTGTGCCTCCTTTCTTCTCCTCAGGTGATAATACAGCATTAAAGTCACCGCCCAACAACCATGGTTGATTTAATGAGTTTCCAAACTGAATAAGTTCATCAAACAGACCTCTTCTATCGGCCCTATTACAGGAGGCATAAACAAAAGTTGCCATGCAATCCACACCTGTCCCACTCTGAATCTGCACAGTAATGAACTGAGAGTTCCTTTGCACAACCGAGATGGAATTAAGCTGCTGCCAGAAAAACCAGATTTTAGAGTTTTCCTCCTGGTTGGCACAAGCACAATCAAATTTTAGCCTGATCCTAATTTCATCCAGTTTATCAGTATGAATTTTTGGTTCAATGAGGCAAACCATTTTAGTGTCATACTTCCTGATATGATTTTTAATACTACGCAGGGACTTAGCATTACCAATGCCCCTGATGTTCCAAATCAGCATAGGACCATTCATTGAGATAATGAGGATTGTTGCTGGCCTCCAGCTAGGTGCTTAGCCTTTGCCCTGGTGAATGGTTGTTTCTTTTTACCCGGCAGTTTTACTCCTTGATCAATGAATTCCACTGGCTCATCATCATTACCCATGTTCACTTCCTGCATGAAAAAATTCTCAGCAGATGATTGGTCAGCCACTGACAGATCTCTGTCTCCCTTTCTAAACGAAGATAAAAATGTGTTCACACTGACAAGATTGGTAGTGTCTATAGCTGTCTCCAGCTGCTGGCTTTCCCCCATTATTCTGACCCCATTCCTGCCCGTTTCCTCATCTGCTGAAACAATCAGAGCAGGTTCTAGATTTTCCTTTTCTGTATCTCCTAAGATATTGAGTGAATTGGCCACAATGGTGATCTGTTCACTCTGAGATGAGACATCAACATTAACCATAATATGTTTCTCCTTCTCTTTGGTGTTCACCAAATTGGTGTGGGTTATCTGGCCCTGGTCACCATAACGGTGCATGTGCTTAAACATGGCATTCAAATTTTGGAATGAAGGGGGCTCTAGGAGCTGAACCTGTTGAGCTGAGGAGTGATAGTTATCATTACCAGTATTATGCAAATCCTCAATGTCAGTAGCATTTTCCATTAAAGCAGCCTCATTTGCTGGCATGGTAATGGCAGGTTGCCGAACCCCAATTTCTTTATTATCAATAGATTTACCTTTGTCGGTGAATTCCACATGATTACTTTGCTCTAAAATGTCCTTTCCTTGGAGAGCCACAAATCTGTTATTCAAAGGGGCATATTGCCGAACAGCATGTGGGCCTGGTGCCCTTGACCTCAAAACCTTCCTGTCTGACCTATGTTCCTCACCCCCCTGGGGCAATGTAATGCTTGAGTAACCAGCTTTCTTTTTACACTCGACATCCAAGTGACCTAACTTGTGACACAATGCACATAGGTTAGGAACTCTATGGTAATATACCTGCTACCAGAACCCTTCTCCATCCACTTCGATCCATATTCTTTCCTTTCTTGGGGCAGATAAATCCAGTTCTACGCAGGCTAGAGCCTCTGAGGTGTCGGTCATTGCAACAGTTTTGTCATGAATTCTCAGGACTGACCCAAAATTGGCAGCAATGGACTTTATACAGTCTTCATGAAACAGATTTGCTGGTAATCCTGGAAATCCTAGCCACACCGGGGCTGATGCAGGGTCAGCTTGAAAGTCGAAGTGATGAGGGCATCTCACGACACTCCCTCTAGCTTTGGTCGTCTACACACTCTTGATATGGATTGATCATGGTCTCCACTTGTTATCTTCATTTTCCCAGGTTCATTTTATGTATTTTCCTTTTATTGAGTCCTATCTTATGTATTTTCCTTTATTGAGTCATGTGGTTCTAGTCCATTTCCCTTATTTTGCTTAATTGGGCCTTATTTCCTTAGTTATGGGCCCATAGGATTGAGTCTAGGTTATGCTCGGTCTTTTGTCCTATTTTTAGGGACATTTTGGTCATGTAAAGAGTGGTTGCCTATATATAGGCCCCATCTCTCCACTTGTACTCACTTTTGGGATATTGAAAAAAACCACTTCCTTTTACCTCTTAAATCTCTCTCTCTTACTCTCTTTCCCTCACTCTCTCTCTTACTCTCTCTCTCTCCCAAGGGAAGTTCGCCCCCACCCTCTCTCCTCCTCCCCCCCCTCACTTACTCCAACCCCCAACCACCTCCACTACCTCACCCACCTCCATTAAGACCCTCCACTTCCCCAAGCCCCTCATTTACTCCCCTCTCCTTGTCCCAAAGAAACTCCTCCACCTCCCAACACAATTCCCCACTTCCCCACACAAACCCCACCCCTCCCAAGGCCAAATTCGAATTTCAACCTCCCTCCCCCCCTGCCCTTGGTCGCCCTAGACCTCTCCCCTTGGCCAAGTTCGCCCCCACCTTCCCTAACACTCACCCTCCCCTTGTGCCCACTCCCCTCCCCACCACCATCCCTAGCAGACCACCCCCATCTCCAGCCCCACTTCGCCCTCCCCACCTCCATCTCTCTAGCCTCCACAGCCCCTCAAACACCTCTCATCTCCCTCCCATAGCCATTAGAACTACCTTACACCTCTTCCTCTCTTGACCATTCCCTTTCCCACCTCTTCTTCGTCTCCTCATTCTCACCCTGTTTTAGGAAGCAGAACTACAATAACTTGCAGAGGAGGCCACGACCATCCCTCAATGACTCAGGAGGTGAGGCCTACATTTCTGGATTCGTCTGCAAGTTAGCTTTCCAGGTGAGGCAGTTTCGTCGGCATCCGAGCTCGGTGCTGTCCGCAACCACCATTCTTCTCCGACTGTGCAGAACTTCTCAGACCAGAAGCCAGAGCGGCAGAGAAGACTCTCCCACGACGAACCTTGAAGGAACCAGCCTTCAGGGTCTTCTACAAAGTTCTTCCTCCCCCTGTCAGCATCCAGGAACAGAAGGCGGAATCCCATTCGGCATCCAAAAACCAGAGATACCAATTTTCTACCACAACCACGCCAGTCTGCCTCCTCACAGTCTGTCCCGACCACCGTCCACTTATCTGGACATCCAGCTCATCTCCGACATCAGAAGACTCCCCCGTTTATTTTGCTGCAAAGTAGACTCGTATACGATTCCAACGAGTCCAGCGGTGCCAGATTTGGAGCTCAGGAGCGACCGTGGCCCCTTCTACAACCTGCTGTTTTAGACTGAGCTCGGCCAGAGACCAGAGCTGCATCCATCTTCCAGTCCCTGGAGCAGTCAGCCCCCAGATCAGAACATCAACCGAAAATTCAAGCCACACCCTTCTCTGGTTAGCAATCTTTTGGCGCAAGTCTCATCAGATTATGAGCTCGGTGGATTTATTGGCTGCATCAACATCGACTCCCTATCCAGAATTACAGAAGCTAGACAGAATCGGCGAAGCTCGGAAACTCGGTTTCCTTTGCATCTCTCCCCACCCCGCTTGGCCGGCTGAAGGCCCCTCCCTGCGTGGAGGTATTTTTGAATGTATTAAGCATAACCCCCACCCCAAGATCACCCTTCCTGCGTGAGGAGTAGTGCTGTACCGTTTGCAATTTCAGCTCAAGCTACATCGCCGCGGCGATCGGGTGCATACCCTCGCCTCCCGGCGCGCCCTCGTCTCCGATCGGGATCGGTGTCTTCACACCGATTAGGTGAGCTTCTGATACTATCCTTAGTAGCCTTATTCCTGCTAGTTTAGTATTGCTTTGATTGCTCGTCGGCGGTGAGAAGAGGGCTCGAACTTGCATGCTAGTTTGTTAGTGTCCACCGCGGACCGTGAGTGAGTGCCACCAAGCCCCCGCCTTGCGGGCCAGCCACCCACAAAGTTGGGTATCCTAGACTCATTTGGGGTCAGCCCTAGCATTGTAAGTCCATTAGAATAATTGGGTCCCGCCCCGGACCTTCATCATTATCTCCCGGACCCACCGGGTGAACGTGTGAATCGGGTGAGCAAAAATCGTCATCGTGAGAATCATTGAGCGCTTGTATGCTTGCGGGTCTAAGTCCTAGGGTCATCTCATCATATTTAGTGGTCTTTGGGCTGTGCCACATCAAGTGGTATCAGAGCGGTCATAGGCTTGTCCTTACAAGTCTAGTCTTCGGTCACACTAAGTCTTTCTTAGGTGCATTCACACACCCTTGCATAGCCCACCCAACCTTGCATGACCACCCGTAGTGGAACTCATTATCAAGGCAATCCATCTTCTTCCAATAACACCATGAATCCCAATCCCCAAGGAAATCCCCCTCACAATGAGCATGAGCTTCCTGACCAAATGAGGTTTCTTGTGGACTACATGACCGAAATTATGGGAAGGCTTGACGGTATTACGGCCCGGCTTGAACAACTTGAGGAAAATAGACCTATTCCAAGGGAAGGAGATAGGAGAGATCCCCCTCCACATGTGGAGCCAGCCATAGGAGGACTCAACCTTGACCCCCCTCCCGAACTGGAAAGGGACCCACCCCCTAGAAGGAATGAGAGGCCTCCCCGGGACAACCCGGATGACCAACTAATGAGACTTGTGAAAGTCGATGCTCCCACTTTTGATGGATCTCATCATCCGAGCATCTACTTAGATTGGGAGGCAGCCATGGATCAATATTTTGATTGGTACCCAATGACCGAGGATAGGAAAGTCTGACTTGCAAAGATGCAATTAACCAAACTTGCCAAAACTCATTGGATGAATGTTGAAGCCTTAAGGATAGTTAGGAGGGAAGTTCCAATCACCACATGGGGGGACATGAAAGACCAACTCAAACTCAAATATGTCCCACCCTCCTACCATCAAAACCTCCTAGATGAATGGCAAGCCTTGACTCAAGAAGGAAAGACCGTTATGGAATACATTGAAAAGTTTGACTATTACCTCCTCAAATGTGGAGTCCAAGAGGACCCCTCCGTCACACTCTCCCGCTTTAGGAATGGGCTTCAATTCCATATCAAAAAGGAACTATTCATACGTCAAGTAACAACTTTAGAGCAAGCCTACCAAGTAGCTCGGGATGCCGAGAAATTCTCTCGGTACACGCGAATGGTTCCCCCTCGGGGAATGGACCCTAGAGCCATGGCACCTCGGGCCAACCCCCCACCACCCCAAAGAGGTCTCCTTCCTACACCCATGGGAACTCCTCCCACATGGGTCACCCCTCCTAATGCCAATCCACCATTCCGCCCCGCAAGTGGGCCCCTAAACACAACTCCCAATAGGCCCAATTCGACACCCACTCTCCCTCAGACTAAGGTGACCCCAAACCATCAAAGTGGGCAGTAATACTTTAGGTGTTATGGGTATGGACACTTTGCCAATCAATGCCCCACCAAGGGAGCATCAAACTTACTCATAGAGGAGACCAACCCCCAACCCCAAGCTGAATTTGAAGGAGAGATTGAGGTATATGAACCCTCTCTTGAATGGGAGGAGGAGTATGAGAACCACTACATAGAGAGCAACCAAGAACAACCTCCTCCACCCACCGAATCCCATCTCGGGGTGGTTAGATGCACCCTCACTCAAAACCAAGAGCATGACTGGAGAAGAAACACCATATTCCACACCTACATAAGAATAGGGAGCCATATTAGGAAGGTCATATTGGACAATGGAAGTAGTGTGAATGTGGTGTCACCCGACACCGTTAAACTTTTGGGCCTTACCACCTCCCCACGTCCACACCCATATAGGGTAGCATGGATTAATACCACCTCCATGCCCGTTAGTGCCCGTTGCCTTGTCCCAATTACATTCCAATCCTATCAAGGCCAAGTGTGGTGTGATATCCTTCCAATGGAAGTTGGGAGTATCCTTTTAGGACGGCCTTGGATCTACGATGTAGATGTCACCTTCTTAGGAAGAACCAACGCTTGCATCTTCATTCATGAGGGGAAGAAGATCCAACTCAACCCATCTCCACCCCGCACTCTACCTAAGAAGGCCTCTCCCTCCCTTGAGGGACCCACTACCTTTCCCCCCATCCCAATACCAACAAACCCCACCCCATCAAGTCCTAGTCCTAGTAACATCAAGGAGCCGCCTAGGAGCCTACACCTTGTCACTAGGAAAGAGTTTGAGGAAGAAGTCAACCAAGGGGATCAAGTATGTGCCATTGTCATTTGTCTAGGGGAATCCACCCCAACCGATCCACACCCCCTAGAAATTCATCAACTCCTTAAGGACTTCCATGATGTATTTCCCGAAGAGCTTCCGGACAAACTACCACCTATGAGAGATGTGCAACATGCCATCGACCTCGTACCCGGGGCTACCTTGCCCAACCTCCCACACTACCGACTCAACCCCACCGAGCATGCCGAGCTTCGGAGGTAAATTGAAGAACTCATCAAGAAGGGCTTCCTCCGAATTAGCAAAAGCCCTTGTGCCGTCCCGACTCTTCTTACACCCAAAAAGGATGGGACTTGGCGCATGTGTGTAGATAGCCGAGCCGTCAACAAGATAACGGTCAAATATAGGTTCCCCATCCCTCGGCTTGATGACATGCTAGACATGCTAGCGGGAGCCACCATCTTCTCCAAAATTGATCTCAAAAGTGGCTACCACCAAGTCCGCATTAGGCCCGGGGACGAGTGGAAAACCGCCTTTAAAACTAAGGACGGTCTCTATGAATGGCTTGTTATGCCTTTCGGCCTTTCTAATGCACCAAGTACCTTCATGCGTCTCATGACCGAGGTCCTCCGGCCCTTCATTGGCATCTTTCTAGTTGTCTACTTTGATGACATCCTCATATATAGCCAATCCAAGGAAGCCCACCTCGATCACCTCAAACAAGTGTGCACCATCCTTAGGAAAGAGAGTCTCTTTGCCAATCCCGGGAAGTGTCATTTCTTGACCAATCAACTAACCTTCCTAGGATTTATTGTCTCATCCCAAGGAGTATCCATGGACCCCGAAAAGGTCCAAGCTATTCTTGAGTGGCCCGAGCCCAAAACCATTCATGACGCCCGAAGCTTCCATGGGCTAGCCACCTTCTATAGGAGATTCATCCGGGGGTTTAGCACTATCACCACTCCTATCACGGATTGCCTCAAGAAAGGCGCATTTGTTTGGACTAGGGCAGCCTCCAAAGCCTTCCTAGAGCTTAAAGAGAAAATGACCCAAGCCCCGGTCCTTTGCCTACCCGACTTTTCAAAGGTCTTTGAGGTCACATGTGATGCTTCCGGGGTAGGGATTGGAGGTATCCTTAGCCAAGAGGGTCACCCGGTAGCCTACTTTAGTGAAAAACTTTGTGAGGCTAGGACGAGATACTCCACATATGATAAAGAGCTTTATGCCGTGGTTCAATCCCTCCGGCACTGGAGGCACTATCTCCTACCCAAAGAATTTGTGATCTTCTCGGACCATGAGGCTTTGAAATATCTCAACACTCAACAAAAGCTCAATGCCCGCCATGCCCGATGGGTAGAATACATTCAAGCCTACACCTTTGTCCTCAAGTATAAGATGGATAGTGAGAACCGCGCCGCCGATGCACTAAGTAGGCGGGTAGCCTTACTCTCCACCGTCCAAGTGGAGGTAACCGGATTTGAGAGAATCAAAGGGGAATACCCACATTGCCCCGACTTTGGGACTCACTACAACACCCTTTCCACCCAGCCACTCAAGGAGTATAAGGGGTTCATACTTCAAGATGAATATCTGTTCAAAGGGGATAGGCCTTGCATACCTAGGACTTCACTTAGGGACTTCCTAGTTTGGGAGTTACATAGTGGTGGCCTAGCTGGTCACTTTGGGGTCCACAAAACCATAGAGTTGGTTGAGAGGCAATTCCACTGGCCCAGTCTCAAGAAGGATGCGGCCCACATTGTGGGACAATGCCGCATATGTGCATCCGCCAAGCAAGTAAGACAAAACACCGGGCTTTACACACCACTACCCATACACGACCAACCATGGGAGGATTTGAGCATGGATTTCATTCTTGGCCTACCAAAGACCTTGCGCAAACATGATTCCATCTTTGTAGTGGTTGACAGGTTCTCAAAGATGGCCCACTTTATCCCCTGCTCCAAGACCTCTGATGCCTCTAGGATCGCCCGGTTATTCTTTGATGAGGTAGTCCGACTCCATGGGTTACCTAAGACTATTGTGTCCGATAGAGATGTGAAGTTCACTAGTTATTTTTGGAAGACTCTATGGCACTTGATGGGGACCCTCCTCAAATTCTCCACTGCCTATCATCCTCAAACCGATGGCCAAACTGAGGTCGTCAACCGAAGCCTTGGGAACTTGCTCCGATGCCTTGTAGGGGATCACCCTGGGAATTGGGATCTCCTCTTATCTCAAGCCGAGTTTGCCTACAATGATTCTGTCAATAGGTCCATAGGCAAGAGTCCATTTGAGGTAGTACATGGTTTTAGGCCTAGAAAGCCCTCAGATCTCATTCCCCTTCCCCCACATGCTAGAGTGTCAGTCTCAGCTGAGTCCTTTGCACAGCATATCAAAGAGTTGCATGATGACATCCGCAAGCATATAGGTAAAAGCAATGAGGCTTACAAAATACGGGCCGATGCTCACCGGCGCCACTGTGAATTCCAAGTGGGGGACCCAGTGATGGTGAGGACGAAGCGGCTCCTTCCCGGGCCTGCCTCCAAGTTGAGGGCACGAGGGTCGGGACCCTTTCGAGTTCTACGATGACTTGGCAGCAATGCTTATGAGCTTGACCTACCAGAGAGCTATGGGGTACACCCTACCTTCAACGTGGCAGACCTGTAACCTACAAAGGCCCCGCGGTGGAACCTAGTGAGGAGCTTGAGCCTTTACCCCCCCTTATGAGAGACACCCCCGGAGGGACTCCACTTTCTAGCTTGAGGGACCGACAAGAGCAGGTAGAGGTAATATTGGATGAGCAGAGTATAATTACAAGGCACAAGGTGTATCAACGCTATCTGGTTAGGTGGAAGAACCGTCCCCCGACTGAGGATGCATGGGTGAGTCGGGAGGATTTGATGCGCCTGGACCCCGACATGATGGAGCAGTACGACAGTCAGGCAGACCCATACTCGACAGGGTCGAGTTCTCCCCACCCCGGGGGATTTGATGAGGGTATCTCACGACACTCCCTCTAGCTTTGGTCGTCTACACACTCTTGATATGGATTGATCATGGTCTCCACTTGTTATCTTCATTTTCCCAGGTTCATTTTATGTATTTTCCTTTTATTGAGTCCTATCTTATGTATTTTCCTTTATTGAGTCATGTGGTTCTAGTCCATTTCCCTTATTTTGCTTAATTGGGCCTTATTTCCTTAGTTATGGACCCATAGGATTGAGTCTAGGTTATGCTCGGTCTTTTGTCCTATTGTTAGGGACATTTTGGTCATATAAAGAGTGGTTGCCTATATATAGGCCCCATCTCTCCACTTGTACTCACTTTTGGGATATTGAAAAAAACCACTTCCTTTTACCTCTTAAATCTCTCTCTCTTACTCTCTTTCCCTCACTCTCTCTCTTACTCTCTCTCTCTCCCAAGGGAAGTTCGCCCCCACCCTCTCTCCTCCTCCCCCCCCTCACTTACTCCAACCCCCAACCACCTCCACTACCTCACCCACCTCCATTAAGACCCTCCACTTCCCCAAGCCCCTCATTTACTCCCCTCTCCTTGTCCCAAAGAAACTCCTCCACCTCCCAACACAATTCCCCACTTCCCCACACAAACCCCACCCCTCCCAAGGCCAAATTCGAATTTCAACCTTCCCCCCCCCTGCCCTTGGTCGCCCTAGACCTCTCCCCTTGGCCAAGTTCGCCCCCACCTTCCCTAACACTCACCCTCCCCTTGTGCCCACTCCCCTCCCCACCACCATCCCTAGCAGACCACCCCCATCTCCAGCCCCACTTCGCCCTCCCCACCTCCATCTCTCTAGCCTCCACAGCCCCTCAAACACCTCTCATCTCCCTCCCATAGCCATTAGAACTACCTTACACCTCTTCCTCTCTTGACCATTCCCTTTCCCACCTCTTCTTCGTCTCCTCATTCTCACCCTGTTTCAGGAAGCAGAACTACAACAACTTGCAGAGGAGGCCACGACCATCCCTCAATGACTCAGGAGGCGAGGCCTACATTTCTGGATTCGTCTGCAAGTTAGCTTTCCAGGAGAGGTGGTTTCGTCGGCATCCGAGCTCGGTGCTGTCCGTAACCACCATTCTTCTCCGACTGTGCAGAACTTCTCAGACCAGAAGCCAGAGCGGCAGAGAAGACTCTCCCACGACGAACCTTGAAGGAACAAGCCTTCAGGGTCTTCTACAAAGTTCTTCCTCCCCCTGTCAGCGTCCCGGAACAGAAGGTGGAATCCCATTCGGCATCCGACAACCAGAGATACCAATTTTCTACCACAACCACGCTGGTCTGCCTCCTCACAGTCTGTCCCGACCACCATCCACTTCTCTGGACATCCAGCTCATCTCCGACATCATAAGACTCCCCTGTTTGTTTTTCTGCAAAGTAGACTCGTATACGATTCCAACGAGTCCAGTGGTGCCAGATTTTGAGCTCAGGAACAACTGTGGCCGCTTCTGCAACCTGCTGTTTTAGACTGAGCTCGGCCAGAGACTAGAGCTGCATCCATCTTCCAGTCGCCGGAGCAGTCAGCCCCCAGATCAGAACATCAACCAAAAATTCAAGCCGTACCCCTCTCCGGTTAGCAATCTTTTGGCGCAAGTCTCATCAGATTCTGAGCTCGGTGGATTTATTGGCTGCATCAACATCGACTCCCTATCCAGAATTACAGAAGCTAGACAGAATCGGCGAAGCTCAGAAACTCGGTTTCCTTTGCATCTCTCCCCACCCCGCATGGCCGGCTGAAGGCCCCTCCCTGCGTGGAGGTAGTTTTGAATGTATTAAGCATAACCCCCACCCCAAGATCACCCCTCCTGCGTGAGGAGTAGTGCTGTACCGTTTGCAATTTCAGGTCAAGCTACATCGCCGCGGCGATCGGGTGCATACCCTCGCCTCCCGGCGCGCCCTCGTCTCCGATCGGGATCAGTGTCTTCACACCGATCAGGTGAGCTTCTGATTCTATCCTTAGTAGCCTTATTCCTGCTAGTTTAGTATTGCTTTGATTGCTCGTCGGCGGTGAGAAGAGGGCTCGAACTTGCATGCTAGTTTGTTAGTGTCCACCGCGGACCGTGAGTGAGTGCCACCAAGCCCCCGCCTTGTGGGCCAGCCGCCCACAAAATTGGGTATCCTAGACTCATTTGGGGTCAGCCCTAGCATTATAAGTCCATTAGAACAATTGGGTCCCGCCCCAGACCTTCATCATTATCTCCCGGACCCACCGGGTGAACGTGTGAATCGGGTGAGCAAAAATCATCATCGTGAGAATCATCGAGCGCTTGTATGCTTGCGGGTCTAAGTCCTAGGGTCATCTCATCATATTTAGTGGTCTTTGGGCTGTGCCACATCACGAAGTCCCGAGTCCACCTGAAGAATCTGAACAAGAATCCCTTGATGTATAGGTTCTTTTGAAGAAGCAGTTTAAGAAAATCATCTTCACATCCAAGCCAAAGCAGGAGATGTCTTTGATTTAACCTACTGATCACAAAATCCAATGATAAAGACATCCGCTGCATTAGATAGGTTTTGATCTCCAGTAGAGCTGGCCTCCCGTATGAACATTTAGCAATGATTGCGAAGTGGAGACCCTGCATTGATGCTTGGATATCCGCCTTAGTACAGAAAACCGTCGGCTCTCCCTGATCGGTGAACGCAGGCTTTTTGATCGGAATCGTCGACTTTACATGGTGTTTGCTCGACAACAGCATTTGTGCATACGTCCTGCGGGCAGACGATGGCTACACTTGAGGATGACCACCACCATTTCTAGCGGGAGCAACAGGGGGGGCTCGCCCCCCTCGCCATCCATCTCCTTCCTCTATTCCCTCACTCTACAGGGTCCCTTTACTTATTTTCTAAAGAGTAATTATCTCTTTAATTCCGTGAATACACCCATTCCTAGTTTCTAGAATATGGGCTAAGGTCCAAAACAATCTCTTGGGCCTATTGGGTTTATTATGTGGGCCTAATCCTCTTGGATTAGTGTAGGGCCTAAATAATTCATTATAATTCAATTAATAGTCCATTAAATGCTTTAATAATTATATTTTAAATCCGAAAAATTCTTAAAAAATTCTTGGGCATTACATTTGCTTTGATGGAAGATGGCTTGAGAGGGGTTTAACCAAGTTATGAACCTATTTGTAATGCCAGGGTTTTGTTATCATCAAAATCATCTGGAGAGACTCAACAATCTCCCACTTTTTGATGATGACAAAACTCTAGATTACAAGTGCATTGGCATGCCTTCAAGCAAATTTGTAACTAAGCAAGGCCAATAGTCCACAAGGCGATTAACCCAAAACTCATTTCTTTAGGCAAATCAACGCAAGCCATGCAACACTTTATTTGCTAAATAGATAGGAAATGAGAGACAAGAGCCAACCATGTGATATCAAATACCAATTGCATTCATTTCATCATTTCATTACAAAGTACATTGAGAATGCAAGACTTCTAGACATCATGACAAACAAAAATGCAAAATTGACTCACAAAATGCAATGACTCGCAAACTGTTCTCATAAATTATCATTCATACAGAACATAAGATCATGCATGCATAAACTATATAAGACCCTACATAACTACTTCTCCCCCTTTGGCATCATCAAAGAGGGGATAGGATAAATGAAAAGTAGACCCAATAGACACAAGACCTAAGTACAACAGTCTAGAAGGAGGAAGCAAAAGAAAAATCCTCATGGGTCATCTGCAGGAGGCTGATCCACTGGAGGAGGAGGCTGATATCCAAGGCAGCGGCAGATGTCCTCAAGAGAATGGTCTTGAAGCTGAAGACGATCCTAAATATGGGCAATGGAGTTGTGACGGGCCGCATCACGGCGCTGCATTCCAAGAAGTGTTAAGTTAATGATGTGGAAGGCCTAGCTAGAATTAGCAACACTATCTGTGAGGGTAGTCATATGGGTGGAGAGTGTGGTCAGGTGAGTAGAAAGGGTATCCAGAACGGTGGAGAAGGAGTCGATGCGAGTTGACATGGTGTCTATCACATTACCCATAGTGTCAATGCGTTCCCCAAAGGTAGAGAGGTGACCACCAAAAGTATCCACTCGAGTTTCCATCACAGTAAGACGCCTGTCAAAAGTCTCATAGTCTGCCTTAGAGTGCTGGCCAGCCCCCTGAGTAGAAGACTCCCCATAAAAGAACTGTGGTGGGGGAGGCATCTCTGGATCCATATGATGATGTGAAGGTGGAGGAGGTTGATCCTCCGCCTGGACTGGAGGGGGTAGTTCCCCTTGAGCCTGCTGCTGCTCCCGTTCTTGTTCTCCTTCATTGACTACATCTTTCCCATAAACGGGCACATCCCGGCGTAACTCACCATCGGGACCATAATAATATCTAAAATCTGTGAAAATCTTATGCTCATTATATATATCATCTTGTCGAACATAAATGAACTGTTCATCTGCCAAATTGATCCCAACATAGATGAATATGCCGGTCAACTATGAAGCATAGGGCAAGGATCTCCGTAAATTGGTTCGATAGGTTCCAATCAGATTCGTCATGAGGCGACCCATGTTGACTTGAATCCCATTCATAACATTGTAAAACAGAAACCTGTGAATCTCTGTCACTTCATTTCCACTACCACTCTTTGGATAAATGAGGGAGGTAAACATATGGTGCAATATACGCTGCAATGGTGGAAAATGATTTGCATTCAATATGATTAAGTTGCTGACACCATGCACGTAATCACAACTGGTCATAGCAAGAAAAGTTTCCTCAATAGCACCATGACCAAAAATCATGTCGGCTCCTCTAGCCGAAACTCCTAAGACATCCTCAAACAGATCCGGAGTAATATGAAGCTCAACACCACGAACAACTATATATAATTCCTCATTTCTTTCGACCAAATTTCCATAAAACTGCTGCACTAGATTGGGGTAATATCAAGTATATCTAGTGATAAAGTCAATCCAACCTGGTTGAATCTCAAAGACAACACATAAATAAAGCAAAATCTCGTTCACCTCATTGAACTCAACCAAATGAGGATCGATAATGGGCCGTGGACGCAAACGAGGTGCACGACGAGGTGCAGGTGCCCGCTGTGGTGGATGAGCCGGGGCCTCTCATCTCTGACCACTGGGCTCCCCTTGGGCAGAACGTCGAGAGCTCCGTCTAGGCGGCATCCTGAACTAGAAGACCCGGTGTAGAAACCCTTGAAGATCAATCTCAACCCTGGGGATGAAGATGGACCAATAGACACTCCTAGGGCTTGGAATGATCTTCTCCACAATCTGGAACCCTGGGTAGGTCTTCACGAATGCACGAACGGCCGTGGAGATATAGTCCCAAAATCGTGACGAATCGACCGAATCTAGTGCGGGTGAAGGAGGAAAGAGGTTTTTGGGCTTGAGAAATGGGGTTTTGGTGTTTTAGGGTTAGGAAATAAGGTATGAGAGAGAGTGGGGGCGTTGGAATGAAGAAAGGGAGTGTGAAGATCCCTTTAAATGGGGTTTGGATGTTGGTTCGGCCAGCCCGGTTCACCGAGTTTGGTCGACCGGATCGGGGCTAGCGGTCGACCGAAATGGTCGACCTAGCTCAAAAAATGCAATTTTTTTTCTTTTCTTTTCTTTCCCTTTTTTTGTTTTATATGGAACCAACACCGAGAAAGTAAGGGAGAAGGTGACTTGGGATGAGAAGAGATGGGATAAAGAGAAAATTCTCTAGCTCCCCCTCAGAAGATGCCTTAGATCCAGAAGTCACTGGGTCCACATTTTTTTTTAATCAAGGAGTATTCATCCTTAGAAAGAGTTTCAAGGAGGGCTGTATTTATAAATACACTCAAACATGCAGGGATATAAATACACACAAAGTATTGAAAGTAAGTACATACAATATGCATGTTAATCTACCCTTTATGCATATGAGGTTCTATAAGTGCAACTCTTACCCTAAGTGCAAACCTATGTATGTATGCTCTCACCCTTGCACATGCCAAGTTCTCTTCTTATCTTGCTGAATTTATCCTGGTTTAGGGGTTTTATGAAAATGTCAGCTAGTTGATTGTGTGTGTCAATGAAATTCAATTCAAAGACCCATTTCCCTACATGATCTCTCTGAAAATGATGTCTAATGTCAATGTGTTTTGTCCTAGAATGTTGTACAGGATTTTTTGACAAATTGATTACACTGGTATTGTCACACAAGATTAGAACACATTTCATTTCAACATCCAAATCAAGCAATTAATTTTTGATCCAAAGTACTTGGGGTCCACAACTTTCGACGGCTACATATTCAGCCTCGACCATTGAGAGAGCTACTAAATGTTATTTCTTGGAGGCTCATGAGACTAGGCACCCACCAAGAAATTGACAGTACCTACTAGTACTTTTATGATTTACAATGCATCCGGCATAATCCACATCGGTGTATGCAATCAAATCAAATGAACTACCGATGGGAAACCACAAGACAAAATCTATTGTGCCAATTAAGTATCGAAAAATACGTGTAACAGCCATTAGATGAGACTCTTTAGGACATGACTGAAAACGAGCACATAGACATACATTGAATTGAATGTCAGGGCCGCATGTTGTGCGATACAGTAGTGATCCGATCATACCTCGAAACAGTATGGGATCTACTATTTTACCATTTTCATCTTTGTCTAACTTCGTGGTTGTGACTATCGGAGTTGACAGGGGTTTTGCTTCAGCCATCCCATATTTCTTTATCAGCTCCAATGTGTACTTAGCTTGATTTATGAAAATGTCTTTAGATGTTTGCTTCACCTCCAATTCAAGAAAGAATGTAAGTTCACCCATTAAACTCATCTCAAATTCTCCATGCATAATTTATGTAAATTCATCACATAAGGCATTGTTAGTAGCTCCAAAAATAATGTCATCCACATACACTTGAGCTACTAATATATCTTTACCTGATTTTCTTGTAAAGAGAGTTTGGTCTGCCTTACCTCTTTTGAAACCATTTTCAATTAGAAATGAGGTGAGCCTTTCATACCATGCCCTTGGTGCTTATTTTAATCCGTACAAGGCCTTCTGTAGCTTGTACACATGTTGTGGATGTTTTGAGTCTTCAAAACCTGGAGATTGTTATACAAAAACATCCTCTTTGATGTACCCGTTAAGAAATGCAGATTTAACATCCATTTAAAATAGTTTAAAGTTGAAAAAGCAAGCATAAGACAATAAGATACGTACTGCTTCTAGTCGAGCAATCGGGGCAAAAGACTCATCAAAATCAATACCCATTTTTTGGCTATACCATTTGGCTACAAGCCGGGCCTTGTTCCTAACAACCAATCCCGTGTCACTCAACTTATTTCTGAAAACCTAACGGGTTCCTATTACGGGTTGATTCTTAGGACGCGGCACGAGAGTCCATACCTTGTTTCTTTTGAACTGGTGCATGTTGTGCATCCCTTGGTTTTGATGATGACAATAGGATATGTTTGACTAATCTAAGTTCTATCTTGTTTCTTAAAGCAAATGGTTTGGTTATTTGTGTAAAGATAGTGCATTGAATTAATGCCCATTTGATGATGACAAATATGCTTTTATATACATTTGGAACTTCAAGTCAAATCTTATAAGTTAAGCAAATTTCAGGTTCACTGAAATCCAAGTGGAATCAACAAATCAGTATAAGCGTGAAAGAATGTTTGTCGACCACTGAAGAAGCTATGGTCGACCAATGAACTCAACCAGAAAAGCATCAAGTCATCTGTCTTCTGGAAGCACCTTGGCTGTCGACCATAGCCCCACCTCTGGTCGACCACAGGAAAAGACAGAACATCAGACAGAACCAATGGCCACCTGATATTTGCCCCTTGTCGACCAGCGACCAGGCTGTGGTCGACCAACGGGCGACGTGAGTTTCAGCCAGAAGAACCGGCCGTCTGGGGACTGCCCATTGTCGACCAGCGACAGGGTCATGGTCGACCACGGGTTTATATATCGTCCAAAACCGAACTCTAACCGAATTCTGTTTTGGTTCCTTAAAACCTGCAGATGGTTGTTGCAGGTTGTTGGGCTGCTCAGGAGATAAGATTCCGCACGGGAATCAAGGAAACAATCTTGCTTAGAAGTGGTCAAACTCGTTCTAACGATTGGATTTAAACCGATCCCTGTTTTCTAGCAGATTGGCGCTCGATCTGAAAATTGAGCGGGAAGAGTTTTACTCTTGATAAAAGGGCTGTATGAAAAACAAAAAGAACACACATCACGAGCAAGGGAGCAGTGAGAGAGCACGGAATAGAAGCCAAGGAAGATACACACAGAAGAGGAAGAAGGAGCTCTCCACCAATCAAAAATCTGCAGAAAGGTTAAAGGCAATCTCATTGCTGCAGAAGGAAGACTTAGCTCAAGACTGTGTGATCTCCAGCAGCAGAACAATCGAAGGCAACTGACTGGAAGATCAACAGGGAGTCTAGGCTTCTTCATAAGCGTGATCAAGTCCCAGGCTGAACACCTATTCTTCTACACACGCCAATATTCAGTCCTGTCTTTCATCACCTGTTCTTATCATCTTTTCATTTCTGATTACAATTATTGTCAAGCTGTGAGGCAGCAGAATCAAGCTGTGTGTCAGCAGGTACAAGCTGTGTGTCAGCTGTGTTTTGGTTGAGATCAGAGATTCTCATAGTGAAGCCTTACTTGAGTTAAGCAAGGGGTGGATGTAAGTCTCAGGAAGAGACTGAACCACCTTAAAAATCCTTTCTTGTGGTGTGCTTGTGTGTGTTTGATTTCCTATACGTATGCTTGCATCTTTACTATCCGCATTAGTTCTATGATTCATTAATTACCAGTAGCTCATCTGGTCGATAGTCAGTAAATTATCAAAAAGGGGGAAAGATCTATTCACCCCCCCTCTAGATCTATTCAGTCCGTATCCAACACGTGGTATCAGAGCAGGTTCTCCAAAAATGTGGTCTAACAACCAGGAGAGACCGGGCGGACTGAACTCTAAAAGCCTCATAGCTGAGGGGCACTCTGTAACTAGACCTCCATATTTTGATGGAACTGATTATTCTTATTGGAAAAATCGTATGCAGGTGTTCTTACGTGCGCAAGACCACGAGATGTGGAGGGTAGTGAGCCACGGACCTTTTGAGCTACCGGAAGATGAAGAAACCTGGACCAGAGAACAGGTCAGGAAATCAACTGTCAACTGGGGAGCCATGAACGTGATGCAGTGCTCACTACACCCCACAGAATTCTCAAGAGTTTCCCAATGCGCAACAGCCAAAGAAATGTGGGATCGTCTAAAGGTAATCTACGAAGGTACTTCCGAGGTAAGAGAGACAAAAGCAAATATGCTAGTCTCAGAATATGAGATGTTTAGGATGAAAAATGATGAAAGTATTTCTGAGATGTATGCCAGATTAGTACAATTGACTAATGACTTGAAGAGCTTAGGGAAGACATACAAAGAGCAGGAATTAGTGAGGAAGATTTTAAGGTCTCTCACATCGATGTGGCATACCAAGGCCACAGTCATTGAGGACTCAAAGGATCTCACAACAATGACAGTGGATGAGTTAGTAGGATCCCTGATGGCCTATGAGGTCAATCTGAAGAGAAAGGAAGATGAGGGCAAGAAAAAGAAGCAACTTGCCCTAAAGACTAAGACAAGCACCTCTGAGGTGTCTGACAATGATGACTCATCTAGCTCAGGTGAAGAATCTGGTGAGCTAGCCATGCTTACAAGAAAATTTAAAAAATTCCTGCGGAAGGAAGGTAAAGGATTCAGAAATCCAAAGGGCATGGTAAGGAAGTCATCCCAGTTTAAATCTGATAAACATAAGGCTCCTTCTAACAAACTCATTTGCTACAATTGCAGGCAGCCTGGACATATGAAGGCTGAATGTCCAGAAGCTCCTAAGAAATCAAGCTTCAAGTGGAAAGGCAAGAAACCCAAGGCGATGATTAGCACTTGGAGTGAGGAGGAAGAGAGCAGTGAAGAGGAAACAACTTCCGAGGAAGAAGAAGGAAAGCTCTGTCTGATGGCCAAGGGAGACAACAGTGATCTTGAGGTAAGTTCCCCATTTCAAGACTTCTCTAGTTCGGATTGGGAAGAAGTATATTCAGAATTGCTTGATACTTATGAAAGAATAAGAAAGGAAAATAAACATTTGAAGAAGAAGATCAGTCAACTGAATAAAGACAGCAATTCAATGGAAAACAAAACTGAACTAGAAATGGAAATCAAGTCACTGAAAAACAAGCTGAATCAAATGGACTTAGATGAAGAAAACCACAAGAGAATGTCCGAAGAGAATGAAATGCTAAAAAACGACATTGATGAGTTAAAACTAAAGACTCAAGAATATGAACAGGAAACTAAGTTAAGTCAAGAAAGAAACAATTCACTCAAGGAAGAAAACAACCAACTCCTAAGAGAAATAGAAAGAATTAAGAGTGACCTGAAAAACAAACAGGAGACCTTGGAAAAAATGACTCAAGGTCAAGAAAACTTAAATGCTGTCTTGGGAATAAAAGTAAACTTTCAAAAAGAAGGGTTAGGATACAATCCTACGGCTAAAAAGGAATTCCAAATAAAAACCGTAACTGGGATTGCTGACTCAAAAGGAAAAAGGCCCCTGATTAATCTATACCAAGATAAACAAGAGGATGTAGCTGAATGCTCCTCCAAAAGGAACAATGTCACCAAGGAAGAGAGAAATTTTAAAGAGAAAACAGTCAATCAATATAAGATTCAAAATAATAAACAAGAAACCCAAATTCACAGAAATCACCAAACAAACCAAGGAATAAACCAAGTTAAAAGACATAAATCTGGAAAACAAGATGTCTGGAGACAGGCTGGTCGACAACAGACCCTTCATCTGTCGACCAGAGGATCTGCCAGAACAGGCGCTGGTTACTGGAGAAGCAGTGGTCGACCACAGGTACACCAGATGTCGACCAGAGGTGCTGCCAGAACAGACGCTGAGTTCTGGAGACGCGATGGTCGACCACAGACATACCAAAAGTCGACCATGGCCAGACAAGCAAACAGAAATCACAGGTTTTCTCGGGTAAAACAAAATGAAAACTTGAATACACAAAGGTGGACTCAGATTAAAGAAGCTTTAGAACAAAAGCAACCCAACCTGAACAAGTTCAGAAATAAAAATTTACACTGCTCTAACAGAATCTGGGTTCCCAAAGGATTACTGCAGCAATTTCATAATTTCACAAGCTATCTTGGACCCGGGTACCATTGGGGTCCAAAAGTTTCTGTGTAACTTGTGATGCAGGTGTGTTTGGCAGCTATACACAACAAGTGGTACTTAGATAGTGGCTGCTCAAGACATATGACAGGGGACAAGGCAAAATTCTCCGAGCTAAACTCAAAAGATGGAGGACATGTGACATTTGGAGGAAATAACAAAGGCAAGATCATTGGGAAAGGTAAGGTAGGTAAGACATCTACAAATTGCATTGAAGATGTACTACTAGTGGATGGCTTGGAATATAATCTTCTAAGCATCAGTCAGCTATGCGACAAAGGCCATCAAGTAGTCTTTGATTCTAAGATCTGTAAAATTCTTGAACCAAATTCGGCTAAAGTTAAGTTTATGGGCAAGAGAGTAAATAATGTCTACATGATAGACTTGGATGATCCAGCCCACTCCAACTTGTGCCTCACCGCCAAGAAGGAGGACCTGACTTGGTTGTGGCACCGAAGGCTAGGGCATGTTAGCTACAGGGTGCTGCACAAATTGGTTAAGAATAAAATGGTTTCTGGTTTACCTGAAATTTCGTTTGCTCAAAATGTCAAAGTATGTGAATCATGTACCCAAGGTAAGCAAACAAGAAAATCATTCAAAGGTAGAACTGAAAGTCAATCTTCTAGACCACTAGAACTTGTGCACATGGACCTTTTTGGCCCAACAAGAACTGCTAGTCTTAGTGGTAAGAGGTACGGTTATGTACTAGTTGATGATTTCTCTAGATTCACATGGGTAATGTTTTTATCACATAAAAACGATGCCTTTCATGAATTTCAGGATTTTTACAGAAGAATGAAGCAGGATGGTAAGTCCAAAGTGTGTTCAATAATATCTGATCATGGGGGAGAATTTGAAAATTCAGAGTTTGATGAATTCTGCAGGAACAAAGGAATAAATCACAGGTTCTCCTCACCAAGGACGCCAGAGCAAAATGGAGTGGTGGAAAGAAGGAATCGCACACTTGTTGAAATGGCCAGAACCTTGTTAGTTGAAGCCAATCTTCCAAGAAGATTTTGGGCTGAGGCGGTCAATACAGCATGTTATATTGTAAACAGGGCAATGGTAAGACCATCTAGTGCGAAAACTCCATATGAGGTGTTCAAAGGTAAGAAGCCATCTCTAGCTCATTTTAGGATCTTCGGTGTAAGGTGTTTTATTCATAACAATGACAAGAGATCATTGGACAAATTTGAACCAAAGAGTGACCCAGGAATCTTCTTGGGATACTCTGACCTATCAAGAGCCTATAGAGTCTACAACACCAAAGATCAGCTAGTTGAAGAATCCCCACATATCACATTTGATGAAAATAATGACTTTGACAAAACTGGACAGGTAGGCAAAGATGAAGATGGGGAATTTCTGGAAGGCAAAGAGGAACCAATGGAGACTGAAGCAGAACCAAAGCAAGGTGATTCCAATGATCAACCCGAAGGAGAGATCATCCCAGGTAACAATTCTGAAAATCTGAGATTTCTCAGAGATCATCCTCTAGATAACATCATTGGAGGAATTAATGAACCGAGGAAAACTAGATCTCAGCTTAAAACAGTTGATGAATTAGATCAGCTAGCCCTTGTATCTCAAGTTGAGCCTAAAAATGTAGAGGAAGCTTTAAGAGATGAATCTTGGATAAATGCCATGCATGAAGAATTAAATCAATTTGAAAGAAATCAGGTTTGGAAACTTGTTCCCAGACCCTCATCTCATCCTGTTATTGGAACCAAATGGGTTTATAAAAATAAGCTTAATGAAGAAGGAGTTGTTATGAGGAACAAGGCTCGGTTGGTGGCTAAGGGGTATAACCAAGAATTTGGAGTTGATTTTGAAGAATCATATGCTCCAGTTGCAAGGTTAGAAGCCATTAGAATATTGTTAGCATTTGCGGCGTCCCATGGAATTAAATTGCAGCAAATGGATGTAAAAAGTGCCTTTCTAAATGGCTTTGTAAAGGAAGAAGTCTTTGTGGAACAACCCCCTGGTTTTGAAAATGATGATCTTCCTAATCATGTCTTTAAACTGCATAAGGCTTTGTATGGTTTAAAGCAGGCTCCTAGGGCATGGTACGACAGACTGAGTTCATTCCTCACCAAAAAGGGCTACACAAGAGGTAAAATTGATCAAACATTATTCTCCAAGACCCAAGGTAAGAATATACTAATTGTGCAAATCTATGTGGATGATATTGTGTTTGGATCCACTGAAGCTTCATTATGTACTGAATTTGCAAATCTAATGACCAATGAGTTTGAAATGAGTTTAATGGGTGATTTACAGTTCTTTCTTGGATTGCAGATTCTACAATGTAGAGAAGGCTACTTCATAAATCAATCCAAGTACATAAAGGAGATGCTGAAAAAGTTTGGCATGGAGAGCTGCAAACCAATAGAGTCACCCATGGGGACAAATGCAACATTGGAGGCTGATGTAAAAGGTAACATGGTAGATGCCAAGAAATACAGAGGTATGATCGGATCCCTACTATATTTAACTGCCTCTAGGCCAGACATTCAGTTCAGTGTATGCATGTGTGCTAGATATCAATCTAGCCCTAGAGATTCACATTTAGGGGCTGTCAAGCGTATCCTTCGTTACCTTGCCGGTACCCAAGAATTGGGTTTATGGTATCCTACTTATTGCAAACTAGATTTAATTTCATATTCAGATGCTGATTATGCTGGTTGCAAAATTGATAGGAAGAGTACTAGTGGTTATTGTCAAATATTAGGTGGATGTTTAATATCATGGGCTTCTAAAAAACAGCATTCTGTGGCACTCTCCACTGCTGAGGCTGAGTATGTCGCAGTAGGGAGCTGTGGTACACAGGTTTTGTGGATAAAACATCAACTCCAAGACTACAATGTAGATCTTGGATGTGCACCTATTTTCTGTGACAACACTAGTGCTATTAATTTGTCTAAAAACCCCATTCAACACTCTAGGACAAAACACATTGAGATCCGTCATCACTTTCTAAGAGATGAGGTCTCCAAAGGAAATTTCATGCTTCATTTTGTAGAAACTGAAAAACAACTGGCAGACATTTTCACAAAACCCCTTAACAATGACAGATTTTCAACTCTAAGAAGGGAGTTAGGAATTTGTAGAATCTCCTCTGAAAATTCTTGAAATAATAATATTCTTATGTTCATTGTACAGTCTTTGTCTCTTCTGTTCTTAGTTGTGTCAACTAGGTCTTAAGTACTAGATAAGTCCTGAATTTGGAGGTTATAGTGTCGGGTGCTACTTCAGCAAGCTCTGAGGAACTCTGGTTTATCTACGGATTACTTCCCATGGTCGACCACAGACAAGGCGCTGGTCGACCAAGGCATCAGGACAGGAAATAGTTAGCTCTGGGAATTCGCAGCTGTCGACCACAGGCGATCCAATGGTCGACAACAGGTTTGTCAGAACGCAGTCTTCTCAACAGGCAGGTTCTGTGTCAGCACAAAGGTCGACCACAGGCCACTCCATGGTCGACAAAGGACCTGAAAAAGGGAAATTGGATCTAATCAAGCTGCTGGCTTTGGTGGGAAATCTTCTGAACTTTTTGGACTCTGAGCTCAGTTTTGCTTTACTCACTCATCCTTGTTCACACTTCCTATTCCTTGTGTCTCTATATCTCTTTGTGGCCAACTTATTGTTTTCTATCTTCAGCAAGGACTCACAAATTGAGGGGGAGTAAAAAGTGTAAACTCATTCCTTAATAAATCATTGAACAACCTAACCATATCTTACAAGAAAATCACCAAAGTCATCAATGAGAGTAAAGGTTAAGTGTAGTAATGAGAATTTGACCTGTACTACTGCAATAAATTCAAACCATAACTATGACTCTGACTCAAGACTATTGAGAACTTATGTTTTTAGTAATGAGACTGTTTCTCTACCTGTGTCTGTGTTGGACAGTGAAAATAAACGCTGCTATAGCATGAATGTATATGGAATACGCCATAATTCTGCCTTCTTGGTAGAGCAATGGACTGAGTTCTGAGAAACTACTGTTCTCTATCACAAAGCAAAATTGGCTGAAAAATTAAGTGGGAGACATGTATGTCATGAAGACTCAATCTACCTCTGCCACTCTCAAAATTATTAATTGGGCATCCTGAGTAACTGGGGATATTGGCGTCTGATAAACGTATATCCTCACGGATAAAAAGTGTGTCCCAGTTAAAAATGGAATGGTTAGGCATGCTAAGTAGCCGGGGTTTCTGGCGTGTAAAAAGCGTGTCTCCTCGTGTGGAAAAGCATGTGATAAACCTGACCACAGCTCTTAAATATTTCAAAACGAAAAGGCAACAAAAATGGTTGACCTAATGCACTATATGCAAATAGAGGCATAAAACACTGTTCAGCTTGTTCAGCTAGTAAAATTATCTCATGAACAATATTATAAGTTTAAGGAGCCGTGAGTAAGAAAGTGGATATGGGGAGTCAATTTATTGGGGCAATACTTTCAAATTCTTTGAACCACAAGACCCACTCGAATTTGTCACAAGGTGGTCTTTGAGAAAGGGAGGAAAGGTTACTTAATTGTCTTATTAAAGAAAGGGGGTACACTTCAATAATTTCCCAAAATATGAGTTATGCTGATTAATCGTGACCGCTCGTTCTTTGCATCGCGATGGTTCACTGCCCTAACAATTAAGGGCCAGCCTTAATGCCCTACCCTATAAATTGTCTCGGCTGGGTCCCTGAAATTTTCCCATCCGCAGCCCTAGCCCTCTCCCAATTTCATCTTCTCCAGATTTCTTTTCTCGCCTCTCTCTCGCCTCTATCTCGCTTCCCTTCACAATGTCTCCCAAGCGCGCTCTAAGTTCCTCTAAGCGTAGAAGAGATCAGGCCCCTGCCGCAGCTTCGATGCCGTCCAAGCGATCCAAGTCGCGGGCCGCACAGGGTTCGCCATCGGCCCCTCACAGGTCGACCACGGCTGATGCACCTGGTCCAGGCAGACAATCAGCAGCTTCAGAGGAACCCGCAGTGCATCCCGTTTCTGGAGCTCTCAAGCCACGGACAGTTCTGCAACCAAGGATCGTCGATTTCTCCGATGACAAGCTGATGGAGATGTTCCCAGATCTACTGCCAATTTTTGAAGCTCAAGAGTGGACTACGTTCGTTTCAGTGCACAATTCGTACTCGCCCCAGCTTGTGCAAGAATTCTACCACAACCTGCAAGTCGTGGACAGTCAGCTCTACACCGTAGTTCAAGGGAAAGTCATCAGACTCGACGTCAAGCTTCTCCACATGACGCTGAAGACTCCCAGACTTGGAGCTGTTTTCAACCATGAGGACTTCGACCTCCGAGAAGCACATGGAGTGGTCACTGGCAAGCCAGCCCCTGAGGTCCTTCCCAAGTACCTCAATGCTAATACCTTCCCTCCTCTTCATCGTTTGCTTCACCACATCATCACCACCATCATACAACCTCGAGGAGGCGCTAGAGATCAAGTGAGTCGCCTCCATCTGTTTATACTCCATGGCCTCATCACTCGCCAGCCTATTCGCCTAACCACACTCCTTTTGAATTCCCTCAGAAGCATCCTACATTATCCCCTGAATTCTCTTCCTTTTGCTGCCCATATCACTTCCATTCTGAAAGCAGCCAACATACCTTCTCCTCACAGCCCAAGCATTGTCATTCCCAAATGGCACGTCTACAATTTTCACTTCGTGACCACATTCTTGGGATTTAAGAAGGTCGGAGACCATGTTCAGCGCACTCTCCCTTCCAAGGGCAAAGCAAAGGATCCAGTGCCACCCTCTTCTCCACCTCATTCACCTATACAGGTTAGCCCTGCTGTCACACCGTCACCAATGGTGCCTCAAGCTACACCTACTACCACCACTGCTGCCCATCCACCATCGTCCCTTTCACTAGTGCTCTGGCAGCCAGGCACTGCTGCCCCTCCAGCTCAATCCCCATCTGCTCAAACTACCCAAGCTCCATCACATTCTGCTCAACCCACACCAGTACCACCTACCTCCACTCCCTCTACTTCTGCTCCACCACCAGCATTTATCTCCCACCCTGAATCTCATGGCGTGCTCCTCCAGATGGCATCTCAGTTATCTTCTCTCACCACCCAACTCCAATCATTTCAAGAGAATGTCAATGCTGCCACTGGACGCTTGGAGCAGAAAGTCCAACGGCTGGAACAACAGATGGAGGCCAGGTTCATCAAGCAGAAGGAACACTCTGACCAGGCTAGTTCTCGGTTCAACAGACTAGTAAGGACCCTCGGTGAAGTGTCCGATCAGATGGGAATCCGTATCGAGATCACAACCCAGCAGAATGAGAAGTATCACAAGGATACTATCTCAGAGATCCAGAAGCTCAGGCTCTCCTATGCCCACATTGTTGACAAGCTGGATCGCATGGCAGAGAACGTGAAGCCAGAGACCTCCTCATCCTCCTCAGAGGGATTGTTCAAATGATCTTCTTTTTGCTGTTGACAAAGGGGGAGAGAGAAGCTTATGTGTCATTGTGTGTCTAGATGTCAAGTTTACTTTGTCTACGTGTCTCTACGTGTCCTCAGTGTCTTTATCCTTTTTTTTTTGAGTCTCTCATGTAATTAGTGCTATTGTTTTTGAAAGACACATCAAACGAATTGTCTGAATGAAATCTGTGCTATGATAGCCTTGCATGCAATATCAAATGAATTTTATAATCTGTTGTTTGTCACAATGACTCATGGTTGTCATCATCAAAAAGGGGGAGAATGTTGTGCATCCCTTGGTTTTGATGATGACAATAGGATATGTTTGACTAATCTAAGTTCTATCTTGTTTCTTAAAGCAAATGGTTTGGTTATTTGTGTAAAGATAGTGCATTGAATTAATGCCCATTTGATGATGACAAATATGCTTTTATATACATTTGGAACTTCAAGTCAAATCTTATAAGTTAAGCAAATTCAGGTTCACTGAAATCCAAGTGGAATCAACAAATCAGTATAAGCGTGAAAGAATGTTTGTCGACCACTGAAGAAGCTATGGTCGACCAACGAACTCAACCAGAAAAGCATCAAGTCATCTGTCTTCTGGAAGCACCTTGGCTGTCGACCATAGCCCCACCTCTGGTCGACCACAGGAAAAGACAGAACATCAGACAGAACCAATGGCCACCTGATATTTGCCCCTTGTCGACCAGCGACCAGGCTGTGGTCGACCAACGGGCGACGTGAGTTTCAGCCAGAAGAACCGGCCGTCTGGGGACTGCCCATTGTCGACCAGCGACAGGGTCATGGTCGACCACGGGTTTATATATCGTCCAAAACCGAACTCTAATCGAATTCTGTTTTGGTTCCTTAAAACCTGCAGATGGTTGTTGCAGGTTGTTGGGCTGCTCAGGAGATAAGATTCCGCACGGGAATCAAGGAAACAATCTTGCTTAGAAGTGGTCAAACTCGTTCTAACGATTGGATTTAAACCGATCCCTGTTTTCTAGCAGATTGGCGCTCGATCTGAAAATTGAGCGGGAAGAGTTTTACTCTTGATAAAAGGGCTGTATGAAAAACAAAAAGAACACACATCACGAGCAAGGGAGCAGTGAGAGAGCACGGAATAGAAGCCAAGGAAGATACACACAGAAGAGGAAGAAGGAGCTCTCCACCAATCAAAAATCTGCAGAAAGGTTAAAGGCAATCTCATTGCTGCAGAAGGAAGACTTAGCTCAAGACTGTGTGATCTCCAGCAGCAGAACAATCGAAGGCAACTGAATGGAAGATCAACAGGGAGTCTAGGCTTCTTCATAAGCGTGATCAAGTCCCAGGCTGAACACCTATTCTTCTACACACGCCAATATTCAGTCCTGTCTTTCATCACCTGTTCTTATCATCTTTTCATTTCTGATTACAATTATTGTCAAGCTGTGAGGCAGCAGAATCAAGCTGTGTGTCAGTAGGTACAAGCTGTGTGTCAGCTGTGTTTTGGTTGAGATCAGAGATTCTCATAGTGAAGCCTTGCTTGAGTTAAGCAAGGGGTGGATGTAAGTCTCAGGAAGAGACTGAACCACCTTAAAAATCCTTTCTTGTGGTGTGCTTGTGTGTGTTTGATTTCCTATACGTATGCTTGCATCTTTACTATCCGCATTAGTTCTATGATTCATTAATTACCAGTAGCTCATCTGGTCGATAGTCAGTAAATTATCAAAAAGGGGGAAAGATCTATTCACCCCCCCTCTAGATCTATTCAGTCCGTATCCAACAGTGCAACTCTTCATGCATAGTCTGGATCCAGGATTCATTTTAAAGAGCTTCATGAATATCCTTAGGCTCTTCTTGGGAGATAAGGGCCATCAAATCCTCTTCTTCAACTTACCTTAGAGAAGATCTAGTTCTTACCCCATCTTTAGAATTACCTGTGATATTTTTAGCTGGGTGATCTTTCAAGAATGTGGAGGAACTTGACAAGTCGGGGTGCTGCAATCGTTGTTCATGAAGTGTATCAATTGTTGGATCTTCATCCTTAATCTTAGCATCATCTGAGCGTTTGAGAGCTTCATCTGCATCCAAGGTAGAAGAAATTGGATTTTTCAGTTTTAATTCAGATTCATCAAAGATAACATAAAGACTTTCTTCAACAACTAAAGTCCTTTCATGAAATAGCCTGTAAGCTCTAGAATTTAATGCGTAACCTAGGAAGATTCCTTTGTCACTCTTTTCATCAAACTTTCCTAGATTTGACTTATCATTGTTCAAAATATAGCAAGGGCATCCAAATGGTTTGAGATAGGAAATGTTCGGTTTCTTCCCCTTGTAGAGCTCATATGGGGTTTTCTTCAAGATCGGCCTTACCATTGCCCTGTTTATGATGTAGCATCCTGTACTTACCGCCACAGCCCAAAAATATTTGGGTAGGAAGTTCTCACTTAACATGGTCCTAGCCATGTCTATCAATGTTCTGTTTTTCCTCTCCACTACTCCATTTTGTTGAGGCATCCTGGGTGATAAGAAGTTGTGTGTATATCCTTGTTCCTGGCAAAAACTACTGAAGTCATGATTTTCAAATTCATCACCATGATCACTCTTAATTATGGTGATGAGGTATCCTTTATCATTTTGGATTTTCCTGTAAAACACTTGAAACCCCATCAAGGCATCACTTTTATTAGCTAAAAATAACACCCATGTAAATCTGGAGTAATCATCAACAATTACAAATCCATAAGATTTTCCTCCTAGGCTGGATGTCCTAGTCGGACCAAAGAGATCAAGGTGGAGCAGTTCTAGAGGCCTGGCGGTAGAAACAATATTTTTATTTTTGAAAGGGAAACGTGTTTGCTTACCTTTTGTGCAAGCCTCACAGATCTTATCACTTTCAAATTTTAATTTAGGCAGCCCATTTACCAAGTCATGTCTAGACAATTTGAGATTACTCCAAAACTAGCATGACCTAGTCTTCGGTGCCACAGCCATGCATTATCATGATTGTTTGCTACCAAGCACACATCATCACCGGCAACATCATCAAGATCAACAGTATACACATTGTTTTTTCTTTTTGCCGATGAATCTGATTTGATTAGAGATTTTATTCATGACAAGGCAATGAGTTTCATCAAAAATAATTTTAAAACCCTTGTCATAGAGTTGGCTTATACTTAAAAGATTGTGATTTAAACCCTTCACCAAGAGCACATTTTCGATAAGAATTTTAGAATTCTTGCCTATGTTGTCAATTCTAATAATCTTACCTTTGTCTTTTCCACCAAAGGCAACCAAGCCTCCATCCTTATCTTGTAGAATAGAGAACACTTTCTTATCCCCTGTCATATGCCTTGAATAATCGTTGTCGAAGTACCATTTGCTCCCCTTGCCTTCAAGGCATATTTGCAAAAGACAACATTCACATGCAATTATTTTTGGTACCCAAACTAATTTGGGTCCATAGGAGTTAGTCCAATTCTGCACATATCTTTTCTTTATCCAAGGAGCATGATTTCTTTGTGTGCTTTGTCTGAACCAACAATTAGAAATAACATGACCAAATCTATCACAATGAAAGCAGTTGACATTTGATAATCTTCTTTGATATTTGTGTGGTTTAGATTGAACATGTTGGGGCTTGGTGTGAGACCATGAGGCACAATCATTTTCTTTTTCATGCACGTAAGATGTAGTAATCTTGTGCTCAAAGGATTTTTTGTTCTGGGGTATGTATCCCAATCCTTCTTTCTGGAAGTTAACTTTAACTCCCAACACATTGTCTAGGTTTTGTTTCCCCTTAAAAAACCTAGAGAGAGTGAACTGCAAGTCAGTCACCTCTTTATTCAAGCTCACATTTTTATTTTCAATTTCTGAAATTAAGGATGCCAGAATTTCTTTTTCATTCTTGAGCTTTTCATAAACTTTTTCAATTTCAGACATTTTACATGATAGCTCTTCTTTGGCTTTTTCAAAATCTGAAATTGTTTGTAACAATGTTTCTTTTTCCTCAATTAGTTCAAACCATTCCTGCTGAAGTTTTTCAAATTTAATTGAAGAATCCTCATGTATAAGATCTTCTACTTTTTTCTTGAGGGATTTATTTTCTAATCTGATTTTTCTGTATTTTGTATACAACTTTTCATATTCTGACTCCCATTGTTCATTTGAAATAAAATCAGGGTCAGAATTTACCTCGACTGAGTCATCCTCATGTGCCATGAGGCACAAGCTTTCCACGAGCTCCTCTAGCTCCTCGTCGGACTGTTCGTCCTCTTCGTCGCTGCATGTAGCGACCATGGCTTTAGGTTTCTTGAATTTGTCCTTCTTGAACTTTCTCTTTAATTCTGGGCACTCTCCTCTCATGTGCCCGGGCTTCTTGCACTCATACCAAATAAAATTGTTAGGCTTGCTTGGCTCACCCTTGGTTTGGAAGGGCTTTCTTTGGCCCCTTTTGAAAATTCTTCTTCCTTCTCAAAAACTTCTTCACTTAGCTTGTCCACATTGCTAGGTCTTCTCCCACTTCACTTCCTTCGGTGGACTCCTCTCCTTCGGAGTCATCATCACATTGGTGGGCTTTCAAAGCCACCGTTTTCTTCTTCTTTATTTCTTCCTCAGCAGTTCTCTTCATATTTATCTCATAGTTCATGAGTGACCCTATGAGCTCATCCAAGGAAAGTGTTGATAGATTCTTTGAATCTTCAAGAACTGTGGCTTTTGTGTGCCACGCAGGTAGAAGGGATCTCAAAACCTTCCTCACAAGTTCGGAGTTAGTGTACTCCTTCCCAAGGCCTTTAAGACCATTAGTAATTTCTGTCAACCTCGTGAACATTTCTGAGATTGTCTCCTCTGGCTTCATTTTAAACAACTCATAATCCCTGACCAGCATATTGGCTTTGGTTTCCTTGATTTCGGAGGTTCCTTCATAAATAAGCCGCAGCTTGTCCCACATTTCCTTGGCTGAGCTACACATAGAAACACGAGATTATTCATTATGATGAATAGCACATTGCATAATGTTCATAGCATTAAAGTTCACAGTGGATTTCTTAATATCCTTAGGGTTCCATTCGTCTTCATTTTTAGAGAGCTCATATGGACCCTTGTCCACCACCCTCCAAATCTTGTACTCTTGGGCTCTCAGAAAAATATGCATCCTATTTTTCCAATAGGAGTAATTCGAGCCGTCGAAGTATGGAGGACGGTGGATTGAGTGACCCTCAGGCATCATCCCCTTATTGGCCATTTATCTGGATCTTTCTCTAGATTATTAGATCTGAAAAATATAGAGCCTTAGCTCTGATACTAATTGAAGTTTCGTGATCAATGACACGCAAGAGGGGGGGGGTGAATTGGGTGTTTACAAATTTTAAGAAAACTTTAGTCGATTTAAACAAGTGTAAGGAATAGCCACAATGAAGTTCAGATCTAAATAAAAAACTATCAGATCTAGCAAAATCTACCATACTCAACTGATCTTTGGTACCCTGGCGGAGGTGGGAATCTGAAGATTCTACTCACGCAAAGTGGTATCTTCCTGACAAGGTTTGCCTTGTCGATCCGAACTCACCTTTTGATATACCAAAGATGTAATGTGAAAATGAACGATTATGCTAAATCTAACTCAATCAATACAACCAAATTAATCTGTGTGTGCTTGCACAGAATGGTGATAGGAGAAAAGGATCAAACCACACAAGAGACACAATTTTTAGGTGGTTCGGATGCAACAACGGCAACCTACGTCTACCCCTCATGATCTGTGAGGATTCCCACACTATCTTGTAAAAGATTACAAGATCAAACCACACACACACACTCGTGAGGAGTTCAGAACTCCCACGAAGGTGCATAAGCACTGAATCACACAGAAAAGTGAAGAAAGAGAAACACACACACACAAACACATGGATCTACATAGATCCACACACACAAGTGTTTAGATATTAGAGGAACACACACTTGAAGCTCAATTAGAAATGAAAGAAGAAACACAAAATAAAAGCTTCAGATTTAAGCTCCCCCTTAGTGGATGAAGAGGATTTTGGATGCAGCTTGATCTCCACTTGACTTAGGTTTATTGGCCTCAGATTGAGCTTGAGAAGCTTGGAGATGGATGAGAACTTTTTGCACGGAACACTGTTTACGGAGCTACAGTAGTAGCACTCTTTCTCCCTTGGCAGCGCCCTTTGATCTCCCTTGAGTGATTAGGGTTTCTTTCCCCCAAGAGACATTTTTATATAACTTGGATGGTCAAAGACAAGTCAAGACACAGATCCACAATTCCAGGGATGTCTGGAGACTTTTGGGATTAAAAAACCATTAATAGATGCTTCAGCCTCGTGGGGAAAACCAAGTCAACAATTGAGGCTTCGAAGTTGGCGGTCAACTGTGAATAGGTGGGCGGTCGACCGAAATTTTACAGAAATTGAACCTTTTAACGCTGGAAAAATTGGTCGACCGGGCCCTGTCAAGTAGTTGACCGCGCCTGGAAAAACCTGCATTTTTAGTGGAGTTAGCCAATGAATCATAGCCTGTAAACAGATTACTTTGAGACCACTTCTTGTTCCAAACAATATGAGTTGGTTTGACTTATCCTGGGCATTTTTGAGGCACGATATAATTAGGCATTTGCTTGATGGAAGATGGCTTGAGAGGGGTTTAAGCAAGTTATCAACCTATTTGTAATGTCGGGATTTTGTTATCATCAAAATTGTCTGGAGAGACTCAACAAAATAAACCGAGAATACACGATTTGAGGTTCAGAGTAGTGGCATGATGAATCCCCCTTAGTATCGATGTTGCTGTTGAAGTTAGGGTGAGATGAGTTGGGCCAAAATTGATTACACATGGGCTGCTCGTGAACTTCTTGGGGTGAAAGTTTAGACAAATGGGCTTGAATTGTTTGAGCCATCCAAGGGGAAATTGGGTGCTTGCTCCAGCCTAGATTATAATTATCTGAAAAGGTATCACACTCGAGCTGAGAGAACCCTAGGGCATATTGAACTTGAGCTTGGATGACTGATGGGAGTCGGGCTATAGTAGGACACTCACTCATAAGGTGAGTAGGACTGGCACAGAAATTGCAGGCTTTCTTAGAAGTTTGGATTGGGCTTTCATATAGACTTGATGAGGGCCCTACCCAATTTTCTATCTCACAACGCCCAACCTGTCTGAAAGGTCCTACATATTTTTTATGAGATGAGATTGAGACAAGATTCAACGAATTTTCACTCAAAATTTTAAACAGATCATAAGCCTCATCTTCACTCTTATTCATGAAGGCCCCTCCACAATATATGTGCACCATTTGTCTATTAGAGAGGGGAGATCTTACCGCCCAAACGGAGAGGCCAAACGAGGTCCGACCCGACCCAACGAGGCCCGGCTCCTTGAAGTGATAGCCCCAGGGCCCACTCAATACAAGCCTTATAACTCACTCGGATCAAGCACTTCTTAGGCGGCCTTTGGGTTGGGAAGTCCGAGCATCAGATCGATCGTGAAAGCTCCTTCGGAGCCTAGTATTCCCTGCCCAAGCCATGCACTCATCGCTCGGGAGGCATCTCCTGCGCCAATGCCTCGTGCTCAGGCCAACTGATGAAAGCTTATCTGTACGGCCGTTACGAGTCCTTTAAAAGCTGGGAGTTCAAGGGGACAAAGGAGACCAAGAGTCCACGTGCTATAAAGAGTTCGCAAGGAGGACGTAACCCCCCCGAAACTCCTCAACTCACACGGATCATACACTCAACGAGCCACTATTTAAGCCAGAAGAGCCCTACTACGAAGAGGTAAGCGAGAAACCCTGAGCAGGAACCACTTCACCTCTTGGTGGAGAGGGATCTCGCGCCCCCATCTCCCCCCTATCTCCCCCCTTCGCACCAGTGCTCTACTACACTTGCTGACTTAAGCATCGGAGGGTTTTCCTTGGGGATGCATCCCTGGACACCTCTGATTCGTTTCCCTTCTTGCAGTTCATACTTCAAGCGTACGTGGTTATCTTCTTCCCCACTCAGGAGTAGCGCGAGATCGCCCCTCTTCATCTGGCGCCATCTGTGGGAAACGCACAAAGAGCCATCATGGTGCGAAGAAGTTCTGGCAGGAGAACTGCCGGCGACAAGGGAAAGGCCCTGGCGATTAGGAAGACGCACTTTCTCTCCGCACGGAGAATTCCCTATTGAACCACCAACCTAATGAAATACCTCCGTCGGTGGCAGGGGAACAACTCCCCAGTGGAAGCACTGACGCCCTCCAAACCCTCAACGTAAAATAGGATGTCCTCGTGGATCTCATGAGGGCCCAGGTGGCCAGGGAGGAGAAGTCGCCTCCCCGCCGGAAAAGCCCCCCCCCCCGTAGAGATGCCTCTCAACAAATCGTTGGAGGCCGTTTTACCCTCCGGGGACGGCGGCTCATACGCAACCGGTCAGGAGGACTATCTCATGCCCCTTTCCCGGAGCAGGAAGCCTCCTCCACCCCGAAAAGGGAGAAGTTCGGAGCACGCTGATCGATCTCGAAAATCGAGGCCCCCGAGGATCGCCAGGACAGCATGCAGGTGCGCTCCCCCAGCCAATCGGGCCAATGTCAACCAGATCTGTCTCTCCGACTGCGAGACTTTGAGAGGCATTTCATAGAGCAAGAGCGTGCCCTCCGCACCTTGCATAAGACCTCTCTTGCAGAGGACGAGGAGCAATCCCCATTCTCCGATTATATCTTGATGGCCAAGATTTCCCCGAAGATCTCACTTCTGACCTTTAAATCGTGTGATGGCCAGGGAGACCCGGCCGATCACTATGACAGCTTTGACGCCCTAATGACCTTGCATGGGGCGTCAGATGCGATCAAGTGCCGAGCGTTCGTGACCACTCTGGTTTAGGGCGCTCAGGCCTGGTTCAGGGCCCTCGCCCCCTGCAGCATCCACAACTTCAAGCAGTTCGGGCGAGTGTTCAAGGAAAGCTTCACCGACAGCGGTCCCCCCCGGTCAGTAGCAAGATTACTGGTCCTCAAGCAGGAATAGGGGGAGAAGCTACGAGCTTATATCAACCGATTCAAATCAAAAGCCCTGCGCATCCCCCGCCTAGATGTTGCCTCGGCCATCATCGCACTAACCAAGGGTACCCATGATGAGAACCTATGGCGCGAGCTAGTCCTCCATCCTCCCACCTCCCTCGCCGAGCTAGTGACCCTGGCCCTGCACCATGCAGAATGCGAGTAAGTCCTCAGCGCCTGTCGAGGCACGACCGGCTCAGGTCGGGAGGGGGACAGGAAGCGACCGTCCGAACAAGGCATGGGCCAAGAAAAAAGGCCGTTCCGAAAGTATGAGCGGTTTACCCCCCTGACCGCTCCCGCCTACGAGATCTACGAAGACATCAAACGCTCGGGTCTCCTCCACCAACCCGAGCCTATGAAGGCCAAACACCGCAGTCGCTGCAAGCATTGCCTGTTCCACAGCGATCATGGGCATCACACCGGCGATTACCATCAACTCCAAGATGAGATTGAGCGCCTCATCCGCCAGGGACACCTATCACGATACGTGTCCGAGCAAAAGGAAGATCGAGGCGCCCCTAAAGAAATCGATAATGCCCCATGTGGGGTCCACATCAACGTCATCGCTGGCGGCGCGGCATCAGGGGGAGATAGCAGTCAAGGAAGAAAGCGTCACGCTGAGTGGGCGAGCCAAGCCTCCGCCAAGCTCCTTAAGGCCCCACAGGCGAGCGAACCGCAGGCCCTAGTATTCTCCGACCAAGACCTGGAAGGGTTAACCACCCCGCATGACGACGCTCTTGTTGTATCAGCTACGATAAACCATTGTAACGTAGTAGGATCTTAGTTGACAATGGTAGTGCCCCCGATTTATTATCCTACGAATGTTTCCTCAAGATAGGAGAGAATCCATCTAAACTCCGCCCGATCCAAACCCCCCTCTGTGGGTTCAACTGCCAAGCAACTTATCCCGAGGGAGCCCTGAGCCTGTTAGTTACTATCGGCACCCCGCCCAAAACCGTTACGGTTATGGTGGACTTCATCGTGATTAAGGGAATGATGGCCTATAACGCCATCTTCGGCCGAGGTATCCTAAGCCGAACGAAAGCGGTGCCCTCTACCTTTCACCAAAAAATGAAGTTCCCCACCAAGCATGGCGTGGGGGAGGTCCGGGGTAACCAGGCATTGGCTAGACAGTGCTATATAATCTCGGTCGAAGCCACGAGGCCGGAAGGGAAAAATAAAGAAGTAAGGGAGCCGAGGAGGGACCAGCAACATCTGAGCCTGGTAGCAAGTTGCTAACGGTCTTCCTCAATGGTGACCCGACTCTATGAGTCAAGATCAGAGCCGATCTACCATCCGAGGAACTAAAAAAACATAGGGATTTCCTTGCCCAGTACATCCAAGTCTTTGCATGGTCTGACGAGCACCTCCCCGAGATCCCGGGAGACATGGTGATGCACAAGCTCAACCTTGACCCAACGGTGAAGCCTGCCCAGCAACGCAGGAGAAAGCACGCCCCGGAGAAACAAGTAGTCATCAAAGAGCAAGTTATAATGGGGCAAAAGACTGGCCTTTTTCGTCCAGTCCTTTATCCTATGTGGCTCACCAACGTCGTCCTGGTACTAAAGGCTTCGGGAAAATGGCGAATGTGCGTAGATTTCACCGACCTCAACAAGGCTACCCCGAAAGATTGCTACCCGCTACCAAGCATCGATCAACTAGTCGACTCAACTTCTGGCAACAAGTTGCTCAGCTTCCTGGACGCCTACTCTGGCTACCATCAAATCAGGATGGACCCAGAGGACATCGAGAAGACCTCCTTCATCACCGACTTCGGCATACACTGCTACACCCGAATGCCGTTCGGGTTGAAGAACACTGGAGCAACATATCAGAGACTGATCAACCACATCTTCGAGGGACAGCTCGGTTGGAACAACGAGGCCTACATTGATGATATGCTCGTCAAAACACCGAAGGCCGAAGACCATCTTGTCAATTTAGCCGAGATGTTCGACACCCTCTTGAGATGTCACATGAAGCTCAACCCCGCTAAATGTGCCTTCGGAGTCAGATCTGGGAAGTTCCTAGGCTTCCTAGTAACTCAGCGTGGGATTGAGGCCAATCCCGACAAGGTTCAGGCCATCTTGAACATGCGGCCACCCACTTGCATGAAGAACGTCCAACGCCTTACGAGGCGCATTGCTACGCTCAACCGCTTCCTATCCCGAGTGGCTAAACGATGCTTGCCCTTCTTCAAATTATTGTGGGGACCCAAAATGGCATCTACTACGTTCGCCTGGGATGAGGAATGTCAGAAGGCATTCGTAATCACTTCACTTCGGTAACCCACCTTCAGGCCAACGGATTGGTCGCGAATGCCAACAAAACCATCTTAAAAGGCATCAAGACTAGGCTCGGCAAAGCCAAGGGAAGTTGGCACGAGGAATTACCGAGCGTACTGATGCGCTCTGACAAATGTCATTAAAATTATCGTGCCACAATTTAAAAATTTACCGAACTCACTCACTTAAAAATATTAAAATTCAAGCAAAGTGGTGAATACGGGTCGATCCCACGGAGAAGAAATGTTTTGAATTAAGCATGGAGAAGAATTCTTGTATTTGAAAAATCCAAAGTTTTGAATGAGATTAAACTAATGGAAAGGAAACTTGCATGAAAATTAATTAAAGAGTATGAGAGGGTTAAGGAGAGAAATTGGAAAGAGAGAGAAAGAGAAGGACACAATTTACCAAACTCTGAATTTTATTGCTATGAAAGGTGACATCTTCAACTATAATAAAAATGAAAATATCACTTGCAAATAAGAGAAAAAAAAGAATAAGAGCCAATACGATGAAGAGTAGCCACCGTCTCCGCCGTGCCGAGTCTTGGAATTTAACTCTATCATGGAAGTAGACACCGCCGAGAAGACGAGAGGAAGATGATCCACCTTGGGATGTGTGAAGAAGTAGGGAAGAGGGAGATAGATAGAAGAAGTGGGAAAAATACCAAGTTGAACACACTGAAATTATATTGAACACGGGGGTTGAAAAGAAGGAAAATAACTTAAAATTCAAAGAGAATTAGAAGAAATGAAAGAAGAGAAAGTTGTAGAGGGCGAAGAGAGGAAGAAGTTTAGTGAAGAACTCAGAGATAGAAAATGAGAGGACAAAGGTGAAAAAAGTGAAAAATCGGCATCTATGGGCGCGGGTGAATTGTGACTAGGTAGAAAATAGAACCTTATAAAATTAATTATAACTTAAAAATTAAGAAGAGTTGGATGAAGTGGTAGAAGTAGAAACGTTAGAGCTAAAAGAGAGGAACAACGTTTATGAAGAACTCAGAGAGAAAAAAGGATTGGAAGGGTTTCAAAATGGAGAAATGGCAGAGACTATCATCTCGTATGAACAGTGACCGCACAGAACAGCAAGTTGAAAATTAGGGAATAACTCCAAACCGGTGAAGATTTAGGAAAAGTGATAGAAAGTGAAAATGACGAACACTTAGAGATGAACAACTTTGTTGAAGAAAGTAATTCGAAATAATGACCACAAATATATGTAAATGGGCTATGAAGGGGCTAAAATGGCTAATATTATAGCAACATTCATACAACACACTAACAACAACCCAAAAACCCACAAACAAAAGCTCTCCAAAACACTCCTACGTGACTCTCCAAAGCCAAAAAAGAACTCTCCTCTACATCAATAATAGGACCCCTTTTTATAGGGCCACAATTACACTGTTGCTCTCTATATGAACACACTTACAGCTTTTGTTGAAATTAAGTCCACCACCTTCTTTTGTTGAAATTAAGCCCACCAAACATTTTCTTCTTCTCACCTTTTCTTTTTTCCCTTTTCAAACGTCGGCCGACTGTCTCTCTCTATTTTTCTTCATGTTGCCCGTCTGCTTTCCTGCGTCAGCAACCGCATTTGAAGAATTCATGCCCACTTTTCCTGTCAGCTACCTTGGCACCTTTGGCCATCCGCCATCCACGTTGCCATGTGTGTTTGAAAGCTTTGCCGACAGGTGGACCAAGTGTTGCATGCTTTTGGTGTTGTGTTTGATGCCTTAACTGTTACATGCTTTTATCTTTGCATGTGGAGATGGAGCCCATGTGTTCCATGCATTGCCTTTCACATTGCATATTGTGAAGACTTGTTAGCATGGCTCTTGTTGGTGTACGAAGCCAGCTACCTTGTGGAGCCCTCCATGTGTGAAGGGTGGCTTGCTACGTGATGCCCTTTTGCTTCTTCAATTTCTTTAAGACTATGCATGCAACTATTCATTACATGGCAATTGTTGCCGACGTGTGAAGCTCCTTCAGCGTGAGCCATCCTGCATACTTTTGTGAAGTGAAGCCTTATCATATATCATATATATATCATATAAAATATCATATATATATATCATATATATCTATATATGTATATATCATATGTATATATCTATATATATCAAATATATATATATAAATATATATATACATATCATATATATCTATATATATATCTAATATATATATCGCTATATATATCAAATATATATATATATCATATATCTCTATATATATATCTAATATATATATATATATATATGTATACCTATCATATATATATAAACAATTATTTTGTTTTTCTTTGTTTTTGTTTTTCTTTCTTTTTTTATTTGAACTCAGATTGGGTTTAGTCGGCATGGGCTTTGGGATGTGTGAATGGGCTTTGGCCTATTTATCTTCTTATTTATTTTCTTTTTATTCCTCTTATTGTGATCTTCCTTTGTGCCTGCAAAATAGAATCAATATTTAATTAAATCAAGCAATTAAATATTTTGATCTGAAATTGAAATTAAGTGTGATAAATGCATAGTGATGTATATTAAAGCTCATAAAAGTGTGTTATAACATTAATTAACATGTAAAATTACACACTTATCACACCCCCAACTTACTCATTGCTAGTCCCTTAGTAATATAAATAATTAAAAATTCAAGATTAAAAAGAGTTTACAAAGTTCATACCTTCGTATCCAACTGTTCTTTCACAGAAATAACCAAAGATTAGGAATCCGGAAACGTTAACATATACTAGCCTTAGATTTAAAAATTAAGGTACATGATCAAGAATTCAACTCAAAATTCAATAGCACTAGTGCATGTGTAAATGCTAGAGTCACAGCGTGGATAATTGCATCCCCAATTTGCTATTCTAAATAAGTGTCTTTCAACCCTGCACCTCTTAGTCAGAGCAGTAAGTGTACAAACCTTTTGTCTACCTTATTGCTTTGTCCCTTAGGGATCTTTTTATTTTTCTACACACATGATGCTGCACTACCCTTCATTGTTTAACACGAACCTCGAAACAAGTCCGGTTTCGTAGATCAAGGTTCCCTTTTCCTTTTAACGCGAACCTCAACACGTCTTAGGAGAAGTAGGCCCGGTTACTCGGATTCGGTGCATTTTTCATGGTATTTTCTTTTCCATTTTTTTTTCAATTGTGCTTTTGCACTAATTTGATGGATAACTTGGCAGAAAGCTTATAAAAGATCTCTTTTTTAAGAAGTGCAGAATATCAGGCAACATACCCAATATAGCAGAAGGCTTGTCCTGCATGTTTCATTAGCGTGCAACGTGATTTTCATTTTTCTAAAGTACACATGAACTTCTAAAGAGATTCTTAGATCAGTTTTCCATTGCTAGATTAAATAAAATTTACATCATCATTCTCCCTAGTCTTTTCTATTCTAGAATCATTTTCAATTCAAGCATGAATCAAGAAACTCTAAATGGGGATTTCATCTGTTCATCAATGCAGGATATCATACAATGACTCATATCAGATTGTATTCACATGAAATAAAAAAAAATTTTCTCTCCCCCCCAACTTGAATGACATTGTCCTCAATGGCATATGTAATAGAAAGAGCAAAGAACAAGTAAACAGAGAATATGATTAGGATGGAAGGATACAACCTGGTGGATGGGGCAAAGTGACGACGACTCCTTCTCTTTTTGGCATGATAACTGAAAAACAAACACATTAAAAAAACATCAAATCTCAAAAACCTTGGGTTGCCTCCCAGAAGCGCTAAGTTTACCGTCTTCAGCCAGACGCATGAAAGCTCAAAAGGAATTCATTCCTAATCACATAATGATATGGATTCTTTTGGTGATAACAGCTCATTTTCCATGTATGGTTTCAACCTTTCACCGTTAACAATAAAAATGTGACAATTTTGTGGATTTAGAATTTGAACGGCTCCATGGTCAAATGATTTAACAACTATGAACAGTCCATCCCATCTGGATTTCAACTTACTAGGGAACAAGCATAGCCGTGAATTGAAAAGCCAAACCTTTTGATTAGCATGAAATGTTTTCCTATGAATATGCTTATCATGGAAAGCCTTGGTTTTAGCTTTATAAATCCTAGAATTTTCATAGGCTTCGTTCCTTGCCTCTCTGGGCTCCAGCTTGAGTTAAGTCAAAATTGACTTGCTTAATGGCCCAATAGGCTCTATGTTCAAGCTCTACGGGCAAGTGGCAGGCTTTTCCAAAAATGAGGCGGTACGGAGACATACCAATGGGAGTTTTAAAAGCAGTTCTATAGGCCCAAAGTGCATCATCTAGTCTCTCAGACCAGTCTTTCCTATCCGGCCTAACTATCTTATGCAGAATGTTCTTAATCTCCCTATTGGAAACCTCCACCTGGCCACTGGTTTGGGGGTGATAGGGGGTAGCGAGCTTATGAGTGATGCCATATTTGTGAAGCAAAGCTCTAAAATGGAAATTCGTGAAATGGGACCCCCCATCACTAATCATAGCCCTAGGATACCCAAATCAAGAAAAGATGTTCTTCTTTACAAATTTTATCACTACCTTGTGATCATTGGTCCTTGTAGCTACAGCTTCAATCCATTTTGAAACATAATCGACTGCCACCAAGATGTATTCATTCCCAAAGGACAGTGAAAATGGTCCCCTGAAGTCTATACCCCAAACATCAAAGATTTCCACAACCAGAATGGGATTAAGCGACATAATATCTCTTTTTGAATTACTGCCCACAGCTTGGCACCTCAAACATATTTTGGAAAATTCATAAGCATCTTTAAATAAAGTGGGCCAATAAAATCCACTTTGCAACACCATAGCCGTAGTCTTCTTTCCTGAGAAGTGTCCCCCACAAGGTAGATTATGACAGAAGTTCAAAACAGATTGTTGCTCCTCCTCGGGGACACATCTTCTTATTATTTGATCGTGACCCATGTGAAATAGCTCGGGATCCTCCCAAAAGTAGTGCTTAACCTTTGAAAAGAATCGATCCTTCTCCTGCCTAGACCACCCTCCTGGAATCTATCTTACCGCCAGGTAATTGACTATGTAAGTGTACCAGGGGGTTGAGGTGTGAGAGATGGAAAGAATTTGATCATCAAGGAAGGAATCAGACATAGGAGCACTTTCAGGTATCACAATCCTAGACAAGTGATCAGACACAACATTCTCTAACCCCTTCTTGTCTCTAATTTTCAAATCAAATTTGTGAAGCAATAAGATCCAACGGATGAGTCGGGGTTTGGCCTCTTTCTTGGTGAGCAGGTATTTCAAAGCAGCGTGATCAGAATAGACAATGACTTTGGCCCCCAAAAGATATGAGCAAAATTTTTCTAGGGCAAACACAATAGTCAGAAGTTCTTTCTCTATGGTAGTATAATGCAATTGAGCATCGGCGAGAGTGCGACTCGCATAATAGATCACCACATGTTTCTTATCAATTCTCTGGCCTAAGATAGCTCCTGTAGCATAGTCAGAGGCATCACACATGATTTCAAATGGGAGCGACCAATCAGGAGACTGCAAGATTGGGGCTTGAGTGAGGGCCACTTTAAGAGAGTGGAAAGCTTCAAGACAAGACTCATCTAGTTGGAATGGAGTGTCCTTGGCTAGGAGCTTAGTGAGTGGACGAGTGATGGTAGAGAAGTTCTGAATGAATCTTCTATAAAAACCCGCATGGCCAAGAAAAGAGCGGATTTGCTTGACAAACAAAGGGGGAGGAAGATTATAAATTAGATCAACCTTAGCCTTGTCTACTTCTATCCCCCTCTCTGAAACAACATGGCCTAACACAATGTCTTCTCTTACCATAAAGTGACTTTTCTCCCAACTGAGCACCAGATTAGATTCAATGCATCGGGCCAGCACCTTCTGCAAATTCTCCAAGCAGCAATCAAATGAATCACCAAAAACTGAGAAATCATCCATGAAAATCTCCAAGAATTCTCCCACCATTTCAGAAAAGATTGCCATCATACACCGCTGAAAGGTGGCAGGGGTATTACAAAGCCCAAACGGCATTCTTCTAAATGCAAACGTGCCATACGGACACATGAATGTATTCTTTTCTTGATCTTCCGGGTAGATAGCAACCTGATTGTACCCGGAGTATCCATCCAAAAAGTAAAAATATCTTTGTCCAGCCAATTTCTCCAAAATTTGATCAATAAACGGGAGAGGGAAATGATCTTTCTTTGTCATTGAGTTCAATTTTCTATAATCAATATAGATTCTCCATCCCGTTTGTAGTCTCATTGGCACCTCTTCACCCTTCTCATTTTGAATCACGGTCAGCCCGGATTTCTTTGGAACTACTTGCATGGGGCTGACCCACTTGCTATCAGAGATGGGATATATAATCCCGGCATCCAACCATTTCACCACCCCTTGCTTGACCACCTCTTTCATGTTAGGATTTAACCGGCGCTGCATCTCCCTGGCTTGGCATTATCCTCTAAATAGATATGGTGCATACAAACATCCAGACTGATTCCCTTGAGATCTGCCACCGACCAACCTATTGCCCCCCTATACTCCTTAAGGATAGTTAAGACTTGGGATTCCTTAGTAGAAGTGAGTATGGAGGCAATGATGATAGGTAGAGTGTGGTTAGGTCTCATATATGCATATTTAAGGGAGTCCGGGAGAGGCTTGAGTTCCAGAGCGGGAGGATGTTCTAGAGATGGCAAGATTGGTTCAGACTGAAGTGCAGGAAGTGGTTCTACCCTAGACCAGGGTGCAGAAGAGAGAGAAGAATCTTGAAGCATTCTACCCTCTTGTAGGGTGTCCTCGAAGTCATCCAGACTTTCATCAATCACCTCCTCAAAGATATCAACGATATTGCATTCTTCTTCGTGGTCCGGGTACTGAGAAGCCTTAAAAATATTCAATGCAACCTTCTCTCCTCCAAATGATATATCCATCATTCCCGTGGCACAATTTATATTAGCCTTTGCCGTACCTAAAAACGGACGTCCCAAAATGATAGGTGTGTGCTTTAGATCCTGGGACGAGGTCATATCTAGAATGAGAAAATCCACCGGGAAATAACATTCATGTACTTTGATAATAACATCCTCCAACAGACCCCTTGGAGTTTTCACCGATCTATCCGCCAATTGAAGGATTATTGAAGTGGGTTTTAACTCCCCCAGATCAAACTGCTCATAGATGAAGGTGGGAAAAATATTTACGCTAGCACCTAAGTCTAGCAATGCTCGATCAAAAGTGACTTCACCTATATCACATGAGATTAATGGGGCTCCGGGATCCTTCAATTTCTTTGGTAAATGATTCATCAAAATAGCGCTCACATCCTCAGACAAGCGGATCTTTTGAGTGACCACCCTTGTCTCCCTCTTTGGAGTACAAAGCTCTTTCAAAAACTTTGCAAATGTCGGCACATGCTTGATTGCATCCAAGAGTGGAATATTAATATTCATCTGTTTAAACAATTCCACTAATTCTTCCTGTTGTACCGGTGGTTTCTTGTGAGCTTCGGGCTTTAGAGCATCGAGAAAAGGGACCTTAGGCACATATTCTTGGGGTCCTTCCTCAACTTTCACCTTCCCTTTATCCAGCTTCTTCTCTCCACCCTCCGGCTTCTTCATTTCTTTAACAATTACAGGCTCCTCTTCCTCATCACTCTCCTCTTGGGCCTCTTGGCCTGAACTACTGTCAACTTTCTTAGTCCTATAAGATTATCTAAAGCCTTCCTACTTCTAAGAGAAGAGATTGCCTTAGCATTCTCAAATTGGAGACCTGCAGGAGGAGGCGGCTGAGGTTGGTTTGGTTGAACAAGAATAGGAACTCTTTGGGGGAAGCCCGGAGGTTGGTTCCTAGGATTAGCCATAGGCTGGCTAGGAAGCTGACCTACCTCTCTCCTTGCATTACTTGATGCCAATTGCCCTATCTGACCTTCCAACTTAGTAATGGATTGTTATTGAGAAAGAATGAGCGGTTGGAGTTGGTCAAATTTTTCATCAAAATTGGGCTGCGGAGGTTGTGGAGGAGGAGGTTGGAAGGGAACTTGATTGAATCGGTTAGAAGGATATTGATGGTATTGGCCCTGAGAAAATTGAGCTTGCTGATATGGGGCCTGAGAATAATGTGATGGGTGTTGAGATTGTTGCGAAAAAGGTGCATTGGATTGAGAAAAATTATGATGAGCTTGGTGAGTTGGGTGTTGAGTTTGGTGAAAAGGAGATTGATAATGTTGGTGAGATTGAACAGGAGCATGAAAGGGTTGTTTTTGAAAAGATGGATTAGATTGGGTAGATGGACCTTGCTGAGATTTTCAAGAAAAATCTGGGTGATTTCTCTAGCCTGGATTGTAGGTGTTGGAATAAGGATCATAAGGAGGCTTAGAGACACCCTGAGCAACAAAGATTTGTTCTTGGATGAATGGGGGAAGCTGGGCTGCAATGGGGCAATCAGTTACCATGTTGGGTTTGGTGCTATGATTCAGAGGGGGGGGTGAATGAATTTCCCTTTAAAAACTTCGCCCAATTTAAAATCTAATGCTCACTAAAATTGCTAGTTCGCTAACTAGAAAAACCTGAAGGCTAATAAGCAGTTGCGGAATTAAACAAACACACAGTGAGCAATCAAGGCAAAGTGCACCTAAGCATTCATCTAGCGCCAATCAGATAGAAGAAATCAAACCACTACACAATGGGTTTTTAGGTGGTTCGATCCTGCAGACATACGTCCACCCCACACTCAAACCGAGTGTGGATTTCACTAACTCACAGCTTGAACAGTTGGGCATCACAGCTTGCCACACAATCCGCTGAGCCTCACAGCTTGCTGTCCGAGGAATCCTCCTCACCTGCTGAGCCTCACAGCTTGCTCTGATGGGCAATATAGCTTAGCCGTCCAGTGGAATCTTCCACTGCAAATGCTGACAAACAGCTTGAAGAAAGGTATAAAAGGAAAAGGAAAGATAGAAATTATCAGCGACTGAAAGCTGAAAATGAAAGCACAAATGTGGCTCCTAAGAGCTGACTGGAGTGGATCTGATCCGACTTCCAGTAAAGACTGATCTTTAGAATGAAGCTTCTCTCTGCCCTTCTTCTTCTTCCGATCACTCTGTCTCACTCTCTCTCTCTTTTTCCTTCTCTTCCTCTTTTATCTGCTCGAGCTCTCTATCTCTCACTTTTTCTTCTTTTTCTTCTGCTCTTCCTCTCTTTCTCTTTTTCTTCTATGCTCTTCACACTGGATCGAGAAGGCTCTCCTCTACTTCTGCTTCACTGTATAGACTTTGCCGCTTAATCGATTATCTTCAGACAAAGGATTCTTCATATATATAGTGCAGCAGGGTGGATAGGGTCGTGTGGCTTCCACATCTCCCGCCCAAAGGCTTTTCACCAGAACCGAGGCATTTCGACCACCTAGCAGCATCCTGGCTGGGCTGCATCCACGTGTCATAATCTGGGGACCTCGTCCTTCCTTGGATCACGTGTCTTCATTAGGCTTCACGAAGGGGGCCTGTCAGATAGAGAATCAAGTTATCAGTTTAAGTCTAAAACCCTGTACAGACTTTGCAGGATGTAATGTATAGACTTCAGTGTATAGACTTTGTGAAGGCGAATGCAATGTACAGACTTCATATAAGAAGGCAACCGCTGTACATACTTGCTGAAGTGTAAAGTAATGTGCAGACTTTGAAGAACATTCAACAGCCAACGTATAGACTTAGGCAATGTAAAGACTTGCCAATGTATGGACTTGATGAGCATTCAGCAATGTACAGACATCAATGCATGAAGAAACAATGTGTAGACTTGACAGACACAACGTGCAACAATGTATAGACTTGAAACACTAGATGCACGATGTACAGACTTCAACTCATATGATGCACAATGTACAGACTTGATGTTATGCATGAGACTCTAAGGAAGACAGACAATGTATAGACTTCAAGAATGATGCATGCATAACTTGGATAATGTATGGACTTAGCCGATGCAGACTAGTCCGATGTACAGACTTGCTCGTTGTTCAGACATCATGAACAATGTACAGACTTGCAAAAGGGAACTCTGTACAGACTTGATCAAAGCAAGGCAATCAAGTGTATAGACATTCACAATGTATAGACTTGCCAAGCGAAAGGGCTCTACAGACTTGATGAACGATGCAAGGTAAACGAATGTATGGACTTGCCAACTGGGCGATGTACAGACTTGAGTAAGGCAAAGTCTGTACAGACTTCAAGGTTCATAATGTATAGACTTTGGCAAGGGAATGACTCTACAGACTTGCACAGTTCTAGGATGTATAGACTTGCCAAGGGAAACGACGGTAAAGCTATCAGTGTATAGACTTCAAGTGCAACGTCGGTAAAGCTACCGATGTATAGACTTGCAAGATCACTGATGGATGTACAGACTTGGAAGTTCACTGATGGATGTACAGACTTCACCTCGAGCAATTGACAGTGTAGTGTGTGGACTTGAAGAATGATGCATGACACTGTACAGACTTCACTTGAAACAGTCCGATGTACAGACTTGCTGATGCATTGTATAGACTTACATGAGATGCTCAATGAGACGCTCAATGTACAGACTTAGTCTGATACGTTGTATAGACTTGCATGAGACGCTCAATGTACAGACTTAGTCTGATGCGTTGTATAGACTTGTATGAGACGCTCAATGTACAGCCTTCGAGTCCAGTGTATAGACATTGCCTTAGACGCTAATGAGATGGACAATGTTTAGACTTAGCCAATGCAATGTATAGACTTTTGGGCTCGCCATGCAGTGTATAGACTTAGAGCACAAATGCCACGATGCAATGTATAGACATGCTAGTTATATGAGTTGCACTGTATAGACTCTGCTATGCATGAAGACGAGTGTATAGACTTGTGAATCTGGGGGAGTCGACCCATCAAAGAAGGTGGTCGACCCATGATGCATGGATGTACAGACTTGTGTTCTCAACGATGCACAAACACAACACAGACCCAACACGATGTATAGACTATGCTGAGTGTGTAGACTTGTGAAATGCATAGAACACACAGAGGCTGTATAGACTTATAGCGTTGACGCTACAGACTTGAGAATGCAATGTACACACTTACTGCGTTGACGCTGCATGAGACACTAAATAAGATGGACAGTTGTATAAACTTGTGTTCTGAGGGAGTCGACCCATCAAGGAAGGGGGTCGACCCATCTAAGTGCACTGATGCAGTATATGCACAGAAGAAGCAATGCACTGATCTTAATTCAAGCACAAAACACATTATGCACTTAGTATGGAACACTGCATGATTTAGCACACTCATGCATTCTCCACAGAATAGATCAGATATAACATACTCAAGCATTCTCCAGAGAATATATCAGTCATATGCATTCATGTTGCTATCATTCAATGTGATGTTCTTAGCAAAATAATATGGTGACTCATTCATGTTGCTATCATTAAAACACAACATTCATCAAAACACAAGGGGCACAACAATCACCCCCTTTTTGATGATGGCAACATAATGAGTCACACTAACTCGTCAAACTATTCTCCCCCTTTGACATAATCAAAAAGAGAGGGAATGGTTTGAGAGATAAAATTCAGCACACAAAGTTAGAGAATGAAACATGGTTCATTAAAATGAAGTTCTTCCTTATGACAATGAAACAGCTCTCCCCCTATCAACATGCAAGATGTACTACTTTCCCCTTAAAAGCAGATGACCCATAACTCCCCCTGAAGCACAGGAATGAACTCTGGTTATCCAATAAATCAATCTGAATTCTGCCATTATAAAGAATCTGAATTCTGGTTACATGAACAGAATGAAACAGAACCAGAGTTGATTGTAAAACAAGATGGAAGATTTCAACAGTGTGGATCAACTGATAATGTAAGATTAGCTATGGGTAAGGGTGAGAAATAGTCAAAGCACAATACATCTCAATGAATCAATCAATAGCAAGATGTTGATCAGGCTGTCTGGAAAGAATCTGATCATGAGGGATTTTAATGCTTACACCACTACAATAAGTCTTAAGAAGAATAGACTCTTCTATCATAAAGGGTTATGAAGTGGCAACTTAACCAATCTGATTTAATTATGATGTATACCAAATTTGTCAAATTAAACTCAATACTCATATCTGAATCCAAGTTTTAATAAAGGTGAACCAAATATTCAGATAACACTCAAAAGCAATCATCTTTTATCTTACACACATGATCTCAATGACTCTTTCAAGAGTTACACAGATTAGTATTGAGGTTAAACACTTTTTCCAAGAATATGAGTTGACAGACTTTTCAAAATATTTTCATTTGAAGCACATTATATTTTTCCTGAGCAATTTAGGTTGATCAACACCTTTTTACATGAGGCACAACACGTCTCAGGTGAAGTGACCCAGTTACTCAGTGTGATAACTGTCATTGCCTCTCAACATTGAGACCAGAGTTAGTAATATAAGTGTCTTTTTACATGAGGAGACACCTTGATTAGAGGCCAGACTCCCCAGTTACTCAACACAATTATGCCATTGCTCTGTCAGGTTTTTCAATAAATTTTTATCTGAGATAACTATGGCACCTCATGACATGAGTTACTTTATTTTATTGATAAAGAACCCAGTTTCTCAGTGACCGAGTCATTGCTCTGAATTCACAAAATTTCATTTAGTCAACATTTTTCAAGTTAATGTTTAACCACAGCACTCACTCTATGTATCTCTACCAAAGTAGCCTTGATTTCAAATTTTCAGATATCAGATGAGAGAGTCTAAGGTTTACATGACACATGTGGTTAAAGTTTATTAAACCTTATCATTCAGATATTTTCAATTCATTTAATTACAAATCTGAGAATACATTAATCTTATATCAGTCTGATTCAGTGGTAATTCTTAAACCTATATGATATGAATTTCTACCAAGTTCTCAGACTGAATTGCATGACATGCAGCTTAAGTACCTCAGATCAGAACAAATAAATTTAGCTGACCAACAATCAATAGTAGCAACAAATCAGTCACACCAGCTGACACAAATGCGAAAGGTGAGTATAAGCCGGTGCAAGAGTAAATCACCAATAGAGAAATATTTCAGAAGAGTGTAAATCAACACACAGTGGCTGATTCTGGAGTTCAGACAGATCAGCTGACAGGTAGTATCATGAAGTGAGTTGAAGGAAACTCTTCTTTAACAACTCAACGAATGGAAGGCAGAATCCATTTTCAAGAGAGAGAGAAATATGATAACAAATGAGAGTTGAACAATTACTAGACAATAGGTGTTCAACATATGACAATTAAAAACACCAATTCTAAATGCTCCCCCTGTCTAGATGCAATGAAATTTCTTTTTAGATTTTTCAACTGCACTACTCTTCATATGCAACATCAGTCAAACTCCCCCTGACAAAGTGCATGAAATACAATTAATGAACTGTTCATGATTTTAGAATATGCTCAAGAAGAATTCATGCTTTGTTCAATCAGAGAGAGAATTTATCAAATACATCAATTTTATTTCAATTTTTCAGATTTTTCAAATTTTATGATATTCAATACACTGCTCTAAATGAAAACTAGACCCTTGGTACTCGGTAGAGAACCTAGTCTCAAGGACCATCTCACACATAGTAAGAACCTCCAGGCAGATTTCCCTGCCTTTTAGTAGCTTACCATTTGATATACTAGGGTCATGCAAAGAGATGCAATGCAGAGAAGTCCTATGTGTAGCCAATTACTTCTTTTTGGAGTTTTCAGTATGATGATGTGCAATGCATTCACAACATATATGCATATGCAATTTCAGACAACCATCAATATACAAATCATGTATGAGGAGAGTTCAGAAAATCCAAACATGACAATGCTAAACATGATAGAATATGCAAAACACAGATTTAACATCTATGCTATCATCTAAAGGACACAACTTCAGAAGATAGAATTTAAACTGAGTTTTCAGAACTAACCTGAATAGTCCACTTCTGGAGGTTTTACTTTTGAGTGCCTTGGATTATTAACCCCTTTATTCTTCAGCTTCCAAGGCACACCTGCAAAGATTAATCATTTTGATCCTGCAGGAACCCAAGAAGTCTTGGGTCCTGAATTGCCCCTATCAGGTGTTCTAAACAGTTTCTTAGCAACATGGTCATCAAATTTCATCAGAAAATAATTGTCCATAGAGTGACCAAATTTACCACAATATCTGCATGATGTAATAGCTCTTGAATTCTTTTTGTGAACATTTGTATAATCATGGAATCTATGTGAGTTAGCATGAAGATTTCTGTTACTTGCATGAAATTTTTATTTACCATTACCTGCCCACCAGCATTCAGAAGCTCGGTGGCCAGGTTTTCCACATTCAGAACATACAAGTGTCTTTCCTTTAAAAACAGTTTTATTTCTACCCAAAAAATTTCTATTTGCAGGGAATCTGACAAATTTGGAATCAAAGTGATTTCCCTGAGCATACCAGCAGTCCTTGACTGCATGCCCATGCTTACCACATTCAAGACACCTAAGGTGCTTGCCTTTTGAGTTCTTGTTGCCCCAAGAATTTCCAGTCCAGCATTCATTTGCCTTATGCCCAGGCTTGTTGCAAGTGAAACAGATGATATGCTGACCTGAAGTAGATTTATATCTATGTGGGCCATGAGAATGTGTGAAAAATCTAGAATTCACATTGTTGTCTTCTTTCAGTTTAAAACATGCATTCATTAGATGACCACGCCTACCACAGTAATAATAGGATGCATCAAATTGCTTAGTGGCATGGTTTCTATCAGATAAATTCTTATAATGCATTGCTTCACCAGCATGCTCATCTTCAATCAACAGTATGCAATCATCCATTACATGCCCTATCTTGCCACAATAATGGCAGGACACTTTAGTTTTTCTGGCGACATGATTACTAACAGACTGACTAGATGCATGAGAATGAGTACATGAAGCATGAGCATTTTGCATTGACCCATTACATTCAGCAGAGCTAACTGATTTCAAGATGTACTCAGAAATATTGTTTGCCTTCTTTGTATGACCCTTCTTTTTCAATTTCTGATTATCCTTAACAGTTTTTGTTTGCTTTTGATTTTTCTGGACTTTGAACTGAAATACAGATGTTGAAGGTGATTTCTGATTTTCATTTTATTTTGGGGATTGCTTTGAGGTACCGGCTACATCAGAGCTTTGGACAAAAGTGGCATATAGCTGGTTTTTAGTGATTTCCTTAACATCAGAAGTGTAATTTGTTCCCCCTTTTGAATTATCATCCTTCCTTTTCACAATATTTTTTATTTTTCTTTCATTCTTAGCAGAATTGGATGCTAATTTTTCTAGATCCTGAATCTTATTTTCCAAAGATGTTATATGAAGCTCATAACTAGCTATCTCATGTTCACTGCAATTGACACATTCACTTAAGACTTTATTTGTAGTTTTATACTTCTCAACTTCTTGTTCCAGAATGTTCAAAATTTATGATTCTTCATCATGGATAGCTTTTCCTTTTTCTATTATGAGAAGTCTTTCAGACAAGCCAGTGTTTAATAGCTTTAGTTTTTCAATTTCATCCTTCAGTTCATTGTTTTCTTCCTCAAAATTTTTAGCATGAATTTCATTACCAGCACATCTTTCTCCTCCAGACATTTGCTCCAATTTTTCAATTAGTTCATCTTCTCTTTCTTCCACCTTAATTTTCTCAGCAAGCAGATTTCTGTGATCCTCTTTAAGGATGGCAATTTGTTTCTTCATCCATTCATTCTCATTATAGAGATCTTCATTATGTTCTCTTAAAGCTGAGCACATTTTGCAGTTTGATTCAGCAGAAGAAGAGTGTGAAACCTTGATCCTTTCCAACTCTTCTAGATTCATCAATTGTTCATTAGTTTTCAGTTTCAGCTGACTTTCTAATCCAGAAATTTTATTGAAACCTTCTTGGTTTTCCTTTTTCAATAGGCACATTTGTTTCATATTCAAGTGATTCTCAGACAAACATTTATCATATAATTCATTTATTTCCAAACACTTTTCACATGATGAATTAGAATCACTTTTATCAATTTTCTTTTTCATTTTCTTATGCTATTTTCTTAAATGATCATAAGACTCCAGCAGTTCATTATATGTGACAATCCAATCATCTAGGGTGTAATTTTCGAAGATGTTTACCTGATCGGCATCTTGTTCTTCATCATGATTGCTACTTGGTTCACTCCCTTGAGCCATCATGCATCGATCATTATCTCTATCGCAAGCAGTCTTCAACTTATCCAGGACTTCCTTGGCAGACCTGCAGGATGAGACTCATGAAATTAGTGCTCTGTCAATTGATGATTTTACCAAATTCAATGCTCTAGAGTTGATGGAGTCTTTCATTCTATCCTTCTTGGTCCATTTGGATTTATCCTTCGACAGTTTGTATGAACCGTGAGTCATTACCTTCCACAAGTCAGGATCGGTTGTCCTTACATACCGATGCAACTTTTCGAGCCATGGGCCAAGGTTACCACCTCTGAATATCGGTGGATGAGCCATCAAAACAGATAACAAATAGATTCAAAGCATAAAACAATCGACAAGAAAAACACCACAACCAGATAAGCAAAAACACGGCACTAACTTAGTGATGCTAAACAACGAGCAGAAGAAGCCCACTCTGAAATGCACCAAACAGAAATGCAAGATCTGCTGCGGATTGTTAGATCCTATGCACAGCAACCCGCTCTGATACCAAGTGTTGGGTTCGGTTCTATGATTCAGAGGGGGGGGTGGATGAATTTCCCATTAAAAACTTCGCCCAATTTAAAATCTAATGCTCACTAAAATTGCTAGTTCGCTAACTAGAAAAACCTGAAGGCTAATAAGCAGTTGCAGAATTAAACAAACACACAGTGAGCAATCAAGGCAAAGCGCACCTAAGCATTCATCTAGCGCCAATCAGATAGAAGAAATCAAACCACTGTACAATGGGTTTTTAGGTGGTTCGGTCCTGCAGACCTACGTCCACCCCACACTCAAACCGAGTGTGGATTCCGCTGACTCACAGCTTGAACAGCTGGGCATCACAGCTTGAACAGTTGGGCATCACAGCTTGCTGTCCGAGGAATCCTCCTCGCCTGCTGAGCCTCACAGCTTGCTCTGCTGGGCAATACAGCTTAGCCGTCCAGTGGAATCCTCCACTGCAAATGCTGACAAACAGCTTGAAGAAAGGTATAAAAGGAAAACGAAAGATAGAAACAATCAGCGACTGAAAGCTGAAAATTAAAGCACAAATGTGGCTCCTAAGAGCTGACTGAAGTGGATCTGATCCGACTTCCAGTAAAGACTGATCTTCAGAATGAAACTTCTCTCTGCCCTTCTTCTTCCTCCGATCACTCTGTCTCACTCTCTCTCTCTTTTTCCTTCTCTTCCTCTTTTATCTGCTCGAGCTCTCTATCTCTCACTTTTTCTTCTTTTTCTTTTGCTCTTCTTCTCTTTCCCTTTTTCTTCTCTGCTCTTCACACTGGATCAAGAAGGCTCTCCTCTGCTTCTGCTTCACTGTATAGACTTTGTCGCTTAATCGATTATCTTCAGACAAAGGATTCTTCATATATATAGTGCAGTAGGGTGGATAGGGTCGTGTGGCTTCCACATCTCCCGCCCAAAGGCTTTTCGCCAGAACCAAGGCATTTCGACCACCTGACAGCATCCTGGCTGGGCTGCATCCACGTGTCATAATCTGGGCACCTCGTCCTTCCTTGGATCACGTGTCTTCATTAGGCTTCACGAAGGGGGCCTGTCAGACAGAGAATCAAGTTATCAGTTTAAGTCTAAAACCCTGTACAGACTTTGTAGGATGTAATGTATAGACTTCAGTGTATAGACTTTGTGAAGGCGAATGCAATGTACAGACTTCATATAAGAAGGCAACCGCTGTACAGACTTGTTGAAGTGTAAAGCAATGTGCAGACTTTGAAGAACATTCAGCAGCCAACGTATAGACTTAGGCAATGTAAAGACTTGCCAATGTATGGACTTGATGAGCATTCAGCAATGTACAGACTTCAATGCATGAAGAAACAATGTGTAGACTTGACAGACACAACGTGCAACAATGTATAGACTTGAAACACTAGATGCACGATGTACAGACTTCAACTCATATGATGCACAATGTACAGACTTGATGTTATGCATGAGACTCTAAGGAAGACAGACAATGTATAGACTTCATGAATGATGCATGCATAACTTGGACAATGTATGGACTTAGCCGATGCATACTAGTCCGATGTACAGACTTGCTCGTTGTTCAAACATCATGAACGATGTACAGACTTGCAAAAGGGAACTCTGTACAGACTTGATCAAAGCAAGGCAATCGAGTGTATAGACATTCACAATGTATAGACTTGCCAAGCGAAAGGGCTGTACAGACTTGATGAACGATGCAAGGCAAACGAATGTATGGACTTGCCAACTGGGCGATGTACAGACTTGAGCAAGGTAAAGTCTGTACAGACTTCAAGGTTCATAATGTATAGACTTTGGCAAGGGAATGACTGTACAGACTTGCACAGTTCTAGGATGTATAGACTTGCCAAGGGAAACGACGGTAAAGCTATCAGTGTATAGACTTCGAGTGCAACGTCGATAAAGCTACCGATGTATAGACTAGCAAGATCACTAATGGATGTACAGACTTGGAAGTTCACTGATGGATGTACAGACTTGGAAGTTCACTGATGGATGTACAGACTTCACCTCGAGTAATCTACAGTGCAGTGTGTGGACTTGAAGAATGATGCATGACGATGTACAGACTTCACTTGAAACAGTCCGATGTACTGACTTGCTGATGCATTGTATAGACTTACATGAGACGCTCAATGTACAGACTTAGTCTGATGCGTTGTATAGACTTGCATGAGACGCTCAATGTACAGACTTAGTCTGATGCGTTGTATAGACTTGCATGAGATGCTCAATGAGACGCTCAATGTACAGACTTCGAGTCCAGTGTATAGACATTGCCTTAGATGCTAAATGAGACGGACAATGTTCAGACTTAGTCAATGCAATGTATAGACTTTTGGGCTCGCCATGCAGTATATAGACTTAGAGCACAAACGCCCTGATGCAATGTATAGACATGCTAGTTATATGATCTGCACTATATAGACTCTGCTATGCATGAAGACGAGTGTATAGACTTGTGAATTTGGGGGAGTCGACCCATCAAAGAAGGGGGTCGACCCATGATGCTTGGATGCACAGACTTGTGTTCTCAACAATGCACAAACACAACACAGACCCAACATGATGTATAGACTATGCTGAGTGTGTAGACTTGTGAAATGCATAGAACACACAGAGGCTGTATAGACTTACAGCGTTGACGCTGCAGACTTGAGAATGCAATGTACACACTTACTGCGTTGACGCTGCATGAGACACTAAATAAGATTGACAGTTGTATAAACTTGTGTTCTGAGGGAGTCGACCCATCAACGAAGGGGGTCGACCCATTTAAGTGCACTGATGCAGTATATGCACAGAAGAAGCAATGCACCGATCTTAATTCAAGCACAAAACACATTATGCACTTAGTATGGAACACTGCATGATTTAGCACACTCATGCATTCTCCACAGAATAGATCAGATATAACATACCCAAGCATTCTCCAGATAATATATCAGTCATATGCATTCATGTTGCTATCATTCAATGTGATGTTCTTAGCAAAGCAATATGGTGACTCATTCATGTTGCTATCATTAAAACACCACATTCATCAAAACACAAGGGGCACAACAGTTACCACATGATCGGGGCTAGAACAAATAGCACATATCTCTTCATGACTGGGAGCTGAGAATGGTTGAGGTTGAGAGGCTGAAGAAGAAGAAGGTTCATGACTATATAACAACTGATCTAGCTTTTGAGCTACAAGATCAACCTTCTCTACCTTCTGCGCCAATAATTCCATTTTGTTCAATTTCTGAGTCAAGACATTGATGTCCATCCTATTCTCACACTCACCTTGGCTCTTCACTTCATAAAGCCCACCCTTCTTAGCCGGCCCAATCGTTCTCTCATAGGATGAGAGCGAGGCATGACTAATTAAATTTTCACTAAGTATTTCAAATAAATCATATGCCTCATCTTCGCTCTTACTCATAAAAGCTCCCCAATATGAAGCATCCACCATTTGACGGTAACTTTCAGTCAATCCCTCATAGAATGCTTGAACTATTTGCCATCTTGACAGTCCATGATGAGGGCATTTTCTTAGCAAATCTTTCAACCTATCCCAAGTCTCATGGATTTGTTCCCCAGGGTTTTGTGAAAATCCAGTTATCGCTCTTCTCATGGTATTGGTTCATCCTATGGGATAGAATTTCTTCAAAAATTCCTTTTGCATTTTTGCCCATGTGTCTATGGATCTGCCCAAGGCTCCTAACAAATATTTGGCTTTGCCTTTGAGAGAGAATGGGAAGAGAGTAAGTCTGAGAGCATCATCAGAAAAGTTTGAGATTTTCACAGTTGAGCAAATCTGGAGGAACTCATCCAGATGTCTGTAGGGATCCTCATTGGTATTGCCATAGAAGGATGGCAACATTTGAATGGTGCTTGATTTAATTTCATATTGGGTTGCTTGATTTTGAGGTGCTTGAGTATAAAATGAAGGTTGGTATTGATCGGGCAAGAAATATTCCTTCATTTGAGGGAACGACTTGCTGAACTTGTTGATTTTGGTTGTAGTCCGCCATGAGGTTAGGTTGATGGTGAGTTCTAGAATGCACTAACATCTCAATCTCTCCTATGGGTCCTAACAAATGTGGGTGTATGGATCTCCTACCTTGCATAAATTAAGACAAAAATAAGAGAGATTTTTTTATGGTGATTTTTTGTTGTTGTTGTTTGTTTTTATTTTGACACAACCAAGACGAAGAGAGAGAAGAGAATGCTTTTTTTATTTTTATTTTTTTTATGCAAACACAAACAAGTTGTCATACAAATTACCCTAAGGACCTAGATGTGTCCTAGACCTACAAATGGGATTTCACAAAATGATTAAAGTGAAACTTAAGTTCACCCTCAATATTTCCACCGGCCAAGTAAGGGGTGGGGTAGTGGGAGGCTCCCCCTACTTTTGTAGGGACCTAATTATGTCAAATCACTAGCCCGCTTAAGGCGTTTGCCGTCCGACCGTCTTACCTTAGGCACCGATTTTCATAAGAGGGTAAACCCAAATAACACCAGAACCATAGTGTGATCCTAGGGCCAACGTCTACTGAATTTTATTTATGACTTAGGTGATGCAAAGATGAAGAAAATTATGATTTGTAGGATAAGGAAGGGTGATGAAATCTCCACCTTATCTTGTTTAGGGATAGTATCCTTAGAGTGTTTTGAAGAATGAGATGCAACAAATAGGTTCAAACAAGGGGTGTAATATGTAAATGCATGAATAATTATTTTCTAAAACATAAATATGGAATAAAATTAATGCAACCTACATGATGCATGACCTAGAATATGATGTGTGTGGTTTCTAATCTTAGAATGAGATTTTTTTATTTGGTTCTAGTGAGGAGTTTTTTTATTTATTTACTGAACCTATCTAGCCACAATATGCAAGAGTATTAAAGAAATAACAAAAACAAGAGAGGTTTATGGTACTTACATGTAACACAATCTCTCGTTCTTTTTTTTTATTCGAAGACTAAGAAAAATGAAAACTTATCTCTGAATTTTTTTTTGATTTTTTTTCAGAGAGTATTTTTTTAAAATTTTTCAATTGATATAAATAAATGGCGAATCAACTAAAATACATGAATAATATGCATTTTCAATGAAAACATGATAGCATGAAATCAGAAAATTTCTGTGATTTTATGTTTTCTATTTTTTTTCAGATATTTTTTTTTAATTTTTTTTCAATAAGAGATGAATGCAAAAAGTTAGAAACAATAAAATAACAAACACATACACATATATTACAAAATGAACCCTAAAATGATATTTTTGTGTGTTCTGGTTTTTTTTCTGATTTTTAGAGATTTTTCAGAAATTTTTCAAATTTTTTTGAAGATTTTTTTAAAATTAAAAAAATAGGACATGTACCTACGTTTACTGATCTTTAGCGACGCTTGATTTTCTAAGATTTTTAAGAATTTCAGAATTCTTACGTTTGTAGACCTATAGCGACGCTTCTAGGCTACCTACAATAGATTATTTCTCTTGAATTTTAGGTCCGAATTTCCAATGTGTCTTTGATTTTCTGATTTTTTTTCTTGTTCCTGTAAAATAAAAACCAGAAAAATTAATATACAAATATACAAATCAAACACAAGAATTTTCAACCATAAAAAAATTTCTCCCTAGCAACGGCGCCAAAAATTGATGCGCTCCGACAAATGTCGTTAAAATTACCGTGTCACAATTTAAAAATTTACCGAACTCACTCACTTAAAAATATTAAAATTCAAGCAAAATGGTGAATACGGGTCGATCCCACGGAGAAGAAATATTTTCAATTAAGCATGGAGGAGAATTCTTGTATTTGAAAAATCTGAAGTTTTGAATGAGATTAAACTAATAGAAAGAAAACTTGCATGAAAACTAATTAAAGAATATGAGAGGGTTAAGGAGAGAAATTAGAAAGAGATAGAAAGAGAAGGACACAATTTATAAAACTCTGAATTTTATTGCTATGAAAGGTGACATGTTCAACTCTAATAAAAATGAAAATATAACTTGTAAAGAAGAAAAAAAAGAATAAGAGCCAATAGGATGAAGAGTAGCCGCCGTCTCCGCCGTGTCGATTCTTGAAATTTCACTCTGTCATAGAAGTAGACGCCGTCGAGAAGACGAGAGGAAGATGATCTGCCTTGGGATGTGTGAAGAAGTAGGGAAGAGTGAGATAGATAGAAGAAGTGGGAAAAATACCAAGTTAAACACAGTGAAATTATATTGAACATAGGGGTTGAAAAGAAGGAAAATAACTTAAATTTCAAAGCGAATTAGAGAAAATGGAAGAAGAAAAAGTTGTAGAGGGTGAAGAGAGGAATGCGTTTGGTGAAGAACTCAGAGACAGAAAATGAGAGGACGAAGTTGAAAAACCTGAAAAACCGACATCTATGGGCGCGGATGAATAGTGACTGGGTAGAAAATAGAACCTTATAAAATTAATTATAACTTAAAAACGAAGAAGAGTTGGAGGAAGTGGTAGAAGAAGAAACATTAGATCTACGATAGAGGAACAACTTTTATGAAGAACGCATAGAGAAAAAAGGATTGGAAGGGTTTCAAAACAGAGAAATGGCAGAGACTATCATCTCGTATGAACAGTGACTGTATAGAATAGCAAGTTAAAAATTGGGAAATAACTCAAAAATGGTGGAGATTTAGGAATAGTGATAGAAAGAGAAAATGATGAACACTTAGAGATGAACAACTTTGTTGAAAAAAGCAATTCGAAATAATGACCACAAATGTATGTAAATGGGCTATGAAGGGGCTTAAATGGCTAATATTATAGCAACATTCATACAACACACTAACAACAACCCAAAAACCCACAAACAAAAGCTCTCCAAAACACTCTTACATGACTCTCCAAAGCCAAAAAAGAACTCTCCTCTACATCAATAACAGGACCCCTTTTTATAGGGCCACAATTACGCTGTTGCTCTCTATATGAACACTCTTACAGCTTTTGTTGAAATTAAGCCCACCACCTTCTTTTGTTGAAATTAAGCCCACCAAACATTTTCTTCTTCTCACTTTTTCTTTTTTCTCTTTTCAAAAATTGGCCGACTGTCGCTCTCTATTTTTCTCCATGTTGCCCGTCTGCTTTCCTACGTCGGCAGCCGCATTTGAAGAATTCATGTCCACTTTTCCTGTCAGCTACCTGGGCACCTTTGGTCATCCGCCATCCACGTTGCCTTGTGTGTTTGAAAGCTTTGCCGATTTGTGGACCAAGTGTTGCATGCTTTTGGTGTTGTGTTTGATGCCTTAACGGTTACATGCTTTTATCTTTGCATGTGGAGATGGAGCCCATGTGTTGCATGCATTGCCTTTCACATTGCATATTGTGAAGACTTGTTAGCATGGCTCTTGTTGGTGTACGAAGCCAGCTACCTTGTGGAGCCCTCCATGTGTGAAGGGTGGCTTGCTACATGATGCCCTTTTGCTTCTTCAATTTCTTTAAGACTATGCATGCAGCTATTCATTACATGGCCATTGTTGCCGACGTGTGAAGCTTCTTCAGAGTGAGCCATCCTGCATACTTTTGTGAAGTGAAGCCTTATCATATATCATATAATTTATCAAATATATATATCATATATATCTATATATGTATATATCATATGTATATATATATCAAATATATATATATATATATATATATATATCTAATATATATATCGCTATATATAATATATATATCATATATATCTATATATATATCTAATATATATATGTATACCTATCATACATATATATAAACAATTATTTTGTTTTTCTTATTTTTTCTTTTTTTCTTTATTTTTTTTATTTGAACTCAGATTGGATTTGGTCGGCAAGGGCTTTTAGATGTGTGAATGGGCTTTGGCCCATTTGTCTTCTTATTTATTTTCTTTTTATTGCTCTTGTTGTGATCTTCCTTTGTGCCTACAAAATAGAATCAAAATTTAATTAAATCAGGCAATTAAATATTTTGATCTGAAATTGAAATTAAGTGTGATAAATGCATAGTGATGTATATTAAAGCTCATAAAAGTGTGTTATAACATTAATTAACATGTAAAATTACACACTTATCACGTACTATGGTCACATCGAACTACTCCGAGAACGGCCACTGATGAAACACATTTCTCGCTGGTATATGGCACGGAAGCCGTGATTCCATTGGAGGTCGGCAACCCCTCTCTCCGAGTCATCCACTTCGAGCCCAAGGTAAACGAGCAGAAACTGCTGGAATACCTCGACTTAGCGGATGAGATTCGAGAAATTGCAAATATCCGAGCAACGAAATACCAATGGCGCGTCACTCGATACTACAACTCTAGAGTCCGAGACAGGCATTTCCAACCAGAGGACTTCGTCCTGAGAAAGGTCGAAGCCTCTCGACCACTGGAAGCGGCGGGAAAGCTAGCCCCTAACTGGGAAGGCCCCTACCGAGTGGTCGAGATGCTCGAGAAAGAGGCGTATCGATTGTCTACCATAGAAGGAGCACCCATACCTCGAACATGGAATGCGACAACACTACGCAAGTTCTATTTTTAATCATCTAGCAAACACGCACATGTAAGCAACCTCTCTTTTCATTAAACTTTGGTGTACATCAAGTAGGCCGCAGCCAATACAATATATCAGCAAACAAAAAATTACATCCACTGGTACTATGATGCGAGCAGAGCGCTCGGCTAACTCGGTGAGCACTCCTACGTCCAGCCACTGACTCTGCCCAGCGTAAAAACTAGCTCGGATAAAGGATAGTTGACCCCGTTTGGCCAAGAAGCTCGGAAGAATGGTGCCAAGTAGTGCGAGCAAGGATAACGGCGTCCCAGGAATAGTGAAAGAAGAAAAGAGGGGAAACAATAAAAGAAAAAAGGAAGAAGTCGACCCAAGACTAACGAAGAGGGGGCTTGAAGAGCTCCCCCTCTAAGCAATGGGATCGACGGCGGAATGAAAGGAGGGTCTGGGTGAGCAGTGAAAGAAGGAAGCTTGAAGAGCTCCCCCTCCCCTCAAGATAGCATCGGCAGGCCGGGGGCATGAAGGCGACATGCTCCAGCATGTTGAACCTTCTTTCAAACCGTCCGCCAACTATCGAACCCTCTTCCAAACTGGAGTAGCAGGAGCTTTTCTCCTACTCATGTCTGCATCATCATCTTCTGAAGTGCCTTCCATGCTCTACTGAGATCGACAACACAACACTTCGCGGAAAGGGAAGAAGGAGAAACCGTCAGGGATGGCCTTAAGCGATGGAAGGAAGAGGAGACGCCCCTTGGACCTTTTATAGGCTGAAGGGGAGCTAATTGCCTTAAATGACTCTCCCCTTAAAAACACACTAAAGGAGCCTTCCCGAAGACGGTTACCTCATTTCCCAACATCCCCCCCAGCGGGACGCGTGACGCGGTGAGTCATTTAGGGCATGGGAAAGCGGAAAGGCACCGGCGCCATGTCAGTTATTTGACAGTTCGGCACGCGTGATATCTGTAGAGAAAATCGGTGCCTTCCCCAACAACTACGGATACGGTAGTCAAATCACACCAAAAGTGGTAAGGAATAATCAATTCAACACTTAATATCGCCGCTACTGTACTTTCCAAAAGGAAGGTTTTACGCAACTACATAAGGGAAAAGAAAAAGAAAGAAAGAGCTGGTACATCAGGCCTCGGGCCCATCTCGAGGCTCAGTAGACGAGGGACCCATGACACCAGATGATCTGCCCCCGGTACTCTCGACAACGGTCGACCCAGGCACTGACCCCACCTGTGTGGGAACTATCTCGATCGCGTGCCCTCCCGAGGCTGCTGGAGTTGGTGATCGTTCGGAAGAGACCGTGGCCCCCTGACTCCCCTCTTTGCTTGACGTATAGTGGGAGGAGTCGGTAGAACCCCAGTCCGAGTCATAGCATTGCCCGATAGGGAAAACGAGCCCAGACGCTTGGGCCTCCGCCTCTATGATGGCCCGATGGAAGCCCTGAGAGAAGCCCAGATGTTGAAGGTACTGGTCGAGAGAGGGGAGACCCTCTCCAGGGCGACCGGGATTGGGGCACCTCCACCGAGCGATCCTATCTCGGGGGCCCCACCGGTTGGCTCGGGCTGGGCTGCCTCACCGCATACCTCCCCGGCCATGGTCGGCTGCGACTGAGTCGCTCCATCCTACGACCCTCCAACCTCGACCGGCTCAAACCGGCCCTCTCCGTCTTGCGCCCCCTCTATCTCACTCGGCGCCCCGACATCGGCCATGACCCCTTCGGCGTTGGCCCCCTCTTACTCTATAGAGGGATAAGCCAACAGAGGAGCTTCCTCGGCCGGGCGGGCGACCTCCGCCTTTCTCGCCCATTTCTTCTCGACAGACAGGGCCTGCATCGAAGACCTTAGCAACTTCATCATGGGATCCTTGCACATGACCCCCCGGCGCTCGGAAGCGTCATCCCGGACGGCCCGCTTGCCCTTATCCCGGGCGTGGGATGAGCCCTCCGAAGCTTGAAGATCACTCGGAGCCGGTGTATCATTCGCGTTGATAACCTCCAGCTCGACTGGCGGTGCCTCCTCCTCAGCCGCTCGCCTCAGGTCTGAACGAAGAAGAGCCAATTGTGAGAAGGAAGACACTTACCTAAAAAAAAAGGGAACAAGCCTCTGAAACCCTTACCTGTCGACAACAGCGCTCGAGAAAGGTACTCCTCGATATTGGATGGGGTCACCAACTCAGCAGTCGACCAACAATTATTAAGAAGGATAGCAGCCTCCCTCTCCACCTCCGAGGAGACCTCCGTTTGCTTCGAGGGAACGTTCGGGTGAAAGTTAGGCACCATCAAGAAATCCCAGGACACACCGACCGCAGACGCGCCCACCCAGAAGTACTGGGTCTTCCACCCCTTGTGAGAGGAATCCTTCATGGAAAGGGACACACAACTCCTTTTTCGCTTCGCCTGGATAAAGAAGAAGCCCTTCCCCACGTAAAGGTTCTCTTTCAACTCAAAAAAATAGTGGAAAAGAACCAACAAGGTGTTCACTCCACTCTGGCCGCAAAGGAAAATGAAGGATAAGATAAGGGTATAGGAGTTGGAACAAATCTGCCATGGATCCTGGGAGGTGACTTTAATGCAGTCTTATCACCTGAGGAAAAAAAGGGAGGTACTATGGGCTTCATAAATTCAATGACAGATTTTCAAGGCTTTGTTGCTCTGAAAGGGCTGTTGGATGCTGGCTATGTGGGTAGTCCTTACACCTGGTCAAATAATCAGATTGGCTCAAGTAACATCAAAGCCAGATTGGATAGAGTTCTCATCAACGATATATGGGTGGAGAGAGCCCCTGACATAACTATCAAACATTTGATGAGAGAACCCTCTGATCACTGTCCCTTACTTTTGTATCATCCCCAAATAAACCCTGGTCCCAGCAGATTTGTATTTCAACATATGTGGCTATAAGATTAGAGTTTCAATTCCATAGTGAAAAATGCTTGGGAGTCTGCTATTTCGAATCATCACAATGCTGGCTATAGACTTCAGCACAAGCTCAAAACCATTAAACCTATAATTAAGCAGTGGAACAAGGAGAAATTTGGGAATATTTTCGGAAGGAAAGCTAAATCAGAGGAGGATGTTCTCTTAGCAGAATCTGCTTTTGATATTGACCCTTCTGAGAATAAAAGAATATCACTACAAAATGCTCAAGCAGAAGTAAGAAGATGCCTTCATCAGGAGGAAATTTATTGGGGTCAGAAATCTAGAGTCAATTGGCTGCAAATGGGAGGCCAAAATACTAAATTTTATCATCTCCAAGTAAAGCAAAAAAGAACCAGAATGACAATCCACAAGCTTAAACTTGACAATGGTGAATGGTGCGAGGAAGAATCAGTGCTGAAAGCTAAAGCGGTGGAATTCTTCCAAAAGCAATTCTCCTCTGCTGATCACCAAATAAAGGCAGACATCTTGGAGCATATCCCTTGTGTTATAGCTGAAGAGGATAACAATGCACTCACAGCTATTCCTGATGAGGGAGAAATCAAGGAGGCAGTTCACTCCCTGGCACCTGACAGTGCCCCGGGACCTGATGGGTATACAGGGAAGTTCTTTGTTGCATGTTGGGAAATTATCTCCAATGATGTAATTCAAGCTGTCCAGGGTTTCTTCAAGGGTATGCCCTTGCCGAAAGGTACAACCTCCTCACTAATTGCCATGATCTCTAAAGTGGCCTCTCCTACATCTTTCACTGATATGAGACCCATAAGTCTATGCAACTTTTCATACAAAATTATATCTAGAATCATAAGCAACAGACTGGTAGAGATACTACCTCTCATTATCTCTGACAATCAAGGTACTTTTGTGAAAGGAAGAAACATAGCTGATACCATCTCTTTAGCGTCAGAATTGATGACAGATTTGGGGAGGAAAGTACGAGGTAACAATATCATTCTAAAGCTTGACATGGGTAAAACCTATGATAGGCTAGAATGGGATTTCTTGCTAGTTGTCATGAAATCATTTGGGTTTTCCAACAGATTCTATTCCTTGATATCCATGCTGCTAAGTAATTGCTGGTTCTCAGTTCTGTACAATGGATCACCCACAGGCTTTTTCAAATCAATAAGAGGGGTTAGATAGGGTGACCCCCTGGCCCCAACCCTATTTATAATTGCTGAAGAAGCTCTGAGCAGGGGCATTTCTTGCCTTTTTGATACAGGACAGGTGCAGGCCTACCAGGTGCCAAGAGGATGTCAACAGATAACCCACCTCCTATATGCTGATGACACCCTGATCTTTATAAATGGGATGGCTAAAAACATCAAAAAACTGATGGATTTCATTAGAAACTATGAAGGCTCCTCGGGGCAGAAAGTCAACAATTCCAAGAGCAGTTTCATAATATCTCACAAGGCATCTGCAGCAGCCATCAAACGAATCTCAGACACCACAAGATTCCAACATAAAAGTGGGCTGCAATCATACCTTGGAGTTCCTCTTTATGAAGGGAGGAAAAGAATATCCCACTACAAGTACCTGCTTGATAAAATATGTGCCAGGCTTGAAAGCTGGTAATCCAAATATCTGTCCCAAGCAGGAAGGAGATGTTTAATAAACTCAGTCCTACAATCAATACCCATCTACACTGCAAGTGCCTCCTGCCTTCCAGCAACCATCATTGGTCTGATAAATAAGTTGTGTGCAAATTTTTTCTGGAGTGGCACAAACGGTCCGAAGCACCATTGGGTCTCTTGGGATAGGATCACCAAATCGATAGAGGAAGGTGGTCTTGGTATAAAGAGCTTACAGCACATCCAACTGTCCATGGTAGTCAAGCAACTGTGGAGAATTATGAAGGGCAACTCTCTATGGTCCAAGTTTGCTTACTCCAAATATATCAAAGGTCATCTAAACTCTATTGACAAGCCTTTCCCCGCAGGTGTTAGAAAGGACACATTCAGCACTGCCAAACAAATTATGTTATCTAACACTAGATGGATCCCTATGGATGGCAACACCATAGATGTTTTGAAAGATAACTGGTGTGGCACTGAGTTGGCTCCAAATATCAACACCGAGAAGGTCACCTTAAGGGAAGTTGTGCTGAACCCAAACCACACAGCATGGAATTACATCCAACATCACACTGCCAAAACCATGGGATCATTGCAGCTACACCAGAAGACTGATATGTGTGTGTGGGCTGCCAATACAGACATATAGTTCTCTAGCAAATCCTGTTATGAAGCTCTTAGATCACAAGGGATAAAAAGACATCCTCTAAAAAAATTATGGGGTCCTTACATAACCCCAAGAGCCTCTATGTTTTGTTGGCGGATCCTCCATCTTGCTATCCCTGTAGACTGTACAATAAAGCACAGAGGAATATAACTTCCATCTAAATGTGTTTTCTGCAACAACAACAATAATGATGAAAGTATAAATCATTTGTTTATGGAAAGTCAACTTGCAGCACCTATGTGGCAATACTTTAGGATTCTTTTTGACACCCGTTGCAGAACCCCTAACACTGTCACAGGTTATTGCTGGGACATAATAAAAATAGCTGACAACAAATCTCCGTTTGGGTATGCAGCTATCCATTCAATGATACACATACTATGGGAGATATGGAAGGCCCGATGCAAGCTAAAGTTTGAAGACAAGGGAACCTCTTCCAAGGTGATGCAGCAGAGAATTCTAAGGCAAATGGAATACTCTATGGTGAAGACCAAGTTCAGCAAGAACCCGACTGCTAAGGAAAGGGATGTACTGGAACACTTCAGGCTAGCATACAGCACTAAAGAAAAACCACCTAAGATCATCCGGTGGCTTTGTCCTTCCAATGGGCATGCTTTAAATGTGGATGGGGCAGCAAAAGGTAACCCGGGTCATGCTGGAGGAGGGGGTTGTATTAGAAATAGCAGAGGTGAAATAATCCATGGTTTCTCATACTACTATGAAATGGGAAGCAACATGGTAGCTGAAGCAGGAGCTCTACTTGATGGTCTTAGAATTCTAGTAAAGAGTGGGATCTCTAAAGCTACCATTTACTCTGATTCCAACACTCTTCTCATGATGATTCAGTCTAATGCCCGCCAACCTTGGAGAATTCTAAAATGGTGGGAAGAAATCATCGAGATAATTAACAAAAATGGGTGGAATATTCAACACATATACAGAGAAGGGAACACAGTTGCGGATGCTTTGGCATCCTTAGCCTGTTTCACCCGATCCAACAAGGACTTTAGAAGTTGGAAAGAACTCCCAAGGAAAGCCCGTGGGTGTGCCACTATTGATGCTGCAGTCCTACCTAGCTGGAGGAGATAAATCACCTCATGTCTTCTCTTTTCTCTGGATTCTTTCTTGTTTCAATTGTAGGGGTATGCCCCGAGGTTCTGTTGTACATATCCCTTTAGAAATCAATAAAATGAGGGCCATGGATCATTGGTGGATCTAACACAAATTGTGCAGTCCCCAATGCCTTTCCCCTGGTCTCGGTTATATAAAAAAAAGGAGTTGGAGATCAGCTGAACAGGAGCAAGTCTGTAGAACCGAAACAAATCGGCAACAAAGGAATGGAGGGGTAGGCAGAAGTCGCATTTCCAGGCCAAAAGAAAGGAGCAAAAGAAGCCGGAACGAGTGGCCGGGCTAGACTCGTGAGGTTCAGGCGTGGAGAAATGGAACAACCAAGGCAACCTATACTGATTCTCCAGTCGCTTCACATCAGCCTCACTCAACTCGCTGCGAAGAGGCTCCGTCAGCACCAAAAAATCCCTTGGGGCCCGTTCTTCCCCTCACCCCTCGGCCTCAGGATTTTGGTCCGCCATAGAACAGATAGAAGAACTGGAGGAAGAAGAGGAAGGCTCTAGACCAGAGGACTCCGGAGGAGAAGTAAGCTGATGGATCGCCACCGCGGTAGTGTTTTCTAGCTCCACAAAAGCCGCTGTGATTCTCTGCTCCTCCGAACTGCTCTCACAGCGCATGAGCCCCCTCTCAAATATGAATGCTATAGAAGGTAAAACCCTAAACCCTGGAGATAAAGGGACGCAAGCAATGCGCAATGCTTATAACCCCCAGCCAGAAGCGGCGTGGCGTTTCGATCTCCAGAAGAGGGGCCTTTTTACAATAATTCACCAGAATTATCATCATGATGGGCATATTTTCAGGGCAAGCTGCATCATGTGGCCTCCGCCAGAGAAAGGTGTCCACCCAACTAGAGCCACGAAAAGTCCGGCCCAAATGTTACTCATCCGAGCCTAATTTTGGCTCGGGAGTAGGAGGGGGACAAGTGGAGAGGGGAGATCTTACCACCTGAACGGAGAGGCCAAATGAGGTCCGACCCGACCCAACGAGGCCCGACTCCTTGAAGTGATAGCCCCAGGGCCCTCTCAATACAAGCCTAATAACTCACTCGGATAAAGCACTTCCTAGGCGGTCTTCAGATTGGGAAGTTCGAGCATCAGATCGATCAAGAAAGCTCTTTTGGAGCCTAGTATTCCCTGCCCAAGCCACGCACTCATCGCTCGGGAGGCATCTCCTGGGCCAGTGCCTCGTGCTCGGGCTAACTGATGAAAGTTTATCTGTACGGCCGTTACGAGTCCTTTAAAAGTTTGGAGTTCAACGGGATAAAGGAGACCAAGAGTCCGCGTGCTATAAAGAGCCCGCAAGGAGGACGTAACCCCCCGTCGAAACTCCTCAGCTCATAGGGATCATACACTCAACGAGCCACTATTTAAGCCAGAAGAGCCCTACTGCGAAGAGGTAAGCGAGCAACCCTGAGCAGGAACCACTTCACCCTTTGGTGGAGAGGGATCTCGCGCCCCCATCTCCCCCCTATCTCCCCCCTTCGCACCAGTGCCCTACTACACTTGCTGACTTAAGCATCGGAGGGTTTTTCCCCGGGATCCATCCCTGGGCACCTCTGATTTGTTTCCCTTCTTACAGTTCATACTTCAAGCATACGTGGTTATCCTCTTCCCCACTCAGGAGTAGTGCGAGATCGCCCCTTTTCATCTATCATAATCAAATAACCCCTCATAAAATACATACATAACTTGCCATTTGGGCAACCCATGATGTGGACATTGACTTAACAAATCCTTCAGCCATTCCCAAGATTCATGAATCTGCTCTTCCGGAAGCTGAGTTAAGCCTACAATCGCCCTTCTCATAATGTTGGTCTAGACTATGGGGTAAAATCTTTTCAAAAATTCTAATTGCATAACTTCTCAAGTCTTAATGATCTTTCCAAAACTCCTTAACCAACATTTTACTTTATTTTTCAACGAGAACGGAAATAAGATCAACCTAAGGGCATCAACACTAAAGTTTTAGATTTTGACCAGGGAGCAAATTTCTAAAAAGTCATCAAGATGCCTATAGGGATTTTCATCGGGATTCCCATAAACAGATGGGAGCATCTTGATGATATTAAGGTCAATCTCATAATGATCCACATGAATATCAGGTAGTTCAATGCAAGTAGAAAGTTTATAAGTAAAAAGAATAAAGTGTTCCTTCATAGGAATGAGTTTTCCTCCTTGATGGATGACCATTGATGCTGATCGAAATAAATAAGACCCAAAGGATTTTTTTTTCAAGCTTCTTTTTTTAAAAAAATTTTCTTTGTGTTGTATACTTTTTCCCTTTTGATTTTTTAAGTTTTTTTTCAAATCAATGCAATCAATGAATCAACAACTATATAAATGATGCATGCAACATGATTATTATTTTTTTTACAAAAGACGAATTGGCACTCACTACTAAATTGGTCCATCGACCAGGTAAGAGGTGGGGCTATGGGAGACTCCCCCTACTTTCGTAGGGTCCTAATTAATTAACCACAAGCCCGCATAGGCGTTTACCACTCAACCTCTAGCCTAGACACCGATTTGTCCAAAGTAGTAGTAAATCTCATAACTCTTTTTTTTTTGAAACATCTAAGGGCAAGCTAACTTCAAGGTGCTTCCTGGTACAACCGGCCCAGCGTCCATGAGGGAATCTATGGGTGCGGGGACTTATGGAGGTCTTGAAAAAGGAGATTCTAATCCAAAGAGACAGAATGCTCAATGGTGGGTCCTTCCAATTCCAAGAGGAGTGTTCCTATATTGCCCTTAAGAAGGGAGAAAGAGAAGAAGAGAATGATGATTTTTTTTTCAAACGATGGATGTGAATGAAGAAATAATCAACTAGATGCAACAATGCATCCAAGAGATGAAACTAAGATGAAAGTAAGATATCATGATGAAATTTTTTTCTATTTTCTGATTTTTTTTAGAGATTTTTTTTTTCAAAAAGAGAGATGAATAAAAGATAAATAACAACTAAAGGCACTAAATAAGATGCAATCTATTGAATAATAAAGCCTAAAATCCTGATCTCTGTGTTTTTCTAGTTTTTTTATTTTTTTAGATTTTTTAGAAATTTGTTTAATTTTTTTTGAGATTTTTTATAAATTAGAAAAAATAGAACATGTTCCTACGCTTATTGACCTTTGGCGACGCTCAATTATCAGAATTTACAGATTTTTAGAATTCTGCTCCCCGTTGTGACAGATACAGACTTTCAGCAACGCTTTCTATCTTTCTGCAACAGTTGATTTTCTGCGAATTTTCGTCCAGATTTCTCTTTTTCTTTGATTTTCTAATTTTTTGATTTTTTTTTCTTTTTTCTGTAAAATAAAAATAAAAAAATTAATATACAAATATACAAATCAAACACAAGAATTTTCCACTATCAAAAATTATTTTCCTCCCCGACAACAACGCCAAAAATTGATGTACACTAATACTCGTCGTCAAAAGTCGTGCCATAATTTCAAAAATAATCGCATTCACTCACTAAAAAGATATTAAATATAAGTAGAATGGTAAGAACGGGTCGATCCCACAGAGAAGAAAAGTTTTTCTTTTAAGCAAGTTGAAAAATCCTTATGTTTTGAAAACTGAATTTTGAGTAAGTTTAAACTAAAGGAAAGTAAAAATGCATGAACTTGAGATTAAAAATAAACCTATCTAAAGAATTTGAAAGGGTTAAAGAAGAGAATTTGGGTGGAGATAGAGAGAGAACTAGAAAAATACAATTGCAAAATATTGAATTTTTATTGCTAAGAAAAGATTTCAATGTCTATGAAAGTCAAAAATTACAACTTGAGTAAACTAAAGGAATAAAGAAGAAATAGAACCAAGAAATTTGAAGAATAGCGTCGTCGTCTCCTTGTCGAGCCATGGAGGAAGATCGCCCTGCCTTGGAAGTAGATGTCACCTTTAGAGCACCAATAGAAGAATCTCTGCCTTGGGATTGTTGTGCCCCTGTGGTTTTGATGATAGCAAACACTATAAGTCACCATATGCATGTGTGCATGAAAGACCTTATTGATTCATTTAAGTGCATTCATATGTGTTCATGTATTTGTGAATGTGTGCTTGTGAGTGCATTCATATGTGTTCATGTATTTGTGAATGTGTGCTTGTGAATGACATTCCATTATATACACTGTGTGCACACATTTTATCTGTCTGACATCTGGTTGATGCATTCATGTAACAGAGTCAGCACGATTGCATTGAGCATACAGTCTGTACACTGCATTGCACGAGCTCAAGTCAGTACATTGTCATTGCATAAGGCCACACACAGTCTGTACATGCCATAGTCTTGCATACTTAAAGTCTTTACATCCGCATGCTAGCAAGTCTGCAAAGTCTATACATTCACATGCTACAAAGTCTGCACATCCAGTTTGCATCATGTCTGTACAGAGCTTTTTGCATCGTTCATCAAGTCCATACATTGCACTATAGCTTGCTTAGTTGAAGTCTATACATTGCATTGTTGTGTTTGTGCTCAAAGTCTGTATATTGGACTGTTCATGCATCACTCCATTTGGCAAGTCTGTACATCGGACTGTTCATGCATTCATCTCAATTATATACATCCGACTGTGCATTATTCATGAGTAAGTCTATACAGCCTCTGCATTGCATCAAGTCTAAACATTGCATTGTAGCTTGCACGAACCAAGTCTGTACATTGCCCAGTCTGCATTTTCCAAAGTCTATACATTGTCGTCTTTACCTACGTTCAGAACCCCAAGTCTAAACACTGGTAAAGTTTGCACATTGTGCTTTGAAGCTGCACCATGTCTATACATTGTCTCGCCCACATCTTCAAAGTCTGTACATCCGATCGTCTCTTCTAGCGTCTCACGCTATCAAGTCTGTACAGCGTTTGCGTACAGTGCATCGTCATCCAAAGTCTGTACATCCAGCTCTGTCTCACCTTGTGTCTCTTCAAGTATGTACAGCCTTGGCGTATGCTTTCATAAAGTCCATACATTGGTTTTCACTTCAAGTCTGTACATGGCCTTGGCATCTGCTTTGAAGTCTATACATTGGTTTTCACTTCAAGTCTGTACATGGCCTTGGCATCTGCTTTGAAGTCTACACATTGGTCTTCGCTTCAAGTCTGTACATTGGCCAAGTCTACACATCGCCGTGTTCACTTGTTTCAAGTCTGCACATTGGCTCAAGCTTTCCAAGTCTGTACATTGGCCAAGTGTCTTGTGCTTTGAAGCTTTATCAAGTCTATACATCGCATGCATTGCACACTGCAAGTCTGTACAGCCCAAGACTGTACATCCACCGTTTCATGCAGCGTCACTAAGGCAAAGTCTATACATGCATGCATTGTAGCAAGTCTGAACATTATTTTCTCATGAACGAAATTAAAGCATGTACATGCCTCTGCATTGCATATGTGAAGTCTATACATGCTATAGCTTCGCATTCGCAAAGTGTGTACACGCCACTGCATTGCATACATGAAGTCTGAACATTGCTTCAGTGTTGCCTTCAGCCAAGTCCATACATTGACTGGCAACCTTCAGCAAAGTCTGAACATTGCATCATTGTGCATGCATTGCTTTCATTCAAGTCTACACACTGGTGTCGACACTGCATGATCAAGTCTATACAGACTTAGCGAAAGCTTAGCAAGTCTATACACTGGTGTCGTCTGCTGCAGGGACAACAAGTTTGTACATTGAGTTCTCATGCATGTAAACATCAAGTCTATACACTCCTCTGTTTCATGTCTACACATCCGGTTGTTAGCATACCTGCACGCATGAATGAAGTCTGTACATCGCTTAGTGCATTACATGCATTCATCAAAAGTCTATACACTCGTGAATGTAATGTCTGTACATTCATTCTCATTGTACACACATTCTCTTCTATTGCACATGCATCTTTCATACCAAGTCTACACATCGCTGCATTCTAAGTCTACACATTCTCACATTGTACACACTTGCATAAATGCTGCATCTAAAATCTATACACGCTCATGCATTACTTCATTAAGTCTTTAGACTCTTTGCTGATCGACTGAACTAACTTTGTCATTGTATAGGCTGATGAATGGGCACGTGATCTGAGGTTGGCACCTGGCACGTGATCCGAGGTGTCCTCTAGATAAAGGGGCACACGCCCTAGTTGCTGCTGATATATATATGTGAAGTTTCTTCATCCGTAGAAGACAGATAGAAGAGGGCTGATCAAGAGAGTGATAGAAGAAAGGGAGAGCAGCAGAGAGGCTGTGAGCAGAAGAAGAAGAAGAAGAAAAAGAGCAGAGAGGCAGAGTGTGAAAGCAGAAGAAGAAGAAGAGAAAGAGAGAGAGTTCGTGGAGAAGAAGAAAGAAGATTTTATTAAAGATCTGTCTACTGGACTTGGATCAGATCCAATCCAGTTTGCTCCTGCGAGAGCTACATTTTACATTGCGTTTTCAACTTTCCGAGTGCTGTATTTTCATTTTATTTGATCAACTATGCTTTCCGATTCTCTGGTTAAAGATCGGTGTTCCTCTTGTGGTCTCAAGAGAAGGGAGACTTGTCTCCGGTCTGCAAGTGACAGGTTGTCACTTGTGGGTTCCCCTCCGGTTTGGAGGAAGGGAGATTCGTCTCCGGTTCTGGTCTTGTGGGTTGCAAGTCCAGGTGTTCCCTCCTGGTCTGGAGGAAGAGAGACCTAGTCTCTGGTTCCAAGTGGCTGGGAGTCACTTGGGGTGTCCCTCCGGTTTGGAGGAAGAGGGGAGGTTGTTCCCCTGGTCAAGCTGTTTGGCAGCAAGTGTTTATAGACTGAGTCTAATGTTCTAGCGTTGCTAATGGGAGCCTCACTCCGGTTGGGAGTGAGGGTTGGACGTAGATCTTGGTGACCGAACCACCTAAAAATCCTCTATGCAGTGTGGTTGTGTTTTGCTCCTTGTCTTCTACCTCCTTCACAGGCTGCGTTAGCATTCTCGTTTCTATCTGTGTTGCTTCCGCTAGTTGCTTGTTTAGGTGCGCCTTATATATTTGCTCAGTGGTTTAAAAGAGAACTTAACTTGTTCTTCAGATTGTCTATTTGCCTTGATAGTGTTCTAGTCTTTTATTGAGCGAAAAGTTTTTGAAGGGTGGGATTCATTCACCCCCCCTCTGAATCCATCGCACCGATCCTATCAGGGATGTGTGTAGAAAATAGAGAATGGAAAGATAGATAGAAGATGAGGAAGGGAGTTAAAAACAGTAAAACAGAGCTAAAAATAGATTAGGAGAAAAATTAAAATAGCTTTAAAACCGGAGAGAATTAGAAGATGTGATAGAAGAGAAAGTTGTAGATCTTGATGAGAGGAAGAAATTTGATGAAGAGTTTAGAGGGAGAAAATGTGTGGAAGATGGTAAAAACTGAGGAAGAATAGGGTGATATCTTCTTCCTCTTCCTCCAATTCTTTCTAATTTTCAAGTTACAATATATTTTTCAAAGTTTAATTTTTTTTGATTTACTGTTCATCAAAAACTTTTATGAAGAGACTAAGATGAAAAGAAGAGCAGAAGGGGAAGAAATCGGGAGAAGAACAAAGTGCAAAGCCACGGATGAACAATAAAAATGAAAGATAGAACTGAAGAAAATTGAGAATAACTTGAAAACGGGAGAGAATTAGAAGAAGAGGAAGAAGAAGAAATTAAAGAGCACTTAAAAACGAAGAAGTTTGTGGAATAAAGTAAATTGCAAAGATGAACAGAAAAGCATATAAAGGGGCTAAGAAATGCTAAGATCTCTTTTTTGATTTGCTCCGGGTGACTTTTTATAGAGTGCAGGGGCTTTCCATGATTGAAGGCTTTAGGATCAAGTCAAAATCTGACTTTTTAGCATCAAATCTTGCTCAAACTAGACCTCTTGCCATCAAAGAGTCCTCCTTGCATCAAAACGTGGAAAGATAACTTCCATTAGAGCAATTCGGTTCCGTTTCTACTTCAAACTGTAAATGGCGACCACTGTAGTGCCATTAATTCATAAAATAGCAACTTTTCAAACGGGCGTAATTTCATTTTTCCATATTTTAATATTTCTGACCTTTTCATATGATTGAATACACGACATTCTGGACGAGCGCTCATTCCTTTTTCTATTTTTCTTGATTTTTCCTTCAATATTTTATCTTTTCCGTACACATGGATTGAGCGCCCACGTAAGCGGTCGCTTATTCTTCAATGAACGACAACACGAACAACCGCTTGTTCTTCTTCTCAGAATTAACTTCAAAATTGATGCCTTTCTTCGAAGTCATTCATTCCTGAATGGGCGCCCTTTCAGAAGGGCATTCATTAATTGGCGCCTGGACCATGGTCGCACATTCTTGAAAATTCAAAAAATTCATATAATCATTATTTTTGATTTAAAAATTGAATTGTGACAATTGTGCACTTTCTTCAGTATTTCTCACATTGTTATTTTGACTCAAAATGATGATAAAATCATGCAAACTCAAATTAATGGTGAGAATGAGGTTTGGGTGATATTAATGCACAACTATGCCATTAAATACTCAAAGATGATAAATGTGATGTAAATTATAATATAAAATATGATACATATCACCGGTCACCTACCCAAGCCGATCGACAACCCAAGGTGTGTCGAGAATTTCCCAAAACACCTTGGGAACGGCAGCGACAACACGATGACGACAAACCCCATGGGCCAATCCCAACATCCCGGAGCACCCCATCCTTCAAAGGACAACCCCAGATGACAAAAGAGGACCCCTGAGACCAACCCCTGTGGCCACGCCCCCACCAGGCTGCGGGTGCCCTGGTGGGGGTGAACTCCCCCGGAGGGGCGGCCCCTCCACCCAGCCCGCTCACCCCCACTCAGCAATCGTCCCAGTCCCAGTCCTGCATATGGTCCATTGGCGTACCAACTTCAAGGCATTCGTGAGGACAAAGTCTCGGGGTCGCAAAGTCACCCTCCTCATTCCACGTGCACATGCGGCTAGCCAACCAGTCCAACACCCATATCCTTTCGTCTTCTTGCGGGCACCCAAAGTCAACATGGGCCCAAAATGGACAAAAATGAGTTTTTATAGAGGTTTGGGGAAAAAGCCCTTGGTGTACTCCGCGTAGACCCCCCCCCCCCATGGCGGGTTTATGCAGACCAGACTGGACCCCCAGTTTGGCCCGCCTAAACCCCTGGGGGAGGGGGTTTAGGTGGACCAAACCCTACCCCCAGGTTGGTCCGCCTAAACCCCTCCAATAACAAAAAAAAGATGTTTTTTTACCAAAAAACTCAGCCGCCAGAGTCGGTCCGCCTTAACCCTTAGTGCCCGATTTGAAAAATGAGTGGGGGTAAGATATTCGAGCCCAGAGGCTCGAATATCTTACCCGACCCTGGGTAAAGAGACTGGGTGTGAGACATGAGAGTGGGGCCCGCCATTTCTCTCTCATGGGATTTCTTATCCTAACCGACCTTATTCTAATATCAAAGCGGCCCTAGGGGTTTAGGCGGACCGGACCTGCCCCCAGGTCTGGTCCGCCTAAACCCCAACCACAACAAAAAAAATGATTTTTTCAAAACAAAAACCCAGCCTTTACTCCGCGTAAACCCCCCTGAGGAGGGGTTTAGGCGGACCAAACCCAGCCCCTGGGTTGGTCTACCTAATCCCCCTCACCCACTCTGAAAATAAAAAAAATGTTATTTTCAAGGGTTTACGTGAACCAAGTTCTACCCTCAACTTGGTCCGCCTAAACCCCCCTAACCCTTCATATTCCTCTATAAAAGCCCTCTTGGAAGCTCAAGGGGCATGCATGCAACAACATGCGAACTGACTGCCGTACATCCGAATTTTCGCAGGCACCCGACAAGTAAGGACGGATGCAAGGAGCTAAGTGTGCGCACGTGGTTGGCTTGTTGATCGGCTCACACACGCCAAGGGTATGTCGCTCACACTTCCCTCATATGGCATTTAGCCATCACACAAAAGCCTATCTCCGTCGCACGTAAGGTGTTATGACAACGAAAAACACACCCGCATTCCGGGTCTGCCCGCGTATGACAACCCACGGTGGCTACGCATACACCATGACGTCGCACCTACTTCTGTCACGAAACCGCGTGCCTACCACTCACCCCGAGCTGGCCGATGACTCGAGTTAGCCGGACCCCGGCCCGGAAGTAACATTCCCAGGACCGGCCCAGACTCCCCAGCATGAAGATACTCACCTCTCAGGACCCATACCTGATGGGGACATCAGAGCAAGACCACTAACTTTTTATTTTTCATTTGAGTCCTTTATTTGCATTTATATCCTTGGGAAAACATGTATGTAATTGTAAGGCTTTATAAGCCAATTTGTCATTCCTTAGGATTCTTTGCGTTTTTATGTAAAAGTCTAGTAGGACCAGCAAGGGGCCCTCATTCTCTTCCCTATTGGTCAACCTAAGCCTTAGGGCCCATGTGGGGCCAGTCAAAGGTCCAAGGTGGGCTTCTAGACGGTTTGACATTCAAAGGGGACAATTGGTAGAAAATGTCCAAGATTCCAACCCCTTAAGTCAAGGGGGTGCCCCCCCATTAAAATGACATTTTGTATTTTCTTTTTTTAGGCCAATTGACCGCATGGTAGAAGAAAATGCTACCCCTCCCCTCTCTCCCACGAAATTTCAGCCCCCTCTCCCTTCCACCCCTTCTATATAAACCCATGTATAGCGTTTTGTAAGACATAATGAATGAAAAAATTATGAAATTGCTTGAAGTATTGGAAGGGTGCACCCCTCTCTCCTCTCTCCCCCCCCCTTGCAGATGGATTTCTACTAAATCTTGTGTGTGATGCCCTTCTATATCCCCCATTTATCCTCTGATTTCAGTTACTGCCGCCGTCGCCAGCGCGCCGCCGTCATCATCGTCGGAGTTCTATCTACATCAGGATAGGGGATCAAAGCTCGAATTTTATCTCTCCATCAGGAGCTCAGATCTGGTCCAAACTTGTAGGGTGAGTCATCCACGTCCACCCCAGCCTCCACAAAAAAACTCCAGTCATTTACCCTTCATTTTCTATTTTTCCATGTTTGTGTTTCCCCACCTTCAAGTTCTATCTTCTATTCAGATCCTGTCACAACAACCCTATGTTTCCATGTTTCAACCCCCTTCCCCTTATTTTCTTGGGTCACCAATTTAATTGGATGTTTTGTCTACCACACCCATCATCCACGAATTTTCTTGGAATTTCTGGAGTCCTTTTTGTATTTTTAAAAATCATTGTCTTTTCACAAATCTGTTCTGTCCTGTGCAGTTCAGATCTGACCCCCAGTAAGTATAAAATCCTCAAAAAATCAAAACCTCCACCAAAAGTCAAATAAAAATTATCCCCGTCTTCCTTGTTTACCCCTCTACAACTTTTGTGAATAGTCCAAGTTCCAGATCTGTGGTTTGAGTCGCGGTCAACGCAAGTTATCAGGAAAACTTAGATCTGTCCTGAGTTTTCTGAGTCTGTCAATCAGTCCCTTGTAAAATCCACCACGAAAAATACAGAGCCCCCAATTTTTGTGCCCCAGTCCTTGGTTGAAGATCTCTGAGAGAGCTTTCCAACAGTACCACTTTTGCATCGATCCAACGTCGGGAGTGATCGTAGAAGCGAGTTTCGCCGAGTCGCGCAGGCCAAAAATAGAAGTGCAGATCCGTGGACAGCACGTTCACACTTGCCGGTCAGAGTCGCCTCGCCTTCCGCAAGGCGAGCCAGCGTGCCGCCGTTCTAGGGATCGCTCCTCTAGGTGCCCCATTCACAACAGGACCCACGCCACCAGACTTGGAGGGCTGAGTCGCACGTGGGCCCCACCACCCGCAGCAAGCGTCTTCCGGACGGCACAGACGAGCGGATCCAAGTGCTGCCCGTCAACCCAAGATCGGTCCTCCCGGGCCCACTTGTAGCCCATTACCTCCATGCGTGGAGTGGGCATCAAAATTTACTGCTGTAATTTAAATATTTACTGTACTGGGAGTTATTGACTTGGCCGGGATCGTCTTCCCCACGCCCGGCGCGTGGAGGTAAATTCGCTCCCTCTCTCTTTCGCATTTGCTTTACTCGTATCTATAAGTATATGTCGCTGCGAGTGTTAGGATTTTTAGCCTGATATATATTGTTATCACCGCTGCGAGAGAGCGAGAGTGAGTGACCCGTCCCGTGACTCGATCCGAGTACACACGGAACGCCAATACTCGAGACTCACTGCCGGTTTCTCAACCACGCACGGTCCCGCGTCTTCCCTCGCTTAGGGGTGATCGCGAGCTAGAGTCCCAGGTCTCGTGTCCGTCCCGCATCAATTTGGTATCAGAGCGCCAGTTTGAGTCTAGGGTAGTCTGGTGGAAAGAAAAAAATGAGAGAGTGTGTCATTTAAGTCTAGTCATTGTCTAAGTCGGTCTAGGTGTCTCATTTGCATACCATTGTTCAGTATATAAAAAGGTGTCGCCCGACTGTTAGGTTACGCCTATCGGAGAGGTGATTCACTAACGTGAGAGGATCTTCGGATCCCCGGACTCCGCCAGGTACCGAATCTTGGTTGTGTCTAAGTGTGTAGTCGAGTCTCATTCCAACTTTGCATTAGCTAAGGGTCGTGTCCAGTGTTTGTCACCAACTGTCGGCATGTCCACCCAATAGCTTCCCCGTGTCCCATGGATTACCAAATGCCCAGATCTTATCCATGGTGGCGATACTACCTAAGATGGGAAAACCACCCGGACCACCCCCGTAGACCCGTAGCCCGGGACTTCTATGGATCCGATAATCCGAGTGACTACCTAGAGTGGGAAGCCATTATGGATGACTACTTTGAGTGTTACATTATGTCTGGTCCCATGCAAGTCGACTTTGCCAAAAGGTGACTTTTCTATGAAGCTGTCGAAACATGGAGGGATATCAAATACTTCCGGGAAGATAGGAGGCTAAGGCCCATCGAGTCATGGTGGGATATGAAGAGAGCGCTTAGGAGAGTCTACCTTCCCCGCCCACCTACCTCCAACCACGGGGGTCATACCACTAGCCAACCCCACCCACTCACCCACAATCAAGTGGTCCACACCTCCAACCAACCCCACTCCTTCACCTCCATCCAAGCCCACCAAAGCGCTCCTAATCAAGTGGCCTACCCAGTCACCTCCAACCAACCTCCCCTTGGCACCTCCGTCCAATCCCACCCAAGCACCTCCAACCAAGTGGAAACCCCGCTTCTAGCTGAGCCTAGGTCCACATCCGAGTTGAGAGATGAGGAGCGAGTCCACCCCGAGGCCCCTACTCCAACACGCACCTTTGATGAATGCATGAAAATGTTTTCGGATTGGTTGGATAGGATAGAAAGGACGCGTGCTTCTTCACCACCCGTTAGTGCTCCATTGCCACCTTCTCTTTCCAAACTTTATTCGGAATCATCTTATTTGGAGCCTCCAAAGCCCGAGCCACCTATGTTTCTAACGGGTACTCTTTTTATAGCTGAGCCACTTCTTAGTTGGCTCAAGGATGGCTTGGTCCCACCTCCTTATCCATCCATGGACCCCACCCTACCATTAGTGCCCGTCAACTCCTTCTATACCACATTCCGGTCTAGTCACCATGTTGACGCTTTGGATGACCTTATTGTGGGATTAGACGCGCAATGGAAGTTGACGCGCTTATTGGCCCAAGGCTTCGACCAACCCATTAGTCTTAGCTTCACCCATCCGGCCTTAGGGTCCATTACCTCCGTGTGCACCGTGCGTTGTGTCACCATGGAGATCCTTCTATTCCTCCCTATGCCGGCCAAGCCCGACTTCATTCCCTTTTGCCCAAGGGAGGAATCTTATTTTTTTCACATGACCACCGTCACATTCATCATGACGGATGAAGGTGACCACCCACACCTTCAAGAATTTCACAATTGGGACCGTGTCATATGGGAGCCCATCTCAAGGGGTCATACCTTCTTTGATCCCTTTGACCCATTCCCTAGTGGACCCCTAGACCCACCACATATACTTCACTTCTTTGAGGGAGTCCGCTACCACAGCCCTTCCCCACGGGCTAGTCCTCCTACATCCATCAAGTCCATTCATTGGAAAGGTGATTTTGGTTCTCCTGGTCCTCCCACATCCAAGTCCAATGCGCATGCATGGTCCACTTTAGGATGTCTAGGTGTCCCACATTCCGCCAACCACCAGTTGCTTCTAGTGTATGCATGGCACATTATCGGGTGTCCTGGTCCACCATCGCCTATGCGTAGGTCGGACTAACATTAGGTTTGTTTAGGGTCTTTGTAAGTCTTTGTTTCGTTTGTCTGTTGTGTGTCTATGCAATGCATCGAGTCGAGTTGATTTTGTACGCTCGCGTTGTTAATCCCTATCGAGTACGAGACTTGTCGGACTTTGGGATCGGTTCTACTTTACATATCGGATCTAGTCACATAAGGGACAAGCGGTGATTCCTAGTGAGCCATTGAGCCACCTCCCTTCATTTGAGAGTGACCCCATCCCGGAGTGTCCACCTCTAGCCTCATTCCCCAGCAACGTGAGCATATCGAATCTATACGGGATGAGCAGGTGTCGAATACTTGGAGTGGAGCGTACTCCGCGCTTCCTGGTACGATGACGGATCCGCCGGCGTCACGAGCAGCCGCACCCTTACTCGACGGGGTCGAGTTCTTCCCACCCGGGGAGAATTGATAGGGACATCAGAGCAAGACCACTAACTTTTTATTTTGTATTTGAGTCCTTTTATTTGTATTTATATCCTTGAGAAAATATGTATGCAATTGTAAGGCTTTATAAGCCAATTTGTCATTCCTTAGGATTATTTGGGTTTTTATGTAAAAGTCCAGTAGGACCAGCAAGGGGCCCTCATTCTCTTCCCTATTGATCCTTCTAAGCCTTAGGGCCCATGTGGGGCCAGTCAAAGGTCCAAGGTGGGCTTCTAGATGGTTTGACATTGAAAGGGGACAATTACTAGAAAATGTCCAAGATTCCAACCCCTTAAGTCAAGGGGTGCCCCCCACATTAAAATGACATTTTATATTTTCTTTTTTTTGGCCAGTTGACCACATGGGGGAAGAAAATGCTACCCCTCCCATCTCTCCCACGAAATTCCAGCCCCCTCTCCCTTCCTCCCCTTCTATATAAACCCATGTATAGTGTTTTGTAAGAATTAATGAATGAAAAAATTATGAAATTGCTTGAAGCATTGGAAGGGTGTACCCCTCTATCCTCTCTCCCGCCCTCTTGCAGATGGATTTCTGCTAAATCTTGGGTGTGATGCCCTTCTCTCTCCCCCTCTTATCCTCTGATTTCAGTTTCTGCCGCCGCCGTAGCCGCCATCGCGCCGCCGTCATCATCGCCGGAGTTCTATCTACATCAGGATAGGGCATCAAAGCTCGAATTGTAGCTCTCCATCAAAAGCTCAGATCGAGTCCAAACTTGGAGGGTGACTCATCCAAGTCCACCCCAGCGTCCACAAAAAAAATCCAGTCATTTACCCTTCGTTTTTTATTTTTCCATTTTCGTGTTTCCCCACCTTCAAGTTCTATCTTCTGTTCAGATCCTATCATAGTAACCCTGTGTTTCCACATTTCGACCCCCTTCCCCTTATTTTCTTGGGTCACCACTTTAATTGGAAGTTCTGTCCATCACACCCATCATCCACGAATTTTCTTGGAATTTCTGGAGTCCTTTTTGTATTTTTAAAAATCACAGTCTTTTCCCAAATCTGTTATGTCCTGTGCAGTTCAGATCCGACCTTCAGTCAGTATAAAATCTTCAAAAAATCAAAACCTCCACCCAAAGTCACATAAAAATTATCCCCGTCTTCCTTGTTTCCCCCTCTACAACTTTCGTGAATAGTCCAAGTTCCAGATCTGTGGTTTGAGTCGCAGTCAACCCAAGTTATCAGGAAAACTAATGCCTGTCCTGAGTTTTCTGAGTCTATCAGTCAGTCCCTTGTAAAATCCACCACGAAAAATATAGAGCCCCCAATTTTTCTGCCCCAGTCCTTGGTTGAAGATCTCTGAGAGAGCTTTCCAACGGTACCACTTTTGCATCGATCTGACGTCAAGAGTGATCGCAGCAGTGAGTTTCGCCGAGTCGCGCAGGCCAAAAATAGAAGTGCAAATCTGTGGACAGCACGTTCACACTTGCTGGTCAGAGTCGCCTCGCCTTCCGCAAGGCGAGCCAGCGCGCCGCCGTTCCAAGGATCGCTCCTCCAGGTGCCCCATTCACAACGGGACCCACCCCGCCAGACTCGGAGGGCTGGGCCGCACGTGAGCCCCACCACCCGCAGTAAGCGTCTTCCGGACGTCACCGACAAGCGGATCCAAGTGCTGCCCGTCAACCCAAGATCGGTCCTCCCGGGCCCACTTGTAGCCCGTTACCTCCCTGCGTGGAGTGGGCATCAAAATTCACTACTGTAATTCAAACATTTACTATACCGGGAGTTACTGACTTGTCCGGGATCGTCTTCCCCACGCCCGGCGCGTAGAGGTAAATTTGCTCCCTCCCTCTTTCGCATTTGCTTTACTCATATCTATTTGTATATGCCGCTGCGAGTGTTAGGATTCTTTGACCGATATATATTGTTATCACTACTGTGAGAGAGCGAGAGTGAGTGACCCGTCTCTGGACTCGATCCGAGTACACACAGAAAGCCGATACCCGAGACTCACTGCCAGTTTCTCAACTGCGCACAGTCCCACGTCTTCCCTCGCTTAGGGGCGATCACGAACTAGAGTCCCGGGTGGCGTGTCCGTCCCGCATCAATACCCGAGTACTCATCCTGAGCCACATTCGGCCCTCCTCCAGGCGACGACCAGTATCTCCCCCTTCCATCTAGTCTAGTCCTCCCTTAGCGAATCGGGCACGTCCCTAGCCTTGTGGAGAGTCTCTGTAAAAACACGCGGATGTCTGCCTTTTTATGCATTGACCTGAGGACCGACCCACGTGTCGGAATTGTACCGCGGCTTGCACCAGTTGTATTTTGACCTCCTCGGCCCATTTGTAAAGCCCACGTGGCTCTCATACAGCATGAAACCAGTTGAATACATGTACCTGTACCCAGGTCTCAGCTTCTTCCCGCGCTACCCAGTGTGTGTCCAGCGTCTCTCACTCTAGTAAACCAAACCTCCTAGTCAAATGCGCGCTTATAGCTGCAGGATTCCCCCGCCCCCTATCCATGGATTCAGACATATACATACTTTTCTTTAGCACAGAACAAAGGTGTTCGGATTCAATCCGATGTAAATAAACACCGACTGCTTGCGATTGGTGGGGAAAGACGTCTAGTACACGATTCCCAACAATCGTCTATGCACTTGCACCCATGGAACCTTCTCGATCCACGTGTTGCCCGACTTCCCGAGCCCACATGCCGCGTCCTGCCGACGCTTCCCCAGTCAACCTTCGGTTCCACGGGTGATTGTCGAGAAATCGACTGGCACGCCTGCACCCCGGTCTAGTTAACTTAACCCCAGAAACTTCTTGATGGGAATCAACATCGAGCATGTACATTTTATTTTTATATTTGTGTTCTTTTATTTATTTTTATATCCTTGGGAAAGCATATGCGCAATTGTAAGGCTTTATAAGCCATTATGTCATTCCCTAGGATTATGTGAGTTTTTGTGCAAATTGTCAGTAGGTCCAGCAAGGGGACCCCCAGTCCTTTCCCATTGGTCCACCTCATCCATGTGGGGCTGGTCAAAGGCCAAGGTGGCATCTAGAAGGTTGGACTAGGCAATTAGACACATGGGGGGACAAATGTGTTAAAAGGTCAAGGGTAGGCCACCTACCGTTACCCTTGGTCAAGGGGGCGCCCCTCCCCATTTTATTCTATTTAATTTTTGTAAAAGGGCCATTAGAACTAATTAGTTCTATACCTAGATCTGAGGGCACTAGTGGTCATTTTCCATTTATTATATAAGGCTTGTATTTCCCTTTTTCATGAATTAATGAGAAGAAAATTTGTTGAATTGTCTTGAGCCTTGGAGCTTGGTGCGCCCCTCCCCTCTCTCCTCTGGTTTTCCTTCTCCATCCTCTGCATTTCAGGGTTGTGAACCCTTCTACCTTAGCCCCTCCACCTCTGGTTTCATTCTGTGCCGCCGCCGCCGCTGTTCGTGCCGCCGTCGAGCCACCATGAACAACCGTCGGAAGTTCAGTCCAGGTTCTATTTTTCAGTACAGAGGTCCACTCCGTGAATTTTAACTTCCAGCTCCGACCTCATCTGGAGCTGAAATTGTCAGGGCGTGGTCCAGAGGTTCCCTCCATACTCCATAAAAATTGGTTTTGGCCTCTAGTTTCCGATTTCTATTTTTTTATTTTCGTCCATCTTTCCCTTCCAGTTCTGCCAAGTTTCTATCTATAGTGACAGCAACCCTGATTGTCCCATCTCCGGTCAACCTTTTGATTTTTTCTGGAACCCCCAAATTTACTGGAGGTTCTACCCACCATCCCCTCCACCCACGAAGTTTCGTTGAATTTTTAAAGGCCTTCACCTATTTTCTAAAAATCATCTTCAGATTCCCCCACAGTTCTATCTGCCAGTGTCCAGATCCGACCCCCAGTCAGTATAAAATCCCTAACAAATCGAAACCTCCACCAATCCCTTCATAAGAATTATTGCCGTTTTCCTCTCTCTTCCCTATACAATCTTCATGAAGAGCTCGAGGTCTGAATCTGAGGTCTACCCCACTGTCAAAGGCAGCTCTCAGGAAACTTCCCTGCTGCCCTGAGATTTCAGGCACTGTCCAACAGCAACTTCAAAAATAGACTAAGGCCAGATCAGTGCAGATCCAGTTTGCTTCTCTAGCCCTAGGTCGGAGTACTTTGAAAGAGCTTTCCAACGATACCTTATGTGCTTCGATCCGACATTAGAATTGATCGCAGCAGTCGATCTCGCCGGATCGCGCGCTGCAAAATAGAAGCACAAGTCCGTGGGCAGCAACTTCGCAGCTTGGAGATCGGAGTCGATCGGCCTCCGATCGGCGTTCCCGCCCGACCGCCCTCCATGGAGGCGCGCCACCAGGGGTCTCCATCACAGCGGGACCCACCCCAGCAGACCCGGAGGACAGCGCCGTCCGTGGGCCCCACAGACCCGTAGAACACGCCGTCCGAACCGCGCCGACGGGGTGATCAAGTGCAGCCCGTCAACCTGAGATCGGTCCTCCCGGGCCCACTTGTGTAGCCCTTTACCTCCCTGCGTGGAGTGGGTGATATTTCATTACTGTAATTTAATTCATTACTATTACCGGGAGTTACCGAATTCGGCCGGGATCGTCTTCCCCACACCGGGAGCGTGGAGGTATCGTGTTCTCTCCCTTGCTCAGCACCTTACTTTATTCGTATATATTTCATATGCCACTGCTAGAGAGCATCATAGGGTAATTAGCTCGCTTCATATTATTACATTACCGCTGCTGCGAGAGAGAGCGAGACCGTCCCGTGAACCGATCCGGGCACAAGAGAGAATTGACCACCCTAGCTCTTTGCCGGTTTCTCAACCACGCACGTCCGACCCTTCCCACGTTAGGGACGATCGCGAGCTTGTTTAGAGTCTGAGGATCGCATATCAAATTAGAGTCGTGTTCGTGGTACGTCTTGCATCAATTTGGTATCAGAGCTAGTTGAGTCTAGGGTAGTCGTTGCATCCGTCATTGCATAATTATTCCACGGTCTAAGTCGAGTCTAGGATCATCATATTTTAAAACAAAAAAAAGGTGTTTTTGGGTCGCATTTACATCCCTTTACTCAGTATATCAACATGTGTTGTCCGAACGTTAGGCTACGTCTATCGAGAAGGCCGTACACTTGTGCGAGTGATGTTCGGATCGATTATCTCCGCCACGTACAAAGTTTTAGTTAAGTCTAGGTGCATCATCTTGTAGTGTGCATTTGCATTAGTCGGTGTCTCCTAGTCCGTGTGTTTGCATGCCCACTCGTAGAGGTACACAGTACTCACCGCCACCACCACCTATGGCGGATCCCCGGGTCACTAGTCTCGATGCGTCAGTTGTTGCCGAAATGTTCCACACCCTTATGGGACAAATGCAAGGATTGCATACACGTATCGATGGGTTAGGTACACAAATGGGTGAGTTGAGTACTCGAATGGATAGGATGGAAGGGTTGAGTACACGAGTGAATGGCCTAGGCACCCGCCTAGAAGAGAGGATGATGACCTTAGAGGATAGGGCCGACGGGTCGAATCAGTCCGTTCAGGGATTGGTCGGGAGAGTTGCCGCACTAGAGAGAGACCCATCCGAGGCACACCCAAGTGTCCCAGTCAAGGCATCCCTCCCACCTACACAAGGTCAACCGGAGCTGGTTCATCAACCCGCGATTCCAAGGGTTCAAGGGGTAGATGTTAGGAGGCGTGAAATCCCCGAGGTGCATGACTATGAGTTCGATAACGAGCATCGGGGATATGGTCGAGATCGTCGCCCTACACGGCGTACCTACGACCAAGATATGGATGAACGGGCCCTTAGGACCGTTCGGGCAGACCCTCCCACCTTTGACGGGTACTTAGACCCGAAGGTCTATCTTGATTGGGAGGCTGGCATGGACCGCTATTTTGAGTGGTTCGAGATTTCGGACCAACAGAAGGTCAAGTTCGCCAGGATGAAACTCTTAGGCCAAGCACAAACCTATTGGATGAACATGGAGAACCTATTGTTTCATCGTCATGAGGCTCCGATCGATACTTGGACCGAGATGAGGGAAAAGCTTAGGAAGAAGTACCTCCCTACCTCCTACCGCCAACGTCTCATTGAAAGGTGGCAAAGTCTCACCCAAGGAGGCCGGTCTGTCTTTGATTACATTGCCGAGTTCGATGAATACTGTTTGCGATGTGATGCCACGAAGGAAGACTCCCTTACCGTCTCCCGATTTCGGCCTGGTCTATGATCACACCTATGGTATGAGCTTCTCCGCCGCAAGGTGGACAAGTTGGAGGATGCATACCAAGTTGCTCTCGAGATGGAGCAATTCGAGGGAGAGTTCAAGTCTATTCCACGGTGGGGCTCCGCTCCTTCCCGTAGTGCTGATTCACGTGGCTCCTTAGGTTAATACCCGAGGGGACCCATGGCTCGTCCTCATGAGCCCGCCCGTCAGGAGCACTTCGCTCCTAGTCCCCACCACGGGATCTACCTCCACCCCAACCACCGGTACCCGTTGCCCGTTCCCCAGCACCCATAGCCCGTCCTCTAGAACCGGCACCTCCTCCACTATTGCCCACGGCACCTACACCTCCACCCTTGTTGCCTACACCCCCTACCCGTCGGGAGGAAAAGGGTAAGGGCCCTCTTATCTGAGAGAGCAGTAGGTCACGGCTGCAGTGTTTCCACTATCATGGGTTTGGCCACATCGCCAGCCAATGTCCCACTCGTGCCATACTAGCCCTAGGGGTTGAAGAGGCCTCGCCTTCTGGGCTCGAGATTGTTGACTATGAGGCCGATCCGGAACTCGCCGATGAGCATGAAGCTCAGGAGTTTGCCGTAGCTCAGGATGCAGTCACTTAGTGGGGATGATGTTACCACCTTTAGTCTAGGGTCATACATGAGTCAGTGTGTTTCTTCTTTGTGTGGTTTGATTGTGTGGCTTGTTTGTGTGGTTTGTGGTTTGTTAGTTGTCTGCATGTGTCTTGTGCAAGCTCGTTGGTGTCAGTCCCCTATGAATGAGAGGTGAGTGGACTCGCTCCATGAGTATGGGATCAGCTCTACATCTATACCTAGATCTAGTCACCTACAGGGACCCAGCGGTGATTCCTAGTGAGTCTTCGAGCCGCCTCCTCCCCTTGAGAGTGACCCCACCCCGGAGTGTCCACCTCTGGCCTCGTTCCCATAGCAGCTTGTGCATATCGAGTATATACTGAATGAGCAGGTGACGATCACTTGGAGTGGAGCGTGCCCACGCTACTTGGTACGGTGACGGATCTTCCGGAGTACTCGAGCCATCGCGCCCCTTACTCGACGGGGTCGAGCTCTTCCCACCCGGGGAGAATTGATGGGAATCAACATCGAGCATGTACATTTTTGTTTTATATTTGTGTCCTTTTATTTATTTTTATATCCTTGGGAAAGTATATGCGCAATTGTAAGGCTTTATAAGCCATTATGTCATTCCCTAGGATTATGTGGGTTTTTGTGCAAATTGTCAGTAGGTCCAGCAAGGGGACCCCCAGTCCTTTCCCATTGGTCCACCTCATCCATGTGGGGCTGGTCAAAGGCGAAGGTGGCATCTAGAAGTTGGACTAGTCAATTAGACACATGGGGGGACAAATGTGCTAAAAGGTCAAGGGTAGGCCACCTACCCTTACCCTTGGTCAAGGGGGCGCCCCTCCCCATTTTATTCTATTTAATTTTTGTAAAAGGGCCATTAGAACTAATTAGTTCTATACCTAGATCTGAGGGCACTAGTGGTCATTTTCCATTTATTATATAAGGCTTGTATTTACCTTTTTCATCAATTAATGAGAAGAAAAATTGTTGAATTATCTTGAGCCTTGGAGCTTGGTGCGCCCCTCCTCTCTCTCCTCTGGTTTTCCTTCTCCATCCTCTGCATTTCAGGGTTGTGAACCCTTCTACCTTAGCCCCTCCACCTTTGGTTTCATTCTGTGCCACCGCCGCCGCTGTTCGTGCCGCCGTCGAGTCACCACGAGCAACCGTCGGAAGTTCTATCCAGGTTATGTTTTTCAGGATAGAGGTCCACTCCGTGAATTTTAACTTCCAGCTCCGACCTCATCTGGAGCTGAAATTTTCAGGGCGTGTTCCAAAGGTTCCCTTCATACTCCAAAAAAATTGGTTTGGCCTCTAGTTTCCGATTTCTATTTTTTTATTTTCATCCATCTTTCCCTTCTAGTTCTGCCAAGTTTCTATCTACAGTGACAGGAACCCTGAGTTTCCAATCTCCGGACCACCTTTTGATTTTTTCTGGAACCCCCAAATTTACTGGACCTTCTACCCACCATCCCCTCTACCGACGAATTTTCTTGGAATTTCTAAAGCCCTTCACCTATTTTCTAAAAATCATCTTCAGATTCCCCCACAGTTCTATCTGCCACTGTCCAGATCCGACCCCCAGTCAGTATAAAATCCCTAACAAATTGAAACCTCCACCAATCCCTTCATAAGAATTATTTACGTTTTCCTCTATCTCCCCTCTACAATCTTCATGAATAGCTCGAGGTCTGAATCTAAGGTCTACCCCACGGTCAAAGGCAGTTCTCAGGAAACTTCCCTGCTACCCTGAGATTTCGGGCACTGTCCAATAGTAACTTCAAAAATGAACTAAGGCTAGATCCGTGCAGATCCAGTTTGCTTCTCTAGCTGTAGGTCGGGGTACTTCGAAAGAGCTTTCCAACGATACCTTCTGTACTTCGATCCGACATCAGGATTGATCGCAGCAGCCGATCTCGCCGGATCGTGCGCTGCAAAATAGAAGCACAAGTCCGTGGGCAGCAACTTCACAGCTTGGAGATCGGAGTCGATCGGCCTCCGACCGGCGTTCCCGCCCGACCGCCATCCAGGGAGGCGCGCCACCAGGGGTCTCCATCACAGCGGGACCCACCCCAGCAGACCCGGAGGACAGCGCCGTCCGTGGGCCCCATAGACCCGTAGAACACGCCGTCCGAACCGCGCCGATGGGTGATCAAGTGCAGCCCGTCAACCTGAGATCGGTCCACCCGGGCCCACTTGTGTAGCCCTTTACCTCCCTGCGTGGAGTGGGTGATATTTCATTGCTGTAATTTAATTCATTACTGTTACCGGGAGTTACCGAATTCGGCCGGGAGCGTGGAGGTATCGTGTTCTCTCCCTTGCTCGGCACCTTGCTTTATTCGTATATATTTCATATGCCGCTGCTAGAGAGCATGATAGGGTAATTAGCTCGCTTCATATTATTACATTACCACTGCTGTGAGAGAGAGCGAGACCGTCCCGTGACCCGATCCGGGCACAAGAGAGAATTGACCACCCTAGCTCTTTGTCGGTTTCTCAACCGCGCACATCCGACGCTTCCCTCGTTAGGGATGATTGTGAGCTTGTTTAGAGTCCAATGATCGCATATCAAATTAGTGTCGTGTTCGGGTCCGTCCCACATCACTTCTCATGCCAATCAACCCCCTCTCGACCTTCTGTAAAAGGCGAGTGCCCGGTACCATCGTGAGAGGCATGCAGCTATGAAGGAGAATACCCGACATACATCAAACTCCCGTATTTTTCTTTCCCGCTTTATTCCTTCCCTGATCCCGGTCACCGATCCCCGACACACACCACGACAACGATGTATCGTCTAATGTTTCATCTAACTAGATACTTAAACGAATCATCGTCTATTGTTGGTTTTCCTTTTTAGATGGAGCATGGTCTACCCGGTTTTTCTTAGATGATATATTGTCTGACCTTCCGTCTATCTAGTTTATGTTAGACAATATATTATCTAACATATTGTCTATCTTGGAGACTTCGATGGAATATCATCTATCTACTTTCATTTAGACAATGTTTTGATTATCCTTCCGTCTACCTTGGAGCCTTTAGATGGAATATCATCTAAGTCCTTAGTCTATTGGCCATTTAGACGATATCTATCTTGATTTGATTCAGATTTAAATCAAACCTTAATTTTTGACTAAGTGTATGGGAGACCTGAGATAAGTTAAACCTATAAATACACTTACTTATATTTCCATGAAAAACTAAGATATGTTTATTTTGTCATAAATCTAAAATAACTAATTTTTAGAAAAGGCATTTTCCTAACAAAGCTTCTTCTCTCGGTCTTCATCGAGCCGAGCTTCTTCCTCAGGCTTACTCTTGAGTGAAGTTTTCTCTTCTCAGTCTTGATCGAGTCGAGCTTCTCCTCTCAGTCCTTATTGGGTCGAGCTTCTTTCTTCGGTCTTCACTGAGTCGAGATCCTTCCTGATGGGGGCATCTCTCGCCCTTCACATTTTTCCACAGTTCCGATTGATCACTAACAGTACTCCATTGTGTCTGTCACATTTTCTGAGTCTTGACATGTAATTTTCATATTTTATTTGAGTCACATCATTCTAATTTCCTTTTATTTGAGTCCAGTACCTAAGTTAATGAGTCATCTAGCTAAGTTAAGTGTCATAGGGTTGATTAGATTAGTTAATGGGCCCAATTCATTGGGCTAGGCCCAAGGGTGCCCCCCTTCCCCTTGGTTATTTAACAATGGTCCAAAAGACAAGGACTTATTGTAAATTGTGGGATCCCTATAAATAGGACCCCACTCTCTCCATTGTTAGTTAATGAATGAATGAATATTTGAATTTTCTAGTGTCCAACTTAAATCTTCTTCTTTTGGTGAGAAGCCAATTGAGTGGGTGAGAAGCCCCTATCCCCCCCTCTCTCTACCTCTCTCTCTAGGAAGCCATTTTCTCTCTCCTCCACTTTCTCTCTCTAAAACCTGCGCCCCTTTCTCTCTCCTCACCCCTCCACATCACCCTCCACCTCATCCATCTCCTTCCACCTCATCTAGAGACCCTTCACTTCCCTAGGAGCATTAATTACCCCCTCTCCCAACTACCACCAAATCTCCTCCCTCCCTAGGAGAATCTTGGCTCTCCCAACACAATCTCCCTCTCCCCAACACAATCCTACAGCTCCCAAGTGACATTTGAATATTTTCCCTCCACTCTCTCCTCCCCCATGCCCTAGACTCCCCAAGGGAGAGAGATCTCCCTCTCCCTTTCCCTCCCAACACCAAATTCGCAGCTCTCCCTCCCACCACCTGCTAGACCCCCTTCCAGCCATTGATGTGGGACGGACATGCGACTCGACTCCAAATGGATATGCGATCCTCAGACTCTAAGCAAGCTCACGATCATCCCTAACGAGGGAAGCGTCAGGCATGCGCGGTTGAGAAACCAGCAAAGAGCTAGGGTGGTCACCTCACAAATTCGTGCCCGGATCGGGTCACGGGATGGTATCTCTCTCTCTCTCTCGCAACAGCGATGATATAAAAGTAAAGCGGGCTATGATCCTAGCATGCTCTCTAGCAGCGGCATATAAAACATATACGAATAAAGCGAAATGCCGAGTCAGGAGCGAACACGATACCTCCACGCGCCTGGCGTGGGGACGACTTCCCGGCCGATCTCGTACTCCCAGAACAGTAAATACACAAATATTACAGCAATGAATATGAGTGCCCACTCTACGCAGGGAGGTAAAGGGTGACACAATAAGGCCCGGGAACGGGTTCGTGTTGACGGGCAGGTTCTTGTGTAGCTTCGGCAGCACTCGTACTCGCGACCATGGGACCCACGTGCTGGTCAGTGGGGCCGTGTGGGACCGGGGTGGCACCACTGTGGTGGGGACGCCTGGAGGGGCGCTCCCTGGGACGGCGGTGTGCTGGTTCGCCGGCCGGAGGCCGGGCGGCTCCGATCGTCACCCGCCGGAGTTGTTGGCCACGGATCTGCAAATCTGTTTTGCAGCGCGCGACCTGGCGAGTTTGCTGCTGCGGTCACTCCCGATGTCGAATCGACGCACAAGAGGTACCGTTGGAAAGCTCTTTCCAAGTACTTCGATGTAGGGCTAGAGAGATAAAATTGAATTTTCCGTTGATGGCGTTTATCGAATTTTCAAGCTGCTGGCTCATTGGATCTGAAAACTCAGGGCATAACCAAATTTTCCTGAGAGTTGGCGTTGACCGCAATGTAGACCTTCAATTCAGAAGATGAGTTCATCATAAAAGTTGTGGAGGCCAAAGAGAGGAAAACAGGGATATATCTTATGCAAGATTTGGTGGAAGTCTCAATTTTTGAGGGTTTTATACTGGCCCTCGGTCAGATCTGGACAGTAGAGACAGATCTGAATTTGGGGGAAAGACTCAATCTCTAAAAATAGGTAGAGGGATTTTGAAATTCAACGAAAATTTGTGGAGGAACGGGATGGTGGACAGAACCTCCAATAAATTTGGAGATTCCAAAAAATATTAAAAAGGGGGTCTAAAGGGGGAAGAACTAGGCTTCTACTACACAGATCTGAAAAGGGATAGATCAGGAAGACAGAAAGACACGAAAATAGAAAAATATAAAACGAACTCTGAATGGCATGATTTTTTTATTGGAGGTTTGGAATCAAGAGAGGAACCAACCCTGAAAATATCAACTCCAGATGATGTCGGAGTTGGGAGCAAAAATTCACGGAGTGGACCTTTGTCTAGAAAAATAGAACCTGGATAGCACTTCGGTAGATCGCTCGTGGTGGCTCGATGGCGGCACGAACGGCGGCGGCGGTGGCACAAAATGAAATCATAGGTGGAGGGGGTAAGATAGAAGGGTTAACAACCATGAAATGCAGAGGATGGAGAAGGAAAACCAGAGGAGAGAGAGGGGGGTGCGCAAGCTTCCTTGGCTCAAGACAATTCAACAATTTTCTTCTCATTAATTCATGAAAAATGGAAATACAAGCCTTATATAATAAATAGAAAATGACCACTAATGCCCTCAGATCTAGGTATAGAACTAATTAGTTCTAATGGCCTTTTTATAAAAATTAAAATTGAATAAAATGGGGAGGGGTGCCCCTTTGACTAGGTGGGGTGATAGGTGGCCTACCCTTGACATTTGAAACCACTTGTCTCCCCATGTGTCCAATTGACTTGTCAAACCTTCTAGATGCCACCTTGGCTTTTGACCAGCCCCACATGGATGAGGTGGACCAATGGGGAAGGAGTGGGGGCCCCCTAGCAGGTCCTACTGGCATTTTACACATAAACACACACAATCCTAAGGAAGAACAAACAGGCTCATAAAGCCTTACAATTGCGAATCTACTTCCCCCAGGATATAAAAATAAATAAAAGGACACAAATACAAAAATAAAATATACATGCTTAGTGTTGATTCCCATCAATTCTCCGCGGGTGGGAAGAACTCGACCTCGTCGAGTAGGGGTACGGCTGCTCGATTCACTCCGGCAGATCCGTCACCGTGCCAAGTCATGCACCTCGAGGATGTGGTGCCTCCTAACCTCTATCCCTTGAACCCATGGAGCAGCGAGTTGCTGAACCGGGTCTTGTTGACCATGAGTAGGTGGAGGGGGTGCCTCAACTGCGGCTCTCGGGGCTACCTCGGCTGGGGCTCTCTCTAACGTGGCAACTCTCCCTACCAGACCCCGAACGGACTGGTCCGACTCGACGACCTTATCCTCTAAGACCTTCATCCTTTCTCCCAGATGTGTGCCTAGGCCATCCATCCGCGTACTCAACCCATCCATCCGATCTACCCGTGTAGTCAATGCATCCATGCGTGTACCCAACCCTTCCATACGTGTAGTCAACCCTTGCATTTGCCCCATAAGGGTTTGGAACATTTCGGCCACCGACGACGCATCGAGACTAGGGGCTCGGGGATCCGCCATAGGGGGTGGTGGGGGTGAGTACTGTGTACCTCTATGAGTGGGCATACAAAGACACACGGAGACATCGACTAATGCAAACACGGACTAAAGCAAAGATGATGCACCTAGACTTAACCAAGAATCGGCACGTGGCGGAGTTAATCGATCCGAAGATCACTCGCGCAAGTGTGCGGCCCTCCCGATAGGCGTAGCCCAACGTTCGGACAACACGTTTTGATATACCGAGTAAAGAGATGCAAATGTAACCTAGACCGACTTAGACAATGACTAGACGTAAATGACACTTTTTTTTAATTTTTTGACCAAATACTACCCTAGACTCAAACTGGCGCTCTGATACCAAATTGATGCGGGACAGACACGCGACTCGACTCCAAATGGATATGCGATCCTCGGACTCTAAACAAGCTCGTGATCGTCCCTAACGAGGGAAGCGCCAGACGTGCGCGGTTGAGAAACCGGCAAAGAGCTAGGGTGGTCACCTCACAATTTATTGCCCGGATCGGGTCACGGGACGGTATCTCTCTCTCTCTCTCTCTCGCAGCAGCAGCGATGATATAAAAGTAAAGCGGGCTACGATCCTAGCATGCTCTCTAGCAGCGGCATATAAAGCATATACGACTAAAGCAAAATGCCGAGTAAGGAGCGAACACGATACCTCCACGCGCCTGGCGTGGGGACGACTTCCCGGCCGATCTCGTACTCCCGGAACAGTAAATACACAAATATTACAGCAATGAATATGAGTGCCCACTCCACGTAGGGAGGTAAAGGGTGACACAATGGGGCCCGGGAGTAACGGGTTCGGGTTGACGAGCAGCTTCTTGTGTAGCTTCGGCGGCACTCGTACTCGCGACCGTGGGACCCACGTGCTGGTCAGTGGGGCCGTGTGGGACCGGGGTGGCACCACTGTGGTGGGGATGCCTGGAGGGGAGCTCCCTGGGATGGCGGTGTGCTGGTTCGCCGGCCGGAGGCCGGGCAGCTCTGATCGTCACCCGCCGGAGTTGTTGGCCACGGATCTGCAAATCTGTTTTGTAGCGCGCGACCCGGCGAGATCTGCTGCTGCGGTCACTCTCGACATCGGATCGACACACAAGAGGTACCGTTGGAAAGCTCTTTTGAAGTACTTCGATCTAGGGCCAGAGAGATAAAATTAAATTTTCCGTTGGTGGCCTTTATCGATTTTTGAAGCTGCTGGCTCACTGAATCTGAAAACTTAGGGTAGAACCAAGTTTTCCTAAGAGTTGGCATTGACCGCGATGTATACCTTCGATTCAGAAGATGAGTTCTTCATGAAAGTTGTGGAGTCCAAATGGAGGAAAACGAGGATATATCGTATGCAAGATTTGGTGCAACCCTCGATTTTTTGGGGGTTTTATACTGGCCCTGGGTCGGATCTGGACAGCAGAGACATATCTGAATTTGGGGGAAAGACTCAATCTCTAAAAATAATTAGAGGGATTTTGAAATTCAACGAAAATTTGTGGAGGAAGGGGATGGTGGACAGAACCTCCAATAAATTTTGGGATTCAAACAAAAATTAGAAAGGGGGGCGAAAGGGGGAAGAACTAGGCTTCTACTACACAGATCCTAAAAGGGAAAGATCAGGAAGATAGAAAGACACGAAAATAGAAAAACATAAAACGAACTCTGAATGACGTGATTTTTTTACTATAGGTTGGGAATCAAGAGAGGAACCAACCCTGAAAATCTCAACTCCAGATGATGTCAGAGTTGGGAGGTAAAATTCACGGAGTGGACCTTTGTCCAGAAAAATAGAACCTGGACTGCACTTCGGTAGATCGCTCGCGGTGGCTCGATGGCGGCACGAACGGCGGCGGCGGCGGCACAGAATGAAATCAGAGGTGGAGCGGCTAAGATAGAAGGGTTCACAACCCTGAAATGCAGAGGATGGAGAAGGAAAACCAGAGGAGAGAGAGGGGGGTTGCGCAAGCTTCCTTGGCTCAAGACAATTCAACAATTTTCTTCTCATTAATTCATGAAAAATGGAAATACATGCCTTATATAATAAATGGAAAATGACCACTAATGCCCTCAGATCTAGGTATAGAACTAATTAGTTCTAATGACCTTTTTACAAAAATTAAAATGGAATAAAATGGGGAGGGGCGCCCCTTTGACTAGGTGGGGTGGTAGGTGGCCTACCCTTGACATTTGAAACCACTTGTATCCCCATGTGTCCAATTGACTTGTCAAACCTTCTAGATGCCACCTTGGCTTTTGACCAGCCCCACATGGATGAGGTGGACCAATGGGGAAGGAGTGGGGGCCCCCTAGCAGGTCCTACTGGCATTTTGCACATAAACCCACACAATCCTAAGGAAGAACAAATAGGCTCATAAAGCCTTACAATTGCGAATCTACTTCCCCCAGGATATAAAAATAAATAAAAGAACACAAATACAAAAATAAAATGTACATGCCCAGAGTTGATTCTCATCAATTAATTACCCCCTCTCCCAACTACCACCAAATCTCCTCCCTCCCTAGGAGAATCTTGGCTCTCCCAACACAATCTCCCTCTCCCCAACACAATCCTACAGCTCCCAAGGGACATTTGAATATTTTCCCTCCACTCTCTCCTCCCCCATTCCCTAGACTTGATCCCCAAGGGAGAGAGATCTCCCTCTCCCTTTCCCTCCCAACACTAAATTCACAGCTCTCCCTCCCACCACCTGCTAGACCCCCTTCCAGCCCCCATTCTCTCCTTTCCTCACCTTGGTTTGCCCCCTTCCAGACCCCCTCACAGCCTGGGGTCACCCCCACACCCATCCACCCCATTTCCCCTCTCATCTACCCCATTTCCCACCTATCATCTTCAACTAGGCTGTTCCAGCTCGCAGGCCACAGTGTTCCATCGACTTGCAGAGGCTCCCACGATGTCACCGTGAAGCTCCTTGAGGCGTATCATATCCCGTTGGATTCGTCTTCCTGTCAGCTTTGCAACAGTGGTGATCTCGTCCCCGTCTGAGTTCGTGACTGCTAGAGATAGCCATTCTTCTCTGACTGCACAGGATAGGTCTGGTAAGCAACCTGAAGCAACTTCCAGAAGCTCCCACAGACACATTCCTGTGCTTCTTGAGGCGCCACTTGGATGATAGATTCTACGACAAGTCTTCCTCCATTAACAAGTAGCGGCACCCCGTTCGGCATTCGGAGCAGTGATTTCTCAAATTTCTCCATCGGGTGCGCTGTTCTGTCCACTCTGGTACTAAATAGACACCCGATCACTGCTCAGGCTATCCCTGTCTACTCTGACCTCCTCATGCGTACCCGCAGGTCTCATTTCGAAGAGGGCTCGACAAAGAATCCAGCGACTCTAGCCACACCGGAATCAGAGCCCAGGAACACCCGTGGCGACCTCATCTTCCTGCGGCAGTGGTGCTGAAGCAGACAAACCAGAGAACAAAGACCCTACTCACGGCCCTGCCCCGACCAGCGCCGGCAACCAGAAGTCCTCCCAAAAATTTGACGTCCTCCTGGGCCAACCCAAGAGGTTTTTCTGCTGGTTTGGTAGCAAACGGAGTCCGGGAGTGGTCGCAGCGGCGCCGACATCGACTACTTGTCCCCTGTTCCAGAGAGCGGACAGAACCGGCAACCGCCTTCCAATTAGTTCTTAGCTCGGCTTTTCCCCTCCCCGCCTGGCCAGCTGAGCGCCCCTCCCTGCATGGAGGTACATTTTGCTTGTAATTCTACTCCCCCACCCCTAGTCCAACCCCCTTGCAAGGGGCATAGTGCATGTATTAGCAGGTCGCCATCCGAAGCTACACCGACGCGGCGTGCGGGTGCATGCCCACGCCTCCCCGCTCGTCATCGTCTCCGGCCGGGATCGGCGTATTCACGCTGATCACATGAGCTCCTGACCACACTCCTATGCTGGATTATTTGTTCTTGATTAGTATTGCTTCTAGTGTGCCGTCGGTCGGTGAGGAGTGCTCGAACTCAAATTGCTACTATGTGAGTGCCCACCGCGGGTGAGTTGTGAGCGAGACCAATTTACCCACGCCCTCGGCGTGCTGACCGCCCGTGAATTTGGGAACCCCAGGCCCTTAGGGGTCCTCCCCAAGCCAGCCATACCCTTGGAAACCTCCAAGTCCAACCTCGGACCCTCACCCCATCGCCGGTCCACCTACGGACCCGAGTGTGCCAAATGCGAGTGAGTCCGCTTGTGTGACATTGCCGTGTCCATTGCATTGCTTGCACTCTAAGTCTAAGGGGTTGTGTCACATCACTTCATTAGGCCTGAAGCTGAGTGTAGTTTTCTTTTCTGGATCTTCACTTAGTCGAGCTTTCTCCTCGGTCTCCATTGAGTCGAACTTCTCTCCTTGGTCTTCACCAAGTCGAGCTCCTTCCTCGGGCCCAGTCTTGAGCATAATTTCTTCTTCTCGATCTTCACTGAGTTGACCTTCTCCTCTCGGTCTCCATCTAGTCGAGCTTCTCTTCTCAATCTTCACCGAGTAGAGCTTCTTCCCCTGACCTGGTCTTGAGCATAATTCTCTCATCGATATTCACCGAGTCAAACATTTCTCGTTAGCCTGCTCCAAGTCAAGCTTCTCCCTCAGGCCCATTCAAGAGTGGTGTTTTCTTCTCCTCGATCTCACCCTCTGTTCGGGCCCTAAACAAAGTCAAGCTTCCCTCGGTCTTACCCTCCGTTAGGGCCCTAAATCGAGTCGAGCTTCCCTTGGGACCGTTCCTGAGCGTAGTTTTCTCTTTTCCTTAGGCTCGCCCTCCGACTAGGCTAAATCCCTAGAGCATGTTGGAATGCTTGCCCAACTGTTGAGCTGTACCCTTAAGATTTGTTGCCGGCACCACCTTACGAACTAGAGCCCTCGGCCTGAGCTATATGTCATGCATCGAACCAAGGGTTGGGGGCAAGTGTCATGGGTGCACTACCTTAAACAAGGCGCTCCAGTCTTCTAACCACTTTCCAACCATGGCGATCGGGGAGATAGGTAAAAGAGGGAAAGGCCACCCTAAAAAAGTGGTGCAGACACTAGAGCGAGCAAAAAGCACGAACCGGCGAGCCGTCGGTACCGTACGCGGAGCACCACTCTAGCTACATCGGCTTCCATCTGGCTCGGAGATAGTATGGAGACTCCCACTTGAGTCTTAGTATTTATCATATTTACTAGGATTTTATTTGTGTGTAATATGTGTTTATTTGGCTTTATTCGGATTGTAATTCAGATTGTAAAAGGGGTTTATTTGTAATTTGGGACCACCTGGGTCCCACGGGCCCCCCATCCCTTCTCCCATTGATCCACCTCAGCTCTTGGGCCCATGTGGGGTCAGTCAACCCTCCAAGGTGGGCTTCTAGAAGGGTTGGACCAAGGGGGGACAAAGGGTAAAAAAATTCAAGGTTGGAACCAAGGAAGTCAAGAGGGCGCCCCTAGCATATTATAGTTTAATAGGTTTGAAATTTTATTTTGTTTGATTCCAAATCACATGGGAGAATGAAATGTGGACTCCCTCTTTTACCCTTCCCCAACCCTAGATCTAGGGATAGTTAGTGTCTTTTGTTATTTCACATAAATAGCATATATTTTCATTTGATTGGAATTAATGCAAAGAAAAATCAGAATTTCTTCCAAAGGAGCAAGGGCCGCCCCCTATCTCTCTCCTCTCTCCCCCTTCTGCAGCTGGGAAGGCTGTGATTCAGAGGTGTGAAGGCTCATCTATCTGGTGTGAAGATCGTCACCGCCGCCGCCACCGCCATCGTGCCGCCGTCGCACCACCGCCATCGTCGCCGGAGTTTTGTCCACCAAGGATAGCATCCTGATCCCAGAATTTCTGCTCTCTGCCACGAGATCTTCTGGAGCCCAAACTTTCAGGGTGAGTTCTAGAGGTCATTCCCACATCCCAGAAAATTTGGTGGGACTTCTAGCATTTTTTTTCCATTTTTCCATTTTCGTTCTCCCCCTCTTTCTAGATATGCCAGTTCTCTGTCTTGAGTCACAGCAACCCCGTGTTCCCCTCTTCTACATTATTCCCCTTATTTGTTTGAGTCCCCAAATTAATTGAAGGTTTTGTCCACTACCCCCATCATCCACGAATTTTCTTGGAATTTCTGGAGTCCATTACCTATTTTTAAAAATCATGGTCAGATCCCAAATTCAGTTCTGTCTCTGTTGTCCATATCTAACCACCCGGAGCTAGAAAATACTTTTCCCCAAATGAACCCCCACCAAAGCTTTCAAAAAAATTATCCCTATCTTCCTCTCTCTCCCCTCTACAACTTTCATGAAGAGCTCAACATCTAATTCAGAGATTTACATCACAATCAACACTGGTTCTCAGTCAGATCTCAGTCTGCCAGACCAGATCTGAGACTGAGCACAGCCCTATTCAAAAATCTGCCATCAGAATTACGGCCCCAACAGAATTCCAGGAACCACAGAGGGTCGAAGGATTTCGAGTCAGCGTTCCAACGGCGCTAATTTTACGCCGATCTGATATCGGTGCTGATTGCAGCAACAGATCTTGCCAGGTCGTGCGCTGTAAAACAGAAGCTACAGATCCGTGGACAGCAACCCCGACGAGTGAAGATCGGAGCCACCCGACCTCCGACCGGTGTTCCAGCCAGGCCGCCGTCCAGGGGAACGTGCCACCAGGTGTCACCATCGTAGCGGGACCCACCCAGTCAGATTTGGAGGACCGAGCAGTATGTGGGCCCCATGAACCCGCAGATCGCGCCGTCCGGACAGCACCAAAACACGGGTTTCGGCACCGTCGGAGCGATATCAAGATGCTGCCCGTCAACCCAATTCCTGATACTCCCGGGCCCCACATGTGACCTATTACCTCCCTACGTGGAGTGGGTCAAAACATTTGTACTGCAGTAAAATTTGTTCACCAGGAGTACGGCTTTGGTCGGGGTTGTCTTCCCCACGCCGGGAGCGTGAAGGTATGGTCTTAACTCCTTGGCACTACATTTGCTTAGCTAGTATATGGTCGTATGCCACTGTGAGTGCGTAGAAATCTAGCTCATGAGTTCATGTCACCGCTGTGAGCAAGAGAGTGACCCGTCCCGTGGCTCGATCCGAGCACGGAAGTGAGTCGACCACTCTTGACTCTGCCGGTTTCTCAACCGCGCGGATCCACGCTTTCCCTCGCTTGGGACGACGATTGAGCTTGCGATTCTGTTAGCGACGTATAGCCCATAGGAACTCTTAGTGTCGGGCCAAAGCGTCCCTCATAGTCGAATGTTGCTGGTCGCGTCTGCATTTAGAGTCCGAGGTCCGCATCACTTAGAGTCGGTCCCTGTGTCCGTGCCGCATCAAAAGGCCTTCTTCTGTTTCCACTTGAGGATGTTGGGGCTGGTGCGAAGGATTCAGAGGGGGGTGAATGAATCTATCCTTAAAATTTTTTGCCCAATTGATAAATTTGAACACTCGGAGATACGGAATTGAAACGAACTATGTTCAATCAAGTCTGAAAGACTGATGCGTTTAATCAAACAAAGAACGTGCAGTCAATTGGCTCACTGGACATAGAAAGACAGATCGAGCCTAAGCATTCATCTAGCGGAAGCAAACAGTAAGCATTCAAACCACAGTACACGAAGGAATTTTTAGGTGGTTCGGTCCACAGACCTACGTCCACCCCACACTCAAACCCGAGTGTGGCTTCCCGCTGACTCACAGCTTGAACGGCTGGGCCTCACAGCTTGCCTACAAACAGCTGAGCATCATAGCTTGCTGTCCGAGGTATCCACCTCGCCCGCTGAGCAACACAACTTGCTGTCCGAGGTATCCACCTCGCCCGCTGAGTAACACAGCTTGCTGTCCAGAGGAATCAACCTCGCCCGCTGAGCAACACAGCTTGTTGTCCGAGGTATCCACCTCACCCGCTGAGCAACATAGCTTGCTATCCAGAGGAATCCTCCTCTGCAACGCTGAGCAATACAGCTTAGCTCTGCTGACTAACAGCTTGAATAAAGGTTCAAAAGAAAACAAAATATGGAAAGGACACAGCAACAGAAAGCTGTAGATGATAAAACACAAAGAGGCTCTCAAAGAGCTGACTGGCCTGGATTTGATCCATGGTCCTGTATAGACAAAGCTTCAGATGACTCTCTTCTTCTTCTTCTAAACTCTCGATCTCTCTTTCTTCTTCTTCTTCTTCTTTAATGCTCACTCTTTCTTTCTCAACTCTCTCGTTCTCTTCTTCTCTCTTTCTTCTTCTTTTTTTTGGATCGTGCAGGCTCTTTCTGCTTCTGCTCTTTCAAGTAAGTTCCCCTATTTCGATCACTCTTTTCACGATCACCTTCTCCAGATGGAGAAGTCTCTTATTTATAGAGCAGTGAAGGTAGATGGGCGTGTGTCTTCCACGAATTCTCGCCCAAGCACCTTGACCACGTGGCAGTATTTCAGCCTGCTGCAATACACGTGTCACGATCCTGGCACTTCCTCCATTCTTGGATCACGTGCCCTTCTTAAGTTCCTCGACCAGCAGTTCTGTCAGATTAGACTAGTCATCAGTTTGAGTTAATCTGAAAGGAAAGACAGAAAGATGCACCGAGTTAGTTCGAGAGTTGAACTAAGCATGTACAGACTTGATGCAAAGGATGTACAGACTTGATGGTGTGTAATACAGTTTGCATGCAGGAAAGTATGCACATTGAATATGAATGCACGGACATGCCACCGACGAGTGTACATACTTTGTGTGCGATGTACAAACGATGCACAGATATACCACCGAGGAATGTGCAGACTGTGTGTACAATGTACAAACGATGCATCGACTTGCTGTGCCAATAGTTTAAGCAAGACTTCCTAATGTACAGACTCTGATGAAATGATGTACGAACATAAACGCTCGAATCAACAGAGGTTGTACAGACTTGTGAAATGATGCATGAACTTAAATGCTAGTATCAACAACGGTTGTACAGACTTGTGAGATGATGCACGGACATATCAACAGAGAGTGTGCAGACTCTGTGTACACATGAAACAAACGAATGTACTGACTATGTATATGCATGAAGAACACGAGCGATGTACAGACTTGATAGCATGCGGCGATGTATAGACTTGATAGCATGCGGCGATGTACAGACCTGACAGATGCATTGAACACACATCGACTTTCAATGCATAAATAAGGTATACACATGCTTTGACTATGCTGGTTATCGTGAAATGCACTTGAATGCATCGACTTCAAGTTATGCATGGACAGACTTGTCGTGAATGCGGAGCTATAAATTGCACCAAATATGTGTATGCGGTATGCATGAACTGTACTGACTTAGTATTGAAGCAACTGATGAATGCACCGATGCAATGTGCAGGAGAACTAACAATGCACCGAGTGTGCATGTGTTTTTACAAAGTTAATGCTAGAACACACAACTGGCTGCGTCAACGCAGTGCCCATACTGCGTCAACGCACACCCCCTTCCAGATTGGGTATCCTTCCAGAAAAGCTAGACTGAGTCGACGCAGCCACTACAGTGCGTCGACGCACTCTATATACTAGAACCCATATGACTCTTTTTGCATGCATGGAAGTAAGATGCTCAATCAATCATTCATATGCAGACACATGGTGATCAATCATTCATACTCATAGTACTTGCTGACATCAAAATCACATAACAATCAATCATTCATACTCATAGTGCTTGCTGACATCAAAATCACAGGGGCACAACAATCTCCCCGTTTTTGATGATGGTAACACTATAAGTCACACGGACTCAAACTATTCTCCCCCTTTGACTTCATCAAAAAGAAAATATTTTGAGAGAGAAATTAAGCAGGTATGAAAAGATTGATATAACATCTCCCCCTTTAACTACATGAAAGCACATTAGAGCTAGCTATTCTCCCCCCAAAGAGCAATATGACACCACATATTCTCCCTAGATAAAAAGGAAGAACAACCATACAAGAAACTCCCCCTGAATAAAGGAATACAATCAACAAGCACATGGGCAGTTAGACAGCCAAGATCAATCCTCCCCCTTAAGAAGCAATAAATGAAATTTGTTCAACATAAATGCTTGACTACTCTCCCCTTAAATGTAGATGACCCAGAACTTCCCCCGAAGTGCAGGAATGAACTCTGGTTATCCAATGAAGCAATCTAAAATCTGGCAACACAAGGAATCCAAAACAATAATGGTTGAGGCACCTCACATATGTATGGACAGAATAAAGCAGGTGGAAAGTCCACAGAACTAGAACTGGTTACAGAAACAAGATGGAAGATTCCAACAGTGTGGACAAGAGTAGAGGTGAGAAACAGTCAAAGCACAGTACATCTCACGGAGCAATCAATCAACCGATAAGAGATAATTGTCAACAAAGTTCATGTTGATCAAGTTGTCAGGAGTGAATCAGACCATGAGAGATTGTAAGGCATGCACCACTACAATAAGTCTTAACATGAATAGACTCTCCTATCATAGAGGGTTATGAATTGGCAACTTGACCAACCTGATTTAATTATGATGTATACCAAATTTGTCAATTAAACTCAATACTTATATCTGAATTCAAGTTTTAATAAAGGTGAACCAAATAATCAGATAACACACAGGACCACTCATCTTTGTCTTACACGCATGATCTCAACGACTCCTTTGAGAGTTACACAGATTAGTATTGAGATTAAACACTTTTACAAGGGAATGAGTTGACAGAGTTTGTAAGATTTTTTCATTTGAAGCACATTATACTTTTCCTGAGTAATTTAAGTTGATCAACACCTTTTTACGTGAGGCACAACACGTCTCAGGTGAAGTGACCCAATTACTCAGTATGATAACTGTCATTGCCTCTAAACATTAAGACTAGAGTTAGCAATAGAAATATCTTTTTACGTGAGGAGACACCTTTATTAGAGCCCAGACTCCCCAGTTACTCAACACACACATGCCATTGCTCTGTCAGGTTTTTCAATAAATTTTCACCAAAGATAACTATGGTACTTCATGACGTAGGTTTACTCTATTTCATTGATAGAGAACCCAGTTTCTCAGTGACCAAGTCATTGCTCTGAATGCAATTTTTTCATTTAGTCAACATTTTTCCAGGTTAATGTTTAAAAATAATACTCACTCTATGTATCTCAACCAAAGTAGCCTTGATTTCAAATTTTCAGATTTCAGATGAGTGAATCTAAGAGTTTCATGACACATGTGGTTAAAATTTATTAAAGCTTATCATTCAGATATTTTCAAGTCATTTAAATGCAAATCTGAGAATACATTAACTTTATATCAGTCTGATTCAGTGGTCATTCTTAAACCTATATGATAGGAATTTCTACATGATTCTCAGACTGAATTGCATGGCCTGCAGCTTCTGTTCCTCAGATCAGATCAAAAATATAGCTGACCAACCAATCAACAATAGAAACAAATCAGTCACACCAGCTAAGAAGTATGTGAAGGATGAGTGTAAGCTGGTGGAAGAGTCAACAACAAGAGAGAAAAGCATTAGAAGAGAGTATATCAACAAGAAGTAGCTGAGTCTGGAAAACAGACAGATCAGCTATTTCAGTGAAGACAGCAGAGAATTCAATTGAAACAAATTGAGAGCATTAGACGAACCGATAAACTAGACATGAAGATTTCAGGTGAAAGTGAACAAGATGATCTAAAAAGCTCCTTCTGTCTAGATGCATCATGTAATCAACAAATCATGAGCAACAGTATGGTTAACCATGAATGGTTGAACTCCCCCTGACTAAGTGCATGAAATGTAATAAAAATTTTAAATGCAACAAGTGTAATGACAGAATGCAAGGAGTTTTGACAAATTATGCATCATGAATGGATATGTAATGCATTCAGCAAACGAAATTATCATGATATGCAAGCATCTAGAGCACACAAATTTAGAAGACCAAATTTTAAGCAGAGTTTTCAAAACTAACCTAAACAATGCAATCCTGGGGGTTTCATTCTTGAGTGCCTTGGATTATTGCCCCTTTTATTCTTCTGCCCCAAGGCACACCTGCAAGAAACATATCATTTTGATGCAACAGGTACCCAAGATATCTTGGGTCCTGAATTAACAATGACACCTCTAGCAGTTATACTAATCAATTTTTATGCATGAAGGTCATCAATTCTCATCAAATAGTAATTATTCATTGAATGACGTATTTGTCCACAGTGATGGCATGATACGTCAGATCTTAGATTTGATTTATGCACATTTTTATTAGCATGACTTCTATATGCATATGCATGAAGATTTTTGTTAACAAAATTAACATTCTGTTTACCAAAAATAATCTGTCTTTGATATCCTGCCAGCCAACAGGTTGCAGCCCTGTGACCTGGCTTTCCACACTCAAAACATAGAGAAAGTTTTCTTTTATTAACAGCTTTATTCTTACCAGCAGCATTGGGAGCAAGAAATTTTACAGATTTAGAATTTAATCTACTTCCCTGAGCATGCACATAGTCTTTGACTGTATGGCCATGCCTCCCACATTTGAAGCACTCATTGTGCTTGCCTCTAGGGACAATATCATTTCTATCAAAGGCATTTTGATACACAGGGGTTTTAGCAGATTTGTGACGATTGTTACTCCCCTGTGCATGCCAGCATTGTGCAACAATGTTGCCCAATTTACCGCAATGAAAACATTGAATGTTCTTCTTATGATTTGCCTGATTTTTAGCATGAACATTCCTATCATATAATTTTCTAGCATTGAGATCATCCTGTTTCTTTAGTCTACAATTATGCATAAGATGACCAATTCTATGACAGTAAAAACACTGAATCCTTTTATTCTGAGCTAAAGAAGATTTCTTAACCTGAGAATTCCTAGCATGAATTCTGTTAAGTTTCAGATCATCCTTCTTCATCACAAAGTAATCAGCCATCTCATGACCAAATTTCCCACAGTAAGAGCATTCAATGTTCTTGATAATAGATTTGTTGGTCTGAACTTTCTTAGCATGCTGGTTGTTATCATTCTTTTTCAATATTTTCATTTTCTGTTTTGTTTTCTTAATTTCTTGAGCAGCAGCTTGTTTAGGAGATGAGGTGGAGGTGCTAGCTATGTCTGAGCTACGCACTAAAGTTGTATAAAGTTTATTTTTCATTCCCTGCTTAACTTGAAGATTACTGCCATTCTTCATGCAGTTATCTGTGGATACAACATTCTGCTTCTCTTGATTAGCAGAATCAGACAGAGACTTATTCAAATCCAAAATCTCATTTTTAAGAGAAGAGATGAGCAGTTCAGAGTTTGTGATCTTTTTATTAAGCATAGCATTGACGGTTTTGTAGCTGTCTATCTCTTCCATTAATGTACTCACTCTCTCACATTCATTTTCAAATGAACTCTTCCCTTTTTCAAGCATTAAAAGCCTCTAAGAAATAGCAAAATTCAGTAATTTCAATTCCTCATTTTCTTGTTTTAGTTTTTCTTCTGTCTTTTCAATTTCCTTTTCATTGAGCAACATTTCTTCTTTTAATGAATCAATCAAGGTTTCTTTTAGGCTCAAATCAGATTCCATGCTGTCACACAGTTTTTTCAAAGATGAACAATCTTCACATGATCCTTCTTTATTTTTCAATTCTGATTTTAGATTTTCATTTTCAGCCTTCAGACTTGTGATTTCAGCATTTTTCTCTTTTCTTAATTTTCTCTTTTCTGATTTAACTCTTTCATATTTATCCAGTAGATGCTCATGCATGGCCACTAAATCATCATAACAGATATTTTCTGTTTCAGAGTTTACCTGAGAGGATGAGTCATCGGACTGATCTCTGACCATGAAGCACATTTCCTCATCTCTACACGATCTTTCCAATATTTTGTTGATTATTTCCATTGCGCTCCTGCACTCGTTGACACATTGAAAACAATTAGAGTCTATTGCCCTTTTTGTTAGATCTAGGGCCTTTTGATTTTCTTCAGATTTCAATCGGTCTGAGGATCTCCATTGAGATTTGTCCTCCGGAACATCATATGGACCGTGAACAATGATTACCCATAAATCAGAATTCAAATGTATCACATAGTCTCTGAAACGACCGTACCAGTCACAGAAATCCGAACCAATGTATACAGGAATTTCAGCCATAAGATCAAGACAAAGCAGATCAAATCAAATCGCACCGAAACCAACTCAAGGAATGGATCTGCAGGTCGTTGGACCTTTTGTTACAGACACCCGCTCTGATACCAATTTTTGAGGCTGGTGCGAAGGATTCAGAGGGGGGTGAATGAATCTATCCTTAAAATTTTTTGTCCAATTGATAAATTTGAACACTCGGAGATACGGAATTGAAACGAACTAAGTTCAATCGAGTTTGAAAGACTGGTGCGTTTAATCAAATAAAGAACGTGCAGTCAATTGGCTCAATAGACATAGAAAGACAGATCGAGCCTAAGCATTCATCTAGCGGAAGCAAATAGTAAGCATTCAAACCACAGTGCACGAAGGAATTTTTAGGTGGTTAGGTCCACAGACCTACGTCCACCCCATACTCAAACCCGAGTGTGGCTTCCCGCTGACTCACAACTAGAACGGCTGGGCCTCGCAGCTTGCCTACAAATAACTGAGCATCACAGCTTGCTGTCCGAGGTATCCACCTCCCCCGCTGAGCAACACAGCTTGCTGTCCGAGGTATCCACCTCACCCGCTGAGCAACACAGATTGCTGTCCAGAGGAATCCTCCTCGCCCACTGAGCAACACAGCTTGCTGTCCGAGGTATCCACCTCGCCCGCTGAGCAACACAGCTTGCTGTCCAGAGGAATCCTCCTCTGCAACGTTGAGCAATACAGCTTAGCTCTGGTGACTAACAGCTTGAATAAAGGTTCAAAAGAAAACAAAATATGGAAAGGACACAGCAACAGAAAGCTGTAGACGATAAAACACAAAGAGGCTCTCAAATAGCTGACTGGCCTGGATTTGATCCACGGTCCAATATAGACAAAGCTTCAGATGACTCTCGTCTTCTTCTTCTAAACTCTCGATCTCTCTTTCTTCTTCTTCTTCTTCTTTAATGCTCACTCTTTCTTTCTCAACTCTCTCGTTCTCTTCTTCTCTCTTTCTTCTTTTTTTTTTGGATCATGCAGGCTCTTTCTGCTTCTGCTCTTTCAAGTAAGTTCCCCTATATCGATCACTCTTTTCATGATCACCTTCTCCAGATGGAGAAGTCTCTTATTTATAGAGCAGTTAAGGTAGATGGGCGTGTGTCTTCCACGAATTCCCGCCCTAGCACCTTGACCACGTGGCAGTATTTTAGCCTGTTGTAATACACGTGTCACGATCCTGGCACTTCCTCCATTCTTGGATCATGTGCCCTTCTTAAGTTCCTCGACCAGCAGTTCTGTCAGATCAGACTAGTCATCAGTTTGAGTTAATCTGAAAGGAAAGACAGAAAGACGCACCGAGTTAGTTCGAGAGTTGAACTAAGCATGTACAGACTTGATGCAAAGCATGTACAGACTTGATGGTGTGTAATACAGTTTGCATGCAGGAAAGTATGCACATTGAATATGAATGCACGGACATGCCACTGACGAGTGTACATACTTTGTGTGCGATGTACAAATGATGTGCAGATATACCACCGAGGAATGTGCAGACTTTGTGTACAATGTACAAACGATGCATCGACTTGCTGTGCCAACAGTTTAAGCAAGACTTTCTAATGTACAGACTCTGATGAAATGATGTACGAACTTAAACGCTCGAATCAACAGAGGTTGTACAGACTTGTGAAATGATGCATGAACTTAAATGCTAGTATCAACAACGGTTGTACAGACTTGTGAGATGATGCACGGACATATCAACAGAGAGTGTGCAGACTCTGTGTACACATGAAACAAACGCATGTACTAACTATGTATATGCATGAAGAACACGAGCGATGTACAGACTTGATAGCATGCGGCGATGTATAGACTTGATAGCATGCGGCGATGTACAGACCTGACAGATGCAATGAACACGCATTGACTTTCAATGCGTAAATAAAGTATACACAGGCTTTGACTATGCTGGTTATCATGAAATGCATTTGAATGCATCGACTTCAAGTTATGCATGGACAGACTTGTCGTGAATGCGGAGCTATAAATTACACCGAATATGTGTATGCGGTATGCATGAACTGTACTGACTTAGTATTGAAGCAACTGATGAATGCACCGATGCAATGTGTAGGAGAACTAATAATGCACCGAGTATGCATGTGTTTTTACAGAGTTAATGCTAGAACACACAACTGGCTGCGTCAACGCAGTGCCCATACTGCGTCAACGCACACCCCCTTCCAGAATGGGTATCCTTCCAGAAAAGCTAGACTGAGTCGACGCAGCCACTACAGTGCGTCGATGCACTCTATATACTAGAACCCATACGACTCTTTATGCATGCATGGAAGTAAGATGCTCAATCAATCATTCATATGCAGACACATGGTGATCAATCATTCATACTCATAGTGCTTGCTGACATCAAAATCACACAACAATCAATCATTCATACTCATAGTGCTTGCCGACATCAAAACCACAGGGGCACAATAGAGGAAGCCATCCCCTCCAGGTCACTTGGGTCCTCGGGCCTACCCACCTGTCACGACCTAGGATCCGAGTACCGGAAAGGAATCGACACGACCCGAATCTTGGCTCGCTACCTACGAGCCACGAGGCTTGGAAGGGTTAGTTTGGTGTTGTGGAGATGCATTGGAATTCAAGATAATGAAGTGAATGAGATACATAATTAATTATTTAAATAATGGGAAATGATTTTATATTTTTAATTAAATGGAATAACTATAGAGTCCAGTATACAAGTACAGTCAACAAGGAAGAAAGTGTACCCATATTGTCAGACACGCCTCAACTTTGGCAAGCTAGCAACTACAAACAGCTGTAATGATCCTCTGAACCTCAGGGAGGAACCACTACACTTGAAAAGAAAGGGGTGGGCCTCATCCCATTGGCTCAATAAGGGTCCCACGGATCCCCACCACAAGAAATGATGGTAAACAGTAGTAATGATAACAACAATAATGACAGAAGGCGGTGGAACCTTGGTTCTCTAAGCTATTTCTATCGTCAATGGAAAGTAAACCCTGACCTCACAGTCGAATACGTCGAAGCCACGGCAAAACACTACTACAGTATTGAAAAGAAAATCACATGTTGTCTAGAGCAAACAATAATCAAGAAGGGGGGTTGAATTGATTGCTTGAATTTTTTTTCACAAACAAAAATCTACCGCGTGAAATATTCAAGAGTTAAACAATTCACTCAATCCTCACCGGATCACACTCGATTTGACCACAAAAAGAGCAAGTAATCACAAATCACACCACAAAGCAAACGATAGGAGACAACAAATTTTTTAGGTGGTTTGGGTGCAAACCTTGCCCCCCATGTCCACCCCTTGCCAAGTGAAGATTTCAAATCCACAAGCTAGTAGATTTCAACACACACGCTACGAGATGCAGCACCATACACACCCATGCTACAAATGGCAGCCCACACAAACACACACTGTCGATTTGCAGCCCACACACACACAAATCTGCACTAAGCATTGTCCAACCACACACATTATAAATGTATTGGAAGACTCAATGACTCAGAAAATCAACTAAGATAGCAAGAATTTTAGCAAAGAAGATTTTCCCCTTGAGATGGTTCCCTCCATAACGAAGATAGCATCGATGACGACTGAATGACGATCCACAAAGCACGAACGAGCCTTGATCACGATTTGGAACACATGAAATAGCTTCAAACTAGTAGGGATCTCCCCATGGCAGCAATGGGGGGCTCTTCCTCTTCTCCTTCTTCCTCTCCAAGAATATTTTCTCTCTTTTTTCTACTTGTTATCCCCAAATTCGCAATGGGAGGTTTTGTAGGAGATTTAAGGACCAAAAGACCTCCATACCCCTTCTAGAACCTTTCCTTAACCCTATCATATGTTAGGAAATGGGTTGGGGTATTTTGGACATTTTTCATACCCTTAAGCCCCAAGTGTGAGTCGTGACAGATTCGTCATTGTGCACGTGAAGGCCTTGTTTGCATTGGTCTACCGGCCCTCATCGTCGGCCGACCGGCCCCATCTGTAGTAACCCGAAAATAATAATAATAAATAGTAATAATAATAATAGTCATATAATATTAATGGAAAATAAAATTATGAAAGAATAAAACCTTTTGAAATAAAACATGAATAACAAAAGATAATAATAAGCTAAATATGTATTTGGGCCTTAAAAATCGTGCTCAAGATAATATGAGCTTAATTAATAAAATATATTAGATTAAAAGATTATAATTCCTTAAATCTTAATTGGGCTTGGTCTGCGGCCCATTAGGGTAACCGTGGTTTATAGAAAAACCCTAAAGCTAAAAGGTTTAGTTGGCAAAGTCGTGTAGTAGGCGGCGACGGCGATTTGGGTAAGGATAAACTTAAAAGATAGTAATAGTAAATAATTAAGACTCTAATTAACGAAATAGACTTTTATTAGGATTACTTATATGTTAGAATCTATAAATAAGGCCATGTAGCGTAGCATAACCCCTAATGCTGTGATGGGCTGTTCGCGGGCGTTGGTGCGGAGTTCAGACTGTGAAATTTTGCGAGGGCATTCCTGGGGTGGTTAGTGCATCTGTGCGTGTGGTGTCTTCTTTTTTCCACCCTAAGGTTGGCATTCACTCAAGCAAAAATTTAACTACTCATCATGTTAGGTAAAGTTTTCCTTGCTCTTTGATTTGGTATATAGATTGCATGATTCCATTGTGTATACATCAAAAATATTGAGTTTTAAACTGTCTCTGCACTATTCATTCAAGAAAATAAACATTTGAATGTGCGTCATGATCACATACGAAAATTTCAGTTAGAATTTAAGAACCTCACTAAAAATGTTAATATCTTTTGTGCCCTTCTCTTTTAAATCATTACATAACGTTGTCCCTTCTTCTTTTAAACTGTTTCGCCACTGCATATTAATTAACGTCTGTGAAGTGGACGTTATTTCAGAATATGCATCCAGCCTTTTGATGCAAACTTTGATTTCATGGCGACTGATCAGACGCTAACTCCTTTTTCTAGTAAATTACATCCAAAGCTTGGAAACTTTATAACTCATGATCTAAGTGAGTAAAAATTTTAATCTGCATATTTTCTTGATCTCTGAAAAATACTCTTAATTTTCATATTTTTAAATCTTGAAAATTATCATTAACTTCATAGGTGCTATTGTTCATCAGCTTAGAATTTACGTCTGTGACGACCCAGAGTTCAGGATACCGATATACCGATAACATCGGTATACCGACACCAAGAACTGGGGAGGCCACCCAAGAGGCTGATGAGGCCCCTGAAGGGTTAGTGGGGGGTTAGCTGAGGAATATGCATAATTAATTGCGAATTGGGGCGCGCAATACAAATAAGTATTTAAGATTTAAACACAAGTGCGGAAGCAGTTTAAAATAACCAGAGTGATATATATATAACTAGTCCAGAGTCACAAACACCAGTCCTCAAGGTACAACTACGCGGGGCATACCCCGGCAAAAGCACAACACAAGCCTCAAAAAGGCAGCTCGTGCTCAGCTGGCAGCTAAGGAACGGTCCCGAAACAGCACGCTAAACTCCGGGAGATGTCGGGCGCGGCTCACCTGAAAGGAGAAGGGTGAGTCACAGCCAGACTCAGTAGGGGTCACGCGGATCCCTACCTCGCACTAAACAAGCGAACATGCATAAATAACCGCAATTTAAAGCATGCATTTAAATAAATACACAGGCAATGGCATGAATATCTAATCACAAGAAAGCTGTAAACTCTATCTAAGCAAGTATAACAGCTAACACATGCCGCTACTAATTAAATGCAAGCGATTGAAGCTAAAACTACCAATTAGAATGAGCTGCAACTAATCCAAGCAACAAGGAAGGACAACCACTGGAGCAGAAACCAGAAGCGTCCACTGACGGCTTACACTGCGTCTCAAGCACTCGCAGTCGACAAGCGACAAGCTAAGCGCGTAAACAGTACCAGACCAAGTGACCAGTCGGAGTGACACCCGTCGGCGTCAGTCCACAGTCTCCGACCACGTGTGCACACACTGACTCTAGCCTGAGCCAGGCCCTCTAACTAGTTTTCTCCCTTGGCAGGACGCTACCATTGGCTGGGAGCCCACGGAACTAGCTTACAAACCGTGAATGGGAAATATACCCCTCCGCCATCCTCAAGCGGGTCGGTACTCAACAGACCTTAGGGCAACAACAGTGGCTCCATTGCCTGGAAAGAAAAGCTACTCTATTGGCACATAAAACACGCCACAATATAGTAAAACAATACAACTATGGCATGAATATAGAACGGAACGCATAAGCAATGGGCTGGGAATATATTGCAGCCATCAGGGAAGTGGCGGTCAAGGACCCACGCGCCACATGCAAACGACGGTCGGGGGTCGGCGCGTTACTTCAAGAATGACGCTCCAGTCCCCATCCGTCACTCCCTTCAGGATTCCAGCTCAAGAGGCACCAAAGGGCATGTAACGGTGGGGGCCCTGCGCGTTACTTCGAAGCGACGCGTGGGGTCACCGCCGTCACATCCACTCGAGGCTCAAACCACCTATCAGCGTTCTAAATGGTAGCAGGCGAAGTAACGCCCCGGTCTAGGCGCGCCGGACCGAAACGACGGTCGGCCGACTGGCAGCCGGGCGCACCGCCTGACCAAAATCACGGAAACAGTTGATGAGTAACGGATGGGAGCCCCACCGTTACTCTCCAAGTAACGCACCCCCAATGGGCCGTTATTTGGTAGTGACGCGTCCACCTTGGACCGTCGGGCAAGTGACGGTTCCTGGCAGGACCGTCACTGCACCTGGGTTACGGGCGGGTACGGTTTGTAAACCGAAGCCCTCCCGGACGGCTGAAAACGCCGGGTATCGACGAGAAACCTAATAACCTGTCAAACCACGCATGTTAGACAACAATCTAACATCTAAATCTAGCACATGCAAGGCCTAAAACGCATTAAACTCAAGATTTAGGCTAAAACCCCAAAAATGGAAATATGAACATCATGCATGCTACGGGGTGCTAATCAACAAGCGGGCTAAAGGAAACGATCCTAGCAAGATCGAGGTTCCATCCCCCTACCTTTCGCAAGCCGAAACCGTCGAACGGGCCGCATGCAAGGAGGAATAGCCACGGAGCTTCCACGCTCCACCTCGCTCCCACGATCACCGATCCACGCCGAAGTGGACACCCACGCGCTCTACTCGACGCGAGGAATCCAACGGTGCCAACCTCGTCTCAATCCGACGCCGTCTCGACCACGATCCCTAAGAGAGGAGAGGAGGTGGCCGCACGGAGGAGAGAGAGAGGGAGAGGGTGAAATGAGAGATCGACGGGGGAGAGAGAGTGAGGGTGAGAGATATAAAAAAAATAAAAATAAAAATAAAATTAATATATATATATAATACAATCATTATATATATAAAAATCTTATTAATATTCAATAACCCTCAAACAGCTCCGAACAAATCCGGAAAAATGCCAGACAAATTCCTAAAAATCCAGGAAAAAGCCGGAAATTCCAGAACAAATAATAGAACAAATACCACGAAAGATCCATTAAGGCACGGGCCTTACAGTCCCTCCCTCCTTACAGAAATTTCGCCCTCGAAATTTACAATAACCGAAAAGGAGGAGACTGAGAAAGGACTTTTACCTCACTGGAACAAGAAAGGAAAAAGCTGACGCATCTCATCTTCACGCTCCCAAGTAGACTCGTTACCAGAGTGACGCTGCCAAGCAACCCTTACCAGAGGAATAACCTTATTTCTCAACCGCTGCTCACGACGGTCTTCAATTCGGATAGGAAATTCTGGCGTGGACAAATCAGCAGTCACCTCGGGCCACACTGAATCATCGAGAACATGAGAAGCATCAGACACATATTTCCTCAACTGAGACACGTGGAACACATTATGAATAGCTTGCATGGCCGCCGGCAGTTGCAAATGATAAGCCACTGAACCAATAGCTTCAACAATCGGAAAAGGGCCAACATACTGCGGACTAAGCTTTCCACGCTTCCCAAACCTGGAAACACCCTTCATTGGAGATATTTTAACAAACACCATATCTCCTGGCTCAAATTGTAGTGGACGTCTGCGTCGATCTGCATAACTTTTCTGTCGACTCTGAGCCGTCAACAATCTCTGTCTGATCAGACGAACCACATCAGAACACTGCTGTACCATGTCCGGTCCTGTCAACAGTCGGTCCCCAACATCAAACCAGTTCAGAGGAGTACGACAAGGACGACCATACAGCGCTTCATAAGGAGCCATGCCAATACTGGAGTGAAAACTATTATTATAAGCAAACTCAACAAGTGGCAAATGCTGACCCCACGAACCTTGCCAATCAAGGCAACACGATCTCAGCATGTCCTCCAAAGTCTGAATAGTTCTCTCTGACTGTCCATCTGACTGTGGGTGATACGCTGAACTGAAAGCTAACTCAGTGCCCAAAGCTTTCTGGAAACTACGCCAGAAGCCAGAGGTAAAACGCGGGTCACGATCTGACACAAGTGAAACAGGAATTCCATGCAATGGCACGATCTTCTGCACATAGAGCTCGGCCAATCTCTGCACACTCCAAGTAACTTTAATTGGCAACAATCTGGCGGTTTTCGTCAATCTGTCGACAAGCAGCCAGATCCCATCAAAACCTTGAGAAGTTCGAGGCAAACCCACCACAAAATCTGTAGTAACATGGTCCCATTTCCACATCGGAATTTCTAATGGCTGAAGCAGACCACCTGGCTTTTGATGTTCGGCTTTAACTAACTGACAAGTCAAGCACTTAGAAACAAAAATAGCCACGTCCTTCTTTATGCCGGGCCACCAGAACTGCTTCTTCAAATTCTGATACATCTTGGTGACACCAGGGTGAATAGCAAAACGGGAACCATGGGCTTCACTCAAAATCTCATTCCTCAAATCATCATCAACAGGAATATACAATCTGCCCTGGAAACTGACGACCAGCTCGTCATCAAATTCCACATCATATCTTGATATAACACGGGCCAAATCAGAATCAGCTTGTTGGGCTTCTAGAATCTGCTGATACAAAGCTGAACCCAAAACCAAGCTAGCACAAACTGCCATCCTCGGATCGGCAGGAATCTCTACACACAATGCCTCGCTCGGAAGCTGTTCCCACAATTTCCATTCATGAAGCAACAAATGACTGACTTGTACTTTCCTGCTTAGAGCATCGGCCACAACATTCATTTTACCTGGCTGATAGGAGAGTGTAAAGTCATAATCTTTCATGTATTCCATCCATCGCCTCTGCCTGAGATTCAGATCTTTCTGGGAGAAAATATACTGTAAACTCTGATGATCAGTAAGAATCTGAAATTTCTCACCATACAGATAATGTCTCCAGATCTTCAAGGCAAAAATAACTGCAGCTAGCTCTAGATCATGAGTGGGATAATTTCCTTCATGCTGTTTCAATTGCCGAGACGCATATGCGATAACCTTACCATGTTGCATCAGCACTGCACCCAAACCTACTCGAGACGCATCTGTACAAACAAGAAAACCACCCGAGTCGGAAGGCAAAGTCAACACTGGAGAAGAAGTCAACAGCCTTTTCAATTCAACAAAGCTAGCCTCACACTGATCCGACCAGACAAATGGCACACCCTTCCGTGTCAAATTAGTCATCGGTGCTGCAATCTTCGCAAAATCCTAATGAATCTGCGGTAATACCCAGCCAATCCTAAAAAACTTCGTATCTCCGTGATGGTCCTCGGTCTCTGCCAACTCAAAACGGCATCAATCTTTGCAGGGTCTACTGCTACTCCATCACTAGAAATCACATGGCCAAGAAAATGAATCTCCCGAAGCCAGAATTCACATTTACTGAGCTTCGCATAAAGCTCGTGATCTCTTAGAGTCTGCAGAACGATCCTCAAATGCTGCACATGATCATCAACAGAGGCAGAATATATCAAGATATCATCAACAAAGATCACCACAAAATGGTCCAGAAATGGACGAAAGATACGCTGCATTAGATCCATGAAGGCTGCTGGGGCATTAGTCAAACCAAACGGCATGACTAAAAATTCAAAGTGACCATATCGAGTACTGAAAGCAGTCTTCTCCACATCAGATTCCCGGATCCGTAACTGAAAATAGCCAGACCGGAGATCAATCCGTGAAAAGACAGCAGCAGACTGTAACTGGTCAAACAAATCATCAATCCTGGGGAGCGGATACTTATTCTTGATAGTCGCCTGATTCAGCTGCCTGTAATCAATACAAAGCCTCAGGTTTCCATCTTTCTTTTTCACAAACAGTACTGGGGCACTCCACGGAGAAAAACTGGGACGAATATAACCCTTCTCCAGTAACTCTAGTAGCTGTGCACGCAGTACTTTCAATTCAGCTGGAGCCATTCGGTACGGCGGCTTTGCTAAGGGGCCAGTACCTGGAATCAGTTCAATCACCATCTCAATCTCTCGCTCTGGGGGCAAGCCTGGCAACTCATCAGGAAACACATCAGGGAACTCACAGACAACCGGAATATCACAAACATCCCGTCGTGGTTTTTCAACAGCCACCACTGAAGCAAGGAATCCCTGACAACCTGTGCTAAGCAACCTATAGGCTCGAATAGCAGAAATAATCATACGAGAAGAACGGGATCGAATACCTTGAAAATAAAAGGCTGATTTTCCCTGGGGCTGAAAATAGACTTTCTTCGATCTGCAGTCAACCACAGCTCCATAATGCTCCAACCAATCCATTCCCAGAATAACATCATAATCTGCCAGCTGCAACGCATACAATCTCGCCGGCAACTGGTGATCATCAATCATCACAGGAGACTCATCCAAACACAAGGGAGTAACCATGAAATCTCCAGAAGGCAATTCCACAAACAACTCACAGGACAGCTCAGAAGTTGGTTCCTCAATACAAGCCATAAAATCCTCAGAAATAAAAGAGTGAGAAGCACCAGAATCAAATAAGACATGAGCTGAATGACCATAAAGCATAATCGTACCTTCCACAAGATGGGACGCAGCAGCATCAGCTCTTGTCAAATGAGAAACCTTGCCTTTCTGCTTCTTAGAACCAACTGAAGATTGCTGAGAAGACGCCGACGCCTGAGAGAAAAATTGCTGTGGAGCTTGAGGTGCAGGAGGTCTAAACTGCGGCTGAGGTTGAGAAAACTGAGGAGCTTGCAATGGATTCGGCCTCAGCGGGCAATCTCGAACCACATGACCTGGCTGGTCACACCTAAAGCAAACAACAGGAAGAGAACACGGTTGGCCCTTATGATGACCACCGCATCTCCGACACGTCCACGGCTGACTAGCAGCTGAGCTCTGCCGAGTCTGAGAAGAAGGCGCTGTCGGCTGCTGAACAGAATCTGTACCGGACGGCTGCTGAAAAAACTTCTTCTTCTTCTTGAACCTTTTGAACTTGGGCTTAGAAGGAGAGGAAGCACTGGAAACCTCTGGCTGGACCGAAGGAACACTAGGCACGGGCTGTCGGTAAGCCTGCTGAACCTGAGCTACCGGCTGCACTGACCCTGCCTGGGGATATCCACCCGGTCTCGCCATCTCCAGCTCTAAAACTACAGCTGTCTGACACGCAGTATCGAGATCCGCAACACGACTCGCTATCAACGGCATCTTCAACTCTGGCCTCAACCCACGCAAGAATTGCTGGGTCTTCAAAGCTTCGCTGGCCAGCACATGGGGCGCATACTGACCCAATTCCAAGAACTTATTCCTGTACTGAAGCACGGTCATACTACCCTGGGTCAATTCCATAAACCGATACATCTTATCCATCTGCAAGCAGGCAGGAGTATAGGCACGCTCAAAAGCAGCAACGAACTCTGCCCAAGTGATTTGCCGAAGAGGTCTGGATCGAAAGGAAATCTGCCACTCGGCTTTCCACCACGCAATGGACGTACCCTGGAGTTGAAAGGCAGCGAGCATGACTTTCTCATCTTCAGCACACTCCATCGAGACAAAAACACGCTCTATCGCATCCATCCATTGCCTCGCGACTTCTGGATCAGCTTGGCCATCGAAAGCAGGCGGATTGAACATCAGAAATTCCTTCAAAGCCTTGCCTCGACTGCCAGGCACTTCAGCTTGAACGATCGGCACTGGAGGAGCAACTGGAACGACAGGAACAGCGGGAACTGCAGGAGGAGGTGCAGAACCGCTATCTTCCCTGGGCGCATCTCGAGGAACACGAGGAGCTCGAGGAGGTCTTCCTCGACGAGGCGGCATAATTATGCTGCCAAAAACACAATCAACAATGAAATCCATCAATCATACGAAAAACATCCTATGCCAGCAAGAGACGACAACAGGACTAGCTCTGGACCAAGCGTCAATTCCAATTCTTTACGCAAATCCTCAACTTGGCTCTGATACCATCTGTGACGACCCAGAGTTCAGGATACCGATATACCGATAACATCGGTATACCGACACCAAGAACTGGGGAGGCCACCCAAGAGGCTGATGAGGCCCCTGAAGGGTTAGTGGGGGGTTAGCTGAGGAATATGCATAATTAATTGCGAATTGGGGCGCGCAATACAAATAAGTATTTAAGATTTAAACACAAGTGCGGAAGCAGTTTAAAATAACCAGAGTGATATATATATAACTAGTCCAGAGTCACAAACACCAGTCCTCAAGGTACAACTACGCGGGGCATACCCCGGCAAAAGCACAACACAAGCCTCAAAAAGGCAGCTCGTGCTCAGCTGGCAGCTAAGGAACGGTCCCGAAACAGCACGCTAAACTCCGGGAGATGTCGGGCGCGGCTCACCTGAAAGGAGAAGGGTGAGTCACAGCCAGACTCAGTAGGGGTCACGCGGATCCCTACCTCGCACTAAACAAGCGAACATGCATAAATAACCGCAATTTAAAGCATGCATTTAAATAAATACACAGGCAATGGCATGAATATCTAATCACAAGAAAGCTGTAAACTCTATCTAAGCAAGTATAACAGCTAACACATGCCGCTACTAATTAAATGCAAGCGATTGAAGCTAAAACTACCAATTAGAATGAGCTGCAACTAATCCAAGCAACAAGGAAGGACAACCACTGGAGCAGAAACCAGAAGCGTCCACTGACGGCTTACACTGCGTCTCAAGCACTCGCAGTCGACAAGCGACAAGCTAAGCGCGTAAACAGTACCAGACCAAGTGACCAGTCGGAGTGACACCCGTCGGCGTCAGTCCACAGTCTCCGACCACGTGTGCACACACTGACTCTAGCCTGAGCCAGGCCCTCTAACTAGTTTTCTCCCTTGGCAGGACGCTACCATTGGCTGGGAGCCCACGGAACTAGCTTACAAACCGTGAATGGGAAATATACCCCTCCGCCATCCTCAAGCGGGTCGGTACTCAACAGACCTTAGGGCAACAACAGTGGCTCCATTGCCTGGAAAGAAAAGCTACTCTATTGGCACATAAAACACGCCACAATATAGTAAAACAATACAACTATGGCATGAATATAGAACGGAACGCATAAGCAATGGGCTGGGAATATATTGCAGCCATCAGGGAAGTGGCGGTCAAGGACCCACGCGCCACATGCAAACGACGGTCGGGGGTCGGCGCGTTACTTCAAGAATGACGCTCCAGTCCCCATCCGTCACTCCCTTCAGGATTCCAGCTCAAGAGGCACCAAAGGGCATGTAACGGTGGGGGCCCTGCGCGTTACTTCGAAGCGACGCGTGGGGTCACCGCCGTCACATCCACCCGAGGCTCAAACCACCTATCAGCGTTCTAAATGGTAGCAGGCGAAGTAACGCCCCGGTCTAGGCGCGCCGGACCGAAACGACGGTCGGCCGACTGGCCGCCGGGCGCACCGCCTGACCAAAATCACGGAAACAGTTGATGAGTAACGGATGGGAGCCCCACCGTTACTCTCCAAGTAACGCACCCCCAATGGGCCGTTATTTGGTAGTGACGCGTCCACCTTGGACCGTCGGGCAAGTGACGGTTCCTGGCAGGACCGTCACTGCACCTGGGTTACGGGCGGGTACGGTTTGTAAACCGAAGCCCTCCCGGACGGCTGAAAACGCCGGGTATCGACGAGAAACCTAATAACCTGTCAAACCACGCATGTTAGACAACAATCTAACATCTAAATCTAGCACATGCAAGGCCTAAAACGCATTAAACTCAAGATTTAGGCTAAAACCCCAAAAATGGAAATATGAACATCATGCATGCTACGGGGTGCTAATCAACAAGCGGGCTAAAGGAAACGATCCTAGCAAGATCGAGGTTCCATCCCCCTACCTTTCGCAAGCCGAAACCGTCGAACGGGCCGCATGCAAGGAGGAATAGCCACGGAGCTTCCACGCTCCACCTCGCTCCCACGATCACCGATCCACGCCGAAGTGGACACCCACGCGCTCTACTCGACGCGAGGAATCCAACGGTGCCAACCTCGTCTCAATCCGACGCCGTCTCGACCACGATCCCTAAGAGAGGAGAGGAGGTGGCCGCACGGAGGAGAGAGAGAGGGAGAGGGTGAAATGAGAGATCGACGGGGGAGAGAGAGTGAGGGTGAGAGATATAAAAAAAATAAAAATAAAAATAAAATTAATATATATATATAATACAATCATTATATATATAAAAATCTTATTAATATTCAATAACCCTCAAACAGCTCCGAACAAATCCGTAAAAATGCCAGACAAATTCCTAAAAATCCAGGAAAAAGCCGAAATTCCAGAACAAATAATAGAACAAATACCACGAAAGATCCATTAAGGCACGGGCCTTACAACGTCCATCTCCAAGACGTGCATTTGATAACTACATAGATATTAATTTGAAAAGCCTTCAACCTGTCGACATGCCCTTGATCGGTCGATAGGCCTTCAAGAGTTTGTGCCTCTCCAAGAGGTCACATATTAATTTACGACAACTAAGAAGACATTGTTTTGATATGTAATTTATATTGAATTAGCGTCCTTTTTCAAGATGTATATTAAGTTTATACTCCGTTCTGGTAAGACATCTTTTATAATTATTTTATATGACTATTGTTCTGAATAATAAGTTGAATTTGTGTCTTTATCATGGACGTGAGTTACATTTTTACGCCTCTTTGGAAGGACGTGGTTTTAAATATGATTTATATTGGATTAATATTAATATGTATATATATTGAATTCTATGTATTGTATCTGGACGCATATTAATATGCGCCTGCTTGGAAAGTCGCGAATTCATGAAAATGGCGTCCTTCTGGCAGACGTTAATTTAAGAATTAGCGACCCCTGTGGTGGATGCTAATTCTTCCAGAGTGATTTTGACCGGATTTTTCATCCAGCACCATGGATTTTTTTGGCATTATTGTCTCAAGGTCGAGACATAGTCCATGTTTCCATTGGTTTCATACGTTATACACCTTATTTCTTGGGGAAAGAAGGACCCTCCGTCAGGAATCCCTCCCGCTAGATTAAAAATTCTTTCTCTAAGGCCTCCGTAAGACCTCGACATCGAAGGATTCCATCTTCGATCACTAGGCTAGTTGTACCACAAAAACCCTAAATCCCTTTGTCACGTCACTCTGAAGAAACATGACCCCCAACACTCATGGAACGCCAAATTGAGGTGTTCTATAGTAGTCTTAAATTTGAGGCACCTTGTCCAGACACGATTTAATTGGAGACTGGGACAATGGTCGCAGATTCCTTGAATTAGCGTCACCGAAGTCTGACGCGAATTCCTCGTGCTTGTACTATTCATAGGAATTGGCGACTGGGGTAGTAGTTGCTAATTCTTATAATTCACGGTGACTTGGGTGGATGCCAATTTCTCCCAGATTCTTGCATTTCACGGACTTCTATGACATTTAACTTGACATTATCCTCGTTCATGACTATATCTGTTGTGCCCTTGTGGTCATTTGAGTCATCTTGTGGTCACTTGGGTCATTCGACACCATCCTGTGGTCATTTGAGTTATTTGATATTCTTGGTTTTGATAATGGCTAAACACTATAAGTCATTGATGTTTTACCGCTCTTATATGACTAAACTACTTGATGTTCTTTCATGACAGATATGCCAAGGAATGGAGTGGAGATGGTAAAAGTGAAATCTCAATGATTGCGCCCTCGGACGCGGATCGACCTGCGCGGTCAAGTCGCGGGGGTCAAGGCCCCGGAAAACTTTTTTGATTATAGGAGCGATATAATCAATAGAAATCTTCAAGACAGTCAAGGTTGATGCCACATATGAGAATGGGCTGCTAAAGGACTCAAGCGACGGAGCTAAAAGGGTTAACGGTCTGAACCGGGGAAACTCGAGAACTGCCCAGCTGGCAGTCGACCGCCAGCACAGGGGCGCTCGGCCGCCCCTGCCAGTAGCTCACCGGCTACAGCATTCTTAGTGGTGGTCAACCGCCAGCCCAGTAGCGGTCGACGGAAAATTCCAAGGACCATATGTCTACAGCGTTTCTCAGTAGCTGTCGACCGTCAGCTTCTGCAGGTCGACCGCCAGCTCCGAGCCAACAATGTTGACTTTGTTTTCCACTTCGAGAAGATCCCCTTTCCTTGTATTTGTTTAACCCCAAAGTCATCCAATCCCCCATGGACTATGGATCTGGTCTGGGGGATGTCGAAGGACCATTCAAAGTCTATAAAACCAACACTTGAGGGGTTAGAAACCCTAATGCTTCTATTGGAACAAGAGAGATCAACGGAGGCTAGAGGAGGTGATTCGCGAGTACTGTAGCACCTCCGTGAACAGTGCTTCGGGCTGGAGTTCTTCATCCATTCCAAGGTGTTTCAAGCTCATATCAAAGCAAGCAATCTCCAAGGAAGTGCAAAAGCAAGCAAGGCTATCAAGGTGATCCAAGGAAGCTGATTTCACAAGGTTTTCAAGGGAGATCAAATATGCATCCTTTATCTTATTCATCAACTCAAGGTGATCCAAGGAAGATCATTTCACAAGGAAGAAGATACCATTGAAGAATCAGATTCAAGCTCCAGCAATCTCAGATAAGATCCTTTCTCTTTGCGCATATTCTATATCTTGTTTGAGTGTTTTCATATCTTGTTCTTTTTCCATTTCATTCAAATATTTGAAACTGAAGATCGTCCCTACCGGTGGTTAGTAGGAAGGCAATCAGAAGTTGTCCGATCTGCGGTGTTGACGTCCCTACCGGTTGTTAGTAGGAAGGCAATCGAAGGTCTTTTTGATTTACGGTTCAGTGCGTGGCACTAGTGGAGCCTCACTGGATTTGGTGAGGGGTGGACGTAGGACTAGGGATTCAGTCCGAACCACCTTAAAATCTCGTGTGTGGTGGTTTGCTTGTGCGATTGCTTTGTGTTAGATGCATGCTTAGGTTCAATCTCTATATTACGTAATCATCTTGCTAAGCAAATCGTTGTGTCCTTCGTTAAGCTAGTTATATTTTGATGCTATTATCATCATCTAACTTTAAAGAGGGTTGCATTGCGAAAAGAGGGACATATTTATTCACCCCTCCCCTCTAGATCCGCTATCCACTACTCAACAATATCCTTGGAATATCAAAATTTATAGATCCTTTAAACTCTCTTACTAAAAGCTTAAATTCTTGGAATTCTATTTGGCCATTAAATTGACATGGAACTTGTCTAGAAAATTTATGTGGGACTATGGATCCAATTGACACCCAATGCTAGAATGCAATTTGATAGGGGCCCGGATCTGGTCCCGGGAGGTGGCAAAGCCCAGACATATATCGGTACTATGATTGATCAGGTCTGACATTGCACCAATGACAAGTAAGATTCGATCTAGAAAGTTCCAACACTGATACGCCATGATATGTTCTTGATATGAATATTCTTGATATGATATTTGACCTGGCCCGGAATGGGTAAACATGTTATTGAAATTCTTGAATGGCCAATCCTCAATTATGCTATATGTTCTCATGAATAGGAGTACCCTATCTTGTTCTTGAATTTAGTGCCATCTCTTCTACATACTTGTCATCTGTTTATATATTTGAATAGTGATCTCTCAATTTCTTGCTCCCTCTTATGCCCAACTTTAGCCTAATCATTATTGGATTTATCATTTCATGCATATTCATGTCAATTTTTTAATCACCTAAAGCTAGCTTGGTTCAAGAGATATAAGACCTACTAAGCTTTAACTCACCTAGTATTTTTCAATATTTTTCCAGGTAATAATGAAGAAGAATGCGATCAAGAAGGGTAAGGGCAAGTGTGAAGAGAACTCTGACAACTTAGATGAACCTTGCAGCCTCATGTCTAGTCTAGATAGTTAAGAGTCTTTTGTAATTTTTCTTTTATTGCGTCTGTTAGTCTGAGTCAAATTGTAATAAACTTATATTTTAAATTTCAATGAAATTATATTTTGTCTAGTTATATTGTGCCTTTGTTGTTTGCTCTGATTGTCATGATTGTATCATTGCCACGTTCTTAGCATATTTCCGCTGCTATCGGTTCGGGGCGTGACACCATCGGTCGACTGGTAGACTACTTCAGTCGATCGATTTCTGTAAAGAAACCTTCTACTAGTTACTGGGAAATTTGGTTGACTGGTGCGCCTTCATTGGCCGACCGGCCAGACCCAGGGAATTGATTTCTACAAGCTTGACTCCCTTGTCCAATTTTGGTCGACTGGCCCTTCACCTAGGTCAACCGATACATCTGAAAAATGTAGAATTAAACCCAAGTTAGCATGTATTTAATCCACTAAGTCCAACACACCTTAGATTGACCTTCTTGACAGTTTTGGGCACTTTTTGGACCTGTTAAACACTTGGAGTGATCAAACCTATTAAACACTAAGAATGAAATCAAATGACGAATTCTTCATCAAGACACAACATGTTTTCACAAAGAAATTGTTACTCAATGAAACTCATCAAAGTATGATCACTTTCAATTCATGATCCATTCTCACATATAAAGTTTTGTCATTATCAAAAACACCCAGGGCACAACGATCTCCCCTTTTTTGATGATGGCAAAACTTTATTTTATGTTCAAGCAATAAACTCCAATTAATCATCAAACATAAGGCAACATAAGGCTCAAATATTATTACTCACAACTTTTTCCTTTTTAGATGGAAATGAGCAAGTTTAGAACATTTGCAATAAACCATATTCTCTCCCCCTTTGCCATGATCAAAAAGGTTTTAAAGAATTGAAAGAGCTAAATTCGCACCATTTATCCATTTATCCGTTCATTAGCAAAAATGCAATAGAAGAAAAGAAAGCATAAATCCATTTATCTATACATTGAACTATCATAACTAGTAAAATTCGCTTGAACCATCATAACTAAGATCCATGAAAAATAAGTTTATGATTTTTACAATGAGACTCCAGGACTCTATGACTCCATTCAACAGACTCTCCAGAATTTGGCATAACTGACTAATTGACTAAATGACCAAAATGACCAAAAGCTTACATGCAAGCATGCATTCGAAATATCATTTAAACTATGAAGACTCATTCAACATTCACAAATCTGGAATTCCATGAGGTGGAAGATCTTTGTGTCACAAACATGAATTAAAACATGAAGTCATGTAAATGTATTAGTTTGACTGTGTTGATTTGGCATTCAAAAAGGCTGAGTTTATTTACATTTATTTTCTATGATTAAAGTTGAGCAACATAATTTTCTCTCACCCTTTCCACCGATCAATCCACCAAGCACCCAAACTCAAGCACACAAACTCTCTCTCCCCCTTGGTCATCAACAAGAAAACATACCAAGATATGAGAGCCGGAAGGATATATGTACAAATTACCAATTGTTTTATGAGTTCAATTGTGGATTGTTTTATGAAATTTCACTCAAGCATTCAAGCAATCAGCAAGAGCAAGTATAGAGTGGATATGTAGTATATCTCCCCCTTGTTGGGAATGGGATAAGAACAATGCACATTATTCATAGGCGAAGTGGAATACATAAAGCATAACTAATGAAGATGTGCATCCATAAAGAGAATACCGCATAGCCCGTATATATAGATAAAGTCACAATATACACCCAACACAAATATTCCATTATGTGGAAGTGTGAAGATATGAGCAATGAACCTTAAACATAAAGATATGCAGACGTTCTAGATAACACTAGAAGGTTACTCTTTTTCGTACACATGCATTTTAGATTCTCGACTTTAGGTAGCTTCACACAACCCCTTTTTTATTTCAAGTTATGAACTTCTCCATTTGACGCGAGGCTCCACATTTGTTCAATGAAGAGACCCGGTTACTAGGATCCGTCACTTCTTTAACTTTTTACTATGAAAACTTCACTATTTTACACGAGGCTCCTCACTTGTTCAGTTGGGAGATCCGGTTACTAGGATCCGTATCTCACTTATTCATTATTTTTAGGGGCAGGCAGCTTTTTCCTCACGATTACTCTTCATGTTCATGTAGGAATTCGAGCATCATTAAAGTGTTAAGAAGAATTTCCAATATCCTTATGGTTAAAAGTCGTTAGTCACATTATGTGCAAGGTGTGGGGATTTTGTTTAGAATGTACTTTGTGAATTATGCTAGAGACATAGTTATGACTCTCCCCCTTAACGTATACACTCACTAAAATTAGTTTTCTCCCCCTTAGTATATAACATGATGCACACTTGTTCAGAATCAAGCCAACATTATTTAGTAAGGGAGTATGGTCGTAGAAAATTCAAGGAAAGTGTATTAAACTATATACAATTAAGCATGCAAGGAGAATGAGTAAACATGCAAAAACAAGATCATGTAAGAAATTTTCTTTTCACTTTAATTAAAACCACTATTCAGGTACCATTTATTTCCTTTTACCTACAAGCAGACCTGCAAGATAAAAATGATACTCACAATGATTTTGGTATCCAAGCAAACTTGGGTCCATATGAGTTAGCTCCGTTTTTCACAACTGAATTCTTCAACTTCCTTGAGAAAATTTCATTATCATGCTACGTCAAATTACATACATACATAGTATATCCAAATCTTCCACAATAAAAATAAGTAACTCTTCTATTCTTAATGTCACGTCCCGAACCGATAGCAGCGGAAGACATGCTCGGAACGTGGCCGTGATTCGTTCATGATACAGAGTGAACCAAAAGACATAATTACAAGACAATTGGCGCCAAAATAAATATAAGTTTTATTAATATCAAAAAGGTTATTATTACAACCTAGACTCCATTACATTGGTAAAAGAAAAGGAAAATGACAAAAATTATAGGACTTTACTTAAGAGAAATAAAAATACATAACTCTCCAAAACTCGGGAACTCCATCACTCTTGCCCGTTCCCATCTGTAGTAGTTTCTCCATTAAGACCTCAAAAACTTAAGAGGAAACTGGGTGAGCGAGAAGCTCAGTAGGAATTACACTATATCATCAGGCAAAATGTAAGTGATTAGCCATTTAATAATGCATGAAAATAACGACAATGCTTGATGGAAAACATACTCATTATCAAAAGAGTAGCAAGGTCACATGGAGGCTCAATAATAAGATAACAAGAGACAGGTACAAGAACATGATGGAAAGAGAATAACTTGGAACATGTACAAGAGATAACAAGCACTAATATTCATGTCACAACTATCCCTTCCGGACCTCATATTCAAACATATCAAGTCACGCATATAAGGAAGATGCTCATGATGTAAATATGTCTAGCTCAAATCTTGCGTATGGTTGGTGCAATGCCACACCTGATCATTCATAATACCGGTACATGTCTGGGATTTGCCTCGCCTCTAGGACTAGATCAGGGCCCCAATAGTTTATGCCTAGCATTGAGTATCTTATTGGACCCAAAGTCCCGTATCATGCAATTCCCAGACAATTTACTAATGGCATAAGAATTCCAAGAATAGCTCATGAAAGCAAGATAACACAAGTAGGAAATAGATTCCTTGCAGACTTCCAATTATCAAGGGAAAGTCATTTAGGAAAAATGACTTTAAGAAGGACATTGGATGTTTTTTCACGGAATATAATGTCAAAATAGACTCCACAAAGGTCATAATCTCGAGATATATTAGCCTGGAGAGGCTGGAATGGTTTAACACAAAATAACTACGGAAATAAAAAATCTCAGGTTGCTAAACGAAGAAATGGTTAGCCCTAGACCGCTACCCTAAGGTGACGGTCACGAGAAGACCGCAATCAAGTGGGTTAGACCAACCCGGCTAAACTGAGTCGGGTCCTAATCATGAATGCATCTGAGGAATCGGACACGTTTACATGAAGGCGTCTGGGAGATTGGACACTGTTGACACCCATTTTTAGTCCGCAAGTTACCTCATTTCTCTTATTCGTCATTTTGATGTCCCGAATTACCCATTATTTTGGAGCCTTCCTTGGATAGATTTCGAGCCCATTTCATTGTTCCCTAGCCTTTGGACTTTAGATATCATGATTTCTTAGAGTCCTGGAGCTTATCTTATCAACTCCCGGCCTTCCAAGTCGACTTGCGGCCCATTTAGGTCGACTTTCCATCAAGCATTCGGCTACTTTTATTGCGCAGTCTCGAAAATGGCCCTTTTTCATCCCTTTATGTTCCTCTATTCTAAATATGCCCTTCACCAAAGTTGTTTGTCTTTTAAAGCTCTACAATTTATTTTTATACGCCATTAGCCAGTTTTGCACCATGTCAAGTTATTCATATTTTTCTAGCAGGCTATGCTGTTCACCTACGTCCCAGCATTCTTCCTCTCTATTCTCGACCCATTTTCTCCCTCTTCCACTCATTTTATCATTTTACTATCTTCATGAAAGTTGTTCATTTTTCCATTGTCTACAATTTATTCTTCTATCACTTTCACTAATTATGCACCTTTTTCAAGATATGTTCCGATTTTCAAAGTTATGCAAAGTCTGCCAAGAATTTTTCCTCCAGCAGCCTAGCGGTCATTTGCTAGACCGCTAGGCCACAAGAAATGGTCATTCACTAGACCATTTTCCCCAAACTTGTCCAAAATCGTCATGTTTCACCCCTGGAGCCTTGCGGTCACCCCCTATATCATTTTCCATCCCCTTGCGGTCCTTTCCTAGACCGTTTTCATCAAGAAACGGCCCTGCGATAGACTGTTTTCCAGAAAAAGAGTCCTAAACTTCTTGAACTCCTTTTTTCTTCACCGTGAGACTCTTTGGAACCCTTGTTGACACCTCTTTCAAGGGAGATAAGCCTCCACCTTGGTTTCCATTGATCTGGGACTCTTACCACCACTATTATCTTGAGGTTTATGCATCTATATCCCCGAAATTGGGTGTTTATCTCGGATCTATCTCCAGAAGTTTCCTGCTCCTATAAATAGCACCGAGTTCGCAGGTTACAAACGGAGGCTCTTTCTGGACTTGGGGCGAAGCCATGCTGCATCTCCAACCTTCAACTTTGACCCTATCTCGAAGAGGGAAGTATTGGCTTTCTATTCCACGCTCAAGGGCTTAATTTGGTTGTCTATTCTCTTAGTTCTCCTCCTCTCAATTTCATAAATCATCATAGTTTTCTGCACTCTCTGCTACACATGCACTTTTGCACGTTTTGCATCAACGATTTCTCTCTATTCTTTGCATCTTATCTCGTGATTTTAACTCTCATACATTTACAACACACACACCTATTATTTCCACCCTTCCACAGGGGTTAAAAACCTCCCCCGGTGAGTTTACCCTCAATTTCTGTCCCTACTTTATTACTGCGGGATTGATGTTACACTTCATGATCTACTGGGTTTTTGTCTTTGTGTTTTGGCTTTGTTTTGTAGGAGAGTATGATTAGAACGTGAGGCCCTCTTCTTCTAGCCGGCTGGAAGATGAGGAGGTTTGAATCTACGACGTTCCCCGCACCTCGTTTTCAAGCGCGATCAAGTCTTCATCCTTTTCCAAGGTACACGGCACCGTTGCACTCTTTTCTTCATCCTTTGGCGTTGCTGCAACCTTGGCGGCGATCACGGTATGTCTTTCTCATCTATTCATCGCCCCTTTGATTCACACTTTCATGCATGTTCATGCATACACATTAGTTTAAAGGGGGTGGGGTAGAACTATTAAACAACCTACAATTTTTTTGGCGATCACGGTGGGACACCTAGTGCCCATCATGTTTGTTTTCATGCTCTTTTGTAAGTTGGGTGTGTGCATGTTCATGTTTAGGTAGTATTTTCCCCATTCTCCCACTGTTTTGGGCGTTCTAATGGCTTTGGTAGCCTGGCGGTCTTCTGGTAGACCGCAAGGGGTCAAGAAATAGTCATTTTGTTGATCACTTGTGGATTCTGGCAGTTCTGTGTGTGTGCTCACAAGGCCCTATTCGTTGAGGCATAACTTTTGATCTCAGGTTTTGACTGCACTGAATTTTATTCCATTGGATAGCCCTTTGTATTGTCTTTCCATCCATATCTTATTTGTATTATTTGGGTCACATTTGCATAGTCTAATATTGTAGTACTTTTTGAGTTTTCTGCATAAAGGCTACAGGCAGGCTCAAGGACAGGTTCACAGGTACGACTTCGATTGATGAGTTGATTGCCTTTCCGATGTCTGATTGCACTGATTTTTATTCCATTGTGTAGTCCTTTGTATTATCTTTCCATCCATAGTTTATTTGCATCATTTGGGTCACATTTGCTTAGTTAAATGTTGTCATCATTTTAGCATTTTGTGTATAAAATCTGCATGCGGTCTGCGCACAGGCTCACGGGGACAACTTTCTTGGATGATTCAATTGACCTCCTGAGGTCCGATTGCCTTGTTCTTGGGCCCGTTCTGTAGCCCTTTGTATTGTATTTCCATCCATATCTTATTTGCATCATTTGGGTTACATTTGCATAGTCAAATCTTGTCTCCATTTTTATATTTTGTGCATAAAATCTGCATGCAGGTTCAAGGGCAGACTCACAAGTACGTTTTGCATTGATGATTTCTTTGCCTTCCGGGTTCCGATTGTGTTGTTTCCTGGTCCTATCTTGTTGTGCTTCGTATTGTCTTCATTTTCATATATTGTTTGCACTCATGTCATTGTGTTTGCATAATTAAACCTTGTCTTCATTTTTCACTTTTCTGCTAGATTTCTGCATGCACTGCGGTGCACATAAGGCTATGCATTGCATATCATAGTTGCATTCTCCCTTTGTACGTGATCCTCTCGCCTCCATATTCCTTGGGGTCGACTAGGTGATCTTATCTCCGTAAGCCCCTGTGAGCCGTGGATTCCCACACGGACGCCGGGCCGATTGTACCTTTTCCACCACTTAGGTTTCCATTTGCATACGTGTGAGAGAATTAACCTTAGTCAACCCAAAGTTTGGACCTTATTCCCATAGGATTCCTATCTTGAGGGAATTATGTTTAACTCAAATCATTAAAAGGTCGATTAAAACTTTTAAAATATTTTCCAGTATATCAACTTGTTTGACTTGGGTGAAAACTCTTGCATTGCATTATTTGTGTTGATTGGGCTTGTCGAAGACCATTAGTGGTGTTTGTGTTGCATTTCCATCATCATCCACATGTTTTGTTATTGATAGGCCCACTTAGGTCTGTCCATTTTGTGTGTCCATTGTCTAATCCATTGTCCTAGGTCCGTCTTCCCTTGGTCTTTGTATTAGTGGGTCAGTCCCCCCTTATTTTCGAGCCCATTAAGCCCTTGCTTCCCTCCTTGTATTAAGTCTCCATTTGTCCTCATGGAGCATCATTCCAACCCCTAGTATCATTCCTCTTCCCAATTTTCTTCATATTCCCGTATGGAATCTTCTTCCCACACGGGCCCATCTTCATGTGGTCCCTCTGATCCATTCGAGGAATAGGCTAATCCATGGCCCATCTATCATGCCTTGTTCGCCAAATGGACCCGGCACAGGCCCAACGCCTTATTGCAAACCATCTTAATGGGCCTCACCATCTTTATGAGCCTCATCATCCTAATGGGCCTCATCATCCTTATGGGCCTCATTCTCCTAATGGGCCTTATTCTTCTAATAGGCCTTATTCTTCTTCTCCTTATGCTGCTGTTGACACCCGTTTTAGCCCATAAGTCGCGTTATTTCTCTTATTCATCATTTTTGATGTCCCGAATTATCCATTGTTTTGGAGACTTCCTTGGATAGATTTCGAGCCCATTTCATCATTCCTTAGCCTTTGAACCTTGGAGATCATGATTTCTTAGAGCCTTGGAGCTTATCTTATCAACTTCCAACTTCCAAGTCGACTTACGGCCCATTTAGGCCCATTTCCATCAAGCATTCACCCCCTTTCATTGCACAGTCTTGAAAACGGTCATTTTTCATCCCTTTCCTTTTCTCTATTCAAAAAGTGTCATTCCCTAAAGTTGTTCATCCTTCAAAGCTCTACAATTCCTTTTTCTACGCCATTAGCCAGTTCTGCATCAATTTCAATCTATTCGCATTTTTCCGGCGTGCTGTTAACCTGCATCCTAGAATTTTTCTCTCTGTTCTAGCCCTATTTTCTCCATCTCCTGATCATCTTTTCATCTTGCGCTCTTCATAAAAGTTTTTCATCTTTCCATTATCTACATTTCTTCTTCTACGACTTTCGCAAATTCTCCACCATTTTCGAGATATGATCCAATTTCTAAAGTCGCACGAAGTCTGCCCAAACGATCGTGCAAACGACCATTTTTTATTGCAAATGGTTCCTTAGCAGTCTTACGATAAACCGCTAAGCAAACCGAGAGTCCAACCTGTGTTGGACTCTGCTCCGTTTCTATGCACCGTGGCCCCCTTGCATAGCCCATAACTTCTTGAATTCTACTCCGAATTGAGCGCCGTTTGTTCCTATGGCTTCTCCTTTATATTATCTTGAATTTGATCTATAGATCTTAGATTTTCATTGGCTATCTTGCTCAGAAACGTGGACTAAAGTTGGTGGTTTAAGCATCCTAGTTCAACACAAACTCTACAGATTAAGCTCTGGGGCTCCCTTCCAGAAGCCATATCTTCTAGATCCTTCATCCAAATAGAGTCCCATTTTCTCCTACATCTTATCTTGACTATTATCTCAAGATTGTTCCATAGATCTCGAGATTTGGTAGACTCTATCTCTTAAACTCGTAGAGGAAAGTTGGGGATTTAAGCAGTTTTCTATATAAAGGGCCATGTGCGAACCTCGCAACGTGGCACGTTTCCAAGGCAACGACGAAGCCATGTCAAACTGTCTTCATCTTCCTTTGACCATAGCCTGGAGAGGGAAGTATTAACTTCGTTTTGGTTCCTTATTTGCTCAATTTCATCAACGTTTGCCCACTCAACTTCGCCCCTACTTTTGGCAAATCATCATAGTTTGCTGTTTTTCTACTACAACTCCGCGACGGGGGCCTGTTCATCAAGCCGGGGCGGAGTGATGCTTCATTCTCTTCGTCCTCCTTTGAGTCCATCTTGAAGAGGGGAGTATTAGCTTCGTTTTCATTATATGTATGTCTTATTTCTCCTATCTTTTCCCATTCTTCCAAGCCCCAACTTTTGAGGTTTCACCACTCTGTTCTGTACTTTTTTGAACCCCGGATTTCTTACAACGAGGACATGTTTGCGTCACCGGAGTGAGGCCATGGGGCACTCTTGATCTGTCCTTTAAACTCCATGCTCTAGAGGGAAGTATAATCTTTATTTTCCTTGGTTTTGGAATCATTATCTTGTCATCTTCATACATATTTTTATCCATGAGTTTTGCACTTTCATTCTATTTTTACACTTAGTCATTTTTCTGTCATGTTCTGCACCCCATTATTTTCTTGTCTTTTTCACCCCATTTTTCACTATTGTCTTCCCCGTTTTAAACCCTCCGTTTTGCCCTAGTTTTATCAAAATATTCCCACCTTTCCATAGCATCCTCTCTTTCCTTTTTTGGTGTTCTATCTTGTGAGATATTCATCCTTCTTTGAGTCCATTTTGTGCACTGTTCTGTATTTTCTGCACAGTCTATATTTTTCCCTAAATCTCTGACATCATAACTTTCTGTCCCAACCTCCTTTTGGAGTGATTCTTATTCCTACTTCTTCACAACACTCAAGTCTTCTGTCATATCAATTTTCACCATATTTGGACATCGTTTGCCCTACTGTTTGCATCAGTCTTTACACCCAATTTACACTGTTTACACAATTTTTCTTGTGACTTGCACTTTTACACCTTGTTTATCTATGTTCATCATGGCATATTAAATCAATCTCTTCATGTTAATCTTATCACAATATACACACCTATTGTTTGCGCCCTTCCATAGGGGGTTAAAAACCCTCCACTGGTAAGTTTGTCCTCAATCTTTCATGTTACTTTATACACTTGGGTAGATTTCTACACTTAACATTTTCTAATGGGTTTTTCCTCTTGTTTTGTGTTTGTTTCGCAGAAAAGATGGAAAGTGAGGCCATTACCTTCTAGTCGGCTGGAAGGTGAGGAGAGGTAATCTACATTGGTTCCCGCATCCTTATATTTAACGCGATCATCCTCTTTTCCAAGGTATACAACGCGCACTTAATTTCCCCTTTCACATTCTTTGGTGTTGTCATTCCTTGGTGGCGATCACGGTATTTCTTCTATATCTTTTGTCACCTTTTCTTTATTGTATGATCATGCTACCATGTTCACATAGTCACATATTCATGCTATTCACTTGATTGGTCGACATATGCCTTCATGCTTATTCATGTGATTTGTGGGGTCGGCACGCTTATACACATACATATTTTTCACATCTACAACCCTTTTTTGGCGATCACAGTGGGACCTCTAGTGCCCATCACTTTGTTTATGATTTGCTGCGATTTTGGTGTGTATATCCATGTTTAGATAGCATTTCATGTTCATATTGTTCACCTTGTTTGCATCCATATTATTATGTTCGCATATGTTCATCATATCTTGATTTGTTAGATTTAGGCTAGAAATTACATGCACTCCGGTGCACATAAGGTCATACATTGCATATCATAGTTACATTTTCTACCTTGGTAAGTGATCCTCTCACCTCCATATTCCTTGGGGTCGACTAGGTGATCTTATCCGGGACCTTCGTAAGTCCCCGCGAGCCGTGGATTCCCACACAGACGCCGGGCCGATTGTACCTTTTCCACCCTTTAGACTTGCATTTGCATCCGTGTGAGGGAGTTAACCTTAGTCAACCGAAAGTTTGGACCTTATTCCCATAGGATTCCTATCTTGAGGGAATTGTTATTAACTCAAATCATTAAAAGGTCTATTAAAACCCCTAAAATATTTCTCATCATATCAACTTGTTTGACTTAGGTGAAAACTCTCACATTGCATTGATTGTGTTGTTTGGACTTGTCCAAGCCCAGTAGTGGTGTTTTGTGTTGCATTCACATTTTCTTTGTTGTTAGGCCCATTTAGCTAGCCCATTTTGTATGTTCATTGTCTGGTCTATTGTCTAGTTCCGTTCTCCATTCATCTTTGCATTAGTGGGTCAGTCCCCTCTTGTCCTCAAGCCCATTAAGCCATTGCTTCCCCATTTGTATTCTCCTTGATATTCTTGTATTAAGTCTCTATTTGCCCTCAGGGAGCATCATTCCAACCCCTTGTATCATTTTTTTTTCCAATATTCCTCCTATTGCCACGTGGAATCTTCTTCCCACGTGGGCCCATCTTCCCGTGGTCCTTCTGATCCATCCAAGGAATAGGCTAATCTCATGGCCCACTTATCAAGCCTTGTTCACCAAATGGACCCGGCCTAGGCCCAATGTCTCATTTCATTTCATCTTAATGGGCCTTCTTCTCATAATGGGCCCTCTACCCTTCATGGGCCTCTTTCTTCTCCTTCATATGCCGCTGGCCCAATTTCTAATGGGCCTTATTCTCTAAAGCGGCCTCATTCTTCCGCCCATGTTTCTGCAAGCCCATTCAGTCTATATGCCAATGTTTCCTCCAGGCCCACATATCCTTCCATTCTCGGAATGGGCCCTTCTTCTTCTCAGCCCGGATCCTCTTATCCGGCCCATTATCATCCTGGTCCGAATTCACAACCTCTTGCTCAAGTTGACCCGCATTACTCTCGATCTCTCCCTACCTAGGAGATGATTGCTCAAACCCAGCGTCAACTTGATGAACTCCAACGCCGAATTGATCCTAAGTCCTCCTTAAATGTTCCATTCACATTTCACGGTCTTTGGCTTCCACCATCTTCACAAATTCCCGTATATCGTCGTTATGGTGGAGTCGGTGACCCATATGTGCACTTGAAGGAGTTCGTTTATGAGTCGGCCCAGTTTCGACATGACCAACGCTTGATGGCCTATTTATTTGGTCTGTCATTGGAAGGCCCGGCTCGGGATTGATTCTTCTCTCTTCCGCAAGAGCAAGTTGTGAGTTTTCAAGCCGTTCAAGAAAAGTTTATTCAATAGTATCAAGACCAGGTTGGGCCCAAGTTCTCTGTTGTGGATCTGGCCCACGAGAAGATGAAGCCTGATGAGGATTTCTACACGTTTGTCGATCGCTGGCATTGCCTCGCCGCACAAGTACCGGGGCACATTCCGGAGGGAGAACAAATCAAAATGCTTATATCGAATGCAATGCCCGAGTATCGGTTTATCTTAGCCCTCAACGACATCACCTCCTGGCAACAACTTTATAGCCAAGCTCGCTTCGTTCGCCAACAACTTCAAGGTTCTCTTGACCTCGAGTCACCACCATCCCCATCCACCTACACCTCGCCCTCCACAAGCCAACCCTACGCTCCCATGAGTCAACCCGCCATGAGTCAGCCTTCCGCCGCATATCCCACCATGAGTCAGCCTCCCGCATACCAACCCTCTACACACCCGTCTGCTCCCACGAGTCAACCCTCCACAAGTCAGCCTTCCGCATATCCACGTCTGCCTCCGTTTCCACCTCCGGTCAAGGGAACATCACACCCCGAGCAAGTAGATGCCATCTATATAACCCCTCATCCCGCTCCACATATGCCATCACTGAAGCCCTCCACCACTAGCCACGCACGCTTGCCTACGCAACCTTCACTTCCGTCTCCACCACCTCATACCCCTCGACATCCGCCTTGCCCAAAGCGGGCTCCTTGTCCTCCATTGCCGGAGTGCTTTACCGACATTTTTGGGGCTTTGATGGCCATTGTTGAGTATATCCAGGTGATTTTAATGATAACCAAAACTCAGGTTATATGTTTTATCACGTGCTATGTTTCCACTATCAAGTTCGAATTCAACACCTTTCAAAGCCTACTTCACCATGTAACAAGCAAGCTTAATTGTTTAAACCCGTCCAATGCAAGAATCCGTGCTTTGGTTTCTAAACCACCCAAGCTAAGCTTAAACCCACTCAGCTTAACTGAAACCAAGCAGCCATAACCTGATTCATTCATATATTATATTGCATTGGCTGACCTTTGTTTTTTTGCAGAAAATCAAGCTAGCGACCGACCGCCAGCCTATAGCGGTCGACCGGTTTTCCCAGCAACGAATGGACATTTCTTGTAATAATTCAGGTTGACCGCCCCTATGCACAGGTCGACCGCCAGCCTCGAAAAGCCCCTATTGTTGACCTTTTGTTCTCAACGTGGGAAGTCTCTCTTCAAGGATTTGTTTAATCCCAAAGCCACCAAACTTCCCATGATTTGTGGATCTAGTTCCTGGCTTGTCTCATGACCATTCAAGAGTTATAAAAACATCACATTGAGGCTTGTAACCCTAATCAATCAAAGGAGGCCAACGGAGGCTATCAAGGGAGATTCAAGATTTGGTACTGTAGCTGTGAATAGTGCTCTGAGAAGAAAGAGCTTCATCCATCTTCATCCATATGCATCCATCTTCTTCCATCTTCAAGCAACATCTGGAGCAGATCAACCCCAAGCCAAGAGGAGATCAAGCTGCATACAAAACCATCTTCATCAACTAATGGGGAGCTTGAATCTGAAGTTTTCTTTGTGTTTTCCATTCCAAGCTTGCTGGGCTTTAATTTTTGTGTTCTTGTAATATTCAAACATCTGTGTGTGTGTAGATCTACAAAGATCCGTGTTTGTGTGTGAGTGATCTTCTTGTTCTTCATCCTTCTTTGTGGCTCGGTGCGTGTGCACCTTCGTGGGAGTTCTGAACTCACATGAGTGGGTGTGTGTGTGTGTCGTGAACTTTTAACTTTCTACAAGATAGTGTGTGAATCCTCACGGTCGATGAGGGGTGGACGTAGGTTGTAGTTGTTGCATCCGAACCACCTAAAAATCGTGGTGTTCTGTGTGGTTTGCTCCCTATCTCCTACCTCAAGTTCCGATCTAGCTTGTTTGCTTGTCGCATCGTTATCTAGTTTCATTGTTTAGATCAAGCTGTATTAACCCTTTTACGGGAGATCCTTGGTATATCAAAAGGTAGCTTCTAATCGACACAGTCAATCATGTCGGGAGGAAAATACTTTGTGTGAGAGGATCTTTGATTTCCCGGACTCTGCCTAGTACCAAGGAACTGCTATAGGGGTTCTTTTAGCCGTTTTCACCTTATATTTCTCCTGAGCTATTCCTATCTATTGTTCGTTCTTCATATATCTTTTAAACTTTTAAAAAGGACTTAAAATCTGTCATCACCCAATTCACCCCCCCTCTTGGGTGTCATTGATCACGGGACTACAATTGGTATCAGAGCTAAGGCTCTATCTTTCACAGATCTAACGATCTAGAGTGAGATCCGGATCAATGGCAAACAAGGGTATGATGCCCGAGGGTCACTCCATTAACCGTCCTCCTTTCTTTGACGGCTCAAACTACTCGTACTGGAAAAATAGAATGCATGTTTTTCTGAGGGCTCAAGAGTACGAAGTTTGGAGAGTTGTGGACAAGGGTCCTTACAAACTCGGGCATGATGAAGAAAAATGGACACATGAGAAAATGAAGAAATACACTGTTAATTTTAATGCTATGAATATTATGCAATGTGCGATACACCCTAACGAATTTTCTCATGTTTCCATGTGCAGCTCGGCTAAAGAAATGTGGGACAAACTGCGGCTCATATATGAGGGGACGCCCGAGGTGAAGGAGACCAAGGCCAACCTTCTGGTCCGAGATTATGAGCTCTTCAAGATGAAGCCTGAAGAGACAATTTCAGAGATGTTCGCAAGGCTAACTGAGATCATGAATTGTCTCAAAAGTCATGGGAAAGATTACACTAATTCTGAGCTCGTAAAAAAAGTGCTAAGATCCCTCCCTCCTGCGTGGCACACTAAAGCCACCGTCATTGAAGACACCAAGAATCTATCCACACTCACTGTCGATGAACTCATAGGGTCACTCATGACCTATGAGATAAATGTGAAGAGGACAGCCGAGAAAGATATCAATAAGAAGAAGGTGATTGGATTGAGAGCTCATCAATCCGATGACGACTCCCAATAAGAAGATTCCAGTGACTGGAGCAACGAAGAAGAAGAATTGGCTATGATCACTCACCAAGTGAAAAGATTTCTGAGGAAGAAAAGAAATTTCCAAGGCAACTTCATAAAGGGGCAAAGGAAGCCCACTCAAACCAAGGGTGAGTCGAGCAAGCCGAATAACATCATATGCTACGAATGCAAGAAGCCCGGGCACATGAGGGGAGAGTGCCCAGATCTGAAGAAGAAATTCAAGAAAGATAACTTCAGAAAGCCCAAGGCCATGGTCGCCACGTGGAGCGATGAAGAGGACGAACCATTCGATGAAGAGATACAGGAGATTGTGGAGAGCCTGTGTCTCATGGCACATGAGGATGATTCAACCGAGGTAAATTCGGACCCTGATTTTATTTCCAATGAACAGTGGGAGTCTAAATATAAAAAACTGTATACTAAATACAAGAAAATTAAATCTGAAAATAAAACTCTCAAAAATAAAATTGATGATTTGTCACATGAAGATATCTTTGTCAGGTTTGAAAAATTAGAACAGGAATGGTTTGAGGTAACTGAATAAAAAGAGAGTTTGCTGCAAAGAATTTCAGATATTGAAATAACCAAAGAAGAGACTTCATGTAAAATGTCTGAAACTAAAAAAGTGTGTGAAAGACTGAAAAAGGAAGAAGAAAATCTGAAATCCATAAATTCAGAACTCGAAAGGAAAAATGGGATTTTGAGTGAAGAAGTGGCTGAACTTCAGTCCACTTTGTCTAGGTTTGTTAAAGGGAAACAAAATCTAGATAACTTGTTGGGGGTTAAAGTTAACTTCCAAAAGGAAGGTTTGGGGTACACTCCTCAAAATAAAAAATCTTTTGAGCATAAGATCACTACATCCTTTGTTCATGAAAAAGATAATAACCATGCTTCATGTTCCAATTCTAAACCAAAACATGTCCAACCCAAACCACGATAATTTCAAAGAAAGTTTGCACCTGTTAACTGTTATCATTGTGGTAGATTTGGTCATTCTATAGCAAATTGCTGGTTCAAACAAAGTCCACCAAGAAGTCATATTTTTTGTACCAGGAAAAGATATGAACAGAATTGGACTAACTCCTATGGACCCAAACGAGTTTGGGTACCAAAAACAATTGCATGAGAATCTTTCCTTCTTGCAGATGTGTCTTGAAGCGAAGGGGAGCAAATGGTACTTGGATAGCGGCTGCTCAAGGCATATGACAGGGGACAAGAGGATGTTATCTACACTGCAAGACAAAGATGGAGGTTCAGTCATCTTCGGAGGCAAAAACAAAGGTAAAATCATTGGGAGTGGCAACATAGGTAAGAATTCTAAAATTCTTATTGAAGATGTGCTTTTGGTGAAAGGTTTGAATCATAACTTGCTGAGCATATGCCAACTATGTGACAAAGGTTGTAAGATTATTTTTGATGAAACCCATTCCCTTGTCATAAATAAAACTTCCAATGATATCAGATTCATCGACAAGAGGAGCAACAATGTATATACTATTGATATTGATGATGTTTATTGTAATGATATGTGTTTGGTAGCTAACAATCATGATAATGCATGGCTATGGCACCGAAGACTGGGTCATACTAGTTTTGGAGTTATCTCCAAATTGTCTAAACATGACTTGGTGAATGGTTTGCCAAAACTAAAGTTTGAGAGTGATAAAATTTGTGAGGCTTGCACAAAAGGCAAGCAAACACGCATATCCTTTAAAAATAAGAACATTGTTTCTACCTCCCGGCCTTTGGAATTGCTGCATCTTGATTTATTTGGCCCAGCTAGGACATCCAGCCTAGGAGGGAAATCTGATGTTTTCCTGATTGTTGATGATTATTCCAGATTCACTTGGGTGTTATTTCTATCCAATAAAAATGATGCATTGATGGAATTTCAAGTGTTTTGTAAGAAAATCTAAAATGATATAGGGTACCTTATCACCACTATCCAAAGTGATCATGGTGGCGAATTTGAAAATCATGAGTTTAGCAATTTTTGTGAAGAGCACGGGTATACACACAACTTCTCATCACCAAGGACGCCCCAACAAAATGTAGTGATGGAGAGGAAAAATAGAACATTGATAGATATGGCACGGACCATGTTAAGTGAAAACTCTCTACCAAAATATTTTTGGGCTGAGGTGATAAGTACATCATATTACATCATCAGCAGGGCAATGGTAATGCCCATTTTGAAGAAAACTCTATATGAGCTCTACAAGGGTAAGAAACCGAATATTTCTCATCTTAAACCCTTTGGTTGCTCATGTTTCATCCTGAACAATGGTAAGTCCAACCTAGGTAAGTTTGATGAGAAAAGTGATAAAGGAACCTTCCTAGGTTATGCACTTAATTCTAGAGCCTGTCGAGTGTTCAATAAACGGACTTTAGTTGTTGAAGAAAGTCCTCATGTAATTTTTGATGAATCTGAACTAAAACTAACTACTTAAATTGTGGATGCAGGAGAAGCCCCCAAAGATTCAACCAATGCTGGAACATCTAAAGTCAAGGATGAACCAAAGGAAGGAATACCTAGCAAGAGTTAAGAAGATGAAGATCCTTCAATTAAGACACTGCAAGAGCAGCAAGTGCAGCACCGTGATTTGCCAAGCATCTCTACATTCTTAAAGGATCATCCAACTAAAAACATAATCGGTAACCCTGAAGATGGGGTAAGAACCAGAGCCTCTCTAAGGATAGTAGAAGAGGAAGATTTGATAGCCTTCATTTCACAGGAATAGCCTAAGGATATCCATGAGACTCTCCAAAATGAATCCTGGATCCAGGCTATGCATGAAGAGTTGCACCAGTTCGAAAGAAACCAGGTGTGGACTATGGTGCCACGACCTAATAATCAATCCATTATCGGAACCCGATGGATTTTCAGGAATAAGTTAAATGATACGGGATTGGTTGTTAGGAGCAAGGCCCGGCTTGTGGCCAAGGGGTATAGCCAGGAGATGGGTATTGATTTTGATGAGTCATTTGCACCGGTTGCTCGTCTAGAAGCAGTCCGGATATTATTGTCTTATGCTTGCTCATCTAACTTTAAATTATTTCAAATGGATGTTAAATCTGCGTTTCTAAATGGGTATATCAAAGAGGATGTTTTTGTAGAACAACCTCCAAGTTTTGAAGACCTCAAACATCCACAACATGTGTACAAGCACCAGAAGGCCTTGTATGGACTGAAGCAAGCACCAAGGGCATGGTGTGAACGGCTCACGTCATTTCTGATTGAAAATGATTTCAAAAGAGGTAAGGTTGATCAAACACTTTTCACAAAGAAATCAGGTAAAGACATATTGGTAGTTCAAGTGTATGTGGATGATATAATCTTTGGAGCTACTAATAATGTGCTATGTGATGAATTTGTAGAAATCATGCAAGGTGAATTTGAAATGAGCCTAATGGGAGAACTAATATTCTTTCTTGGACTGCAACTGAAGCAAACACCTGAGGGCATTTTCATAAGCCAAGACAAGTACACAATGGAACTTTTGAAGAAATATGGGATGGCTGAGGCAAAACCTTTGTCAACTCCAATGGCAACAACCTCAAAGTTAGACAAAGATGAAAATGGTAAAACAGTAGATCCAACACTGTTTCGAGGTATGATCGGATCACTACTATATCTTATAGTATGCCGCCCTGACATTCAATTCAGTGTATGTCTTTGTGCCCATTTTCAGTCATGTCCTAAAGAATCTCACTTATCGACTGTAAAACGCATTTTTAGATATTTACTTGGTACAATAGATTTTGGCTCGTGGTTTCTCATCAGTAGTTCTTTTAATTTGATTGCATACACTAATGTGGATTATGCTAGATGCATTGTAGATCGTAAAAGTACTAGTGGGTATTGTCAGTTTCTTGGTGGGTGCCTAGTCTCATGGGCCTCCAAGAAACAAAATTCAGTAGCTCTTTCAACGGCCGAGGCTGAATATGTAGTCGCCGGAAGTTGTGGAGCCCAAGTACTTTGGATCAAAAATCAACTGCTTGATTTAGATATTGAGATGAAATGTGTGCCAATTTTGTGTGATAATACCAGTGCAAGCAGTTTGTCTAAAAACCCTGTTCAACACTCTAGAACCAAGCATGTTGATATTCATCATCACTTCCTGAGAGATCATGTAGGTAAAGGGGTCTTTGAATTGAACTTCATTGACATACATAATCAGCTAGCTGACATATTCACCAAACCCCTCAACCAGGATCACTTTAACAAGATAAGAAGAGAACTTGGGATGTGCAAGGGTGAGAGCATTCATCCATAGGTCTGCATTTAAGTTAAGTTCTGCATATGTAGAAACTCATATGCATCAAGGGTAGAAAAACATGCATACTATCTTTACTTTTTGCTACCTTGTGTGTTTATATACACTCCTACAGGCTTGAATGTAATTATATGTATAGCCCTCCTTGAAAAACTTTTCTAAGGCTAGATATTTCTTGGATAAACTGTTGTGGACTCAGTGATGTCGAATCTAAGGTAACTTCTGAGGGGGAGTTAGAAACTTTCCTCAAACTTGCATCTATTCTCTTCCCTCTACTTCATGACATTTGCTCTTTTCAGAAAGCCGGTTGTTAGCCCCCCCCCCAATTTTCAAGAAATAAAAAAAAGAAAAGAAACAAAAAAAGAAGAAAAAGAAACAAAAAATCAAAAATTGGGGATTCTGGGCTAGCGGTCGACCGCCAGCCCCGCAGCGGTCGACCGGTTGCGGTGACCGGCCTGACCGGGTTCCCGGCGGAGCCAACTTATAAGGGGGTTTAACACCCCATTCTTTAATTCTATCACCCCCATTCACCCTCCACCACTTTCCCCTAACCCTAGAACCCATTTTCTCCAGCTCCCAAGCTTCTAAACCTCATTCTTTCTCCATCCGCACAAGATCCGGCTTATTCGTCACGTTTTCGGGACGAACTCCATTCGGCCGTTCGTGCGTTCGTGGAGTTCTGACCTTGGTTCCCGTCAATGGAGAAGGCTTTTGAAAGCCCCTAGAGTGTCCGTACATCTTTCTTCATCCCCTGGGACGAGAGTCTTTCCTTCAAGGGTCTTCAATCGGGTTCTAGTTCGGGATGCCGCCTAGACGAAGCTCTCGGCGTTCTGCCCATGGGGAAGGTAGTGGACAGAGACGTGAGGCACCCGCTCCTCCACCATAGCAGGCGCCTGCACCACGTTGAGCTCCTAGGTTGCTTAATCGACCCATCATCAACCCCCGACTGGTCGATTTCAATGAGATGAATGAGCTCTTGCCTGATATATATGCAGTCTTTGCAATGCAGCCGGGTTGGACTGATTTTGTCACTCGGTATAACCGTTATTACCCCAACCTAGTACATGAGTTCTATGGGAACTTGGTTTCAAGGAATGATGAGCTATCTACTGTTATTCGTGGGGTTGAGCTTCACATTAACCCCGATCTGTTTGAAAGGAGCTTAGGGGTTGCGGCTAGAGGAGCCAACATGGCTTATGGCCATGGGCAGGTTGAAGATACTTTTATTGCCATGACCAACTATGATTACGTTCGCGGTGTCTGCGATTTGATTGAGTTAAATGTAAATTACTTCCCACCACTGTAGCGTGTCTTACACCATATGTTTACCTCCCTTATTTATCCCAAGGTTGGCAGCAGAAATGAAGTCACAGAAGTTCATAGATTCCTATTCTACCATGTCATGAATGGTATACAACTCAACATGGGTTGTCTCATGACGACCCTCATTGGAGCTTGTAGAACAAACCGACAGTGATCTTTTCCATATGCCTCACAGTTGACCGGGGTGTTTATTCATGCTGGGATTAATTTGGCAGAAGAACAGTTTATCTATGTTCGCCAGAATGATGTCTACAATAAGCATAAGATCTGCATAGACATGGGCTATTACTATGGTCCCGATGGTGAGCTATGTCGGGATGTGCCTACATATGAAGACGAATATGACAACAAGGATGAGCAGGAACCACAGCAGCAGCAGGTTCAAGGGGAGGTACCCCTTCCAGTTCAGGCAGAGGAGTAGCCTCCTACACCCCCACTTCATCCCATGGATGCCGACCTGCCTCCTCCACCTTCATCGCAGCATATGGATCCGGAGATGCCACCTCCTTCTCAGTTTTATCATGGAGAGTCCTCCACTCAGGGAGCTCCTCAGCCTTCTTGGGTAGACTATGAGAATTTTGACAGGCGGTTCACTGGATTAGAGACTCGTGTGAATACTTTTGCTGAGGGACTTTCTTCTCTCGGGGATCACGTAGACACTATAGGACATGTGGTTGACACCATGTCAGGCCGCATGGATTCCTTCTCCACTGCTCTGGACACCCTTTCGACTCATATGGCTACACTCACCGCTCGTATGACCAGCCTCACCGACATTGTCGCCGACTCAAGCCAATCCTTTCACATCATGAACCAAACTCTTCTTAGCATGTCTCACCGTGATGCGGCTTGTGACCTCTCCATTGGCCGTATTCGAGACACTCTTCATGCTCAGGTTCATGCTCTTGCAGACAGCTGCCATATCCTTGGACACCAGCCCTCTCCTCCAGTGGATCAGCCCCCTCCACCTAGAGATGCACCATGAGGATTTTTCCTTTCTTCTTTTCTCCCTCTAGCTTGCTATCCTTTGTTTTTGCGTCACTTGGGTCCCCCTTTGTCTATTCCACTCCCTTTTGATGATGCCAAAGGGGGAGAAGTAGTAGTGCAGGGCTTTATATATTTATGTATGTACGTGTGTGATTGTGTGTTTGCATGCTTAACATGTGAGGATCATGAGTTTTTTATGCATTTGTTTTAGTCCATTGAGTCTAGAGTCGTGCATTCACTTTTGCACTAATATACTTGTAATGAAATGATGAATTGAATGCAACAGGTGTTTGATCCCAAATGATTGGCTCTTATATTTCATTTCTCCTCTAATTAGCATATAAATGTTGAATGGCTTGTGTTCGCTGGTGTAACGGGTTGTGAGTGAAATGTTTTGATTTTGAACCATGATCTCAACCTTCAAACATTGTTCAAAGGCACGTTCATGTTTTCAAAACCCCTTCATTTTTGTCATCATCAAAAAGGGGGAGATTGTTGAGTATATCTAGGTGATTTTGATGATAACCAAAACTCAGGTTATATGTTTTATCACGTGCTATGTTTCCACTGTCAAGTTTGAATTCAACACCTTTCAAAGCCTACTTCACCATGTAACAAGCAAGCTTAATTGTTTAAACCCGTACAATGCAAGAATATGTGTTTTGGTTTCTAAAGCACCCAGGCTAAGCCTAAACCCACTCAGCTTAACGGAAACCAAGCAGCCATAACCTGATTCGTTCATATATTATATTGCATTGGTTGACCTTTATTTTTTTGCAGAAAATCAAGCCAGCGGTCGATCGCCAACCCATAGCGGTCGACCGATTTTCCCAGCAACGAATGGACTTTTCCTGTAAAAATTCAGGTCGACTGCCCCTATGCACAGGTCAACCGTCAGCCTCAAAAAGCCCCTATTGTTGACCTTTTGTTCTCAACGTGGGAAGTCTCTCTTCAAGGATTTGTTTAATCCCAAAGCCACCAAACTTCCTATGATTTGTGGATCTGGTTCCTGGCTTGTCTCTTGACCATTCAAGAGTTATAAAAACATCACATTGAGGCTTGTAACTCTAATCAATCAAAGGAGGCCAAGGGAGGCTATCAAGGGAGATTCAAGATCTAGTACTATAGCCATGAACAGTGCTCCGAGAAGAAAGAGCTTCATCCATCTTCATCCATCTGCATCCATCTTCTTCCATCTTTAAGCAACATCTGGAGCAGATCAACCCCAAGCCAAGAGGAGATCAAGCTGCATCCAAAACCATCTTCATCAACTAAGGGGGAGCTTGAATCTAAAGTTTTCTTTTGTGTTTTCCATTCCAATCTTGCTGGGCTTTAATTTTTGTGTTCTTGTAATATTCAAACATCTGTGTGTGTGTGGATCTACGAAGATCTGTGTGTGTGTGTGAGTGATCTTCTTGTTCTTCATCCTTCTTTTTGGCTCGGTGCATGTGCACCTTCGTGGTAGTTTTGAACTCACACGAGTGTATGTGTGTGTCTTGATCTTGTAACTTTCTCCAAGATAGTGTGTGAATCCTCACGATCGGTGAGGGGTGGATGTATGTTGCAGTTGTTGCATCCAAACCACCTAAAAATCATGGTGTTCTATGTGGTTTGCTCCCTATCTCCTACCTCCGGTTCTGATCTAGCTTGTTTGCTTGTCGCATCGTTATCTAGTTTCATTGTTTAGATCGAGCTGTATTAACCCTTTTACGAGAGATCCTTGGTATATCAAAAGGTAGCTTCTGATCGACACAGTCAATCCTGTCGGGAGGATAATACTTTGTGTGAGAGGATCTTCGGATTCCCGGACTCCGCCTAGTACCAAGGAACTGCTATAGGGGTTGTTTTAGTCGTTTTCACCTTATATTTCTTCTGATCTATTCCTGTCTGTTGTTCATTCTTCATATATCTTTTAAACTTTTAAAAAGGATTTAAAATATGTCATCACCCAATAGATATTTTTGGGGCTTTGATGGCCACTCACGCGTTGCAGCTCTCTCCAACTGTGCCTTGCCGACCCGCGGTCGGGGATTTACTCCAATTTTGTGATTTTCATCGTCAGCAGGGGCATCTGGTCGAGGATTGCCCCAAGTTTCGTGATTATGTTTATGATCTGGAAGCTAAGAAGATGATCGATTGGGCTGCCATGCATGAAGCTATTTTAAATATCCGTAATAAACAGCAGCAGCAGTCGCCGCCCAGGCAGCCGTCTCCACTACAAGACTAGGGGCACCCTTGTGATTCTTTATCTGGCATTGCACTACTCCGTCACCTACCCCATCACATGTTCCCTCACCTATGCTTTTGCCTACCTCGTTGCCTACCTCACCATCCTCTTCATCTCCACCTGCCCCCTCACCTTCACCATCTCCTACTCAACCTCCACAACCTCCACCAATCCAAGCCTCTACTCAGGCAAGTGCCACCCTTTCCTCCTCCATTTCCATTACCACCATTTTCACTCCTAACGTCGCTCGACGTGTCGTGTCAATGCATCGAGGGCGGGCGCCGTGACCCTCCTCTTCACCCTCTCCATCTCCACCATCCTTACCATTGCCTAACCTATCACCATCGTCTTCACCGCTTCCTCTCCCAGCGACCCCTCTGCCATCAATTCCACCATCTCCACCACCTTTACCCTCCCATTCGCCATCGTTGCCTGAGCCTGAGTAGGCTATACCTATACGCACACCTCCACCTTCACCTTTACCCTCACTTACACCTCCACCTTTGCCTTTACCCCACTTACGCCTTCCCAACCTTTATCCACGCCTTCCATGCCTACCACCTCCACCTCTCCATCCACTTACACCCCACGGAGCGGGTGTGCATTATCTTCGATGCCTCTTGGGTCTGGTCCCCATGGAGACGATGAGCCGAATCAGGATGATGCATTACCGATTATGCATTTCAAGATTCAGGATTTTATCTGTCGGATGCCGATCCGCATCCTGGGCCCTGGCCATTTTGGGGATGATGTGCTTGCACTCCTGATGACGGTTGCTAAAACGAGTTCCCTTGCACTGATGTCAATGTCATCAAGAGCGACACTGGTGGCAATCTCATTGCTCGCCGAAAAGTTCACCGTTGATGCTGTTGTTACTTCTCGCTCCATTACTGTTCAGTTCACTAGCCAAGAAGGGTTCTCCACCCGTATTTTGCTAACTCATACGGCTGCCAAAGGTGTCACGCCCCGAGCGCGGAAGGAACCCGGAGTGCGTGATGAGTTTATATCGATCATGTCAATCAGAGCGTTAGTGTATTCGACACAACGAAAGAGTGCGCAAAGGTAAAGATAACCCAATCCTTTATTCAATCATAACCTCAAAGTACTCCTATTAGCAATGAAAATGCTAAGACACAATAAAAGGAAAAGTACAATGATTGACTCGAGAAAATGGAAAGACAAGACTAGTGATGCTTGGATGGATGGAGTACGTAGCTCTAATCTCTTCACTCTTGACCTTCCCCATCCGATTGAGTCTCGTCATCGGACTTACCTGAAAAATAGGGAAAAACACTAGGTGAGCGAACGCTCAGTAGGGATTATATCTCAAGTGCTAGCTAACTTTAAGTAGATTACAAGTTACATGAATGCAGTATAGCTATGCATGTCGCGTGAAACGATAAGAGATAGGATGTATACCACGATAGAGAATGTATATCCAAGAGATATTTGAATGAACTAACATGTCTTTCAAGAATTCATGTCAATAATGATCAAGGCATTCAAGCAAGTACGTTTATCAAGTCATGTCATGGATTGGCTATTATATTTCAAGGAAGTAACAACAAATACCCTTTCCGGGTCACGCAAGTCATGTCATGTCAAGTCAAGTACCAGATTGTGGAATGTCTATCAAGCTAGTCATGCACTTCGGTGCAATGCTACACCGTGATCATTACAACTCCCATGGGCACTAGTACTTTTGGGTGCTCCTCCCAGGAGCAGATCGGGCCCTAAATGCGCAGGCATTGGTCATGTGTTTCGACATCCACTTTAGTTATAGCCAACAAAAGAATTCCAAAGGAACTAAACTTGTAGGAACTTTAAGGTGGATCATAAGGAAACGAATTTCAAGGATTGTGATGGGGACATCGAAGCAAGACCGTCCACCTTTTGTTTACATTTATGTCCTTCATATTTGTATGTATACCCTGTGTTATATGGGTACGCAATTGTAAGTCTTAGTGGGTTTTTGTCCAAATGTGTAGTAGGTCCAGCTAGGGGGCCCTCCCTCCTTTCCCATTGGTCCACCTAAGCTATGTGGGGCTGGTCAACCATCTTACGTGGCCATCTAGAAGGTTTGAATGTCAAATGGACACATGGGGGACAAAGGGTGAAAAATGTCAATATTCTCCACCCACCTCCACCTACCCATGCCCATGGTCAAGGGGGCACCCCCCATTAGATCTAATTAGGATTTTTTTTATTTTGTTTGAAACATTTAATATTCTCTAAACCCTAGATCTGAGGTCATTTCTGGTCATTTTTCATTTAGTATATATGCTTGTATTTTTCCATTTGTAACAATTAATGAAGAGAAGAAATTATGTATTGTCTTGAAGCTTGGTGTGCCCCCCCCTCTCTCCCCTATGGTTCCTCTTCCTTACTCTGCATTTCTAGAGTGTTCATCCCTTCTATCTCCTCCCCTCTACTTCTGGAATTCATCTCTGGTGCCGCCGCCGCCGTTCGTGCCGCCATCGAGCCGCCACGAGCCACCGTCGGGAGTTCTGTTTAGGTTCTATCTTGCTGGACAGAAGGCCACTCCGAGAATTTTAGCTCCAGCTTCTCTCATCTTCTGGAGCTGACAATTTCAAGGTACGTTCTAGGGTTCATCATAACCCTCCATAAAAATTGAAAAAAAGTTATAGCCCCGTCTTATAATTTTCCATTTTCGTGCATCTCCACCCACCAGTTCTGCCTTTTGTTTAGATCCAGTCACAGCCACCTTGAGTTTCACCTTCTTGGTCCCATTTTTGATTTTTCTGGAACCCCCAATTTTACTGGAGGTTATATCCACCATCCCTTCCATCCCCAAATTTGCGTGAAAAATATTAAGGCCTCCATCTATTTTTAGAAATTCCATCTTCTTCCCAAGATCTGTTCAGTCCCCTGTTGTCTAGATCCGACCACCCGCCAGTCTAAAATACTTTTCCCCACCCAAATCTCAACAAAACCTTTCACAAAAAATATTGCCGTTTTCCTCTCCCTCCCCTCTATAACTTTCATAAAGAGCTCAAAGCCTGAATCTGAGGTCTACCCCACGGTCAAAGGTAGTTCTCAGGAAACTACTCTACTGTTCTGAGATTTTGGGAACTGTCCAACAGCAACTTCAAAAATCAACAAAGGCCAGATCCGTGCAGATCCAGTTCATCTCTCTAGTCCTAGATTGAAGGACGTCGAAAGAGCTTTCCAACGGTATCTCTTGTGCTTCGATCCGACATCAGGGTTGATCGCAGCCGCCGATCTCGCCGGAGCTCGCGCCTGAAAATAGAAGCATCAGATCTGTGGGCACTCTTTCCGACCGGTGCCGATCGGAGCCGCCCGGCCTCCGACCGACGAACCAGCGCACCGCCATCCCAGGAAGCGCTTCCCCAGGCGTCCCCACCACAGTGGTGCCACCCTGGTCCCACACGGCCCCACCGACCAACACGTGGGCCCCACAACCAGCAGCATATATCATCCGAACAGCGCCGACGGGGTGATCAAGTGCAGCCCGTCAACCCGAGATCGATCCTCCCGGGCCCACTTGTGTAGCCCTTTACCTCCCTGCGTGGAGTGGGCGATATTTTATTGCTGTAATTTAATTCATTACTGTTACCGGGAGTTACCGAATTCGGCCGGGATCGTCTTCCCCACACCGGGAGCGTGGAGGTATCGTGTTCTCTCCCTTGCTCGGCAACTTGCTTTATTCGTATATATTTCATATGCCGCTCCTAGAGAGCATGATAGGGTAATTAGCTCGCTTCATATTATTGCATTACCGTTGCTGTGAGAGAGAACGTGACCGTCCCGTGACCCGATCCGGGCACAAAAGAGAGTCGACCACCCTAGCTCTTGCCGGTTTCTCAACCGCGCATGTCCGATGCTTCCCTCGAAAAGGGACGATCGCGAGCTTGTTTAGAGTCTGAGGATCGCATATCCATTTGGAGTCGAGTCCGTGGTCCGTCCCGCATCAACTTGGTATAGAGCCAGGTTGAGTCTAGGGTGTCTAAAAAAAAAAAGAGAGAGTGTCATTTACGTCTAGTCATCATCTAAGTCGGTCTAGGTTGTATTTCATCCCAATAACCCGGTATATAAAAAGATGTTGTCCGAACGTTAGGCTACGCCTATCAGGAAGGCCGCACACTTGCGCGAGTGATCTTCGGATCGATTAACTCCGTCCCGTACCGAGTCTTGGTGCCTTGTCCTTAGTGTGCATGCATCCCAACCTTGCATAGTCTGTCTAGTGTCTTGTCCAAATGGCCTTGCATATCCATTCCTAGGGATCCATTCCCATCTTTTCGGCACCAATGGCCAACCCATGCCGACCCGTCCAAGGCGATAGGTCCGTGTCCGAGTACATTCGGGACTATCATAAGTATTGGTTGGAATATGGCTTGGGAGAGGAGCGCACCACGGCCGCATTTCAGTTCCGGAGAGGTTTGCGCCTTCACTTCCAGTTGGAATGTCTTTTCCATGACGCGATCTCTCTGGCGCGGTCTTATCAGGTCGCTCTAGAGGTCGAGCCATTTGAGTATCGGTATGATGCTGCCCTGGCTGCCCTTCGGCAAGCATCTACCTCCAAACCAAGTCCCGAGCCGATCGGACTACCTACGTCATTTCCTTCACCACCCGTGAGTGCTCCGTTACCACCCTTACCTTCCGATACTCATCCGGAGCCCTCACATTGGGAGCCACCTCCGCCCGAGCCACCCGTATTTCTAACGGGTACGTCATACGTAGCCGAGCTGCTTCTTAGTTGGCTCAAGGATGGCTTGGTCCCATCTTCTTATCATTCCATGGACCCCATCTTACCATTAGTGCCGGTCAACTCATTCCACACTACATTTCGGTCTAGTCACCATGTTGATACCTTGGATGATCTTGTTATAGGATTAGATTCACAATGGAAGTTGACACACTTATTGGCCCGAGACTTTGACCCAACCCACTAGTCTTAGCTTCACCCACCCGGCCATAGGGTCCATTACCTTCGTGTGCACCATGGGTTGTGTCACCACGGAGATTCTTTTATTCCTCCCTATGTCGGCCGAATCCGACTTCATTCCCTTTTGCCCAAGGGAGGAATCTTATTTTCTACACATGTCCGTCGTCCCACCGATCATAATGTATGACAGTGACTATGAATTCCAAACTTGGGACCATGTCATGTTGGAACCCATCCCACGGGGTCATACCTTCTTCGACCCTTTTGACCCCTTCACTAGTGAACCTCCCGAGCTTTCATACTCACTCCACTTCTTCCGCAGAGTTCACTATCCCACCTTTTCCACTCGGGCCAAGCAACCTCTACATAGCCATAGGTCCAAACCATCATTTGGGGGTAACGAAGACTTTGGTTTCCCCGGCCCACCTAAACCCATCCTCGATACACCCACACCCGGCTCTTCCACACCCGGCTCTCCTAGCCCTCTCAAGTCTCCCAAATCCAAAGGGCCGTCCATGCATGACTCGGTCATACTTGGACGTTTAGGTGTTCCCCATGCCACCCATCTCCGTTACATAACATGCATGCATGGCACACATTCGGGTGTCCTGGTCCGCCGTCACACACGTACGAGTCGGACTTACAATAGGTTTGTCTAGGGTCATGCATGAGTCAATTTTTTATTATTGTGGTTTGTGGTTTGTTAGGAGTCTGCATGTGTCTTGTGCAAGCTCGTTGTCGGTCTCTTATGAGTGAGAGGCGAGTGTACTCGCTCGATGAGTATGGGATCAGTTCTACATCTATGCCCCGGATCTAGTCACCTACAGGGACCCGACGGTGATTCCTAGTGAGTCTTCGAGCCGCCTCCTTCCCTTTGAGAGTGACCCCACCCCGTAGTGTTCCACCACTAGTCTCTTCCCATAGCAGCATGTGCATATCGAGTATATACGGAATGAGTAGGTGACGATCACTTGGAGTGGAGCGTACCCGCGCTACTTGGTACGGTGACGGATCCGCCGGAGCTACTCGAGCAGTCACCCCTTTACTCGACGGGGTCGAGTTCTTCCCACCTGGGAGAATTGATGGGAACATCGAAGCAAGACCGTCCACCTTTTGTTTACATTTATGTCCTTTCATATTTGTATGTATACCCTTGCGTTATATGGGTACGCAATTGTAAGTCTTAGTGGGTTTTTGTGCAAATGTGTAGTAGATCCAGCTAGGGGGCCCTCCCTCCTTTCCCATTGGTCAACCTAAGCTATGTGGGGTTGGTCAACCATCCTAGGTGGCCATCTAGAAGGTTTGAATGTCAAATGGACACATGGGGGACAAAGGGTGAAAAATGTCAATATTCTCCACCCACCTCCACCTACCCATGCCCATGGTCAAGGGGGCCCCCCCATTAGATCTAATTAGGATTTTTTTTATTTTATTTGAGACATTTAATATTCTCTAAACCCTAGATTTGAGGTCATTTCTGGTCATTTGTCATTTAGTATATATGCTTGTATTTTTCCATTTGTAACAATTAATGAAGAGAAGAAATTATGTATTATCTTGAAGCTTGGTGCGCCCCCTCCTCTCTCCCCTCTGGTTCCTCTTCCTTCCTCTACATTTCTAGAGTGTTCATCCCATCTATCTCCTCCCCTCTACTTCTGAAATTTATCTCTTGTGCCGCCCCCGCCGTTCGTGCCGCCATCGAGCCGCCACGAGCCACCGTCGGGAGTTCTATTTCGGTTCTGTCTTGCTGGACAGAAGGCCACTCCAAGAATTTTAGCTCCAAATACTCTCATCTTCTGGAGCTGATATTTTCAGGGTACGTTCTAGGCTTCTTCATAACCCTCCATAAAAATTGAAAAAAAGTTATAGCTTCATCTTATAATTTTCCATTTTCGTGCATCTCCACCCACCAGTTCTGCCTTTTGTTTAGATCCAGTCATAGCCACCCTGAGTTTCGCCCTTTTGGTCCCCTTTTTGATTTTTTCTGGAACCCCCAATTTTACCGGAGGTTCTATCCACCATCCCCTCCATCCCCAAATTTTCGTGAAAAATTTTAAGGCCTCCATCTATTTTTAGAAATTCCATCTTCTTCCTAAGATCTGTTCAGTCCCCTACTGTCTAGATCCGACCACCCGCCAGTCTAAAATACTTTTCCCCACCAAATCTCAACAACACCTTTCACAAAAAATATTTCGTTTTCCTCTCCCTCCCCTCTATAACTTTCATGAATAGCTCGAAGCCTGAATCTGAGGTCTACCCCACGGTCAAAGGTAGTTCTTAGGAAACTGCTCTACTATTCTAAGATTTCGGGAACTGTCCAACAGCAACTTCAAAAATCAACAAATGCCAGATCCGTGCAGATCCAGTTCATCTCTCTAGTCCTAGATTAAAGGACTTCGAAAGAGATTTCCAACGGTATCTCTTGTGCTTTTATCCGACATCAGGATTGATCGCAGCCGCCGATCTCGCCGGAGCGCGCGCCTGAAAACAGAAGCAGCAGATCTATGGGCACTCTTTCCGACCGGTGCCAATCGGAGCAGCCCGGCCTCTGGCTGATGAACCAGCGCACCGCCATCCCAGGAAGTGCTTCCCCAGGTGTCCCCACCATAGTGGTGCCACCCCGGTCCCACACGGCCCCATCGACCAGCGCGTGGGCCCCACAACCAGCAGTATATGCCGTTCGAACCGCACCGACGGGGTGATCAAGTGCAGCCCGTCAACCCGAGATCGGTCCTCCCAGGCCCACTTGTGTAGCCCTTTACCTCCCTGCGTGGAGTGGGCGATATTTCATTACTGTAATTTAATTCATTACTATTACCGGGAGTTACCGAATTCGGCTGGGATCGTCTTCCCCAAGCCGGGAGCATGGAGGTATCGTGTTCTCTCCCTTGCTCGGCAACTTACTTTATTCGAATATATTTCATATGCCGCTGCTAGAGAGCATGATAGGGTAATTAGCTCGCTTCATATTATTGCATTACCGTTGCTGTGAGAGAGAGCGCGACTGTCCCGTGACCCGATCCGGGCACAAGAGAGAGCCGACCACCCTAGCTCTTACCGATTTCTCAACCGCGCACGTCCGACGCTTCCCTCGAAAAGGGACGATCGCGAGCTTGTTTAGAGTCTGAGGATCGCATATCCATTTGGAGTCGAGTCCGTGGTCTGTCCCGCATCAGATTGAATCATGATGTGTAAGGACGTACTACTAAAGTAACACTATAACCACGATTCGCATTAAAACTAGGAGGAATAGGCTCCCTAACCGGGTGCCATGATATTAAGAATAAGCGCTCATATAGAGATGGTCGCTCGTTCTTGGACATGATAAGCTAGATAGAATCGAGGTCCATAAGTATGGCACCTAATTCATAAGAACACTAATGGCATGGTTTCCCATTCCGTTAATTTAGAGTATTCTCATGACATCCTCTTAGCAAGTCATGAGGGCCGGTATACCATGTTTCTTTAGGGTGACATGGAAATCAAGTAGTGTCATGGGTTTTGATGGTACAACCTGCTCAGCTACCTTGAGGGAATCCAAGGCTAGCGGAGTTTTACGGAGGTCTCTATGATAAAGTCACAAATCTAGAGGAACGGAATATCCCGCGGAGGGTTCATCTATCACCGAGAAATAGTGGGTATTCGATAAAACAACGTGAAACGTGGGACTATATTCACAGAATGGAATATAGTGCCAACACACATAACCCATTGTCAAGGGTTACAGAAAAACCACGAAATCAGGAAATCAGTCAATTGGCGTCTGGGCTTAAGTCTTCATTTTATGAATTGGCGCCCTTGTCAGGGTCGTCAGTTCAGTAAATGACGACTGTTCACGCAGTCATTATATCCAGGTCTTGTTAATATTAAAATCTATAAACATTCTAAAATTTCAGGTATAAATGACGTCTTACATTAAGGCTTCAATTTCGTAAAAAATGCCCTAGTCAGGGGCGTCATATATCAAATTTAAGGGCAGTATACACGTCGTCAATTATCAAGTCCAGGAATTTATGTCCATTTCCATTTTCATTATTTATCACAAATCTAACGCCTATGTGTAAGGGCGTCCATTCAAATAACGACTTAGTCAGGGTCGCTAATTCTTGTCATCTGATTTGTACTTAATAGGTACAATCACAGACATAGGCTTTATAAAATATGTCCGATCAAGAAACAAATGACATGAACAGAGAGGGAAAATAGCAGGAATTTATGGACATGGTCATGCATTAGTTTACATGTAGGCGTTTATAGTTATTAAATTTTGAACAGTCGTCATTATTAATTAACTAGACAATTGACGCCTGTCTTCACGAGTGTTAAAATAAAAACAACGCCTTGATCTAGGGCATCATTTTCAGTAGAACGATGAAATGATGAAAATTCATATGGCAGTCAGTCGCAACACTAATAACCTATATGCATGCAATTGGACTAATATCCATAAAATTTTGCTTAACACTTGAGAAAACCTACTTTTTCGGAGTTATAGACGATAGAAACGTGAAGAGGATGAAGAATCAAGAACGATACTCTGTTTCAAACAGAGTTACTGGAATATAACAAGAGCAGCAGCTCTTATTAAACGCAATAACAGCAACCCTTGTATGAAGTTACAGAAGGGTGAAGAGCAACAACGCAGCAGCCGCGACCCCTTCTTGGCGCAGGTAATCCACAGGAAGAAGAGGAAGAAGTCGATGAAGAACACCCACGTTCCTCTTGTATCCATGGTAGGTGCCGTCTGCCCTTCGAACGTAGCAGTATGAAAAAGGGAAGAAGTTGAAGAACCTTCTTGTATTCTTCACGCACGGAGTAACAGTAGTTTGTTGAAGAAAAGAGCCTAGCAGGTTGGCTCGATGGAAAGGGGTATTTATAGGGTAGGAATACTACTGGGTTCTAGGAGTTTGATTAGAATTGAAACTTCCTACACAGACTCCTGATTAAACTTAGACATCCACGTGTTCAACCTTTCCCTAATCAACACTTACCCAGATAGCATCCTTGTTCGAACCAAACACCAACGGGTTCTGTTTGGAAATGACGCCTAAGGTTGGGGCGTTATTTAAAAATGACGTCTCTGTCACAGTCTTCAATTCTTCATATGACGCCTGTCAAAGGGGCGTCAATTATTGAATTAGCGCCTGTTTGAACAGTCTTCAATTAAATAGGGACTTGATCAGAGGTGTTAATCACTTTTGGCTTATATGTTTTAAGTGTATATGAGTTGGGCCTTTATCTTTAGTTTAATCTTTTAATCTATTTAAGATTTTATTCTTTGATTTACCAGGGTTGCTACACCCTCCCCCTCTTAGAAGAATTTGGTCCCCAAATTCAATTGCACAAATTTACGGAGGGTGCAAGACATATACCTTTTTAGAATAAATCTGGGAATCGCTTCCTTATGGACTCCTCAGTCTCCCATGTGGCTTCGTGCTCTGAGCATTTACTCCATTGCACTTTTAACATGGGAATTATTTTATTCCTTAGAGTACGAATCTCACGATCGAGGATCTTCATGGGCTTTTGTTCATATGTGAGATCCTTTTGAATCACCAGGTCACCATGATTGATGATATGTGCCGGATCGTGCACATACTTCTTCAACATGGATACGTGAAATACATTATGAACTTCGGACAATTGAGGAGGTAAAGCGACGCGGTAAGCAACCTCGCCAACTCTTTCTACTATCTCAAAAGGTCCGATAAACCTTGGTGTAAGCTTGCCCTTAACACCAAATCTCCTTATTCCACGTCCGGGTGATATCTTGAGAAATATGTGATCTCCGATTTGGAATTCGAGATCTCTTATTCTTGTGTCAGCATAAGTCTTCTGTCTAGACTGAGCAACTTGTAGTCTTTCTCTAATCAACTGAATCTTTTTGGTGGTATCCCTTACCATGTCTGGACCTAATAGTTGTTTCTCGCCAACTTCATCCCAGCACAAAGGCGATCGACAACTCCTTCCGTATAAAGCTTCGAAAGGTGCCATTTGTATACTTGCATGGTAGCTGTTATTGTATGCAAATTCAACCAAAGGTAAATGATCATGCCAGCTTCCACCAAAATCAATGATGCAAGCTCTGAGCATATCTTCAACTACCTGATTGGTTCTCTCGGTCTGACCATCCGTTTGAGGATGAAAAGCTGTACTAAAGTTAAGTCTCGTCCCCAACGAATGTTGTAGACCCTTCCAAAAGTAAGAAGTAAAACGAGGGTCTCTGTCAGACACGATTGAGACAGGTACTCCACGTTACCTGACTATCTCTTAATGTATAATGCAGCAAGAACATCAACTGACCATCGGCTCTTGATTGGCAAGTGTTGTGTAGTGGACAGCGGATCTAGAGGGGAGGGGTGAATAGATCTGCCCCTCTTCTCGAAATGTAATCCTCTATATAGCTAGTTAAAAATAATTGCAGCGGAATACAACTAGCTTAGCGACGTATAAAACGATTTGCTTAGAAATATGATTTCACAATATGGAGATTGAACCTAAACATGCATATAAAATAAATCAACCGCACAATCAAATCACAACACAAAGGATTTTAAGGTGGTTCGGACTGAATCCCCAGTCCTACGTCCACCCCTCACCAAATCCGGTGAGGCTCCACTAGTGCCACGCACTGAACCGCAAATCGGAAAGACCTCTGATTACCTTCCTACTAACCACAGGTAGGGATGTCAACACTGCAGATCAGACAACTTCGATTGCCTTCCTACTAACCACCGGTAGGGATGATCTTCAGTTTCAATCGTTTGTATGAAATGAAAAAGAACGAATATGAAAACACTCAATCATCAAACAAGATATAGAATATGCTCATGAAGAAAAATCTTGTCTGAGATTGCTGGAGCTTGAGTTGGATGCTTCAATGGTGTCTTCTTCCTTGAGAGATGATCTTCCTTGAGTTGATGAAGAAGACTATAGATGTAGCTTTGATCTTCCTTTTGATCTCCTTGAGTTCATGAAGAGTTTGATGCAGTTTAGATCACCCTTGAGAGCCTTGATTGCTTCTTGCTTCCTTGGAGGTTGAGATGGCTTCAGATCTAGGCTTAAATCCCTTGAATGGATGAAGAACTTCTTCCCAGAGTACTGTTCACAGCTACAGTACTCGAACTCCTCTCACCCTTGTAGCCTCCTTTGATCTCCCTTGGATTCACAAATGATCAACTAGGGTTTTTAACCCTCTTGCATGTATTTTATAACCTTTGAATGGTCCTTAGACATCCCCCAGACTAGATCCACAATCCATGGGGGATTGGGTGACTTTGGGGTTAAACAAATGGGTAGAAAGACCTCTCCTCGAGCTTGAAACAAAAGTCAACAAAGGGGGCCTCGGGGCAGGCGGTCGACCGGAAGGCATGGGGCGGTCGACCACAACCTGCAAAATCTCCATCTTTTCGGTTATGGGAGAACCGGTCGACCGGAAAAGTAGGGGCGGTCGACCGAAACCTGTAAATCCTGGAGTGTTTCGTTTCTGGAAGAACCGGTCGACCGGAAAGGTAGGGGCGGTCGACCGAAACCTGTAAAACGTGAAATTCTTAGGCTCTGGCAAATCTGGTCGACCGGCCAAGGTGTGTTGGTCGACCGGAAAGACCTATACCTGCAAAAATGAAGTGTTAGCCCAAAAAAACATGTCCATAAGTCAAGATACTCATGTCCTTATCAATTCCGTGCATTTTTGGGTTTGGTTTATGCATTAGATCATTTGGGCATTTCTAAATTTTGTTCCGGGGGCTCCGCCCCCGGAAACCCCCACAAGGGGCGCTGCCCCCTTGACCCCCGCGACCTGACCGGGCAGGTCGATCCGCGTGCGAGGGCACAATCATTGAGCTTTCACTTTTGCCATCTCCACTCCATTCCTTGGCATCTCTGTCATGAAAGAACATCAAATAGTTTAGTCATATAAGAGTGGTAAAAAATCAATGACTTATAGTGTTTAGCCATTATCAAAACCAAGAATATCAAATAACTCAAATGACCATAGGATGATGTCGAATGACCCAAGTGACCACAAGATGACTCAAATGACCACAGGGGCACAACATTCTCCCCCTTTTTGATGATGGCAACACTGTGTGTCATTATGTGGCAGTAATATCTAAAATGGCGAAAGTTATAACAAATGCAACATATGCAGCTCAAGATCCATGATAGTAATAGTATGTGAATGTAATTATGAATGCAGATATGAATGCTATGTAATTATGCAAACCCCATCACATACACATAAGAGATACACAAAGCGCACAAAGGATTCTCCCCCTTATACAATTCACTCATCCCCCTTTGATAACTCACAAAGGCCGCACAAAGGACGGACAATATTAGCTCTCATAAGGGACTCACAACAAGGCAACACACAACAAGGCATTTTCTCCCCCCTTTGACAGCAGCAAAAAGGAGGGAGAAGGTAGAGAAGGTGATAGATGTCAGTGAGACCAGAGCTGAAAGGAGTTGAGTGCAAGCCATTATATGCAAACCGTGAGCAACATATATGGTTCAAAGCTAAGGAAATCCGAGATCATCAACAGAGTTCGAAAAATAGCTACATCCAAGATTTAATAGAAATGAACCAAAGGTGCATATCATGGCAGTGGTTAACCTTCCCTTGTCTTATATATCCATATTTAATAACTACAAAGCGAATAACACAAAAACTAGTATTGAGGCTAAACAATCATGACTAAAGCATAAAATTTTATGAGTTCAACAAATTTGATTTTCAATATCTTTTGAATTTGAAGGCACATGAGTCATATTTTACGAGCAATCAAGTCTAGTACATGCCTCCTAGCCGTAAGAATACACGTTGTTTAGACGCCAGTATCCCTAGGTATTTTGCAAGACTGACAGTTATGCTTCAGAATGAACAGAGATAGCAAAGTCGCGTCATAACATATCCAATCTCATTTCTGTGATGAGAAGATATATTTCTCAGCAATTATGCCAGTGCTCTGCCTAGAGTCCAAATATAATTAAGACAGAGATAACAGGGGCACATCATGACATATCATTCGTCACTTAATTTTATGACGTGATATATTTCTTCGTGCAATAATATCATTGCTCTGCCAAAATTATTTCCAAGAATTCCAGCTCATCAAGACGTTTCACAACAATACTAAGCCTTAGTGTAGAACCAAGGTTGTCATGAAGTTTGGATTTTCAGATTTTAGGAGAGTCATTCAAGGCATAACATGCAAGCTTTAGTTGAGGTCTATTAAAATCACAGAACATACATGATTTCAAAAGATATATCAGAACATCAAGGAACTCATTAAATCTGAACCATTTTCATTTGATGGACAATCATTAGTGCCGATAATAGAAAGCTCTTACGTCATAGTTCTGTCGGTCTCATGATCTCATATTCAGACTGTAAGCCATGGAAGCACAATAGATTAAGAAAAGCAGCAAGACTCCCTCTAAGGATATGCAGTGAATGCACTCAAGAAGTTATGTTTGTAATCAAGTGGAATGACGAATGTCAAGGAGAGTTTGACTTGAACCATGCAGGGGTTGACCTGATCAAACATGAATTTGGCAGACATGAAATGCATGACCCAACACATGGTTGTACACTTATTAAATGCAACAGAATGAAGATGAAACATATGCATAAATACTGCAAAGAGACAACTCCCCCTTACTATATGGCCTATATGCGATAGTGACGCATGGTACATGGCGGAGGTGAAACCTCACGCATATTGAGTGCTTCTAGGCAAGCATAACTTGCCATTCCATACATCAACATTTAATATACCATGGCCATGCAAGAAGGATGCTACATAAATCATGCAATACATTATGAACATGAATTCAATTTTATTATGCATCATGACTACATGCAATGCTACATCATATGCAAAATGACATATTTACATATAAACAATGCATGGACACCAATCTGTAAAAACACACAACTAAATTGAACAAAGTCATCATTTCAATTTTTATTGGACTGAGGTCGGCAAAGACCAAGCTCCCTTCTCAGTGTTGAAAACCTGTCATTACACAAGGGCTTGGTGAAAATATCAACAATTTGATTTAGAGTATCAACAAAATACAGTTCAAACTTTTTCTTAACAACCTCATCTCTAATGAAGTGATGCCTAATCTCAGTATGCTTAGTCCTAGAGTGCTAGACTGAATTTTTTGCAAGGTTGATAGCACTAGTGTTATCACATAGAATCGGGACACAACCAAGATCCACTAGGTAGTCTTAGAGTTGGTGTTTAATCCATAACACTTGGGTGCCACAGCTCCCCGCAGCAACATATTCTGCCTCTGCAGTTGAGAAGGCAACCGAGTGTTGTTTCTTGGAGGCCCAAGAAACTAAACACCCGCCCAGAAACTGGCAGTAGCCACTAGTACTTTTGTGATCCAGCTTGCATCTAGCATAGTCCGCATCAGAATAAGATATAAGAGATAAATCACATGATTACAGATACCACAATCCCAAATCTTGAGTGCCGGCAAGATATCTAAGGATACGTTTGACGGTAGTCAAGTGAGATTCTCTAGGACTAGCTTGAAATCTAGCACAAAGGCATACACTAAACTGGATATCTGGTCGGGATGCAGTCAAATAAAGTAAAGAGCCGATCATACCTCTATAGATCTTTGCATCCACTAATTTACCATTTTCATCCGAATCAAGTGATGTTGTGGTACTCATAGGAGTTGCAATGATTTTGCTGTTCGTCATGTCAAATCATTTCATCAGCTCCTTGATGTATTTGGCTTGATTTATGAAGCAACCATCTTGTCCTTGGTTGATCTGCAAACCGAGAAAGAATTAGAGTTCTCCCATTAGGCTCATCTCAAATTCACTAGTCATGAGGTTAGCAAATTCCTCACACATTTCAGATTTAGTAGAACCAAACACAATATCATCAACATAAATTTGAACAATCAAGATGTTCTTACCTTGCTTCTTGGTGAAAAGTGTTTGATCTACCTTACCTCGTGTGTACCCTTTTTCAATGAGGAACGAGCTTAGTCTCTCATACCAAGCTCTTGGTGCTTGCTTAAGTCCATAAAGTGCCCTGTCTAGCTTGTATACAAAATATGCATGGTTAGAATTCTCAAAGTCAGGGGGCTACTCAACATAGACTTCTTCTTTGATCAAGCCATTCAAGAAAGTACTTTTTACATCCATTTGATACAGCTTTATTCTAAGGGAGCATGCAAAAGCAAGTAAAATTCTGATGGCTTCGAGTCTAGAAACTGGGGCATAAGATTCACTAAAGTCTACCCCAAACTCTTGATTATACCCTTGAACCACCAATCTAGCCTTGTTTCTTATTATCTTGCCATCCTCACTGAGTTTATTTCTAAAGACCCATTTAGTGCCAATGACAGATTGTGATGAAGGTCTAGGAACAAGATGCCAAACTTTGTTTCTTTCAAACTGGTTTAATTCGTCTTGCATTGAATTTATCCAGTTTTCATCCTTTAATGCTTCATCAATGTTTTTAGGTTCAAGCTGAGAGACAAGAGCAAGTTGATCTAATTCTTCCACAATTTTAAAATATGACCTTGTTCTAGGTGGGTCATTCAAGCTACCAATGACATTTTCTAAAGGATGATCCTTAAGAATTCTAATGTTTGTAGCATCATTACCTTCTACTGGAGCTTGATCCCTTGCATTACTTGATTCAGCTAAGTCAACCTCTTCTTTTGTTTCTTCTTGTGGAGAATCACTCTTGTCCTTCATGCTAAGGAATTCCCCATCTTCATCATTTTTCCTGCAAGAGTTATCATTATTAGAATCATCATGATATTCATCAAAGGAAACATGGGGTGATTCTTCCACAGTTTGATTCTTGATATTATAAGTTCTATAAGCCCTAGATCTATCAGAATATCCAAGGAATATACCGTCATCACTCTTGGGCTCGAATTTATCTAAGTCTCTTTTGTCATTGTTGTGAATGAAGCATTTTGATCCAAACACTTTCATATGTGAGAGAGATGGCTTTTTACCTTTCAGCAACTCATAAGGAGTCTTTTTAGTGTGTGGCCTTACCATAGAGCGGTTGATAATATAACATACTGAGTTTACCGCTTCAGCCCAAAACCTCCTTGGAAGTTGCCGTTCAGCAAGTATGGTTCTTGCCATCTCTACAAGTGTTCGGTTTCTCCCTTCAACTACACTGTTTTGCTCTGGGGTTCTTGGTGAAGAAAATCGGTGTGAAATACCTTCGGCCCTGCAAAGATTATAGAACTTAGCATTTTTAAATTTACCACCATGATCAGATTGGATCTTGGAAAATTTAAACTCACCGTCCTGCTTTATCTTCATGTAGAGTGCCTGAACCTCATCAAAAGTATCATTTTTATGTGTGAGAAAGAAAACCCATGTGAACTTAGAAAAGTCATCTACCAAGGCATATCCATATTTTCTACCACTTAAGCTAGCAGTTCTGGTTGGTCCAAACAGGTCCATATGAATTAGCTTGAGTGGTTTGGATGATGTATTTTCTGATCTTCCCTTGAAAGATTTTCTTGTTTGTTTACCTAGGGCACATGCATCACACAACTTATTTTCTTGTTTAAATGATAATTCAGGCAACCCTTTCACCATTGAATGCTTTAACAATTTATGTAAGACATTGTAGTTAGCATGTCCTAGTCTACGATTCCATAACCATGCAATTTCAAATTTTTGTGCAGCAAGGCAAAGGTTTGAATAAGCATGATCATCTAAGTCAACCATGTAAACATTGTTGACTCTCTTACCAGAAAATTTTACCTTGTCAGATTTTGGTTCAAGGATTTTACATTTATGAGAATCAAACAACACTTTGTGACCTTTATCACACAATTGACTTATGCTGAGCAAGTTATATTTCAACCATTCAACTAACAACACATTTTCAATGGAGTTGGAGAGATTCTTACCTACATTACCTGTTCCAATGATTTTTCCTTTGTTGTTCTCTCCAAATGTGACGTATCCTCCTTCCTTTTCCTCCAAGAGACAAAATTTTGTTTTGTCTCTAGTCATGTGTCTTGAACAGCCGCTATCAAGGTACCACCTGTTATGCATGGCTGCAAGATATTCCTGCACAAGCAATTAAGCAATTGTGTTTGGAACTCAACCAAATTTGGGTCCCATCAAACTCTTCAGATTTTCAAAATATGAAACCATTTCTTTTGGAATCCACACCTTCCTAGCATTCATGTTTTGTTTGCTTGGAGCAGGGATTTGGTTTTTCTTTTCAGCTTTGACATTCACATTTTGTTTAGAAGCTCTTTGTTGAATTTTGTGGAAGTTTGAGGAAGTTTGCTTCTTAAATCATTGAGGCCGTTGGTTGGTTTTGGGTTGAAAGTGGTTGTTTTGCCACCTAGAGGATTGAAACTTATAGGATTGGTGAACACATGAGTCATAATTTGCCCAAAAGTATGGTGGTGTTGGCCTATATGAATGTGCAATCCAGTTATGGTGACATCTGGAAGATTGAGCATGCAATGGCCAAGGAAGTCTTGACCTATGTTATGGGGAAGGTCGACCTTTCTTAGGTTTTTGGACAAACTTTTTGGGAATTTCAGTTGCTGCCTCTTCAATCTTTTCTTTTCCTTTGGATGTTGTTTTTGAGGTTGAAGCATTAGAAGAGGAAACAAATGTGACTGTTTTTAGCCCAATTGGCATTTTGTTTGTTGGATCAAAACCCAACCCATCTTTGTTGTGGTTCATTCTAGTTCTTAGCAATGCATCTAGGTTTTATCTTCCATCCACGAACTTTTCTAAAGATTGTTGTTTATCCTTCAACTATTTTTGTAAGTTTTCAATATTTTGAAGAAGTTGAATGTTGACTTGTTTGATAGCTTCATACTTTTCATTGCTCAATTTGCTATCCTGTTCATAGGTTTGCATTTTTAGCTTCATGCTATCAATCTCATTTCTCAATTCTTCATTTTCAGTTTCCAAGCCAGCCATTTCTTTTCTTCCTTCCTCCAAGTTCTCAATCATTTTCTTAAGATTTTCAATTTCAGTTTCAAGTAGAGCATGCTTATCATTCATATCATGATCATGCACAAATGAGTTAATTTTCTTTTTCAATGATTTATTCTCCTTTTTGTACATTTCATATTTTTCCATGAGTTGTATATATGCATCCTCCCAATCATCAATTGTATGATCTTCAAATGGAGAATTTACCTCAGTTTCTTCATCACCTTTGGCCATAAGGCAGAGATCTTCTTTTTCTTTATCTGAGGAGCTAGTTCCGTCATCACTTTCCTCTTCATCGCTCCATGTGGACACTATAGCCTTGTTCTTCTTCTTGCCCTTCCATTTGTCAGCTTTTCTGAATCTGTCGGGATAATCATTCTTGAAATGCCCGAGTTTGTTGCAAGAATAACAAATGATTTTGTCAGATTTCTTTGAGTTTTCAGAATTAGATTTGAAACCATTTCTTACCTTTGACCTTCCTCTCATGAAGCTCTTACCTTCCTTTCTCAGGAATTTTTTGAACTTACGTGTGAGCATGGCTACGTCATCCTCATCTCGCTCACTTGTCGAATCCTCACCTTCATCAGAAGCACCTTGATCGCGGGGTCCTACTTTAAGAGCTAGGGATTTCTTCTTAGGTGCCTCAGCCTCTTTGTTCTTAAGGTTGATCTCATAGGTCATCAATGACCCAATGAGTTCGTCTACCTTAGTCGTTGCGAGATCTCTGGATTCTTCAACAACGGTCACCTTCGTGTGCCATGCTGGAGTTAATGATCTGAGAATTTTTCTTACAATTTTTTGCTCTGAATATTTCTTTCCCAAATCAGTTAAACTATTAGTGAGCACAGTCAATCGAGCATACATATCTTGAATTGACTCATCAGGCTTCATGCGGAACATTTCATATTCAGAAACAAAAATGTTGGATTTTGTTTCTCGTACCTGAGAGGTTCCTTCATAGATTACCTCTAGGTTGTCCCACATTAGTTTTACAGATGCGCAGATAGCCACTCTTGAGAATTCAACTGGATGGAGTGAGCATTGCATGATATGTTTAGCACTCCAGTTGACAGTGGATTGCCTTATATGTTCTTTGGTCCACAAGTCCTCATCATCCGACAGCTCATACGGACCTTTGCTGATCACTCGCCAGAGTTCGTAGTCTTGGGCGCGAATGACACCTGCATGCGATGTTTTCAATAAGGATAATTCGATCCAGTGAAATAAGGAGGCCTATTCACAGAATGTCCTTCAGGTAAATAACCCTTAGACGATGATCCACCAATTCCCTCAAGGTCGTTGGACCCCATAATGAGAGATTAGGCTTTGATACCACTTGTTGTGTAGTGGACAGCGGATCTATAGGGGAGGGGTGAATAGATCTACCCCTCTTCTTGAAATGTAATCTTTTATATAGCTAGTTAAAAATAATTGCAGCGGAATACAACTAGCTTAGCGACGTATAAAATGATTTGCTTAGAAATATGATTTCACAATATGGAGATTGAACCTAAGCATGCATCTAAAACAAATCAACCGCACAATCAAATCACAACACAAAGGATTTTAAGGTGGTTCGGACTGAATCCCCAATCCTACGTCCACCCCTCACCAAATCCGGTGAGGCTCCACTAGTGCCACGCGCTGAACCGTAAATCGGAAAGACCTCCGATTACCTTCCTACTAACCACAGGTAGGGACGTCAACACCGCAGATCGAACAACTTCCGATTGCCTTCCTACTAACCACCGGTAGGGATGATCTTCAGTTTCAATCGTTTGTATGAAATGAAAAAGAACAAATATGAAAACACTCAATCATCAAACAAGATATAGAATATGCTCATGAAGAAAAATCTTGTCTGAGATTGCTGGAGCTTGAGTTGGATGCTTCAATGGTGTTTTCTTCCTTGAGAGATGATCTCCCTTGAGTTGATGAAAAAGACTATGGATGTAGCTTTGATCTTCCTTTTGATCTCTTTGAGTTCATGAAGAGTTTGATGCAGTTTAGATCACCCTTGAGAGCCTTGATTGCTTCTTGCTTCCTTGGAGGTTGAGATGGCTTCAGATCTAGGCTTAAATCCTTTGAATGGATGAAGAACTTCTTCCCGGAGTACTGTTCACAGCTACAGTACTCGAACTCCTCTCACCCTTGTAGCCTCCTTTGATCTCCCTTGGATTTACAAATGATCAACTAGGGTTTTTAACCCTCTTGCATGTGTTTTATAACCTTTGAATGGTCCTTAGACATCCCCCAGACCAGATCCACAATCCATGGGGGATTGGATGACTTTGGGGTTAAACAAATGGGTAGAAAGACCTCTCCTTGAGCTTGAAACAGAAGTCAATAAAGGGGGCCTTGGGGCTGGCGGTCGGCCGGAAGGCATGGGGCGGTCGACCGGAACCTGCAAAATCTCCATCTTTTCGATTCTGGGAGAACCGGTCGATCGAAAAAGTAGGGGCGGTCGATCGAAACCTATAAATCCTGGAGTGTTTCTTTTCTGGAAGAACCGGTCGACCGGAAAGGTAGGGGCGGTCGACCGAAACCTATAAAACGTGGAATTCTTAGGCTCTGGCAAATCTCGTCGACCGGCCAAGGTGTGTTGGTCGACCGGAAAGACCTATACCTGTAAAAATGAAGTGTTAGCCCAAAGAAACATGTCCATATGTCAAGATACTCATGTCCTTATCAATTCCATGCATTTTTGGATTTGGTTTATGCATTAGATCATTTGAGCATTTCTAAATTTTGTTCCGGGGGCTCCGCCCCCGGAAACCCCCGTAAGGGGCGCTGCCCCCTTGACCCCCGCGACCTGACCGGGCAGGTCGATCCGCGTGCGAGGGCGCAATCATTGAGCTTTCACTTTTGCCATCTTCACTCCATTCCTTGGCATATCTGTCATGAAAGAACATCAAATAGTTTAGTCATATAAGAGTGGTAAAACATCAATGACTTATAGTGTTTAGCTATTATCAAAACCAAGAATATCAAATAACTCAAATGACCATAGGATGATGTCGAATGACCCAAGTGACCACAAGATGACTGAAATGACCACAGGGGCACAACAGCAAGAAGTGTGCCGATTTGGTCAATCGGTCGATGATAACCCATATTCCATCATGTCCTCCTTTTGATTTAGACAGACCCATAATGAAGTCCATACCGATATCTTCCCATTTCCACTTGGGAATATCAAGAGGATGTAGCTTACCGGCAGGCTTTTGGTGTTCCGCCTTGACTTGTTGGCATGTGAGACAGCGAGACACAAACTTTGCTATTTCTCTCTTCATGTTAGGTCACCAGAAGGTCCTTTTCAAATCTTGATACATCTTAGTTAATCCTGGACGAATGGTGTACCTTGATCTGTGAGCTTCATCTTAGATTTTCTTTTTTAGCTCTGGACAATCCGGTATACATGTTCTATTCCTGAACATCAATCTTCCATCTGAGGCTATATTGAAATCAGGTTGTTCTTCCATTTTGCCCTTGATTTTCACTAGTATGGGGTCACTATCTTGAAGTCCTTGTATTTCGGATAGCAAGTCTGGCTGTATGCTCATATGAGATAATGTGACACACCTACTGTCCTTATCTATGCTTATATTAAGTTTAGAGAATTGTTCTAGCAACTTCCACTCCTGAATCATACAATTGGCTAATAGTGCTCTCGGCTTCCGACTGAGGGCATCAGCTACAGGATTACCCTTTCCATGATGATATTGTATTGTGAAGTCGAAGTCCTTGAGATACTCTAGCCAACGTCTTTGCCTCATGTTCAATTCCTTCTGTGAGAAGAGATACTTGAGACTCTTATGGTCAGAATATACTGTGAACTGTACTCCGTATAGGTAGTGTCTCCATATCTTCAGCGCAAACACTACCGCAGCCAATTCTAAGTCTTAGACTGGGAAGTTCTCCTCGTGCTTCTTCAATTGGCGAGAAGAATAAGCTATAACTCTTCCTTGTTGCATTAAAACACATCCGAGGCCAATGCCTGATGCATCGGTGTATACTTCAAATTTCATGCCTTCAATTGGTAAAGCTAAGACCGGGGCAGTAGTTAGGTGATCCTTGAGAGCTTGGAAGCTTCTTTCACATTCCTCACTCCATTCATAACGTATCTCCTTGCGTGTTAGTCTAGTGAGCGGTACGGCAATCTTGAAGAAATCCTTGATGAATCACCGGTAATAACCCGGAAGACCCAAGAAACTACAGATCTCGCTAGCATTGGTCGGTCTGTCCCAATTCTTTACAGCTTCAACCTTCGATGGATCTACGGATAAACCGTCTTTTGATATAACATGCCCCAAGAAAGATACTTCTTCCAGCCAAAACACACATTTACTGAGCTTTGCATATAACTGATTTGTCCTCAATATCTGTAATGAAATCCTCAAATGCCCCTCGTGTTCTTCCTTGGTCTTTGAATAGATCAATATATCATCAATGAAAACTACTGCGAATTGATCTAGATGAGGCCTGAATATACTATTCATCAACTGCAAAAAGCCTGCAGGGGCATTTGTGATAGGGTGCAAGGCCCGGATACAGAGGGGGGGTGAATGTATCCCTCTTCAAATATTACCTAATTATAATTAAAACTCTAAAGCTAAGATATGCAGAATTAAAGACTATTGCAGAAATATAATGAGAATACTTAGAAGGATCAAATCAAGACAACTATTCTATTAACCCTCACACGATCCTAAGCAAGCATCTAATGAGCGTAGCAATGAAAAGAACACATAAGGAAATCAAACCACAAGTGAACACCAGGATTTTTTAGGTGGTTCGGTCCACAGACCTACGTCCACCCCTCACTCCAAACCGGAGTGAGGCTTCCACTAGCAAGGCTAGAACAGCAGACTCAGTCTGCAACAATTGCTGCCAAACAGCTTGACCAGGGGAACAACCTCCCCTCTTCCTGCAAGCTCTCTTTTCTCTTTTTCTTCTTAAGCTGGATCTCTCGATCTCTCTTCTGCTCTCTGGCTCACTCTTTTTCTTTCTTCTTTCTTCTTCTTTTGCTCACTGCCTCTCTGCCCCTCTGTAGCTCTTTCCTTCTATCTCGATCACTCTCTTTCTCTGTCTGCTTCTCTTTTTTTCACGATCTGTCTCTTTTTCCCTTGATCTATCTTCTCCAGATGGAGGAGGCTTCGTATTTACAGCAGCAGCAATTAGGGCGTTGTCCTCGGATCACGTGCCAGGTGCCAACCTCGGATCACGTGCCCTTCATAGGCTTCACGAACAGTACCTGTCACACAGTCATAAGAAAATAATGAGAAGGATGTATAGACTTGCTGGGTAACTGAAGACCACCGTGTACAGACTTAGTGTGAAGAATAGAATGTATAGACTTAGAAATAAGGAGTGTACAGACTTTAGCTTGAAGAACGTTCAGCCTTTGAGTGCTGAAGAGTGTACAGACTTGCTGTAGAGTGTTTAGCCTTTGAGTGCTGAAGTGTGTACAGACTTGCTGAAGAGTGTTCAGCCTTTGAGTGCTGAAGTGTGTACAGACTTGCTGAAGAGTGTTCAGACTTGAATGCTCAAAGGATTGTACAGACTTCTGAAGGAGATGCACAAACAGAATGAAAGTATGCACATTGAATGCATGAGATGCTTAGACAAGCTGTCACCGAATGTACATACTTTGTCTTACTGTTTATGCATGAGTCTGTCAACGAATGTACAGACTTTCTATGCTAAATGCACAAGACGCTAAGGGATGCTATATAGACTTGACAATGCATGGACTATCACATAGACGCAACAAGACTCTGTGAGCGCCAAGCCTGTGTACAGACTTTGCGAGCGCCAAATCAATGTACAGACTTGCGAGCGCCAGGACCATGTACAGACTTAGTGCAAGCGAAATGTGCAGACTTGCTATGAAGCAACCAGAATGTACAGACTTTGAAATCAAGGAATGCACATCGATGTATAGACTTTGAAACACAATGCAATGCGTAGACTTTGATAAACGAATGTATAGACTTGATAAAGCTTCAAAGCACAAGACACTTGGCCAATGTACAGACTTGAAAAGCTTGAAGGCCAATGTACAGGCTTGGAAAGCCTGAACCAATGTACAGACTTGGAAAGCTTGAAGGCCAATGTACATACTTGGAAAGTTTGAAGGCCAATGTACAGACTTGGTAAGTTTGAAGGCCAATGTACAGACTTGGAAAGCTTGAAGGCCAATGTACAGACTTGAAAAGCCTGAACCAATGTGCAGACTTGAAACAAGTGAACACGACGATGTGTAGACTTGGCCAATGTATAGACTTGAAGCAAGGGGACGATGTGCAGACTTAGTGTGTGCTGTGTGCAATGTATAGACTTGGTGTCTGAACGTAGGTAAAGATAAGCAATGTATAGACTTGAACCCGTGCATGCTAGAAGCAATGTATAGACTTGCAAGAGTGAGACGCTGAATGAGACGGTTGGATGTACAGACTTGGGCTGTACAGACTTGCAGTGTGCAATGCATGCGATGTATAGACTTTGCCTTAGAGACGAATGTATAGACTTTAGTGAAAGCATTCTAGGCAGACCCTGTACAGACTTGAGAGATGATGCATGCACGATGTATAGACTTGTTAATGCACTGATGCATGCTGTACATACTTAACATGAGACGCTGCATTCTAGCCAAAGTGCTGTACAGACTTTGAACAAAGATGAACGTGAGTGAAACACGATGTATAGACTTTGGAAATGCTTAGCACACGATGAACAAGGCTCTGTACAGACTTAAGGCTCTGTACAGACTTAGCCTGAGCATAGTTATGAAATGCATGAGTCTAGACATCCATTGACTGATGGCCACAGTGAAACAAAGTTATGAAATGCACCGAAAATGCACACAGCCTGTTTAATGGAATGACACTCAAGAGATGCTCAATCAAGCATTCATATGCAGACACAAATGGAATAACACTCACGAGATGCTCAATCAAGCATTCATATGCAGACACAAATGGAATAACACTCACGAGATGCTCAATCAGACATTCATATGCAGACACAAACAAATGATGACTTATAGTGTTTGCTATCATCTAAATCACAGGGACACAACAATCTCCCCCTTTTTGATGATGGCAACACTATGAGTCTCATGAATGAAAGAAATGGTATATTCAGACTAGACTCATCAAAGTATTCTCCCCCTTTGACTTCATCAAAAAGAGAACAATATCAGAAGAACAATACTTTGATAATCTAGAGATGTCATATGAGACACCCAAAATAGTTCAGCAGAAGAGGGCAACACAATATCAGAAGCAATTAAAACAATTCTCCCCCTTAGTCAAATAACTTATGCAGACATGCATATGCAACTAATACTCCCCATTTGACATGGCAGATGCAGACAAATAATCTACAAGTATGAACTCTGGTTATCCAAAGGCAGCAAGTAAACAGGTTATACTGAGAGTTGTGCCTCATGTATATGGGAACCAATGACATTCAAAGCACAGTGATAGAGAGCAATAGGATGAACAGATTCAGCAAATAGTTAAAATAGAGATATAGAACTTTTCAGTATGATACCAACTTCATAAAAATAGAATTTAAGTTTTAGATTTCTCCATTATAAAAGCTTATGAATCTTTGATTGTCAGATATGGTTTAAGAATGATGTAAACCGATTTTTTTTTAAAAGAAATTGTACTCATATCTGAACCAATTCTTAATAAAAAGGAACTACAAGCTCATATGAAATTCTAGTTTAACCAACTTCCATCTTACTTAGTTTACTTTCCATGACTGCTTTAAGAGATACATAAGTGAATGCATCTGAATTTTGATTGTTCTTTCAGAATTTTATTTACACTTGTTCATATTCCCCCCTTTTTTTTAATGAACAATTTTGGTTTATCAACACCTTTTGACGTGGGGAGACACCTTGATCAGAGGCTAGAATCCCCAATTACTCAGTGTGACAACCATATTACTTCTCCCATTTTAGAGAACAGAGGTAGCATTAAAAGTATCTTTGGCATGAGGATACACCTTGATCAGAGACCAGAATCCCCTGTTACTCAATACAACTATGCCATTGCTCTGCCATATTCTCACAGTAGTCTCCAATCATCTCTTTAAACAGAGTTAACCATGGTACTTCATGACACAATCCTTTGGACAGGTTTCTCAGTAACCACAGTCATTGCTCTGTCCATACTTTTTCTCAGAATGGATTCAGAACAAGTTAGGTGTTTAAGAACAACTACATACACTATATATCTCAGTCAACGTAGACATGGACTTCAACTTTTCAGATTTCAGATAGTCTTACATGAATTTACATGAAGCAAACAGTTAAAGTTTATTAAGATGTTGAATCAGATATTTTCAAGTTCTTTGAGTCCAAACAAGAGTACATAAGACTTAAACCAATTCCTGTTAACAAATGCTCTTAAGCATGTATAATGGAAGGTTCCTCATTAAAGATGTTTTAACTTTTATGAAGTAGTATTCAAGCTGAAGGTTTACTTCATATCTCGGCTCATTAATTCAAGTAAGCTGACTGAAATTTCAACAAATAGCATGGATTCTGAAAAATTGCAGCAAAGAATCTGCTCTTGAGCAAAGTAGTTCAGAGTTGACAGATGAGGTATAAATTCTGGTTATGAATGCTTCAGAATCAGTCAAGAGAGATCTTTTGATGATGGAATCATTGACACTACAGATATGACAAGATGAATCAGATAGATGGACAGAAAGAGTTCAGACAAAGACACAACTGAAAAGATTAAGCATGCTCCCCTTGACTATATGTAGTGAGTCACTTCCTCCCCCCTTTTTTTTATTTTCAAAATAAGAGATATGCAATGCATTGACTCCCCCTAACTAAAAACACTGAAGACCAGACACAACAATCTGAATTAGAGAGCTTCGGTTGACTAGACAAAGGCATTTTGCTCCCCCTATCTATATGCAAAGAAAAATACTTGTTTTTGAATTTTTCAAAATAAATCCAGTGCAGTTAACTATATGTATGCAAAAACATGTAATGTTTGCCATGAAGACTGAATATATGACTATGTGACTCTTGCTCATTCAGACTGCCCTATTAAGTGAAATGACCCATGGTACTAGGCGGAGGACTTGGTCTAAAGACCATCTCACACATAGTAAGCACTTCCAGACAGATTTCACCTGCCCTTTAGTAGCTTACCATTTGATATACCATAGTGGTCATGCATGACAATGCAGTACCAAAAGTTCTAAGTGCATCAGATTATCAATGACTGTATGTCAAATGCATGTATATGCAATCCACATATATGCACACAGCTCAAAGTACAAGCAAGGAAGCCCACAAAGCTCAATGGAAGTGTCAAAATAAATAAAGAAGCATGTATGCATGAAACTATGACTCATCAGATCAAGCATAAATTTCATTTGAACAGATGTGAAGAATTTACCTGAATGGGGTTTTATCACCTTGGGTGCCTTGGTTTATTTACCCCTCTTTACTCCTCAGCCCCAAGGCACACCTGCAATAAACACATCATTTTGATGCAATAGGTACCCAAGAAGTCTTGGGTCCTAGATTAGCAGTGACACCTTTGGCAGGTGTTCTAAACAACTTTTTAGCATGAAGGTCATCAGATCTCATCAAGTAGCAATTATTCATTGAATGACCTAATGTATCACAATAATAGCAAGATGCAGCATATTTCAGATTTGATTTATGCACATTCTTATTAGCATGAATTCTATGTGCATATGCATGAAAATTTTTGTTAACATAATTAAAATTGTGTTTACCAAAATGAGCCAGCCAACAGTCAGCAGCTCTATGGCCTGGCTTCCCACATTCAAAACATGCAAGAGTTTTCCTTTCAAAAACAAATCCATTTTTACCAGAAGTGTTTCTATTGACAGGGAATTTACCATATTTATAGTTAGACTTCCTTCCATGAGCATGCCAACATTGGGCTACAATGTGGCCCATCTTGCCACAGTGAAAGCATGAATTAGAATTTCTCCCACCAGCATTCAGCCAGCATTCAAATCTCTTATGACCCAATTTTCCACAATTAAAGCATGTCATATGCTGGTTTATTGGATCAAATTTGTTCTTGTTAACAGCATGACTGTTTGCATGAAATTTAGCATGATATGAATGTGATTTTTTCTTATCATTAACAAACCAGCATTGTGTAATCTTGTGTCCTAATTTACCACAGTGAAAACATTCAATTTTCTTTTTCTGAGATGAAGAATTTTTATGATGAAATTTCCTAGCATTCATATCATCCTTCTCCATCAATTTACACTCATGCATCAGATGACCAAATTTATGACAATAGTGGCATGGCATTTTCTTTTTGTGTGCATGTGTGTGTGTGTTTAGGTTATGTGTCACATGCACAGCATCAACATGATTGTCTCTTTGCTTGTTCTTCACATGAACATACCTTTTCACTTTTTCAGCTTGTTTCTAAATGTCAGTTTGTTTCTGCATTTTCTGAACAATGGGCTGTTTATCTTTTGATGTTGTGGCTACATTTGAAGCATTTACAAAAGATGTCATTACTTTGTTCTGAAAAGTCTTTTTATTTAGATTATTGTAGCCCAACCCTTCCTTCCTGACATTGACTCTTACACCTAGTAGCTTGTCTAGGTTTTCTTGCCCACTCACAAACTTTGACAGAGAATTGTTCAGATCATTTATTTCAGATTGAAGGAAAGAGATATGATGTTCATAGTTGACTATATCTTCTTCACAGACCAGAATTTGTTGATGCATCACATCATTCAAATTTTTAAGAGTTTCAATTTCTTGTTTCAGTTTGAGCTCATTTTGATTTTCATCAACAACAGATTTTCCTTTTTCAAATGTCAGCAATCTCTCTGACATGGTGGTGTTCAACTGTTTTAGTTTCTCAATTTCTTCCTTTAGACTAGTGTTCTCCGGCTCAAGTTTATCATCATCATACAATACATCAGTTAGGAAACTCTGGTTTTCTAGTTCATATTTTTCAAAGTTTTCCTGAAACTTTAAATTCACAGCACTAACAGCCTCAAACTTTTCATTTATCAATCTGTTTTCACTTTCAAGATTGACTAATCTTTGCTCAGATTCCTGACATTATTTTCTGAGTTTTTCGTTTTCAGATTTGACATGATCAAGTTTAGAATTGATTTCATCTAGTTTCGACAATTATCTTCTGAATATTTCATTTTCAGTTTTCAAAATTTTAGGATTTTCAAGATTTTCACCTCCAGAAATAGGATCCCCTAGATTTGTTAGCTTCTTTATCAGACTTTTATTCTTCTTCCTCAGTTTTTCATGGGAGTGTAACAGATTGGCATAGGCATCTTCCCAGTCATCTAAAGTGTAACTAGAGAAAGGATTGATTACCTCTTCAGCATCTTCGAATTCATCTTGATCACTGCTATGGTTGCTCTTGTCAGCCATCATGCAGCTATCCTCATTCATCCTGTGAGCTAGCTCCAGCTTATCCAGGATGTCTTTAGCGGACCTGCAATCATAAAGGTAGGAATGTAAGTCTTTGCCAGTGGCTACTTTCATCAGATTGAAAGCTTTCTGATTTTCTCCATTCTTTGATCTGTGACTGTCAGTCCATTTGGACGCTTTCCTTGGTAATCTATGAGGACCTTGTGAAATTAGTTTCCACAAATCAGGATTAACTGATATAGCATAATTGCGCAAACTGACAAACCACGCATTAAAATTAGAGCCATTGAAAACCGGTGGATCACCCATGGAAACAGCACAAATTAATGCAATAGGAATAATGATGCACAAAAGCAAGATAGCACTGAAGACTGCAGGTCGCTAGACCTTCTATGCAGACACCCGCTCTGATACCAATTGATAGGGTGCAAGGCCCGAATACAGAGGGGGGGGTGAATGTATCCCTCTTCAAATATTACCTAATTATAATTAAAACTCTAAAGCTCAGATATGCGGAATTAAAGACTATTGCAGAAATATAATGAGAATACTTAGAAGGATCAAATCAAGACAACTATTTACCCTCACACGATCCTAAGCAAGCATCTAATGAGCGCAGTAATGAAAAGAACACATAAGGAAATCAAATCACAAGTGAACACCAGGATTTTTTAGGTGGTTCGGTCCACAGACCTACGTCCACCCCTCACTCCAAATCGGAGTGAGGCTTCCACTAGCAAGGCTAGAACAGCAGACTCAGTCTGCAACAATTGCTGCCAAACAGCTTGACCAGGGGAACAACCTCCCCTCTTCTTGCAAGCTCTCTTTTCTCTTTTTCTTCTAAAGCTGGATCACTCGATCTCTCTTCTGCTCTCTAGCTCACTCTTCTTCTTTCATCTTTCTTCTTCTTCTGCTCACTGCCTCTCTGCCTCTCTGCAGCTCTTTCCTTCTATCTTGATCACTCTCTTTCTCTATCTGCTTCTTTTTTTTTCACGATCTGTCTCTTTTTCTCTTGATCTATCTTCTCCAGATGGAGGAGGCTTCGTATTTATAGCAGCAGCAATTAGGGCGTTCTCCTCAGATCACGTGCCAGGTGCCAACCTCGGATCACGTGCCCTTCATAGGCTTCACGAACAGTACCCGTCACATAGTCATAAGAAAATAATCAGAAGGATGTACAGACTTGCTGGGTAACTGAAGACCACCGTGTACAGACTTAGTGTGAAGGATAGAATGTATAGACATAGAAATAAGGAGTGTACAGACTTTAGCTTGAAGAACGTTCAGCCTTTGAGTGCTAAAGAGTGTTCAGCCTTTGAGTGCTGAAGTGTGTACAGACTTGCTAAAGAGTGTTTAGCATTTGAGTGCTGAAGTGTGTACAGACTTGCTGAAGAGTGTTCAGCCTTTGAGTGTTGAAGTGTGTACAGACTTGCTGAAGAGTGTTCAGACTTGAATGCTCAAAGGATTGTACAGACTTCTGAAGGAGATGCACAAACAGAATGAAAGTATGCACATTGAATGCATGAGATGCTTAGTACAGTTCCCCGCGGGACGTCATGAGCCCGATCACTTGCATGCCTAGTAAATATGGGCCTCATAATCAAGGACATAAAGCCCCGGCGCAATAGACTGTATTTTTTAGGGGTAGTGCCCGGGAAGGAATTCAAGTCATGATGTCTCCCATCCTGAATAAAGCTTTTCTCTAATTTTTCTTTTGCTTCTCCCTCTTAGGCTGGGTTGTATCCTGGGTATGGCCTTAGTAGGGACACCGTTCTTTAGAGGCGGTTGGTTGTGGCGAGTCACCCTCACATGCACGCCATGCTTAAGAGAAACATTTTACAAGAGGGGTGGGAACGACGATCCCTGGCCAATAGTTTAAGTCCGTCTCTAGGTGCCGCAGATAGCTTTGTAAAAATCTAAAAAAATGAAATACTTCAAAATTCCAAAAAAAAAATGAAATACTTCAAAATTTTGAAAAAATGAAGTATTTCAAAATCAAAAAAATTAAATATTTTCAAACAATCTAAAAAAATCAAGAAAATTATAAAATCTAAAAATATTTGTCTTTTTCTATCTATCTGTTTTGAGGACAGATACGTAATTCGTTTGTTAAGTGTGCAGGTTGCAAGTGTTCAAGCTTCTTTGCTATATCTTTTGCTCTGTCCCTTATTCACGTGCTTCTAATCTGTTCTCTCTCTTCTTCAATCTTATCTCTCGATCTGTTCTAAAGCTTATGTCCTTCTCAGCTCTTGCTTCACTTCATCATATCCTTATGTAGTGCCCCAGAATTTATATAATAATTTCTAGATTATTTATAGAAATTTTTGGAATTTATTAGGAATTAATAAAGGCTAAATAGATCAATAAATGGATTATTGAAATAATAAGTCATTATAAGGCCCAATTGTGTTAAATAATTAACCTAACCTATTTAAATAAAATCCAAAAGGTTTAAGGACCAAGCCCATCAAGTTTGGCCCATATTCTAAAAGGTTATTTAGCCTATTTATGTATTTTAAGGATAAATATTATTTTTATATATAATAATATGGATAATTAACAAAAGAGTTTGATTTATGTTGAATTCTATGCACGTTGGATGTAACGGTCTATCGTGAGAACGTCACATCCACGTAACGCACCAGTCTAGATGCGTTACACCCTGATAGTTCCGTGAATGGAAGAACGAGCATACAGATTGGAACTTTGGGATCCTATCTGCAAGAGATCAACTTGGGAGAGCTTATAACATTACGAAGGACTCTTAGGGGTTAGGTTCTGGCAAATTAAGTGTTGTGTAGTGGACAGCGGATCTAGAGGGGAGAGGTGAATAGATCTGCCCCTCTTTTCGCAATGCAACCCTCTACATAGCTAGATAAGATAAATTGCAGCGGAATATAACTAGCTTATCGAAGAACACTATGATTCACTTGGCATGATGAGCAATCCAATACATCGATTCGAACCTAAGCAAGCATCTAGAATGAGCAATCACATAAACAAATCACAACACACAATATTTTAAGGTGGTTCAGACTGAATCCCCAGTCCTACGTCCACCCGTCACGAAATCCGGTGAGGCTCCACTAGTGCCACACACTGAACCGCAAATCGGAAAGACCTCCGATTGCCTTCCTACTAACCACAGGTAGGGATGTCAACACCGCAGATCGGACAACTTCTGATTGCCTTCCTACTAACCACCGGTAGGGACGATCTTCAGTTTCAATCGTTTGTATGAATTGAAAAAAAAATAAATATGAAAACACTCAATCATCAAACAAGATATAGAATATGCTTAAGAAGAAAAATCTTGTCTGAGATTACTGGAGCTTGAGTTGGATGCTTCAATGGTGTCTTCTTCCATGAGAGATGATCTTCCTTTAGTTGATGAAGAAGACTATGGATGTAGCTTTCATCTTCCTTGAAAACCTTGTGAAATCAGCTTCCTTGGATCACCTTGATAGCCTTGCTTGCTTCTACTCTTGCTTGGAGGTTGATGGCTTCAGATCTTGGCTTGAATCACCTTGGATGGATGAAGAACTCCAACCCAAAGTACTGTTCACGGAGGTGCTACAGTACCTGCGAATCTCCTCCTCTAGCCTCCCTTGATCTCCTTTGATCCAAATGAAGCATTAGGGTTTCTAACCCCTCATGTGTTGGTTTTATAGACTTTGAATGGTCCTTGGACATCCCCTAGACCAGATCCACAAATCATGGGAGATTAGGTGAGTTTTGATTAAACAAAGCTATGGAAAGGGGCTGGCCATGAGGTGGAAATCGAAGTCAAACATGGCTGCATCGGGGCTGGCGATCGACCTACAGCTTCTGGCGGTCGACCGCTACTGAGAAACTTGCAACCGTATGGTCCCTGGGATTTTCGGTCGACCGCTGCTGGCTGGCGGTCGACCGCTACTGAAAGACATGCAGACTAGCGGATGCTGGCTGGGGCAGTCGATCGGCCCTGTGCTGGCGGTCGACCGCCAGCTGGGCAGAACCCGGGCTTACCCGAGTCGGTCCGTTAACCTTCTTAGCTCCGTCACTTGACTTATTTAGCAGCCCGTTCATGTCTGTGGCATCACCCTTGAGTGTCTTGAAGATTTCTGTTGATTATATCGCTCCTATAATCAGAATTTTGTTACGGGGGCTCCGCCCCCAGAAACCCCAGCAAGGGGCGCTGCCCCCCTTGACCCCCGCGACCTGACCGCGCAAGTCGATCCGCGTGCGAGGGCGTAACATTGAGCTTTCACCTTTGCCATTTCCATTGAATTCCTTGTCCATTTAATGTCGTATCTGTCATGAATAAAACATCACGTGTGTCAGTCACATGAGAGTGGAAAATATCAATGACTAATAGTGTTTAGCCATTATCAAAACCAAGAATACCACAGAACTCATATGACCATAAGATGATGTCAAATGACCCAAGTGACCACAGGATGACTTAAATGACCATAGGGACACAACATTCTCTCCCTTTTTGATGATGGCAACACTGTGAGTCATTGTGTGGCAGTGTGATCTAAGATGGCAAAGTTTATGACATATGCGACATGTGCAGCTCAAGATCCATGAATTAAAGCATGTGAATACACATATGAATGCGGATATGAATGCTATGTTATGCGACATGTGCAGCTCAATAAAGCATGTGAATACATATATGAATGCGGATATGAATGCTATGCAATTATGCATACCCCATCACATATGAAGGCACCAAAGCTCTCACAAAGTTCTCTCCCCCGTCTCCCCCTTTGACAACTCACAAAGGCCGCACAAAGGACGACCGACTCACAACAAAATATTCTCCCCCTTTGATAGCAGCAAAAAGGAGGAAGAAAGTCGAGAAGGTGACATATGTCTGTGAGATCAGAGCTAAAAGGAGTGAAGAGCAAGCCATTATATGTAAAACTGAAACATGCCGTGAGCAATATATATGGTTCAAAGCTAATGAAACCTGAGATCATCAACAGAGTTCGAAAAGCAGCTACATCCAAGATTTAATAGAAATGAACCAAAAATGCATATCATGGCAGTGTTTAACCTTCCCTTGTCTGATATAACCATATTCAATAACTACAAAGGGAAGAACACAGAAAGTAGTATTGAGGCTAAACAATCATGACTAGAGCATGGAATTGTAGGATTGCAGCATGTTTGATGTTTCAGGAGCTTTTGTATTTGAAGATACATGACTTACTTTTTACGAGCAATCAAGTCTAGTACATGCCTCCAAGCCGTAAGAATACACGTTGTTAGACGCCAGTATTCCTAGGTATTTGGTAAGACTGACGGTTATACTTCAGAATGAACAGAGATAGTAAAGTCACGTCATGACATATCCAATCTCATTTCTTTGTTGAGAAGATATATTTCTCAGTAATTATGCCATTGCTCTGCCTAGAGTCCAAATGAATTAAGACAGAGATAACAGAGGCACATCATGACATATCATTCGTCACATGATTTGATGACGTGACATTTTTCTCCGTGCAACAATAGCATTGCTCTGTCAAATTGATTTTCAAGAATTCCAGCTCATCAAGATGTTTAAAAACAATACTAAGCCTGAGTGTATCACCAAGATTGTCATGAGGTTTGGATTTTCAAATTTCAGGATAGTCATTCAAGACATAACATGCAATCTCTAGTTAAAGTCTATTAAAACCACAGAACATAGATGGTTTCAAATAAAATATATAAGAACTACAAGGAAATTATTAATTATGAACCATTTTCATTGAATAGACAATCATCAGTTCATATAATAGAAAGCTCTCACACCATATGTCCGTCAGTGTCATGATCTCATATTCAGACTGTAAGCCATGGAAGTATAAGAAATTAAGAAAAGTATCAAGACTCCTCCTAAGCATATGCAATGAATGCATTCAAGGAGTTATGTGTGCAAGCAAGTGTAATGATAACTGTCAAGAGGAGAATGACCTGAACATGTAGGGGTTGACATGAATTTGGTAGACATGAGATGCATGACCCAACACATGGTTGTACACTTATTAAATGCAACAGAATGAAGATGAAACATATGCATGAATGCTGCAAAGAGACAACTCCCCCTTACTATATGGCCTATATGCGACATTGAAACATGGTACTTGGCGGAGGTGAAACCTTACGCATATTAAGTGCTTCTAGGCAAGCATAACCTGCCTTTCCATACATCAACATTTGATATACCATGGCCATACAAGAATGATGCTACACAAATCATGCAATACATCATGAACATGAATTCAAATTTATTATGCATCATGACATGCAATGCTACACCATATGTAAAATGACATATTTGACATATAAACAATGGATGAACACACTAATCTGCACAAACACACAACTAAATTGAACATGATCGTCATTTCAATTTTTTGTTGCCTGAGTGTTGGATACGGACTGAATAGATCTAGAGGGGGGGTGAATAGATCTTTCCCCCTTTTTGATAATTTACTGACTATCGACCAGATGAGCTACTGGTAATTAATGAATCATAGAACTAATGCGGATAGTAAAGATGCAAGCATACGTATAGGAAATCAAACACACACAAGCACACCACAAGAAAGGATTTTTAAGGTGGTTCAGTCTCTTCCTGAGACTTACATCCACCCCTTGCTTAACTCAAGCAAGGCTTCACTATGAGAATCTCTGATCTCAACCAAAACACAGCTGACACACAGCTTGTACCTGCTGACACACAGCTTGATTCTGCTGCCTCACAGCTTGACAATAATTGTAATCAGAAATGAAAAGATGATAAGAACAGGTGATGAAAGACAGGACTGAATATTGGCGTGTGTAGAAGAATAGGTGTTCAGCCTGGGACTTGATCACGCTTATGAAGAAGCCTAGACTCCCTGTTGATCTTCCAGTCAGTTGCCTTCGATTGTTCTGCTGCTGGAGATCACACAGTCTTGAGCTAAGTCTTCCTTCTGCAGCAACGAGATTGCCTTTAACCTTTCTGCAGATTTTTGATTGGTGGAGAGCTCCTTCTTCCTCTTCTGTGTGTATCTTCCTTGGCTTCTATTCCGTGCTCTCTCACCGCTTCCTTCTTCGTGATTAGTTGCCTTATATTCTTCATATAGCTCTTTTTATTTTCAAGAATAAAGTTCTTCCCGCTCAATTTTCAGATCGAGCGCCAATCTGCTAGAAAACAGGGATCGGTTTAAATCCAATCGTTAGAACGAGTTTGACCACTTCTAAGCAAGATTGTTTCCTTGATTCCCGTGCGGAAGCTTATCTCCTGAGCAGCCCAACAACCTGCAACAACCATCTGCAGGTTTTAAGGAACCAAAACAGAATTCGGTTAGAGTTCGGTTTTGGACGATATATAAACCCGTGGTCGACCATGACCCTGTCGCTGGTCGACAATGGGCAGTCCCCAGACGGCCGGTTCTTCTGGCTGAAACTCACGTCGCCCGTTGGTCGACCACAGCCTGGTCGCTGGTCGACAGGGGGCAGTTTCCAGATGGCCAGCAGTTCTGTCTGTTGCTTCTGTCTTTTCTGTGGTCGACCAGAGGCGGGGCTTTGGTCGACAGCCAAGATGCTTCCAGAAGACAGATGATCTGATGCTTTTCTGGTTGAGTTCGTTGGTCGACCATAACCACTTCCCTGGTCGACAAGCGGCCTTTGACACTTCTTCTGATTTGTTGATTCCACTTGGATTTCAGTGGACCTGAAATTACTTAACTTATCAGAGGTAAATTGAATGAGTCCAATACTTTGAAGGAACAATCAAACCACTTGTATTTGTTATGAAACAAGATAGAACTTGATTAATCAAACATATCCTATTGTCATCATCAAAACCAAGGGATGCACAACATTCTCCCCCTTTTTGATGATGACAACCATGAGTCATTGTGACAAACAACAGATTATAAAATTCATTTGATATTGCATGCAAGGCTATCATAGCACAGATTTCATTCAGTCAATTCGTTTGATGTGTCTTTCAAAAACAATAGCACTAATTACATGAGAGACTCAAAAAAGGATAAAGACACTGAGGACACGTAGACAAAGTAAATTTGACAATCTAGACTCACATCTAGACACACAACTAGACACACAATGACACATAAAGTCCTATCTCCCCCTTTGTCAACAGCAAAAAGAAGATCATTTGAACAATCCCTCTGAGGAGGATGAGGAGGTCTCTGGCTTCACGTTCTCTGCCATGCGATCCAGCTTGTCAACAATGTGGGCATAGGAGAGCCTGAGCTTCTGGATCTCTGAGATAGTATCCTTGTGATACTTCTCATTCTGAGGGCTAGGGCTGCGGATGGGAAAATTTCAGGGACCCAGCCGAGACAATTTATAGGGTAGGGCATTAAGGCTGGCCCTTAATTGTTAGGGCAGTGAACTATCGCGATGCAAAGAACGAGCGGTCACGATTAATCAGCATAACTCATATTTTGGGAAATTATTGAAGTGTACCCCCTTTCTTTAATAAGACAATTAAGTAACCTTTCCTCCCTTTCTCAAAGACCACCTTGTGACAAATTCGAGTGGGTCTTGTGGTTCAAAGAATTTGAAAGTATTGCCCCAATAAATTGACTCCCCATATCCACTTTCTTACTCACGGCTCCTTAAACTTATAATATTGTTCATGAGATAATTTTACTAGCTGAACAAGCTGAACAGTGTTTTATGCCTCTATTTGCATATAGTGCATTAGGTCAACCATTTTTGTTGCCTTTTCGTTTTGAAATATTTAAGAGCTGTGGTCAGGTTTATCACATGCTTTTCACACGAGGAGACACGCTTTTTACACGCCAGAAACCCCGGCTACTTAGCATGCCTAACCATTCCATTTTTAACTGGGACACACTTTTTATCCGTGAGGATATACGTTTATCAGACGCCAATATCCCCAGTTACTCAGGATGCCCAATTAATAATTTTGAGAGTGGCAGAGGTAGATTGAGTCTTCATGACATACATGTCTCCCACTTAATTTTTCAGCCAATTTTGCTTTGTGATAGAGAACAGTAGTTTCTCAGAACTCAGTCCATTGCTCTACCAAGAAGGCAGAATTATGGCGTATTCCATATACATTCATGCTATAGCAGCGTTTATTTTCACTGTCCAACACAGACACAGGTAGAGAAACAGTCTCATTACTAAAAACATAAGTTCTCAATAGTCTTGAGTCAGAGTCATAGTTATGGTTTGAATTTATTGCAGTAGTACAGGTCAAATTCTCATTACTACACTTAACCTTTACTCTCATTGATGACTTTGGTGATTTTCTTGCAAGATATGGTTAGGTTGTTCAATGATTTATTAAGGAATGAGTTTACACTTTTTACTCCCCCTCAATTTGTGAGTCCTTGCTGAAGATAGAAAACAATAAGTTGGCCACAAAGAGATATAGAGACACAAGGAATAGGAAGTGTGAACAAGGATGAGTGAGTAAAGCAAAACTGAGCTCAGAGTCCAAAAAGTTCAGAAGATTTCCCACCAAAGCCAGCAGCTTGATTAGATCCAATTTCCCTTTTTCAGGTCCTTTGTCGACCATGGAGTGGCCTGTGGTCGACCTTTGTGCTGAGACAGAACCTGCCTGTTGAGAAGACTGCGTTCTGACAAACCTGTTGTCGACCATTGGATCGCCTGTGGTCGACAGCTGCGAATTCCCAGAGCTAACTATTTCCTGTCCTGATGCCTTGGTCGACCAGCGCCTTGTCTGTGGTCGACCACAAGAGATGAGCCGTAGAGAACCAGTATTCTGTAGAACTTGCTGAAGTAGCACCCGACACAAGACTTTCCAAACTCAAAAACTTGACCAGTACTAGAGACCTAGTTGACATAACTTAGACAGAAATGACAGAATCTATGCAGTGAACACATGAATATGATTATTTCAAGAATTTTCAGGAGAAATTCTACAAATTCCTAACTCCCTTCTTAGAGTTGAAAATCTGTCATTGTTAAGGGGTTTTGTGAAAATGTCTGCCAGTTGTTTTTCAGTTTCTACAAAATGAAGCATGAAATTTCCTTTGGAGACCTCATCTCTTAGAAAGTGATGACGGATCTCAATGTGTTTTGTCCTAGAGTGTTGAATGGGGTTTTTAGACAAATTAATAGCACTAGTGTTGTCACAGAAAATAGGTGCACATCCAAGATCTACATTGTAGTCTTGGAGTTGATGTTTTATCCACAAAACCTGTGTACCACAGCTCCCTACTGCGACATACTCAGCCTCAGCAGTGGAGAGTGCCACAGAATGCTGTTTTTTAGAAGCCCATGATATTAAACATCCACCTAATATTTGACAATAACCACTAGTACTCTTCCTATCAATTTTGCAACCAGCATAATCAGCATCTGAATATGAAATTAAATCTAGTTTGCAATAAGTAGGATACCATAAACCCAATTCTTGGGTACCGGCAAGGTAACGAAGGATACGCTTGACAGCCCCTAAATGTGAATCTCTAGGGCTAGATTGATATCTAGCACACATGCATACACTGAACTGAATGTCTGGCCTAGAGGCAGTTAAATATAGTAGGGATCCGATCATACCTCTGTATTTCTTGGCATCTACCATGTTACCTTTTACATCAGCCTCCAATGTTGCATTTGTCCCCATGGGTGACTCTATTGGTTTGCAGCTCTCCATGCCAAACTTTTTCAGCATCTCCTTTATGTACTTGGATTGATTTATGAAGTAGCCTTCTCTACATTGTAGAATCTGCAATCCAAGAAAGAACTGTAAATCACCCATTAAACTCATTTCAAACTCATTGGTCATTAGATTTGCAAATTCAGTACATAATGAAGCTTCAGTGGATCCAAACACAATATCATCCACATAGATTTGCACAATTAGTATATTCTTACCTTGGGTCTTGGAGAATAATGTTTGATCAATTTTACCTCTTGTGTAGCCCTTTTTGGTGAGGAATGAACTCAGTCTGTCGTACCATGCCCTAGGAGCCTGCTTTAAACCATACAAAGCCTTATGCAGTTTAAAGACATGATTAGGAAGATCATCATTTTCAAAACCAGGGGGTTGTTCCACAAAGACTTCTTCCTTTACAAAGCCATTTAGAAAGGCACTTTTTACATCCATTTGCTGCAATTTAATTCCATGGGACGCCGCAAATGCTAACAATATTCTAATGGCTTCTAACCTTGCAACTGGAGCATATGATTCTTCAAAATCAACTCCAAATTCTTGGTTATACCCCTTAGCCACCAACCGAGCCTTGTTCCTCATAACAACTCCTTCTTCATTAAGCTTATTTTTATAAACCCATTTGGTTCCAATAACAGGATGAGATGAGGGTCTGGGAACAAGTTTCCAAACCTGATTTCTTTCAAATTGATTTAATTCTTCATGCATGGCATTTATCCAAGATTCATCTCTTAAAGCTTCCTCTACATTTTTAGGCTCAACTTGAGATACAAGGGCTAGCTGATCTAATTCATCAACTGTTTTAAGCTGAGATCTAGTTTTCCTCGGTTCATTAATTCCTCCAATGATGTTATCTAGAGGATGATCTCTGAGAAATCTCAGATTTTCAGAATTGTTACCTGGGATGATCTCTCCTTCGGGTTGATCATTGGAATCACCTTGCTTTGGTTCTGCTTCAGTCTCCATTGGTTCCTCTTTGCCTTCCAGAAATTCCCCATCTTCATCTTTGCCTACCTGTCCAGTTTTGTCAAAGTCATTATTTTCATCAAATGTGATATGTGGGGATTCTTCAACTAGCTGATCTTTGGTGTTGTAGACTCTATAGGCTCTTGATCGGTCAGAGTATCCCAAGAAGATTCCTGGGTCACTCTTTGGTTCAAATTTGTCCAATGATCTCTTGTCATTGTTATGAATAAAACACCTTACACCGAAGATCCTAAAATGAGCTAGAGATGGCTTCTTACCTTTGAACACCTCATATGGAGTTTTCGCACTAGATGGTCTTACCATTGCCCTGTTTACAATATAACATGCTGTATTGACCGCCTCAGCCCAAAATCTTCTTGGAAGATTGGCTTCAACTAACAAGGTTCTGGCCATTTCAACAAGTGTGCGATTCCTTCTTTCCACCACTCCATTTTGCTCTGGCGTCCTTGGTGAGGAGAACCTGTGATTTATTCCTTTGTTCCTGCAGAATTCATCAAACTCTGAATTTTCAAATTCTCCCCCATGATCAGATATTATTGAACACACTTTGGACTTACCATCCTGCTTCATTCTTCTGTAAAAATCCTGAAATTCATGAAAGGCATCGTTTTTATGTGATAAAAACATTACCCATGTGAATCTAGAGAAATCATCAACTAGTACATAACCGTACCTCTTACCACTAAGACTAGCAGTTCTTGTTGGGCCAAAAAGGTCCATGTGCACAAGTTCTAGTGGTCTAGAAGATTGACTTTCAGTTCTACCTTTGAATGATTTTCTTGTTTGCTTACCTTGGGTACATGATTCACATACTTTGACATTTTGAGAAAACGAAATTTCAGGTAAACCAGAAACCATTTTATTCTTAACCAATTTGTGCAGCACCCTGTAGCTAACATGCCCTAGCCTTCGGTGCCACAACCAAGTCAGGTCCTCCTTCTTGGCGGTGAGGCACAAGTTGGAGTGGGCTGGATCATCCAAGTCTATCATGTAGACATTATTTACTCTCTTGCCCATAAACTTAACTTTAGCCGAATTTGGTTCAAGAATTTTACAGATCTTAGAATCAAAGACTACTTGATGGCCTTTGTCGCATAGCTGACTGATGCTTAGAAGATTATATTCCAGGCCATCCACTAGCAGTACATCTTCAATGCAATTTGTAGATGTCTTACCTACCTTACCTTTCCCAATGATCTTGCCTTTGTTATTTCCTCCAAATGTCACATGTCCTCCATCTTTTGAGTTTAGCTCGGAGAATTTTGCCTTGTCCCCTGTCATATGTCTTGAGCAGCCACTATCTAAGTACCACTTGTTGTGTATAGCTGCCAAACACACCTGCATCACAAGTTACACAGAAACTTTTGGACCCCAATGGTACCCGGGTCCAAGATAGCTTGTGAAATTATGAAATTGCTGCAGTAATCCTTTGGGAACCCAGATTCTGTTAGAGCAGTGTAAATTTTTATTTCTGAACTTGTTCAGGTTGGGTTGCTTTTGTTCTAAAGCTTCTTTAATCTGAGTCCACCTTTGTGTATTCAAGTTTTCATTTTGTTTTACCCGAGAAAACCTGTGATTTCTGTTTGCTTGTCTGGCCATGGTCGACTTTTGGTATGTCTGTGGTCGACCATCGCGTCTCCAGAACTCAGCGTCTGTTCTGGCAGCACCTCTGGTCGACATCTGGTGTACCTGTGGTCGACCACTGCTTCTCCAGTAACCAGCGCCTGTTCTGGCAGATCCTCTGGTCGACAGATGAAGGGTCTGTTGTCGACCAGCCTGTCTCCAGACATCTTGTTTTCTAGATTTATGTCTTTTAACTTGGTTTAGTCCTTGGTTTGTTTGGTGATTTCTGTGAATTTGGGTTTCTTGTTTATTATTTTGAATCTTATATTGATTGACTGTTTTCTCTTTAAAATTTCTCTCTTCCTTGGTGACATTGTTCCTTTTGGAGGAGCATTCAGCTACATCCTCTTGTTTATCTTGGTATAGATTAATCAGGGGCCTTTTTCCTTTTGAGTCAGCAATCCCAGTTACGGTTTTTATTTGGAATTCCTTTTTAGCCGTAGGATTGTATCCTAACCCTTCTTTTTGAAAGTTTACTTTTATTCCCAAGACAGCATTTAAGTTTTCTTGACCTTGAGTCATTTTTTCCAAGGTCTCCTGTTTGTTTTTCAGGTCACTCTTAATTCTTTCTATTTCTCTTAGGAGTTGGTTGTTTTCTTCCTTGAGTGAATTGTTTCTTTCTTGACTTAACTTAGTTTCCTGTTCATATTCTTGAGTCTTTAGTTTTAACTCATCAATGTCGTTTTTTAGCATTTCATTCTCTTCGGACATTCTCTTGTGGTTTTCTTCATCTAAGTCCATTTGATTCAGCTTGTTTTTCAGTGACTTGATTTCCATTTCTAGTTCAGTTTTGTTTTCCATTGAATTGCTGTCTTTATTCAGTTGACTGATCTTCTTCTTCAAATGTTTATTTTCCTTTCTTATTCTTTCATAAGTATCAAGCAATTCTGAATATACTTCTTCCCAATCCGAACTAGAGAAGTCTTGAAATGGGGAACTTACCTCAAGATCACTGTTGTCTCCCTTGGCCATCAGACAGAGCTTTCCTTCTTCTTCCTCGGAAGTTGTTTCCTCTTCACTGCTCTCTTCCTCCTCACTCCAAGTGCTAATCATCGCCTTGGGTTTCTTGCCTTTCCACTTGAAGCTTGATTTCTTAGGAGCTTCTGGACATTCAGCCTTCATATGTCCAGGCTGCCTGCAATTGTAGCAAATGAGTTTGTTAGAAGGAGCCTTATGTTTATCAGATTTAAACTGGGATGACTTCCTTACCATGCCCTTTGGATTTCTGAATCCTTTACCTTCCTTCCGCAGGAATTTTTTAAATTTTCTTGTAAGCATGGCTAGCTCACCAGATTCTTCACCTGAGCTAGATGAGTCATCATTGTCAGACACCTCAGAGGTGCTTGTCTTAGTCTTTAGGGCAAGTTGCTTCTTTTTCTTGCCCTCATCTTCCTTTCTCTTCAGATTGACCTCATAGGCCATCAGGGATCCTACTAACTCATCCACTGTCATTGTTGTGAGATCCTTTGAGTCCTCAATGACTGTGGCCTTGGTATGCCACATCGATGTGAGAGACCTTAAAATCTTCCTCACTAATTCCTGCTCTTTGTATGTCTTCCCTAAGCTCTTCAAGCCATTAGTCAATTGTACTAATCTGGCATACATCTCAGAAATACTTTCATCATTTTTCATCCTAAACATCTCATATTCTGAGACTAGCATATTTGCTTTTGTCTCTCTTACCTCGGAAGTACCTTCGTAGATTACCTTTAGACGATCCCACATTTCTTTGGCTGTTGCGCATTGGGAAACTCTTGAGAATTCTGTGGGGTGTAGTGAGCACTGCATCACGTTCATGGCTCCCCAGTTGACAGTTGATTTCCTGACCTGTTCTCTGGTCCAGGTTTCTTCATCTTCCGGTAGCTCAAAAGGTCCGCGGCTCACTACCCTCCACATCTCGTGGTCTTGCGCACGTAAGAACACCTGCATACGATTTTTCCAATAAGAATAATCAGTTCCATCAAAATATGGAGGTCTAGTTACAGAGTGCCCCTCAGCTATGAGGCTTTTAGAGTTCAGTCCGCCCGGTCTCTCCTGGTTGTTAGACCACATTTTTGGAGAACCTGCTCTGATACCACGTGTTGGATACGGACTGAATAGATCTAGAGGGGGGGTGAATAGATCTTTCCCCCTTTTTGATAATTTACTGACTATCGACCAGATGAGCTACTGGTAATTAATGAATCATAGAACTAATGCGGATAGTAAAGATGCAAGCATACGTATAGGAAATCAAACACACACAAGCACACCACAAGAAAGGATTTTTAAGGTGGTTCAGTCTCTTCCTGAGACTTACATCCACCCCTTGCTTAACTCAAGCAAGGCTTCACTATGAGAATCTCTGATCTCAACCAAAACACAGCTGACACACAGCTTGTACCTGCTGACACACAGCTTGATTCTGCTGCCTCACAGCTTGACAATAATTGTAATCAGAAATGAAAAGATGATAAGAACAGGTGATGAAAGACAGGACTGAATATTGGCGTGTGTAGAAGAATAGGTGTTCAGCCTGGGACTTGATCACGCTTATGAAGAAGCCTAGACTCCCTGTTGATCTTCCAGTCAGTTGCCTTCGATTGTTCTGCTGCTGGAGATCACACAGTCTTGAGCTAAGTCTTCCTTCTGCAGCAACGAGATTGCCTTTAACCTTTCTGCAGATTTTTGATTGGTGGAGAGCTCCTTCTTCCTCTTCTGTGTGTATCTTCCTTGGCTTCTATTCCGTGCTCTCTCACCGCTTCCTTCTTCGTGATTAGTTGCCTTATATTCTTCATATAGCTCTTTTTATTTTCAAGAATAAAGTTCTTCCCGCTCAATTTTCAGATCGAGCGCCAATCTGCTAGAAAACAGGGATCAGTTTAAATCCAATCGTTAGAACGAGTTTGACCACTTCTAAGCAAGATTGTTTCCTTGATTCCCGTGCGGAAGCTTATCTCCTGAGCAACCCAACAACCTGCAACAACCATCTGCAGGTTTTAAGGAACCAAAACAGAATTCGGTTAGAGTTCGGTTTTGGACGATATATAAACCCGTGGTCGACCATGACCCTGTCGCTGGTCGACAATGGGCAGTCCCCAGACGGCCGGTTCTTCTGGCTGAAACTCACGTCGCCCGTTGGTCGACCACAGCCTGGTCGCTGGTCGACAGGGGGCAGTTTCCAGATGGCCAGCAGTTCTGTCTGTTGCTTCTGTCTTTTCTGTGGTCGACCAGAGGCGGGGCTTTGGTCGATAGCCAAGATGCTTCCAGAAGACAGATGATCTGATGCTTTTCTGGTTGAGTTCGTTGGTCGACCATAACCACTTCCCTGGTCGACAAGCGGCCTTTGACACTTCTTCTGATTTGTTGATTCCACTTGGATTTCAGTGGACCTGAAATTACTTAACTTATCAGAGGTAAATTGAATGAGTCCAATACTTTGAAGGAACAATCAAACCACTTGTATTTGTTGTGAAACAAGATAGAACTTGATTAATCAAACATATCCTATTGTCATCATCAAAACCAAGGGATGCACAACACTGAGGTCTACAGAGACCAAGCTCCCCTTTGAGTGTTGAAAACCTGTCATTACACAAGGGCTTGGTGAAAATATCAATAATTTGATTTAGAGTATCAACAAAAAGCAGTTCAAAATTTTTCTTACCGACCTCATCTCTAATGAAGTGATGCCTAATCTCAATATGCTTAGTCCTAGAGTGTTGGACTGGATTTTTTATAAAGTTGATAGCACTAGTGTTATCACACAGAATCGGGACACAACCAAGATCTACTAAGTAGTCTTGGAGTTGGTGTTTAATCTACAACACTTGAGTGCCACAGCTCCCCACAGTAACATATTCTGCCTCTGCGGTTGAGAGGGCAACCGAGTGTTATTTCTTGTAGGCCCAAGAAACTAAACACCCGCCTAGAAACTGGTAATAGTCACTAGTACTCTTACGATCCAGCTTGCATCCAGCGTAGTCCGCATCAGAATAAGATATAAGAGATAAATCACATGATGACGGATACCACAATCCCAAATCTTGAGTGCCGGCAAGATATCTAAGGATACGTTTGACGGCAGTCAAATGGGATTATCTAGGACTAGCTTGAAATCTAGCACAAAGGCATACACTAAACTGGATATCTGGTCGGGATGCAGTCAAATAAAGTAAATAACCAATCATACCTCTATAGACCTTTACATCCACCAATTTACCATTTTCATCCGAATCTAGTGAAGTTGAGGTGCTCATAGGAGTTGCAATGATTTTGCTATTTGCCATGTCAAATCTTTTCAGCAGCTCCTTGATGTATTTGGCTTGACTTATGAAGCAACCATCTTGTCCTTGGTTGACCTGCAAATCGAGAAAGAATTGGAGTTCTCCCATTAGGCTCATCTCAAATTCGCTAGTCATGAGGTTAGCAAATTCCTCACACATTTCAGATTTAGTAGAACCAAACACAATATCATCAACATAAATTTGAACAATCAAGATGTTCTTACCTTACTTCTTGGTGAAAAGTGTTTGATCTACCTTACCTCGTGTGTACCCTTTTTCAATGAGAAACGAGCTTAGTGTCTCATACTAAGCTCTTGGTGCTTGCTTAAGTCCATAAAGCGCCCTGTCTAGTTTGTATATAAAATCTGCATTGTTAGAATTCTCAAATCCAGGGGGCTGCTCAATATAGACTTCTTCTTTGATCAAGCCATTCAAGAAAGCACTTTTCACATCCATTTGGTACAGCTTTATTCTACGGGAGCATGCAAAGGCAAGTAAAATTCTGATGGCTTCAAGTCTAGCAACTGGGGCATAAGATTCATCAAAGTCTACCCCAAACTCTTGATTATACACTTGAGCCACCAATCTAGCCGTGTTTCTTATTATCTTGCCATCCTCACTAAGTTTGTTCCTAAAGACCCATTTAGTGCCTATGATAGAATGTGATGAAGGTCTAGGAACAAGATGTCAAACTTTATTTCTTTCAAAATGGTTTAACTCGTCTTGCATTGAATTTATCCAATTTTCATCTTTTAATGCTTCATCAGTGTTTTTGGGTTCATGCTGAGAGACAAGAGTAAGTTGATCTAATTCTTCCACAATCTTAAAATGTGACCTTGTTCTGGGTGGGTCATTCAAGCTACCAATGACATTTTCTAAGGGATAATCCTTAAGAATTCTAATGTTTGTAGCATCATTACCTTCTCTTGGAGCCTGATTCCTTGCGTTGCTTGATTCAGCTCGGTCACCATCTTCTTTTATTTCTTCTTGTGGAGGATCACTCTTGTCCTTCATGCTTAGGAATTCCCCATCTTCATCATTTTTCCTACAAGAGTTATCATTGTTAGAATCATCATGATATTCATCAAAGGAGACATGGGGTGATTCTTCCACAGTTTGACTCTTAATGTTATATATTCTATAAGCCCTAGATCTATCAGAATATCTAAGGAATATACCTTCATCGCTTTTGGGCTCGAATTTATCTAAGTCTCTTTTGTCATTGTTGTGGATGAAGCATTTTGACCCAAATACTTTCATGTGTGTGAGAGAAGGTTTTTTACCTTTCAGTAACTCATAAGGAGTCTTTTTGGTGTGTGGCCTTACCATAGAGCGGTTGATAATATAACATGCCGAGTTTACCGCTTCAGCCCAAAACCTCCTTGGAAGTTGCCGTTCAGTAAGCATGGTTCTTGCCATCTCTACAAGTGTTCGGTTTCTCCTTTCAACTACACCATTTTGCTCTGGCGTTCTTGGTGAAGAAAATCGGTGTGAAATACCTTCAGCCCTGCAAAGATTATAGAAGTTAGCATTTTCAAATTCATCACCATGATCAGATTAGATCTTGGAAATTTTAAACTCATCGTCCTGCTTTATCTTCATGTAGAGTGCCTGAAACTCATCAAAAGCATCATTTTTATGTGTGAGAAAGAAAACCCATGTGAACCTAGAAAAGTCATCCACCAAGACATATCCATATTTTCTACCACTTAAGCTAGCAGTTCTGGTTGGGCCAAACAGGTCCATATGAATTAGCTCGAGTGGTTTGGATGATGTATTTTCAGATTTTTCTTTTGAAAGATGTTCTTGTTTGTTTACCTAGGGCACATGCATCACACAACTTGTTTTCTTGTTTAAAAGAGAGTTCAGGCAACCCATTCACCATTGAATGCTTTAACAGTTTATGTAAGACATTGTAGCTAGCATGTCCTAGTCTACGATGCCATAACCATGCAAGTTCAGATTTTGGTGCAGCAAGACAAAGATTTAAATGGGTAGGATCATCTAAGTCAATCATATAAATATTGTTGACTCTCTTACCAGAAAATTTTACCTTGTCAGATTTTGGTTCAAGGATTCTATATTCATGAGAGTCAAACAGCACTTTGTGACCTTTATCACACAATTGACTTATACTAAGCAGGTTGTATTTTAAACCTTCAACTAGCAGCACGTTACAAATGGAGTTGGAGAGATTCTTACCTACATTACCTGTTCCAATGATTTTTCCCTTGTTGTTCCCTCTAAATGTGACGTATCCTCCTTCCTTTTCCTCCAAGAGATAGAATTTTGATTTGTCTCCAGTCATATGTCTAGAACAGTCACTATCAAGGTACCACCTGTTATGCATGGCTGCAAGACACTCCTGCACAAGTAATTAAGCAATTGTGTTTGGAACCCAACCAAATTTGGGTCCCATCAAACTCTTCAGATTTTCAAAACATGAAACCATTTCTTTTGGAATCCAAACCTTCCTAACATTCATGTTTTGTTTGCTTAAAGCAGGGATTTGATTTTTCTTTTCAATCTTGACATTCATTTTCTGTTTGGAGGCTCGTGGTTGGAGTTTGTGGAAGTTTGATGAAGTTTGCTTCTTAACCCATTGTGGCCACTGGTTGGTTTTTGATTGAAAATAATTATTTTGCCACCTAGGAAATTGATGCATAGAAAAATCACAATTACCCCAAAAATATGGTGGTGTCAACCTATGGAAGTGTCGACCTGTGTGAAATTGTTTGGCGGTATGAATGTTTGATGGCCAATGTGGTGTCGACCTGTGTTGTGGGGAAGGTTGACTTTTCTGAGGCTTTTGAACAATCTTTTTGGGGATTTCAGTGGCTTCTTCTTCAACCTTTTCTTTTTCTTTCTTCTTTTGTTTTTGCTGATTTTGTGTGGGAGTTGTGTTTGAGGTGGAGGCTTCGGAAGAAGAAACAAATGTGACAGTTTTTAACCCAATTAGCCTTTTGTTTGTAGGTTCAAAACCTAACCCTTCCTTGTTGAAGTTCATTCTGGTACCTAGCAGTGCATCTAGGTTTTCTCTTCCATCCACAAATTTTTCTAAGGATTGTTGTTTATCCTTTAACTCTTTTTGTAGGTTTTCAATGTTTTGCAAGAGTTGAATGTTGACATGTTTGACAGCTTCGTACTTCTCATTACTCAATTTGCTGTGCTTTTCATAGCTTTGCATTTTTAACTTGATGCTATCAATCTCATTTCTCAAATTTTCATTTTAAGTTTCTAAGTCAGCCATTTCTTTTCTTCCCTCTTCCAAATCCTCAATCATTTTCTTAAGATCCTCAATTTCAGTTTCAAGTGAAGCATTCTTGACATTTATTTCATGATCATGCACAAATGAGTTAATTTTCTTTTTCAATCATTTACTCTCCTTTTTGTACATTTCATATTTTTCCATGAGTTGTATATATGCTTCCTCCCAATCATCACTTGTATAGTCTTCAAATGGAGAACTTACCTCAGTTTCTTCGTCACCTTTGGCCATGAGGCAGATACCTTCTTTTTCTTTATCCGAGGAGCTAGTTCCGTCATCACTTTCCTCTTCATCGCTCCATGTGGACACCATGGCCTTGTTCTTCTTCTTGCCCTTCCATTTGTCAGATTTTCTGAATCTGTCGGGACAATCATTCTTGAAATGTCCTATTTTATTGCAAGAATAGCAAATGATTTTATCAGATTTCTTAGAATTTTTAGAATTAGATTTGAAACTATTTCTTACCTTTGACCTTCCTCTCATGAAGCTCTTACCTTCCTTTCTCAAGAATTTCTTGAACTTACGTGTGAGCATGGCTACGTCATCCTCATCTCGCTCACTTGCCGAATCCTCACCTTCATCAGAAGTGCCATGACCGCTGGGTCCTGCTTTAAGAGTTAGGGACTTCTTCTTAAGTGCCTCACCCTCTTTGTTCTTAAGGTTGATCTCATAGGTCATCAATGACCCAATGAGTTCGTCTACCTTAGTCGTTGCGAGATCTCTGGATTCTTCAACAACTGTCGCCTTCGTGTGCCATGCTGGAGTTAACGATCTGAGAATTTTTCTTACAATTTCTTACTCTGAATATTTCTTTCCCAAATCAGTTAAACTATTAGTAAGCACAGTTAATCGGGCATACATATCTTGAATTGACTCATCAGGCTTCATGCGGAACATTTCATATTCAGAAACTAAAATGTTGGCTTTTGTTTCTCATACCTGAGAGGTTCCTTTGTAGATTACCGCTAGCTTGTCCCACATTAGTTTTGCAGATGCGCAGGTAGCCACTCTTGAGAATTTAACTAGATGGAGTGAGCATTGCATGATATGTTTAGCACTCCAGTTGATAGTGGATTGCCTTATCTGTTCTTTGGTCCACAAGTCCTCATCATCCGGCAGCTCATATGGACCTTTGCTGATCACTCGTCAAAGTTCGTAGTCTTGGGCGCGAATGAACACCTGCATACGATGTTTCCAATAGGGATAATTAGTTCTAGTAAAATAAGGATGCCTATTCACAGAATGTCCTTCAGGTAGAAAACCCTTAGATGCTGATCCACCAATTCCCTCAAGGTCGTTGGACCCCATAATGAGAGAGTAGGCTCTGATACCACTTGTTGTGTAGTGGACAGCGGATCTAGAGGGGAGGGGTGAATAGATCTGCCCCTCTTTTCGCAATGCAACCCTCTATATAGCTAGATAAGATAAATTGCAGCGGAATATAACTAGCTTATCAAAGAACACTATGATTCACTTGGCACGATGAGCAATCCAATATATCGATTCGAACCTAAGCAAGCATCTAGAATGAGCAATCACATAAACAAACCACAACACATAATATTTTAAGGTGGTTCGGACTGAATCCCCAGTCCTACGTCCACCCCTCACCAAATCCGGTGAGGCTCCACTAGTGCCACGCACTGAACCGCAAATCGGAAAGACCTCCGATTGCCTTCCTACTAACCACAGGTAGGGATGTCAACACCGTAGATCGGACAACTTCCGATTACCTTCCTACTAACCACCGGTAGGGACAATCTTCAATTTCAATCGTTTGTATGAAATGAAAAAAAATAAATATGAAAACACTCAATCATCAAACAAGATATAGAATATGCTTAAGAAGAAAAATCTTGTCTAAGATTGTTGGAGCTTGAGTCGGATGCTTCAATGGTGTCTTCTTCCTTGAGAGATGATCTTCCTTTAGTTGATGAAGAAGACTATGGATATAGCTTTGATCTTCCTTGAAAACCTTGTGAAATCAGCTTCCTTGGATCACCTTGATAGCCTTGCTTGCTTCTACTCTTGATTGGAGGTTGATGGATTTAGATCTTGGCTTGAATCACCTTGGATGGATGAAGAACTCCAGCCCGAAGTACTGTTCACGGAGGTGCTACAGTACCTGCGAATCTCATCCTCTAGCCTCCCTTGATCTCCTTTGATCCAAATGAAGCATTAGGGTTTCTAACCCCTCATGTGTTGGTTTTATAGACTTTGAATGGTCCTTGGACATCCCCTAGACCAGATCCACAAATCATGGGAGATTAGGTGAGTTTTGAATAAACAAATCTATGGAAAGGGGCTGGCCACGAGGTGGAAATCGAAGTCAAACATGGCTGCATCGGGGCTGGCGATCGACCAACAGCTTCTGGCGGTCGACCGCTACTGAGAAACTTGCAACCGGATGGTCCCTGGGATTTTCGGTCGACCGCTGCTGGCTGGCGGTCGACCGCTACTGAAAGACATGCAGACTGGCGGATGCTGGCTGGGGCGATCGACCGCCCCTGTGCTGGCGGTCGATCGCCAGCTGGGCAGAACCCGGGCTTGGCCGGGTCGGTCCATTAACCTTCTTAGCTCCGTCGCTTGACTTCTTTAGCAGCCCGTTCATGTCTGTGGCATCACCCTTGACTGTCTTGAAGATTTCTGTTGATTATATCACTCCTATAATCAGAATTTTGTTTCGGGGGCTCTGCCCCCGGAAAGCCCCGCAAGGGGCGCTGCCCCCCTTGACCCCCGCGACCTAACTGCGCAGGTCGATCCGTGTGCGAGGGCGCAACATTGAGCTTTCACCTTTGCCATTTCCACTGAATTCCTTGTCCATTTAATGGCGTATCTGTCATGAACAAAACATCACGTGTGTCAGTCACATGAGAGTGGAAAATATCAATGACTAATAGTGTTTACCCATTATCAAAACCAAGAATACCACAGAACTCATATGACCATAAGATGATGTCGAATGACCCAAGTGACCACAGGATGACTTAAATGACCATAGGGACACAACATTCTCCCTCCTTTTGATGATGGCAACACTGTGAGTCATTGTGTGGCAGTGTGATCTAAGATGGCAAAGTTTATGACATATGCGACATGTGCAGCTCAAGATCCATGAATTAAAGCATGTGAATACACATATGAATGCGGATATGAATGCTATGTTATGCGACATCTGCAGCTCAATAAAGCATGTGAATACACATATGAATGCGAATATGAATGCTATGCAATTATGCAAACCCCATCACATATGAAGGCACCAAAGGCCTCACAAAGTTCTCTCCCCCGTCTCCCCCTTTGACAACTCACAAAGGCCGCACAAAGGACGACCGACTCACAACAAAATATTCTCCCCCTTTGATAGCAGCAAAAAGGAGGAAGAAAGTCGAGAAGGTGACATATGTCTGTGAGATCAGAGCTAAAAGGAGTGAAGAGCAAGCCATTATATGCAAAACTGAAACATACCGTGAGCAATATATATAGTTCAAAGCTAATGAAACCCGAGATCATCAATAGAGTTCGAAAAGTAGCTACATCCAAGATTTAACAGAAATGAACCAAAAATACATATCATGGCAGTGTTTAACCTTCCCTTGTCTGATATAACCATATTCAATAACTACAAAGGGAAGAACACATGAACTAGTATTGAGGCTAAACAATCATGACTAGAGCATGGAATTGTAGGATTGCAGCATGTTTGCTGTTTCAGGAGCTTTTGTATTTGAAGATACATGACTTACTTTTTACGAGCAATCAAGTCTAGTACATGCCTCCAAGCCATAAGAATACACGTTGTTTAGACGCCAGTATTTCTAGGTATTTGGTAAGACTGACGGTTATGCTTCAGAATGAACATAGATAGCAAAGTCACGTCATGACATATCCAATCTCATTTCTTTGTTGAGAAGATATATTTCTCAATAATTATGCCATTGCTCTGCCTAGAGTCTAAATGAATTAAGACAGAGATAACAGAGGCACATCATGACATATCATTCGTCACATGATTTTATGACGTGACATATTTCTCCGTGCAACAATAGCATTGCTTTGTCAAATTGATTTTCAAGAATTCCAGCTCATCAAGATGTTTAAAAATAATACTAAGCCTGAGTGTATCACCAAGATTGTCATGAGGTTTGGATTTTTAGATTTCAGGATAGTCATTTAAGACATAACATGCAATCTCTAGTTAAAGTCTATTAAAACCACAGAACATAGATGGTTTCAAACAAAATATATCAGAACTACAAGGAAATCATTAAATATGAACCATTTTCATTGAATAGACAATCATCAGTTCATATAATAGAAAGCTCTCACACCATATGTCCGTCAGTGTCATGATCTCATATTCAGACTGTAAGCCATGGAAGTACAAGAAATTAAGAAAAGCATCAAGACTCCCCCTAAGGATATGCAATGAATGCATTCAAGGAGTTATGTGTGCAAGCAAGTGTAATGATAACTGTCAAGAGGAGAATGACCTAAACATGCAGGGGTTGACATGAATTTGGTAGACATGAGATGCATGACCCAACACATGGTTGTACACTTATTAAATGCAACAGAATGAAGATGAAACATATGCATGAATGCTGCAACAGAATTCAGTAGCTAGCGATCGACCTACAGCTTCTGGCGGTCGACCGCTATTGAGAAACTTGCAACCGGATGGTCCCTGGGATTTTCGGTCGACCGCTACTGGCTGGCGGTCTACCGCTACTGAAAGACATGCAGACTGGCGGATGCGGGCTGGGGCGATCGACCGCCAGCTGGGCAGAACCCGGGCTTGCCCGGGTCGGTCCGTTAACCTTCTTAGCTCTGTCGCTTGACTTCTTTAGCAGCCCGTTCATGTCTGTGGCATCACCCTTGACTGTCTTGAAGATTTCTGTTGATTATATCGCTCCTATAATCAGAACTTTGTTCCAGGGGCTCCGCCCCCAGAAACCCCCGCAAGGGGCGCTACCCCCCTTGACCCCCGCAACTAATAGTGTTTAGCCATTATCAAAACCAAGAATACCACAGAACTCATATGACAATGAGATGATGTCGAATGACCCAAGTGACCACAGGATGACTTAAATGACCATAGGGACACAACATTAAGGACTCTAGAATCGATCTAATCTTCAAACCCTAGCCAAAACCCTATAAATAGGACCTAGTTCTGAACTGAGCGACCCTTACTTTTGGCTCGTATTGAATCAAGATAAGGAGTCATAATTTCGGGTAAGTTCTTTAAAAGATTTTGTTTAGTATACTTTAGACTAATAGTTCTGCAAATTTTATGTTAGGAGATCAAGCAACCAAGGAGATTGAAGCTTTCAAAGTTACAGGTTCGACCATAATAACTCTGGAAACTGAACACAAGACCCCTGAAGATCAAGAGATTAGGACATCTAAGACATCTAAACGAGGTAATTAGAGCTCAATCCTTTAGAACTTTTTGTTCACCTTAGTTTCATCTTTTTACCCTCAAAATTTCACATCTTTAGGTCAAGAGGTCGTGGAGTTAGAGCAGCGGGAAATTGCTGGAAAATCATTAGAAAGGGAGAACTAGGGCACGATTTTCAGACTCAAATTAGAAGCTTAAAGCCTAGTTAAGAGGTAGGTCATCTCATGATTGGTAAAAACATCTTGTTAGGGATAAAATCCCTCTGATTTTCATTGATTTCATGCATCATAGATCATGAATTTCAAGTTTTAGTAGGTCATGCATACATGTATACTCTTAACCCTAACTAAGTTAAAAAGGAACTCTCTTGTCAAAGTCACAGAAAACCCATGCATACCAGTAGGTTAGCCTTCATTCTATCATATGGAAGTTTATATATGATTTCTAGACATGATGTAAGTTGAAACCTTAGATTTTTACCAGCAGACGATCTGACGCATCAAGGTAAGACCGCTACAGTTACCTAACGGCCTTATGACAAGTCGTCACACCCTCTGTTACATTTTAATTGCTCTGTTATCTCTGACGCATCATAACAGGAGCGTTACACTACTGTAACGGTCCCACGATAAACCATCACAATCATTGTGACGCCCCCATTCTCGACCGTCAGAGGAAATGTAGATAAAATTAAAGAACATTCACATTAACTTATAAATATGCCTAGTTATCTAAGTTTTGACATGTTGATATGACTTTAAATTTATTAATTGGTTCATGATAAGTATCGCATGTTAAAAGCATCTTGAATTATTTTAAGGATATGTTAATTTCATGCCAAACCACTATAGTTGGTATTAACTCCAGGATTTTAAATGATGCATGAACGGAGTTTTATCATGATTTCATATTGTTACACATTCTCTCTATCAATAGAGTCATTTTCTTTAAGTACATGGCACATATTCCGGTATGTTGTCCATTAGTTCACACTTTACACTATAGGAACATTATTCTTGGATATGAGGACCTCTCTATTAGATATTCCTTCCAATGGACTAGGAAATCTTGTTTCAAGGCCTCTGTAATTCTTTGCGAGCCTGGGATTCCCACTAGGACGCCGAGTTGGTTGTACCATTAAAGCCCATTTAGTAGATTACACTATCGATGTTTCTGGTTCTAGCAATGTAACGGATCTATACTGGACCGTCAGGAGCATCTAACGGCCCAATATAAGACCGTCACATTTCACTAAGTCTATTTTACTATTTCTGGATTCAGACTAATGTAACGGCTGAATACTGAAGCGTCACATCATGTAACGGCCTAGTCCTTGACCGTCACATTGTTTGAGTGCTTAACCCAAGGTTTGACCCAAGGGTTGATGTTCCAAAGTTTCTAGATGGATTATTGATGATCTAGAACTTGTCATATTATCCAAAGAGGCTTAATATAATGAAATAAAAGTTAAAGAAATGTACCATTATGCTACCGATTTATTTTCATAAGCATAACCTTGTTTAAGTCATTCTTGACTCTCGCATTAGTAAATTGAAGCGTTCATTCATTGTATAGTGTTATCATGAACTTATTGAATCATACATTCTTGGCCATACTTTATTGTTACATGCGTGGAAGTAGCTTAATTTATACTTGAAGATGCGATCGAGCACTGATTGTGTTCGAGGGCTCTATGCAAGTCCCCTCAACTGATTGCCGGAAACATACTATTATAAATCATGGGGTATGATGCTACTGGCGTCGCATTGCGTTGGGAGTACTTTCTCTATAAATAAGTGAAGATCCACGGCACGGCATGACTTTCTTGTACATGACTTGATATTCCAAAGAAATTCATGAAGTACTTGCTCATAAGCAAAAGATACTGGAGTGATGATTATGTGGCTTGCTAGTACATTCTCGTTACATTCTTGTTCTTGATAGGCCATAACATGTTATTGTTACACTCTTGCTAGTTCATACTTGCTCTCATTATATCTTAAACGATCGTCTTTGTTACTTTGGGTATTTGCATGATTGATCACATTCGCATGATTTTACCTTATTTCTTTAGAGCTAAAATGTTAATTACTTTAATGATGCTTTCATGTTGATGCGAAGATACCTACTGGGCAAGTGTGCTCATTACCTATTTCCATTCTTTTCAGGAAATGAAAGTGATTCGAATTCGGATCCGGGTTATACAAGTAGCGGGTCCGAGATCGAATGAAAGTGTTGTCAAGATGAGAGTGAAGACTTAGGAAAGTCTATATTGTTTAGATTGAGTCTATGTAATTTTCCTATTTCTTGAGTTTGATAGATTGGAAGAAGTTGAAAGTTATTGTATTTGAATATTCATTATCAATGAAATAAGTTAGAGTTTGATTAAAATAGTGTGCAATTGCATTTATGTGTGTGATTGTCTTGCGCTCTGATCATTCTTACTTGCAAGAGGCTTACCATGCCATCTATTCACGTTTCTCGAGCTAGTCTTCCGCTGTCATAAAGGCTCGGGGCGTGACAGTTAAGTTGGTATCAGAGCCTAAGTCTCAGGACTTAGGAAGAAGAGTCATGTCATAGGATAAGTCCAAGGTTTAAGGACTCCTACCTATGAACTAAGGAAGAAATTTCCACACCCATGTGAGAATTGGGTAGAACCCGAGATAAGATAGTTAATTAGTTTTAAGATTGATTTTCCATCTAGTTTCTTGAGAAATAACAAGTTGTTATTTTTCTCTCAGGTACCCTATTATTACCATGGCTCATCGCGTAGATTGGAATGGTATGTAACAAACTATTGCTGGCCTTACACAGGCATTACAAACTATGGCGCAAGCTGGGGCAGGAGCAAGGGCTGGTGATTTGCATCGCAACTTTCGGAGCTTAAACCCTCTGTGCTTCTTCGGTTCTTCTAATCCTGATGAGGAAGAGAACTGGATAGATGAAATGAATTGTATCTTTGATGTTATCCAATGCACCGATCAAAAGAAGGTGCGTCTCGCAACCTTTTCAACTCAACAAAGATGCCCGCACATGGTGGAAGTCGGTTCCGGCACCTCCGACCGATGCCCCTCATACATGGGATGGTTTTCTTACCCTATTCCGTGCCAAGTACTTTTCTGAACACGTAAAATAGAGAAAGGCTATGGAGTTCGCCGCTCTTCGGCAAGGAATGATGACGGTTGTCGAATATGAACTGCAATTCTCAAGGCTTGCACCTTACACACCGCATCTTATCAGCACCGATTTATTGAAGGCAAATCGGTTCATGGACGGGTTACGGCCCGGTTTCATTCAGCAGCTCGGGACCCAAAACATCCGTACTTGTGCGGAAATGGTTCAACGAGCGTATTTGTGTGAAAGGACCTTAGAGAAGGTCAAAATTTAAAAGGGAAAGGAGAAGAATCCAGTCGACGCTCAGATCGGCGTTATAAGAAAGAAAAGTTCAGCATCACGGAGCCCTACAAAAGCCGTGATAGTAAGAAAAGATCCAGGAATGGGAATGGTGGAAGTTCCCATAAGCAAAAGAAAGTCAAGGAAGAGAAGGAGCAAGTTGCTACAGTTTGCACATTTTGTGAAAAATTCGGCCATTTGGCTGAGGAATGCTGGAAGCGCCTCGGTGCTTGTTTACGTTATAGAAGCAGGGAGCATCGCATGCCAGATTGCCCCCTTATGAAAGACCAATCGTCTGGTGGAGGACGTAGGAGGCAGGCTCGCCTCAATGCCATCTTATAAGAAGAGGAAGCGCCCAAAGATGGTGGGCTTATGGAAGGTACTCTTTCAAATTTGTTCTCATCCTGTATTTGCGCTATTTGACACTGGTGCCTCTCATTCTTTTATCTCCACTACTTTTACAAAAATATTATCAATTGCATCAGTCCCCTTACCTTCAGATCTCGCTATTACCACACTCTTAGGTTCTAGAACAAAGCTTACCGACTATTATCCTGATAGCGAAGTGATAGTAGAAGGTCATAATCTCCCCGCAAACTTAGTATGTCTTGACATGAAAGGTTATGATGTCATTTTAGGGGTAGATTGGCTTGTAGATCATGATGCTTATATCAATTGTCAAAATAGGATTATATCCTTTCGAAAGTCCGATCTTCCAAGATTTTCCTTCCTTGGCATCAAGTACAAGAAGCATCCTATTATCATATCTTCTCTTCACGCTTGCAAACTTATCTCGCAAGGATGTGAAGCTTTTCTTGCTTCTGTCATTGTTATCGAATCCAAGGAGATTATCTTAGTAGACATTCCTATTATAAATGAGTTCTTCGATGTGTTCACATCCGAATTATCCAGTTTACCACCCGAGAGAGAAGTAAACTTTACTATTGAACTCATTCCAGGAGTAGCACCTGTTTCTATAGCCCCTTACAGGATGTCCCCCACAGAACTCAAAGAACTAAAGAAGAAGTTACAAGAATTACTGGATAAGGGCTTTTTCAGACCTAGAACATCCCCTTGGGGTGCGCCGGTTCTATTTGTCAAAAAGAAGGATAGTTCTCTAAGGCTACGCATCGATTACCGGCGACTAAATCAACTTACAATCAAAAACAAGTATCCATTGCCGCGTATTGATGAGCTCTTTGATCAGCTTTCAGGAGCAGAATATTTCTCCAAGATTGACCTCACATCAGGTTATGATCAGCTTAGAATTAAAGAAGAAGACATTTATAAATCGGCTTTTTGAAGTCGTTATGGCCACTATGAATTCGTGGTAATGCCGTTCGGGTTAACAAATGCCCCAGCAACATTTATGCAACTTATGAATAGTGTTTTCTAGCCATATCTGGACCAATTCATCGTCGTCTTCATCGATGACATCTTGATATATTCCAAGACAAAGGAAGAACATGAAGAACATCTAAAGATAGCTTTGCAAACACTTAGAGAACATAAACTTTATGCCAAGCTTAATAAGTGTGAATTCTGGCTCAAGGAAGTTTCATTTATAGGCCACATTATTTCAAAAGAAGGTATCGTTGTGGATCCTTCTAAGGTAGAAGCCGTCAAGAATTGGAGCCGGCCAACGACCATATCGGAAGTACGAAATTTTCTGGGTCTAGCTGGTTATTATAGAAGATTCATTAAGGATTTCTCAAAGATTACAGTTCCTTTAACTAGACTCACGAGAAAAGAAAATCCTTTTGTCTGGTCAGAGGAATGTGAAAAGCGTTTTCAAACTCTTAAGATCATCTTACTACAGCTCCTATTCTAACACTACTGATGGAAGGTGGTGGATTCGAAGTATATACGGATGCATTTGGCATTGGTCTAGGGTGTGTCCTCATGCAAAATGGAAAAGTAATCTGTTACTCTTCTAGACAATTGAAACGTCATGAGGAAAATTATCCTGTGCATGATTTGGAATTAGCAGCTGCCATTTTCGCCTTGAAAATTTGGCATCATTATCTCTATGGAGAAAAGTTTACGGTCTACTCGGACCACAAAAGCTTGAAGTACTTATTTTCTCAAAAAGAGCTAAATATGAGGCATAGGAGGTGGTTAGAATATCTCAAAGACTTTAATTTTGTTAGTCAATATCATCCTAGCAAGGCTAATGTCGTAGCAGATGCACTCAGTAGAAAACCAATGGGTATGCTATCAAGTCTTGACTAATCTTATTCCTCAATTTGCTCAGTTGAACTTAGATATTGACAGGAAGGAAGATTGTTTCCTAGCTAATATTCAAGCTTAACCTACATTAATAGAAGATCTGGTCAAGCTACAAAATGATGATCCTGTATTATTGGAGATCAAGGCCAATGTCGAACAAAGGCCGGATTTTTCTATTAAGGATGGAAGATTGCTATTTAAAGACCGAGTATGTGTACCGGATCATGAGGATATGAAGAAATTGATTGTAGAAGAAGCACATAAATCCAGGTATACCATTCACCCAAGTAGTACAAAAATGTATCAGGATCTCAAAAGAAATTTCTGGTGGCCCAACATGAAGAGGGAAATAGCTGATTTCGTGTCTCGCTGTCTCACTTGTCAACAAGTAAAGGCAGGGCATTTTAGACCTATAGGTAAACTGCATCCCTTGAATATTCCTGAATGGAAGTGGGAGAGTATAGGGATGGATTTCATTATGGGGTTACCTAAGACAAGAGGTGGACACGATGGTATATGGGTAATCATAGACCGATTAACTAAATCTGCACATTTCATACCAATCAAAAGTCGATGGTCTGTGGATATCCTAGCAATATTATACATAAGAGAAATTGTTAAATTACATGGTGTCCCAGTCACTATTATATCTGATAGAGATCCTCGATTCACATCACAGTTTTGGAAGGGTCTACAACAGTCACTAGGGACTAGATTGAATTTCAGCACAGCCTTTCATCCACAAACTGATGGTCAGACAGAAAGAACGAATCAAGTGGTAGAAGACATGCTCAGGGCTTGTGTTATTGATTTTGGAGGTAGTTGGCATGATCACTTGTCTCTAGTAGAATTTGCATATAACAACAGTTATCAGGCCAGCATACAAATGGCACCTTTTGAAGCTCTATATGGAAAAAGTTATCAATCACCAATATGTTGGAATGAAATAGGGGAAAGATAATTCCTAAGCCCCGATATTATCAGAGATTCTACAGAGAAGATCAAGCTTATTCAAGAGAGAATAAAGATGGCGCAAGATTGGCAGAAATCTTATGCTGATAATCGAAGACGCGACTTGGAATTTCAAGGAGGAGACCATGTGTATCTCAAGGTTTCTCCAGGTCGTGGTATTCGAAGATTTGGCATTAAGGGCAAGCTAACTCCAAGGTTCGTTGGCCCGTTTGAAATTCTTGAAAGGTTCGGTGAAGTGGCCAACAAACTGGCTTTACCTCCACAATTAGTAGGAGTTCATGACGTATTTCACGTCTCTATGCTGAAGAAGTATGTATATGATCCTGACCATATTATCACTTATGACAATCTGGAGATTCAGAAGGATATGACGTACGAGCAAACGCCAATAAAGATTCTGGAACGGGATGTGCGTCAACTAAGAAATAATGTTATTCCTATGCTTAAGATTCAATGGAAGAAAATATGGCCATATGAAGCAACATGAGAAACTGAACCAGCCATGCGGAAAAGATTCTCAGAATTATTTTAACTGTAAGTACACTCTCCATAATCCATGTATTAAATTTGGGGACCAAATTCTTCTAAGTGGGGGAGGGTGTAGTGCCCCAGAATTTATATAATAATTTCTGGATTATTTATAGAATTTTTTGGAATTTATTAGGAATTTATAAAGGCTAAATAGATTAATAAATATATTATTAAAATAATAAGTCATTATAAGGCCCAATTATGTTAAATAATTAACCTAGCATATTTAAATAAAATCCAAAAGGTTTAAGGACCAAGCCCATTAAGTTTGACCCATATTCCAGAAGGTTATCTGCCCTATTTACGTATTTTAAGGATAAATACTATTTTTATATATAATAATGTGGATAATTAACAAAAGAGTTTGATTTATGTTGAATTCTGTGCACGTTGGATGTAACGGTCTATCATGAGACCACCACAGCCACATAACGCACCAGTCTTGATGCGTTACACCCTGATAGTTCCGTGAATGGAAGAACGAGCATAAAGATTGGAACTTTGGGATCCTATCTACAAGAGATCAACTTGGGAGAGCTTATAACATTACTAAGGACTCTTAGGGGTTAGGTTCTGGCAAATTAAGGACTCTAGAATTGATCTAATCTTCAAACTCTACCCAAAACCCTATAAATATGACCTAGTTCTGAACTGAGCGACCCTTACTTTTGGCTCGTGAAGAATCAAGGTAAGGAGTCATAATTTTGGATAAGTTCTTTAGAAGATTTTGTTTAGTATACTTTAGACTAATAGTTCTCCAAATTTCATGTTAGGAGATCAAGCAACCAAGGAGATTGAAACTTCCAAAGTTGCTGGTTCGACCATAACAACTCAGGAAACTGAACGCAAGACCCCTGAAGATCAAGAGATTAGGACATCTAAACGAGGTAATTAGATTTCAATCCTTTAGAACTTTTTGTTCACCTTAGTTTCATCTTTTTACCCTCAAAATTTCACATCTTTAGGTCAAGAGGTCGTGGAGTTAGAGCAGCGGGAAATTGCTGGAAAATCATTAGAAAAGGAGAACTAGGGCACGGTTTTCAGACTCAAATTAGAAGCTTAAAGCCTAGTTAAGAGGTAGGTCATCTCATGATTGGTAAAAACATCTTGTTAGGGATAAAAGCCCTCTAGTTTTGATTGATTCCATGCATCATAGATCATGAATTTCATGTTTTTGTAGAACATGCATACATGTATACTCTTAACCTTAACTAAGTTAAAAAGGAACTCTCTTGTCAAATTCACAGAAAACCCATGCATACTAGTAGGTTAGCCTTCATTCTATCATATGGAAGTTTATATATGATTTCCAGACATGATGTAAGTTGAAACCTTATATTTTTACCAGCAGACGATCTGACGCATCAAGGTAAGACCGCTAAAGTTACCTAACGGCCTTACGACAAGCCGTCACATCCTCTGTTGCATTTTAATTGCCCTGTTGCCTCTGACGCACCATAACAAGAGCGTTACACTACTGTAACGGTCCCACGATAAACAGTCACAATCACTGTGACGCCCCCACTCTCGACCGTCAGAGTAACTGTAGACAGAATTAAAGAACAGTCACATTAACTTATAAATATGCCTAGTTATCTAAGTTTTGACCTGTTGATATGACTTTAAATTTATTAATTGGTTCATGATAAGTATCGCATGTTAAAAGCATCTTGAATTATTTTAAGGATATGTTAATTTCATGTTAAAGCACTATAGTTTGTATTAACTCCATGATTTTAAATGATGTATGAACAGAGTTTTATCATGATTTCATATTGTTACACATTCTCTCTATCAATAGAGTCATTTTCTTTAAGTACATGGCACATATTCTGGTATGTTGTCCTTTAGTTCACACTTTACACTATAGGAACATTATTCTTGGACATGAGGACCTCTCTATTGGATATTCGTTCCAATGGACTAGGAAATCTTGTTTCAAGGCCTCCGTAATTCTCCACGAGCCTGGGATTCCCACTAGGACGCCGAGTTGGTTGTACCATTAAAGCCCATTTAGTAGATTACACTATCGATGTTTCTGGTTCTAGCAATGTAACGGATCTATACTAGACCGTCAAGAGCATCTAACGGCCCAATATAAGACCGTCACATTTCACTAAGTCTATTTTACTATTTCTGGATTCAGAGTAATGTAACGGCTGAATAATTGAGCGTCAAATCATGTAACGGCCCAGTCCTTGACCGTCACATTGTTTGAGTGCTTAACCCAAGGTTTGACCCAAGGGTTGATGTTCCAAAGTTTCTAGATGGATTATTGATGATCTAGAACTTGTCATATTATCCAAAGAGGCTTAATATAATGAAATAAAAGTTAAAGAAATGTACCGTTATGCTACCGATTTATTTCCATAAGCATAACCTTGTTTAAGTCATTCTTGACTCTCGCATTATTAAATTGAAGCGTTCATTCATTGAATAGTGTTATCATGAACTTATTGAATTGTACATTCTTGGCCATACTTTATTGTTACATGCGTGGAAGTAGCTTGATTTATACTTGAAGATGCGATCGAGCACTGATTGTGTTCAAGGGCTCTATGCTAGTCCCCTCGGCTGATTGCCGGAAACATACTATTATAAACCATGGGGTATGATGCTACTGGCGTCGCATTGCGCTGGGAGTACTTTCTCTATAAATAAGTGAAGATCCACGGCACGACATGACTTTCTTGTACATGACTTGATATTCCACAGAAATTCACGAAGTACTTGCTCATAAGTAAAAGATATTGGAGTGATGATTATGTGGCTTGCTAGTACATTCTCGTTACATTCTTATTCTTGAAAGGTCATAACATGTTATTGTTACACTCTTGCTAGTTCATACTTGCTCTCATTATATCTTAAAGGATCATCTTTGTTACTTTGGGTATTCGCATGATTGATCGCACTTGTATGATTTTACCTTATTTCTTTAGAGCTAAAATATTAATTACTTTAATGATGTCTTTATGTTGATGCGAAGATACCTACTGTGCAAGTGTGCTCATTACCTATTTCCATTCTTTTCAGGAAATGAAAGTGATTCGAATTCGGATCCAGGTTATACAAGTAGCGGGTCCGAGAGCGAATGAAAGTGTTGTCAAGATGAGAGTGAAGACTTAGGAAAGTCTATATTGTTTAGATTGAGTCTATATAATTTTCCTATTTCTTGAGTCTGATATTGGAAGAAGTTTAAAGTTATTGTATTTAAATATTGATTATCAATGAAATAAGTTGGAGTTTGATTAAAATAGTGTGCAATTGCATTTATGTGTGTGATTGTCTTGCGCTCTGATCATTCTTGCTTGCAAGAGGCTTACCATCTGGCTGTTCACATTTTTCGAGTGAGTCTTCCCGCTATCATAAAGGCTCGGGGCGTGACACCTTATGGGAGGGATTTGTCTCACGATTATGAACCTGGCGGTTCTGCTTCATTCTGATCTTGGGCTTTGATTGAAGGGCGTATCCGTCATGTCTTTTGTCCCGCCATATCCTTGTCACGTGTTTATGTCCTTCTGTGTCATCCCACGCATGTTGTTTTGTCCCTCACCACGTGTTCTTAGTTGTCTTGTATATGTTGTTAGTCATCCCTCTATGTCCTGTGTGTTGTCATAACCGTGTGGTGATCCCTCATATTCTTATGCCAACCGTGTGTTGTCCCACCGCGTTGTTGTCTTGTCCCACCATGTTCGTGCATGCATGTTGTTTGTTCATGTCATTGCATATGTGCTTGTTTGTCATTGTTATGTTCATGCTTATTATGTTGCATTGTTTTCCATTCATTTGATTGTTATGTTATGTGGTGTTGTTAGTGGTTCAGTTGATCGTTATGTTATCTTTGTTATGTTCATGCTTATTATGTTCATGTTTGTCTTATACATTAAATCTCATAAAAATAAAAAAATCAGAAAATCCAAAAAAAAGTGCCGTTTCGCCTGCACAGGTAAGTCAGGTATGGCTCTTTATCCCTCCACATTGTTGCATTACTATATGGTATCTATATTATTATAGCCTCTCAAGGACCGGCTAGTTGTCCGTGTGTTCTGGGATATGATGTTCCCCTTTAACAAAAATGATGATGATCTAGGAGCATACGGTTAATCGTTGGATAGGTCGCTCGGTTGAGTCGGGTGGGGGACGATGGACTCTATCTCGCACACCGTGGTTGTAAGAAGACTCTTGATCCTATCTTAGCTCGGTCTAGCAATAGTATCCTTCAGTACTTTCTATTTTATGATTTCTTTGCATTCATTTTAATGATTTCTTTATTTTAGCCCATCATGCATCATGTCATTTTGAGCATTCACGTCTCGTGATCTATTCAAGAGTTTCTCCTCGGCAATGATTGATTGCACTTCAATTCTCTTGGGTAAGAGATTTCTCATTCCACTCTGAATTTGAGCGATTTCTCTAATCTGCCCGCTTGGTTTGGTTGGCCAGCGTGATTCCTGTCTGGATTTTATCTCAATCTTATTCTCCTTTCTAGCTCTTATGCTGTGTTTCCTACCGACCCACTCATTGTCTGTGGATTGTGTCCCCGATGAGGCTGATCGTGTTTCCTTTTTCCCTTAGTTTAGTTCTCTAGGCATGTCTTATCTGCGTCATACATTCCGAGTGGTTAGTTCGGCACTTTTCGGGAGAATTCCCATCGCTTGTTAGTTGTGACGGGTGTCTTTTGCCTTGATGTCCAATTTTCAGTTCTCTCCGCTTCATCTCCGTGTCATCTCCATTTCCCGTCCCTGTCGCTTTCCCTCCATCTCCTTTCCATTTCACCTCCGCGTCGCTTTCATTTATTCCCTTACAAAGCAGACATCAAGGAGGGGCATCTGTTGACACCCGTTTTAGACCATCAGTCGCGTTATTTCTCTTATTCATCATTTTTGATGTCCCAAATTACTCATTATTTTGGACCCTTCCTTGGATAGATTTTGAGCCCATTTCATCATTCCCTAACCTTTGAGCCTTGGATATCATGATTTCTTAGAGCCCTGGAGCTTATCTTATCAACTTCCGGCTTCCAAGTCGACTTACGGCCCATTTAGGCCCATTTCCATCAAGTATTCGGCCTCTTTCATTACGCAGTCTTGAAAATGGTCATTTTTCATCCCCTTCCTTTTCCCTATTCAAAATGTGTCCTTCACTAAAATTGTTCATCTTTCAAAGCTCTACAATTTCTTCTTTTATGCCATTAGTCAGTTCGGCACCGATTTCAATCTATTCGCATTTTTCCGACGTGTTGTTCACCTGCATCCTAGAATTTTTCTCTCTATTATAGTCCCATTTTCTCCATCTTCTGACCATCTTCTCATCTTGCTTTCTTCATAAAAGCTGTTCATCTTTCCGTTATCTACAATTTCTTCTTCTATCACTTTGGCTAATTTTGCACCATTATCGAGATATGATCCGATTTCTGAAGTTACACAAAATCTGCCCAAACGGTCGTACAAACGACCGTTTCTTATTGCAAACGGTTCCTTAGCGGTCTTACGATAGACCGCTTAGCAAACCAAGAGTCCAACCTGCGCTGGACTCTGCTCCGTTTCTATGCGCCGTGGCCCCCTTGCAGAGCCCATAACTTCTTGAATTCTACTCCGAATTGAGCGTCATTTGTTCATATGGCTTCTCCTTTATATTATCTTGAATTTGATCCATAGATCTCAAATTTTCATTGGCTATCTTGCTCATAAATGTGGACGAAAGTTGGCAATTTATGCGTCCTAGTTCAACACAAACTATGCAGATTAAGCTCTAGGGCTCCCTTCCAAAAGCCATATTTTCTAGATCCTTCATCCAATTAGAGTCCCGTTTTCTCCTACATCTTATCTTGACTATTATCTCGAGATTGATCCATAGATCTCGATGTTGGGTTCGGTGCAGTATTCAGAGGGGGGGTGAATGAATATAGCCCTTTAAAAATTCGCCCAATTAAAAATCTTCACCCAAAATAAGATTTCGCTCACTTAAAAACTGGAATGCTAACAAGACAAATTAGAACACTCATCTACTGAACCTATAAGCAAACAGTTGAGCGCCCCTATGCAATCATCTAGCGGAAGCACAAATAGAACAAAACAAACCACAATGCAAGAAGGTTTTTAGGTGGTTCGGTACAGCAGACCTACATCCACCCCACACTCAACCCGAGTGTGGTTTCCTGCTGACTCACAGCTTGAACAGCTGGGCATCACAGCTTGCCATGCAAACCGCTGGGTAATACAGCTTAGCCGTCCAGAGGCAGCACCTCTGCAAAACCCGCTGACTAACAGCTGGAAGAAATGTATGAAAGGAAAACGAAAATGGGAAACAAACAGCAATCGGAAGGCTGTAAACAATGAAGCACAATGTGTCTCTTAAAGAGCTGACTGGAGTGGATCTGATCCAACTTCCAGTAGGAACGATCTTCTCTGATCTTCTCTTCTTTCTCTCTTCCTTCTTCTTCTTTGCACACTCTGCTCGAGCTCCCTATCTCTTTCCTTTTCTTCTTTCTCTTCTGCTTCTTCTCTCTTTTTCTTCTCTCTATCTGGATCGTGGTGGCTCTCTGCTGCTACAGCATTCTCTGCTCAAGCTTCGCCTCTTTAATCTCCATCTTCTTCATTCGAAGACGAAGCCTTCTATTTATATCAGCAGCAGCAGCAGCTAGGGCGTGTGGTCTCTACAGCTCCCGCCCAATCGACTTTGCCACGTGTTAGCATCTCAGCTCCTTGGATCACGTGCCAGACACCAATGGAGTGGTGGAAGGTACGAAAGCTTATCCGCTTGTGACTGATGTGGCAGTTGATGACTGAAGGTGGGATCACCTTAACGTGCTCAGCAACTAGAATTAGATGGCGTCAACCCTCTTGCTCCAAGGAGTTGACGCAGCCTTCTGATATCTTATTCCTACGAAACTCAAGTCTGATGCGTTGACTCCATCATCCAGCTACGTTAACGCATCGGCAATCCAGTGATCAAGGACTTCGGCAGATAACCGTGTTGCGTCGACGTTGCTAATCCATAGCGTTGACGCAGTGGTGTTCCAGAGCTGAATGTATATAAGACTCAATTGCTGTGTGGACGCTGTCTTGCAATGGCGTTGACGCACTACAGTATTGCAGTGAGTAATGGACTCTGCCTCATTAACTACTGCGTTGACGCTGCTGTAGCATGGAGTTGACGCAGCCAGGTGAAGCTCTGAAATCCTCTTCAACTGAAGCGTGGACGCATTGAACTCCCAGCGTCGACCATGTTCTTCATTGTTGTCATCATCTGAAGATAGTGTATAGACTTTAGAACTGATGCACGATGTACATACTTCATGAGACTCGAATGAAGGCAAGCGATGTATAGACTTCACGACTGATGAATGCAATGCAGTCCAATGTACAGACTTCCTAAATGAAGGCAATGGCTGTACAGACTTCATATGATACACTGATAATGTACATACATGATTCAAAGGCCAGTGTGAAGACTTCACGATGTATAGACTTAGATCGTGAAGACAGGCTGTATATACTTGAAGAATAAGCCAGTGTATAGACTTTAAGATGTGAAGCCAATGTACAGACTTTGAGCTTCAAAGCACAATGTGCAGACTTTACCACTGTATAGACTTGAGGCTCTGAACATAGGTAAAGACTGGCAGTCCAATGTGTAGACTTGGAGTGAAGCTAAAGCAGCGAACGTAGGAAAAGGTTGGAATGTATGGACTTACGCTCGATCAGTAATGTATAGACTTCATAGAGATGTCAGCTGCAGTGTACAGACTTAGCCAAGCAATGTACACACTTACAGAGTTGACGCTACATGACACACTGAGTTGACGCTGTATGAAACATGGACAGTGTACAGACTTTACCCACTGTACGGACTTCATGCAATGCAAACGATTGTGTAGACTTCACTATGTAAATGGCTATACAGACTTAGTCCAAACACGATGTATAGACTTAGCATGAAGCACACATGCGATGTACAGACTTCAAGTCATGCAGTACAATGTACACACTTCAGCTAAGCAAGCTTCAGTGAATGTATGGACTTTATGAATGATGCAAGCAGCTCTGTACACACTTTAGCCAATGCAATGCAGTGAAAGCAATGCAACAATGTCTAGACTTGGTCCATGAACTGTGCACATGAATGTGCAGACTCCAAAGCATGAATGAATGCAATGTACAGAGTTGAAGATGTTCTGGGCATAGTGTATAGACATGCTCTCTCGGGGGGTCGACCCATCAAGAAGGGGTGTCGACCCACTTCAGTCCAGACTATGCTGATAGAAGTGATGAATGCACTAATGCAAACAGGAAAATGCAATGTGCACAGAAACACATCAATGCAATGTATAGACTTATGCGAGCATGCTGCAGCCATTGTACAGGCTTGTCAATGTATGGACTTTAAGTCCAATGCAAAGCAGCAATGTATAGACTTATAGAGTTGACGCTGCAGACTTGAGAATGTTGTCTACACACTCACAGTGTTGACGCTGCAGACTTGAGACACACTCACAGCGTTGACGCTGCATGAGACACTAAATAAGATGGATAGTCTGAGGGAGTCTACCGATCAAGGATATCAAACATGGCACACTCATGCAATCTCCACAGACTAAATCAGATATAACACACTCAAGCATTCAAATCAACATGCCATCATCATAAAGAACACATAATATCATAATGCACTCACTGTGTTGCAATCATCAAAACAAGACAGCATTGCTATCATCAAATCAACATAGCACATGCTTGTGCCTAAGGGGCACAACATTCTCCCCCTTTTTGATGATGGCAACACACTGTGACAGTGAGTCTACCCATCAAGGATATCAAACATGGCACACTCATGTAATCTCCACAGACAAAATCAGATATAACACACTCAAGCATTCAAATCAACATGCCATCATCATAAAGAACACATAATATCATAATGCACTCACTGTGTTGCAATCATCAAAACAAGACAGCATTGCTATCATCAAATCAACATAGCACATGCTTGTGCCTAAGGGGCACAACATTCTCCCCCTTTTTGATGATGGCAACACACTGTGACAGTGAGTCACACATAAAATTTTCTCCCCCTTTGACATAATCAAAAAGAGAATAAAACAGTATAAACAAGAGTGCAAAGTGCATTATGCATGCAAATTCCTCTAGAACAGTAAACTCCCCCTGAAGATATGACTCCCCCTGAACTGGTTCTCCCCCTAAATAATTGCTCCCCCTTTGAGAGGGAATATGGACAGATAATTCAAAGGTAGATAAGGTAGGAGGGTCACTTGACAACAGCATAAGCATAGGTTCAGAAAAGAGCATGATTGTAAATAACTGTCAAAGTATAAGAATCAGCAACATACAATTTTGACAAAAAATCAGGTTTAACAGTGATAAATCTAGAGTAAAACACCTGACCCCTGAAAAAGAGTTTTAGACTCCATTTATAGCAATGAATCTAAGGCACATGGTATTAATAGATAAGTCAGAAATAATACCATTTTGTGATTAAACATGGAATTTCAAGAAAGGCAACTTGAATATGTGTTGAGAAAAATAATTTTCACTCATTGACTTTTGATTTCAAAGAGTTACAGCAGTTTGATTTTCATTTTTCAACTTCTGAACCTGAACTAAGTGAATAGACTAGTGGCATTTATGCTGTTGACATTAGGTGTACACCTTGATCAGAGGTAGGTACCCCCAGTTACTAGGTATAAACTACTAGATCTATTTCAGATCAAGACCTACAAGGAATAGTCTTCACTTTTGACATTAAGGGTACACCTTAATTAGAGGCCAGTACCCTCAGTTACTTGGTGAGGACTCCCCCTATAGATTTGACCCTATGAACAGAGATAGTCTAAAGCACTTCATGACATGTGAATTTTCCTACTTCTTTGGAGGAGATCACAGTTTCTCAGTGCAATCAGCCATTGCTCTGTCACAATGTTCAGTTCTTTACATTTGTGATCTTATTTACTGCTGCCCTTATTTCTTTTAGAGTGATTGTTTAAAAAATTATTACATACTCTTATTCACCTGTTCTAGACATTTCCAGTTCAACACATTTAGGCATTACAAAAAAAAACTTTTTCTATTTTAGCCATGAGACAAAGATTAAGAGCTATAAACGTTTTCTTTTATCTCAAATTCTGAAGTGCAGACACTTAACTCTCCAATTTATAAAGGTCAAACCTTTAGTTCTTTTCAATTTGTAAGAGTGATTCTTATAAAAGAACAATTGAAATAATCACAACTCAATGTACTAAACCAGATATAGAACTGTTGTTCAGTGAAAATGATAGGGAAAAGATAGCAATAAGCATTATGGTCCAATAGCATCTGATGTCAAAAGATATGAATTAATTGAGTGGGGACAGTGAGAAGTAGCAAGGATTCAATCTGATGAACTAAACTCTCAGCTCCCCCTGACATCATGATGCGAGAGGTATGCAATGCAATACACTGTTCTACATGCAGACTATGCACCAAGGATACATGAGGCAAGTATGCAATCAATTCAGGTTTATGCATCCAAGCCATGAACATTTTTATCCTTTTTCAAATTTTTCAAAATATGATGCAATGCACTGTTCTACATGAAGACTGGACCCATGGTACTAGGCGGAGAATCTGGTCTCAAAGACTATCTCACACATGGTAGAAACCTTCGGGCAGATTTTCCTGCCTTTTAGTAACATACCATTTGATATACCAGGGTTATGCAAGACAATGCAACATAAGACAATCCTACATGCATTGAACAGCATCATTGACAGTCATGCAAATGATGTATGCAGACATAAGACACATGCATTGACTGTGTACACTAAAGGAACCATTCACAATCAGCAAGTTATGCATTTAACAACAAGCATGCACTGCATTAACACATAACACATGCATTGACACAAAGTCTATATAGTGCATCAACTGAATACACTAAAGAAGCATTCAAATTCAGTTGAACAAATAGCAAGAGAAGAACATCAGATATTCAGAATTGAATTCAATAGCTAAGTCTGGAATGCAGACTGATCAGCTAGACATGAACAGATCATCAAAATTCAGACAAGCATATCAACATGAAGTTCACATTTTTTCATACTCACAAATTCAGATGATGAGTTTTAGAGTAAAGTTCAGAACTGACCTGAAATGGAGTATCCTGGGGTTTTCTTGTTGAGTGCCTTGGTTAACCCCTTTTATTTCTCCCACCAAGGCACACCTGCAAGATAAAATCAAGTTGATCCTGCAGGAACCCAAGAGGTCTTGGGTCCTGAATTACCCCTATCAAGTGTTCTAAATAATTTCTTAGCAATATTGTCATCAAATTCCATTAGAGAGCAATCAGACATAGAATGTCCAAAATTTCACAATAATGACATGAACCAACAGATTTTCTGGTCCTATGATGCTTATCAAAAGTAGCATGAGACCTATGATATTGAGCATGAGTTGTTCTATTATTTACATGGACATTCTGTTTCTTATTCTTCTTAGCCCAACATTCAGCAGATTTGTGACCTGTTTTACCACAGTTAAAGCATGAAAAATTCACAGGTCGTTTTGCAGAGAATTTAAAGGCTTTGTCATTAACATGACTTACCTGAGCATGCCAACAGTTCTTGACTGTATGGCCATACTTCCCACACTCATAGCACCTCAGGTGCTTACTTCTCGAGTTGTTGTTCCCCCAATGATATCCTGACCAGCATTCATTTGCCTTATGCCCAGGCTTATTACAAGTGAAACAGATAGTATGCTGGCCTGAAGTAGATCTGCGTCTATGTGGGTCATGAGCATGTGCAAAAGATCTAGAATTCACATTGTTATCTTCTTTCAGTTTAAAACATGCATTCATTAAATGACCACGCCTACCACAATAATAACAGGATGCATTAGATTTCTTAGTGGCATGATTTCTATCAAAAGATTTCCTTGAATGCACTGTTTTACTAGCATGCTCATCTTCTTTCAGTATTCTGCAATCATCCATGATATGCCCTTTCTTGCCACAATAATAGCATGATAATTTCTTCTCTGATGCATGTGAGTGAGTGGATGAATAGTGAGTGACATGTGTCAGTCTATCAGACTCCACACTACTAGCAGAATTCACATCACATGCATGGACAATTTTGACTTTATTTAATTGACCATTCCTTTTCAATTTATTGCCCCCTTTCACAATTTTTGTTTGCTTTTCATTTTTCTGGGCTTTGAACTGAAATACAGATGAAGATGATTTCAGATTTTCATTTAGTTTTGGGGATTGCATTGAAGTACTAGCTACATCTGAACCTTGCACAAAGGTGTTGTATAGCTGGCTTTTAGAAATGTTCTTGACATCAGAAGTGCAATTTGTTCCCCCCTTTAAATCCTTATCCCCACTTTTCACAATAGTTTTTATTTTTCTTTCAATTTTTGCAAACTTGGATGCTGAGTTTTCCAAGTCATGAATTTTATTTTCTAAGGAAGCTATATGAAGCTCATAACTGGCTATCTCATGTTCACTGCAATTTACACATTCACTTAAGACTTTATTTGTAATTTTATACTTCTCAACTTCTTGTTCCAGATTGATCAAAGTTTGTGATTCTTCATCATGGACACCTTTTCCTTTTTCTATGGTGAGAAGTCTTTCAAATAAGCCAGTATTTAACCATTTCAATTTTTCAACTTCAACTTTTAATTCAGTATTTTCTTCCTCAAGATTTTTATCCTGAATTTCATTATTAGCACATCTCTCTCTTCCAGACATTTGCTCCAATATCTCAATTAGCTCCTCTTCTCTTTCCTCCACTCTAATTTTCTCAGCCACCAAGTTTTTGTGATCCTCTTTAAGTGAGATAATTTTTTTACTCAGCCATTCATTCTCACTATAAAGATCTTCATTACGTTCTCTTAGAGCTGAGCACATATTGCAGTTTGATTCAGCAGAAGAGGAATGTGAACCTTCCCCATTGATTTCATTTATTCTGGCCATAAGGTTTTCATTTTTCTTTTGAAATTATTTATTCTCAAGTTTCAGTTTGTCCAATTCAGAATTGACTTCAGTAAGTTCTTGCATGCTTTTTAGATGCTCATTTTTCTTATCATTCAGCTGATTCTCAATTTCTGACATTTTGTCTAAGCATATTTGTTTTTCAATTTCTAGAGAATCATTTTGTTTCTTAAGATTCTGAACGTCTAGTGTACATGCATCATAAGATTGTTTCAAATTTGGACAGTTTTCACAGGAGGCTTTCAAATTTGCTTTATCACATTTCTTTTTCAACTTTTTGTTTTCGGATTTCAATTTTTCACATCTTTCAGTAAGCTCTTCATTTATATTCCATAGATCATCAATTGAAAGTTCTCCAGATTCAGAGCTTACATCGGATGAAGAATCTTCATTTTCCTGGTTGGCCATCAAACAGCTATCATTCTGTTGGTTATGCGTAGAGATAACTTTGTCATTTATCTCTTTTCCAGAATTGCACCTGAGAACAAAAGGATACATATCAGTATTAACTACAGCTCTCAAGATATTAAGAACTATGGTATTATCGCGATTCTTAGAGCTGTCCTAACTAGACCAATTGGTCTGATCTTTAGGTAAACGGTGTGGGCCTTTAGATATAAGACTCCACAAATGTGGACCAATTGAGTCTATGTACACAGCTAGGCCTCCTAGCCAGCTTTCAAAGTTAGAACCATCATAAACTGGAGGACGACCCATTTGAACAAGTGGCAGACAGATTCAGCGCAGTAAGACAAATGACAGGAAATGCAACAAAATCAAATAAGCAAAGCAAAGCACTAAGACAGTGAAACAAAACAACGAGCACAAGAGATCCACTCTGAAATTCACCAAAACTAGCAGGATCCTCTGCAGATTGTTAGATCTGATAGATCAGAGACCCGCTCTGATACCAAGTGTTGGGTTCGGTGCAGTATTCAGAGGGGGGGTGAATGAATATAGCCCTTTAAAAATTCGCCCAATTAAAAATCTTCACCCAAAATAAGATTTCGCTCACTTAAAAACTGGAATGCTAACAAGATAAATTAGAACACTCATCTACTGAACCTATAAGCAAACAGTTGAGCGCCCTTATGCAATCATCTAGCGAAAGCACAAATAGAACAAAACAAACCACAATGCAAGAGGGTTTTTAGGTGGCTCGGTACAGTAGACCTACATCCACCCCACACTCAACCCGACTGTGGCTTCCTGCAGACTCACAGCTTGAACAGCTGGGCATCACAGCTTGCCATGCAAACCGCTGGGCAATACAGCTTAGCCGTCCAGAGGCAGCACCTCTGCAAAACCCGCTGACTAACAGCTTGAAGAAATGTATGAAAGGAAAACGAAAATGGGAAACAAACAGCAATCGAAAGGCTGTAAACAATGAAGCACAATGTGGCTCTTAAAGAGCTGACTGGAGGGGATCTAATCCAACTTCCAGTAGGAACGATCTTCTCTGATCTTCTCTCTCTCTCTCTTCCTTCTTCTTCTTTTCACACTCTGCTCGAGCTCCCTATCTCTTTCCTTTTCTTCTTTCTCTTCTGCTTCTTCTCTCTTTTTCTTCTCTCTATCTGGATCGTGGTGGCTCTCTGCTGCTACAACATTCTTTGCTCAAGCTTCGCCTCTTGAATCTCCATCTTCTTCATCCAAAGACGAAGCCTTCTATTTATATGAGCAGCAGCAGCAGCTAGGGCGTGTGGTCTCCACAGCTCCCGCCCAATCAACTTTGCCACGTGTTAGCATCTCAGCTCCTTGGATCACATGCCAGACACCAATGGAGTGGTGGAAGGTACGAAAGCTTATCTGCTTGTGACTGATGTGGCAGTTGACGATTGAAGGTGGGATCACCTTAACGTGCTCAGCAACTGGAATTAGATGGCGTCAACCCTCTTGCTCCAAGGAGTTGACGCAGCCTTCTGATATCTTCTTCCTACGAAACTCAAGTCTGATGCGTTGACTCCATCATCCAGCTACGTTAATGCATCGGCAATCCAGTGATCAAGGTGTTCGGCAGATAACCGTGCTGCGTCGACGCTGCTAATCCATAGCGTTGACGCAGTGGTGATCCAGAGCTGAATGTATATCAGACTCAATTGATGTGTGGACGCTGTCTTGCAATGGTGTTGACGCACTGCAGTATTCCAGTGAGCTATGGACTCTGCCTCATTAACTACTACGTCGACGCTGCTGTAGCATGGAGTTGACGCAGCCAGGTGAAGCTCTGAAATCCTCTTCAACGGAAGTGTGGACGCATTGAACTCCCAGCGTCGACCCTGTTCTTCATTGTTGTCATCATCTGAAGATAGTGTATAGACTTTAGAACTGATGCACGATGTACATACTTCATGAGACTCGAATGAAGGCAAGCGATGTATATACTTCACGACTGATGAATGCAATGCAATGCAATGCAGTCCAATGTACAGACTTCCTAAATGAAGGTAATGGCTGTACGGACTTCATATGATACACTGATAATGTACATACATGATTCAAAGGCCAGTGTGAAGACTTCATGATGTATAGACTTAGATCGTGAAGACAGGCTGTATATACTTGAAGAATAAGCCAGTGGATAGACTTGAATATGTGAAGCCAATGTACAGACTTTGAGCTTCAAAGCACAATGTGCAGACTTTACCACTGTATAGACTTGAGGCTCTGAACGTAGGTAAAGACTGGCAGTCCAATGTATAGACTTGGAGTGAAGCTAAAGTAGCGAACGTAGGAAAAGGTTGGAATGTATGGACTTACGCTCGATCAGCAATGTATAGACTTCACAGAGATGTGAGCTGCAGTGTACAGACTTAGCCAAGCAATGTACACACTTGCAGAGTTGACGCTACATGACACACTGAGTTGACGCTGTATGAAACATGGACAGTGTACAGACTTTACCCACTGTATGGACTTCATGCAATGCAAACGAATGTGTAGACTTCACTATGTAAATGGTTGTACAGACTTAGTCCAAACACGATGTATAGACTTAGCATGAAGCACACATGCGATGTACAGACTTCAAGTCATGCAGTGCAATGTACAGACTTCAGCTAAGCAAGCTTCAGTGAATATATGGACTTTATGAATGATGCAAGCAGCTCTGTACACACTTTAGCCAATGCAATGCAGTGAAAGCAATGCAACAATGTCTAGACTTGGTCCATGAACTGTGCACATGAATGTGCAGACTCCAAAGCATGAATGAATGCAATGTACAGAGTTGAAGATGTTCTGGGCACAGTGTATAGACATGCTCTCTCGGGGGGTCGACCCATCAAGAAGGGGTGTCGACCCACTTCAGTCCAGACTATGCTGATAGAAGTGATGAATGCACTAATGCAAACAGGAAAATGCAATGTGCACAGAAACACATCAATGCAATGTATAGACTTATGCGAGCATGCTGCAGCCATTGTACAGGCTTGTCAATGTATGGACTTTAAGTCCAATGCAAAGCAGCAATGTATAGACTTATAGAGTTGATGCTGCAGACTTGAGAATGCTGTGTACACACTCACAGCGTTGACGCTGCAGACTTGAGACACACTCACAGCGTTGACGCTGCATGAGACACTAAATAAGATGGACAGTCTGAGGGAGTCTACCGATCAAGGATATCAAACATGGCACACTCATGCAATCTCCATAGACCAAATCAGATATAACACACTCAAGCATTCAAATCAACATGCCATCATCATAAAAAACACATAATATCATAATGCACTCACTGTGTTGCAATCATCAAAACAAGACAGCATTGCTATCATCAAATCAACATAGCACATGCTTGTGCCTAAGGGGCACAACACTCGAGATTTGGTGGACTCTATTATATAAACTCATAGAGGAAAGTTGGGGATTTAAGCAGTTTTCTTTATAAAGGGCCCTGTGCGAACCTCGCAACGGGGGGCGCGTTTCCAAGGCGACGGTGAAGCCATGCCAAACTGTCTTCATCTTCCATCGACCATAGCCTGAAGAGGGAAGTATTAACTTCATTTTAGTTTCTTATTTGCTCAATTTCATCAACGTTTGCCCACTCAACTTCGCCCCTACTTTTGGCAAATCATCACAGTTTGCTATTTTTCTGCTACAACTCCGCGACGGGGGCCTATTCATCTAGCCGGGGCAGAGTCATGCTTCATTCTCTTCGTCCTCCTTTGATTCCATCTTGAAGAGGGGAGTATTAGCTTCACATTCATTATATGTGTGCCTTATTTCTCTTATCTTTTCCCATTCTTCCAAGCCCCAACTTTTGAGGTTTCACCACTATGTTCTGCACTTTTTTGAAACCCAGATTTCTTGCGACGGGGGCATGTTTGCGTCACCGGAGGGAGGCCATGGGGCACTCTTGATATGTCCTTTCAACTCCAGGCTCTAGAGGGAAGTATAATCTTTGTTTTCCTTGGTTTTGGGCTCATTATCTTGTCATCTTCATACATATTTTTGTCCATCAGTTTTGCACTTTCATTCTATTTTTACACCTAGTCATTTTTTATCATGTTCTGCACCCCATTATTTTCTTATCTTTTCCACCCCATTTTTCACTATTGTCTTCCCCGTTTTAAACCTAGTTTCACCACAATCTTCCCACCTTTCCATAGCATCATCTCTTTCCTTTTTTGGTGTTCTATCTTGTGAGATATTCATCATTCTTTGAGTTCATTTTGTGCACTGTTCTGCATTTTCTGCACAGTCTATATTTTCCCCCAAATCTCCAGCATCATAAATTTCTGTCCCGACCTCCTTTTGGAGTGATTCTTGTTCCTACTTCTTCACAACACTCAAGTCTTCTGTCATACCAATTTTCACCCTATTTGGACATCGTTTGCCCAACGGTTTGCATCAGTCTTTGCACCCAATTTACACTATTTGCACAGTTTTTCTTATGACTTACACTTGTGCACCTTGTTTATCTATGTTCATCATGGCATATTAAATCAATCTCTTCATGTTAATCTCATCACAATATACACACCTCTTATTTGCACCCTTCCATAGGGGTTAAAAACCCTCCCCCGGTATGTTTGCCCTCAATCTTTCATGCTACTTTATACACTTGGGCAGATTTCAACACAGCATTTTCTAATGGGTTTTTCAGATTATTTTGTGTGTGTTTCGTAGGAAAGCATGGAAAGTGAGGCCCTTACCTTCTAGCCGGCTGGAAGGTGAGGAGAGGTAATCTACATTGGTTCCCGCATCCTTATATTTAACGCGGTCATCCTCTTTTCCAAGGTACACAACGCGTACTTAGTTTCCCCTTTCACATTCTTTGGCGTTGTCATTCCTTGGTGGCGATCGCGGTATTTCTTCTATATCTTTTGTCACCTTTTCTTTATTGTATGATCATGCTACCATGTTCACATAGTCACATATTCATGCTATTCACTTGATTGGTCGACATATGCCTTCATGCTTATTCATGTGATTTGTGGGGTCGGTACGTTTATACACATACATATTTTTCACATCTACAGCTGCTGGCTCAATGGGTCCTTATGCTAATGTCTCTTCCATGCCCGCTCACCCTTCCACTCCGGGAATGGGCTTCTCCTCTTCTCAGCCAGTATCCTCTCATCCGGCCCATTATCATCCTGGTTCAGATTCACGATCTCTTGCTCAAGTTGGCCCATATCCTTCTTGATCTCTCCCTACCGAGGAGATGATTGCTCAAACCCAATGCCAGCTTGATAAACTTCAACGTCAAATTGATCCCAAGTCCTCCTTAAGTGTCCCTTTTGCATTCCAAAATCTTCGACTCTCGCCATCTTCTCATATTCCCGCATATCACCGTTATGGTGGAGACGGTGACGCTTATGTGCATTTAAAGGAGTTCCTCTATGAGTTGGCCTAGTTTCGACACGACCAGCGCTTGATGGCTTATCTATTCGATCTGTCATTGGAGGGCCCGACTCGGGATTGGTTCTTTTCGTTGCCGCAAGAGAAGATTGTGAATTTCCAAGCTGTTCAAGAAAACTTCATTCAGCAATATCAGGACCAGGTTGCGCCCAAGTATTCTGTTGTTGATCTAGCCAATGAGAAGATGAAGCCCGACGAGGAATTCTCCACTTTTACCGATAGCTGGCGTCGCTTGGTCGCACAAGTCCTGGGGCATATTCCGGAGGGAGAGCAAATCAAGATACTTATCTCCAATGCAACGCCCGAGTATCGGTTCATCATATCCCTCAATGGCATCACCTCTTGGCAACAACTTTATAGCCGAGCCCGCTTCATTCGCCAACAACTCCAAGATTCCCTTGACCCCGAGTCTTCTCCGCCTTCCACATCTCCAGACACCCCGCCATCTACATCTACTTCCACCTCCACATATCAACCTTCACCCTCCGCATATCAAACCTCCACATGTCAACCCTCCATGAGTCAGCCTTCCGCCCCCGTATACCCACATCCGCCTCCATCTCCCCCGGTCAAGGTCACACCACACCCTGAGCAGGTGGATGCCGTCTACATATCTCCCCACTCCACTCCACATATGCCTTTACCAAATCCCTCCGCCGCCAGCCAAGCACTATTGCCTACGTAGCCTTCACTTTCGTCTCCACAACCTTCTCCACCACTTCATACCCCTCGACATCCACCTTACCCGAAGTGGGCTCCTCGTCCTCTATTGCCGGAGTGTTTTACTAATATTTTTCAGGCTTTGATGGCCACTCACACGTTGCCACTCTCCCCAGTTGTGCCTTGCCGACCCGCGGTTGGGAATATGCTCCGGTTCTGTGAATTTCACCGCCAGTAAGAGCATTTGGTTGAGGATTGCCCCAAATTTTGGGATTATATTTATGACTTGGAAGCCAAGAAAAGGATTGATTGGGTAGCAATTCACAAAGTCATTCTACATCTTCAGAGCAAGCAGCAGCAACAAGAAGCGCCGCCTAAGCAGCCGTTTCCATTTCAAGGCCAGGGGCACCCCTGTGATTCCTCATCTAGTGTTGCACTTGCTCCATCACGTACTCTATTACCTTCGCCATTGTCCTATCCAATCTTTGCAACCTCCACAAACCCAAGCCTCTGCTTAGGCCGATGTCTCCACTTCTTCTACCACCACCTCTACTCCCGACGCTACTCGACGTGTTGTGTCGACACGTCGACAGTGGGCACCACGACCTCCCTCTTCACCCTCTCCACCTCCATGTCCACTACCCCCATCGCCTTCATCACCATCCTCACCATCTCCATTGCCATCACCATCATCTCCATCTCCACCACCAGTGCTTCCATTATCTCTACCATCTCCATTGTCACCCCTTTCTCCACTACCATCATCCTCTCCACCGCTACCCTCATTGCCCAAGCCTGAGCTAGCTCTGCCTCCACCCTCACCTTTACCCTTACCTGCACCTACCATTGCCTCTACACCTTTACCTCCTGAAGTCTTCATACCTTCCAAACCTATTTCCACTTCCACCCCACGGAGTGGGAGTGCGCTACCTCTGGTGCCCCTCGGGTCTGGTCCCTGGGGAGATGATGAGCCAAGTCAGGTTTTGGTTGTGCATTTCAAGATTCAAGATTTCATTTGCCGAATACCGATCCGCATCCTGCTCCCTGGATATTTTGGGGATGTTGAGCCTACACTTCCAATGAAGACGGTTGTCAAGAAGAGTGCTCTTGCGCTAGTGCCAGTTTCCTCTCAAGCGAGGCCGGTGGCAATCCCATTGCTTGACGGAGGTTTGATTATTGATGCTGTTATTACTTCTCGCCCCATTGCTGTCCAGTTCACTAGCCAAGAGGGATTCTCTATCTGCATTGTGCTAACTCGTACGGCTGCCAAGAGCTTGGTGAGTTCCATGCTCAAGGGGCAATTGGCCGTATTGTCAAGATTTTCCAAGGATATTCTGCACTTATTATACAATCTTCCTCCGTTTATTGGTGAGTCGGCCATGTCAACGCCGTGCATTACACTCCCTCAACTTCATCCCGCTCTTCTAGTAAGGGAGTTGTACTTCATGCCCGATTGCCGAGTGGAAATGCCTAATCTCATGCTGCTAGTGCCAAGTGACAAAACTCTGTGGTTTTCTGATATTCATTCATTTAAGGGGTTATTTGTTCAAGAATGTCCACATATTATTAGCGCCTGGTGTCTAGGGGCAACCGCCCCGATGAAGCTGCATGTGCATAGTCTGGCCAGGCCGTCTGTCAGATGGGCCCGTTATTTGAGAAGACACTGCAGATCAAGAAGCCCGAAGGCCCAAGCCCGCGCCAGGCGTGTAGCGACCCAAGATCCAGATACCGAGAAAGGAACCCGATACCATTCGAATCCTGGCCCGCTGCCCACGAGTCGAGGCTCAAAAGGGCTAAAAAGGAGTGTGGAGGTACAAAGAAATAGGAAACAAAGCAGGACAATTCAATAATTAACAGAAATAAATAAACAACTACAACAGAGTCCAGTCCAACAGAAAGTATAGTCTAAGGTAGGAAACGTACCAAATGTCGAGTGGACAATCGGCCCGACGAGCTGGCAACTAAGAACCTGCATGCAACGCCCTCGAACCCCGAGGAAGAACCGCCACACCTGAGACACAGGGGTGAGCCTCCTGTCACTGGCTCAGTAGGAGTCCCGCGGAACCCCAACCGTAAACAGCGGTAGCACGGAAAGCAGCAATAGCAAGAACAACAGTAATAGTAGGAACAGTAAACACAGTAGCCGGTGAAACCACGGCTCTACAGCTACTCCTACTGTACCGAAAAACACGTCCCAATCTCCCAGTCGGAAGACCACCAGACAACGAACCATCCTAGACACGTAATGGGGGAAAATGACCACACCATCGGGAACTCAACGTTGTCTAGGTGAAAGCCCTTGGTGACGCTCACCGTAACACCTAGGCCTCGCCATCGGGAAAACACCTGGAACTCCACACAAAACCACGTCTCGCATACGTGAAACAGAACTCGACTCGCGAGAAACTCACGTCACGTGATGGGAGCACTGCCCACCAGAAGCAAGGCCGGATGCGTGCACTGACGACTTAGTCCACAGCCTCAGGTGTCCCGCTACCACACCCCAAGCGGAGTATGAGACACCATACTAGTAACCAGGAACACAAAACATGGACTAGCTGGCGTTGCGCTCGTCAGCGCGGGTCCGAGGTCCCCAGCCCAGTCTGCACACACGGACCATGCGCCCTAGGTTAGATCGTCTAGCAGATTCTTCCCCCGACGCCCAGACTCGGCTACGTGTGGGGGCCCTACGATAACCAGCCTAAAAACCGTCTCTCTCGGGTCACGCTCTCCACCACTCCCAAGTGGGTTCACACACGCGCGTGCAGGAAAGCTACATCAAGTGGCAGGTCACTCAACGTGAACACGAAAAGCCACATACGCACCCATCGCATGTAACACGGAGTAACAGGCGGCAAGAGCCACCAAACTCTGGATGGCCCACTAGACCTACTAAATCCAACGGTCCTTGAGTCACGGACTCGGGTCAAGACCGTCGTACACAACGGCACAACACCATTAATCAAGCTTAATCCCAAGGTCTGAAACCACGATGGCATAATGGTGAGGACACCAGAGCAAGAATACGGCTCGACTCAGAGAGTCGCCAGTACCGGACACACAGCACGACTCGATCGACACCGACCTCTTTGTGGCTGGGGGACAGTCTGGAGTCTCCCCCGGAGCTTTGACACTTTAGTACATATTTTTATACGTATTTGTATTTTATACATATTTGGGTCATATTTGTATTTTGTACGTATTTGGGTCGTATTTGTATTTTATACGTACTTGCTCGTATTTTGTATTGTGTACGTCTTAGGTGTGTCTTTGGCATGTATTTGGGTTTGCATCATTTTGAGATTTCAAATTTCAAATGGGTTCGAATTCAAACTCCAAGGAGGGAGAATGGAGCCCATAGAATTTAAATTTCAAATGGGTCAAACACAAACTCCAAGGAGCAATGATGGAGCCCATAGAATTTAAATTTCAAATGGGTTCGAAATCCAAACTCCAAGGAGCAATGATGGAGCCCATAGAATTTAAATTTCAAATGGGTTCCAAATCCAAACTCCAAGGAGCAATGATGGAGGCCATAGAATTTAAATTTCAAAGGAATTCAAATTCACACTCTAAGGAGGGAAGGTGGAGTCCAAACTCTATATATTATCATGTATTCCCCCTCTTGAGGGACTTTGATGAATGAATTAATGAAATTATAAATTTGCCAAGAGCACTTCCTTCTTCTTCCTCCCCTCCCCTCTAGGGTGTGACACCCTCTATCTCTCCTCTCCCTCTTCCTCTTCCCTTGGGAGCGACTCCTAAGGTCTATTACAGGTTTCTTGCTGCTCACTCTACTGGGAGGCGACTTCCCCAACCTCTCCTCATGTCCGGAGTTCATGGATCAAAGGTTGCTACAAGTTCGGGGAAGATAGCCCTTGCTGCCCTACGCACCAGTCCTGGTTGTCTGCCTACAGAATTGGGCCGCAAAGATCAGGTTGGAACCCTTCCTTCCCTTCCTCATATCCCCTCAGCCTCTTCTTGACTTTTCTTCCTCTCCCTGTCCCCAAGACACTCCCAAAAACCCCATGCCAAAATTAGTCCATTTGCGAAAATTCCCTTCGTAATCCTTTTACCTGCGCTGGCTGCCCCTGTGCAGACCTGCATAAAATATGAACCCTGAAGATCACCTTGGTACTCCCCCTTCCTGACCTCTGATCACTTCAACCTCTTATTCCCTTTTCTTCCGCTACATGTCCTCCATCGCCCCTCAACATCTTGCACCGAAATTCGCTGTGTCCACGAACTTCCATTTAGAGCCATTTTTGTTGCGCGAACTATCCTTGTGCAGTCCTGCCGGAACAGTGCTAAAACTCCTCCAAAGGAACGTCCCCAAAAACGTCTCCAAATGCTCTGAAATTTTGAGCACTTCTTATTAATGTCCAACCCCATCCTTAAAAATTGTCTTGCATTCTCCTAAGCCCCTTTTCCTTGCTTACCTCATCCACCTTCATAGCTCTCAGTTCTGACTGCATTGAACTACAGAACTGAGCACCACTTGTTTTCACTTCCCACGCCCAAAAACATCCACTGCACACCACCCCGCCACTGCTACCCAATCATTTTACGTCTATCAGCTATCCACCAGAGAAAATCCCGCCCCATTCACCTCTAGGAAGCCCCGGTTCCAGCCCCATCTTTGGTCTCTTGTCCGGCTGCCAGCACACAGTCCCGATTGCGCAGGGTCTATTTCAAAATTTGCCAAGGCTACCACACTGCTCCATTTCAGTCGCCGCTTGAAAGACATCACTGGGACATCCCCAACAGCACCCACGCCAAGTTTCATGACCGGAGGATGCTCAGAAGGGGGGCGCACTGAGCTCTTCTTCCTACTGCTTCCCAGCACCGGGCAGATTGGCCAGCAGTCTGCCCGCCCGATCGAGGCCACACCGGAGCTTTCCTCCCGTGCCGACGGTGTCCGGCGACTTCCCGAGCGGTCATCATCCCTTGCTGCATACCTCCAGGGATCGTGCTTCTCCCCCGGAGCCCGGGACTCGCCTTCCTTGCTGCGGGATTCAGACCGGTTCGTGAATGCAGCGCAGTCCGCGGCCGCACGTGGCGACGAGCTCCGCTGACCCGGTACCCGTCACCCCAGTTCGCACGACCCCGGAGAATACTTTGTAGCCTTTTACCTCCCTGCGAGGAGTGTGCATTATTTCGGGTTGTATCTACTTGGCTTGTACCGGGGATTGTGTGACTTGGCCGGGTTTCTTCCCCACGCCCCGAGCGTGGAGGTACGCGTCCGTTCTCCTTCTTGGTTAGCTTGCTCTTTAGTATATACTCTTGAGGCCGCTGCTTGTGTGTATGTTAGGTTCCTAGCCCGTTTATAAATTATAGTTCACTGCTACGGTGAGAGAGTGTGACCGTCCCGTGGCTCATCCTAGTCACAAGTGTGGAGCTACCCATCCTAGACGTGCCGGTTTCTCAACCGTGCGGATCGGCGCGCTTCCCTCTCTTGGGAAGCCTGTGAGCTTAGTTTCTTGTTATGTGGCATAATTTCCATCTAGGGAACTCTAGGTGTCGCATCTACGCCGTTCAAACAATTGCAAAGTTGCTGGTCTAGTGTCCACTTGGTCGTGTCTTCACATAGAGTCCCAGTTCTCCTAGCGTCCCGCATTAAATTTGGTATCAGAGCGCTAGGTTATCTAGGGTGCATTTGAGTCTGCGTTCTACCCCCTTTTGTCCCTTAGAGTCTTGCATTAGTTTGCATAAAAAAAGAGAGAAAAAAAAATTTCCCTTGCATTTAGTTCCATTACATGCCCACTTGGCGTGGTACAGATTACAAATTACCCTAGTGACTTCTCCCTTCAGGATATGATGTAGGCTCTCATGAATCGGATAGATAAGTCCGATAAGAGCTTTAGAGATCATGCTGCATTCATGGAGGGCCGGATGAAGGCCATGGAGGACCGGATGGAGGCTTACGATCGGACCATTCAAGGTCTAGTTGGATGGCCCAACCAGGATAGAGCTCCGCGTGAGGATGTCCCCGGGCAGGCCCAAGGCCCACTTGACCCTGCTGTTTGGCCCGCACACCTTAGGACCGACGATCGGAGACCACGTATTCAGGAGTTTGATGATTTTGGGTCCGATAATGAGGTTGAGGGTTATGGCCGTGCTCGACATGGCTATAGGCCCCATAGGGACGACGAGGATGACCGTCTCCTTAGGTCTGTGCGCACGGATCCTCCTACCTTTGATGGGTCCTTGGACCCTAAGATCTATGTTGATTAGGAGGCGGGTATGGACCGCTACTTTGAGTGGTACGAGATGACGGACCACCGGAGAGTCCGATTTGCCAAAATGAAGTTGCTAGGGCAGGCACAGACCTATTGGAGGAACGTGGAGAGCCTGTTGATGCAGCGACATCAACCCCAGGTTGAGACATGGGATGATATGAAGGTAAAGCTCAGGCAAAAATACCTTCCTGCCACATACCGTCAGAGGCTTATTGATAGGTGGCAGGGTCTCAGCCAAAGGGATCGGACTGTTATGGACTACATCGCTGATTTTGATGAGTACTACTTGCGATGTGGGGTCACGGAGGAGAGTGCCATGACCATCTCTCGCTTCCGTCGGGGTCTGCGGCCGCACTACTAGTATGAGTTATTTCACCGCCATGCCACGACCCTGGAGGAGGCTTATCAGGACGCACTCGAGTTAGAGCAGTTTGAGTCCGAGTTTGCTCCGGTCAAGCGCCTAGGACCCACATATCCTCGTGGGTCGGACCCTCGTGCTATGACTGGACCTTACCCTCGGGGACCTGTGGCCCGTCCATAGGAACCCGCTCGTCAGGACTTCACTACCCCTAGGCCTCGTCCTCCCCCTCCGAGGGACTATCCCCCTCGACCACAGGCTCCAGCCCCGGCCCCTCGGCCTCAGCAGCCCACCATTCCTACCCGACCCCAGCTTCCACCACCCCCGACCCGTCGTGATGACAAGGGAAAGGGGCCGATGACTGGTGGAGCACCTCAGGGCACTGGGTCCCGTCATGAGTGTTATAGGTGCGGAGCGATCAGTCATTGTGCTGTTAGTTGTCCTACCCGATCCTCTTTGGTCATCGGAGATTCTTCGATCGGTGAGCTCGCACATGGTGTCGTATCCGTTAGTTATGAGGCTGACCAGGAGCTCGTGGAGGAATTCTTTGATGAGCTGCTTGAGGGCGAGCAACTATATGTCCAAGGCACACAGTGCCAAGATGATGTTCAACTGGGTGTTATCAGGGGTATCTTGACCCAGCCGTTGGTGAGTGATGACTGGCATCGCACCACCATTTTTCATACCTTTTGTAGGCTGGGTGGGAAAGCCTGCAAGGTGATCATAGACAGTGGGAGCTGTATTAACGCTATCTCCACGGGTACTATGACACGCTTAGGGTTGACCCCCGTGGACCACCCTTCCCCTTATCGCGTGTCATGGGTAGATTCCACCTCTATCCCAGTAAGGCTGCGATGTCTGGTGCCATTGCAGTTCCATGCCTACCAGGATGGGATCTGGTGTGATGTGTTGCCTATGGAGGTAGGCAGTATTATCCTGGGAAGGCCCTGGTTATTTGATCGGGATGCTACCCTCCATGGCCGATCAAACACATGCACATTCGACCATAATGGCCAACAGATTACCCTTCACCCATCCCAATCGAGGAGTCCATCCATCCGGGGTCCCACTGGGCCTAGTACCCCGGCTCTTGCTATTCCAGGGCCCAGTACCCCATTGCCAGCTCAGGCTACGACCTTGCCTCCGGATGTCCCCGCCCCGAGTGTTCCTCCGAGTAGGAGGTTGATGCTAGTCAGCTCCCGGGAGTTGGAGCGTGACTTTGTTAGAGGGGACCCTATTTTTGCCATTGTAGTCCGAGAGGTGGTTGGAGAGACAGAGAGTGATCTCCCATCTGATGATGCTGATGTCCTTCGGGAGTTTACTGATGTATTTCCCGATAATTTACCCGAGGGTCTTCCACCCATGCGGGACATTCAACATGCTATTGACCTGATTCTGGGGTCCTCATTGCCCAATTTGCCACATTATAGGATGAGCCCCGCTGATTACGCAGAGCTTCAGCATCAGGTTGAGGAGTTGATGACGAGGGGATCTCTCCGTGAGAGCATGAGTCCATGTGCCGTCCCTGCATTGCTTTCCCCTAAGAAGGACAGTACTTGGAGGATGTGTGTCGACAGCCGTGCAATCAATAAGATCACGGTAAAGTATAGATTTCCCATTCCCTGCTTAGATGATATGCTCGATATGATGACGGGAGCCACTATGTTTTCCAAGATTGATCTGAAGAGTGGCTATCACCAGGTGAGGATCAGGCCCGGTGATGAGTGGAAGATGACCTTTAAGACCAAATATGGTCTTTATGAGTGGCTGGTCATGCCCTTTGGGCTGACCAATGCTCCCAGCACTTTTATGCGGCTGATGACCCAAGTCCTTCGACCTTTGATTGGGGTCTTTGTGGTGGTATATTTTGATGATATCCTTATCTATAGCTGCACTCGGGAGGCCCACTTAGACCATCTATGGCAGGTCTGTCTTATTCTGAGGAGAGAGAGTCTTTATGCCAACCCTAAGAAATGCGCTTTCATGACTAGTCAGGTTACATTCTTGGGGTTTATCGTGTCTAGCGAGGGAGTCTCCGCTGACCCGGAGAAGGTCAGGGCCATTGTGGAGTGGCCCGAGCCTCGTACTCTTCATGATGTCCGCAGCTTTCACGGACCGGTGACCTTCTATCGCCGCTTTATTCGAGGCTTCAGCTCTATCACGGCCCCAATTACAGATTGCATCCGAAAGGGGACGTTCGAGTGGACGAAGGCCACCTCAGCCGTGTTTGGGCTTCTCAAGGAGCGCATGACCCAAGCACCTATTCTTAGACTTCCTGATTTCACGAAGGTGTTTGAGGTCTCTTGCGATGCCTCTGGGGTTGGTATTGGTGGTGTTCTGAGTCAGGAGACCCACCCCATTGCATACTTCAGTGAGAAATTGAGCGATGCTAAACTGCATTATTCCACGTATGATAAGGAGTTTTACGTAGTTGTGCAGGCCCTTCGGCATTGGAGACATTACGTGTTGCACCAGGAGTTTGTCATGTTTTCTGATCATGAGGCACTCAAGTATCTCCATGCCCAGAAAAAGCTCAATTCTCATCACAGTCGCTGGGTGGAGTTCCTTCAGGATTATACCTTTGTGCTAAAGCACAAAACTGGTGCGGAGAACCGGGTGGCCGACGCTCTGAGCCGTCGCGCTTATCTTTTGGCCACCATGAGTGTAGAGGTGGTAGGGATGGATAGGATGAAGGAGGCATATACCGATTGTCTGGACTTCGGTCCGATTTATACCACCCTTCAGTCGGGGCCATCCCAAGAGCACATTGATTATGTGTTGCAGGATGGTTATCTCATTCGGGGGAGTCGCTTGTGTGTTCCACGGACTTCAGTTCGTGACTTCCTCACTTGGGAGATGCATGCAGGAGGTCTAGCCGGCCACTTCGGTCGAAATAAAACCATCAAGGTAGTCGAGCACCGTTTTTATTGGCCTAGTTTAAAGCGTGACGTTGCTCGCATTGTGGCCCAGTGTCGTACCTGCACTGTGGCCAAGATGAGGAACCAGGTTTTAGGTTCTTATACTCCCCTTCCTATGCCTGATAGGCCGTGGCAGGATATCAGCATGGATTTTGTTTTGGGGTTGCCACGGACTGCTCGCAAGCCTGATTCTATTTTTGTGGTGGTTGATAAATTTTCAAAGATGGCTCTCTTCATTCCTTGTTCGAAGACTTCAGATGCCTCTGGAGTTGCTCGATTATTCTTCTCTAGTGTAGTGAGCCGATTTGGGCTTCCTAAGTCCATTGTGTCCGATCGAGATGTCCGGTTCACTAGCTACTTTTGGAAGACCCTTTGGTATTTGATGGGCACTCAGCTCAAATTCTCTATAGCCTACCATCCCCAGACTGACGGGCAGACCGAGGTAGTCAATAGAAGTTTGGGGAACCTCTTGAGATGTTTGGTTAGGGAACGTGATAGGGATTGGGATCTGACTTTACCGCTTGCCAAGTTTGCATATAATGACTCAGTCAATAGGTCCACAGGAATGAGTCCTTTTGAGGTTGTTATAGGATATAGACCTAGGAAGCTATTGGATCTAGTTCCCTTACCCATGCATGCTAGAGTGTCGCAGTCTGCAGAGTCGTTTGCCGAGCATGTTAGGGGTTTGCATGATGGTATTCGTCGCCATATAGAGACCAACAACGCGCGATATAAAGAATTGGCTAACGCTCATAGACACCCCCGCGAGTTCCAGGAGGGAGATTATGTCATGATCCGGGTCAGACCGGAATGGTTTCCTTCAGGAGCTGTGAAGAAACTACAGGCTCATGGCGCTGGCCCCTTTAGAGTAGTGAAGCGAGTTGGATCCAATGCATATGTTGTTGACTTACCGGACGACTATGGTATCAGTTCCAAATTCAATGTCTCGAACTTAGTCGTAAATAGGGACCCGACAGTGATCCCTAGTGAGTTGTTTGGGCCTTCTCCACCCTTTGTGAGTGAGCCCTCCCCTGAGAGTCCACTTCCAACCCTGTCACCTCAGCAGCGTGAGCGGATAGAGTCTATACTGGATAAGCAGGTGACCACCACCAGGAGTGGCGCGAATCACCGCTACTTGGTGCGTTGGAGGGGACGGCCAGCGTCCGATGATGCATGGATCTCCCGGGCAGAGCTAGAGAGGTTAGATCCAGACTTGCTAGAGCGGTACCAGAGCGACAGAGACCCTTACTCGACAGGGTCGAGTTCTTCCCACCCGGGGAGAATTGGTGAGCACACCAGAGCAAGAATACGGCTTGACTCAGAGAGTCGCCGGTACCGGACACACAGCACGACTCGGTTGACACCGACCTCTTTGTGGCTGGGGGATAGTCTGGAGTCTCCCCCGGAGCTTTGACACTTTAGTACGTACTTTTATACGTATTTGTATTTTGTACATATTTGGGTCGTATTTGTATTTTGTACGTATTTGGGTCATATTTGTATTTTGTACGTACTTGGTCGTATTTTGTATTGTGTACGTCTTAGGTGTGTCTTTGGCATGTATTTGGGTTTGCATCATTTTGGGATTTCAAATTTCAAATGGGTTCGAATTCAAACTCCAAGGAGGGAGAATGGAGCCCATAGAATTTAAATTTCAAATGGGTCAAACACAAACTCCAAGGAGCAATGATGGAGCCCATAGAATTTAAATTTCAAATGGGTTCGAAATCCAAACTCCAAGGAGCAATGATGGAGCCCATAGAATTTAAATTTCAAATGGGTTCCAAATCCAAACTCCAAGGAGCAATGATGGAGCCCATAGAATTTAAATTTCAAAGGGATTCAAATTCAAACTCTAAGGAGAGAAGGTGGAGTCCAAACTCTATATATTATCATGTATTCCCCCTCTTGAGGGATTTTGATGAATGAATTAATGAAATTATAAATTTGCCAAGAGCACTTCCTTCTTCTTCCTCCCCTCCCCTCTAGGGTGTGACACCCTCTATCTCTCCTCTCCCTCTTCCTCTTCCCTTGGGAGCGACTCCTAAGGTCTATTACAGGTTTCTTGCTGCTCACTCTACTGGGAGGTGACTTCCCCAACCTCTCCTCATGTCCGTAGTTTATGGATCAACGGTTGCTACAAGTTCGGGGAAGATAGCCCTTGCTGCCCTACGCACCAGTCTTGGTTGTCTGCCTGCAGAATTGGGCCGCAAAGATCAGGTTGGAACCCTTCCTTCCCTTCCTCATATCCCCTCAGGATCTTCTTGACTTTTCTTCCTTTCCCTGTCCCCAAGACACTCCCGAAAACCCCATGCCAAAATTAGTCCATTTGCGAAAATTCCCTTTGTAATCCTTTTACCTGCGCTGGCAGCCCCTGCGCAGACCTGCATAAAATATAAACCCTGAAGATCACCTTGGTACGCCCCCTTCCTGACCTATAATCACTTCAACCTATTCTTCACTTTTCGTCCTCTACATGTACCCATCTCCCCTCAAAATCTTGCACCGAAATTCGTTGTGTCCACGAACTTCCCTTTAGAGCCATTTTTGTTGCGCGAACTGTCCTTCTGCAGTCCTGCCGGGACAGTGCTAAAACTCCTGCAAAGGGAAGTCCCCAAAAACGTCTCCAAATGCTCTGAAATTTTGAGCACTTCTTAGTTATGTCCAACCCCATCCTTCAAACATTTCTTGCATTCTCCTAAGTCCATTTTTTTTGCTTACCTCATCCACCTTCATAGCTCTCAGTTCTGACCGCATTGAACTGCAGAACTGAGCACCACCTGTTTTCACTTCCCACGCCCAAAAACCTCCACTGCACACCACCCCGCCACTGCTACCCAATCATCGTACGTCTATCAGCTATCCACCAGAGAAAATCCCGCCCCATTCGCCTCTATGAAGCCCCGGTTCCAGCCCCATCTTTGGTCTCTTGTCCGGCAGCCAGCACACAGTCCCGATTGCGCAGGGTCTATTTCAAAATTCGCCAAGGCTACCACAGTGCTCCGTTTCAGTCGCCGCTTGAACGACATCCCTGGGACATCCCCAACAGCACCCACGCTTAGTTTCATGACCGGCAGACGCTCAGAAGGGGGGCGCACCGAGCTCTTCTTCCTGCTGCTTCCCAGCACCGGGCAGATTGGCCAGCAGTCTGCCCGCCCATTCGAGGCCACACCGGAGCTTTCCTCCCGTGCCGACGGCATCCGGCTACTTCCCGAGCGGTCATCATCCCTTGATGCATACCTCCAGGGATCGTGCTTCTCCCTCGGAGCCCGGGACTCGCCTTCCTTGCTGCGGGATTCAGACCGGTTCATGAATGCAGCGCAGTCCGCGGCCGCACGTGGTGACGAGCTCCGCTGACCCGGTACCTGTCACCCCAGTTCGCACGAGCCCGGAGAATACTTTGTAGCCTTTTACCTCCCTGCAAGGAGTGGGCATTATTTCGGGTTGCATCTACTTGGCTTGTACCGGGGATTGTGTGACTTGGCCGGGTTTCTTGTCCACGCCCCGAGCATGGAGGTACGCATTCGTTCTCCTTCTTGGTTAGCTTGCTATTTAGTATATACTCTTGAGGCCGCTGCTTGTGTGTATGTTAGGCTCCTAGCCCGTTTATAAATTATAGTTCACTGCTATGGCGAGAGAGTGTGACCGTCCCGTGGCTCATCCGAGTCACGAGTGTGGAGCTACCCACCCTAGACTCGCCGGTTTCTCAACCGTGCGGATCGGCACGCTTCCCTCTCTTGGGACGCCTGTGAACTTAGTTTCTTGTTATGTGGCATAATTTCCTTCTAGGGAACTCTAGGTGTCACATCTATGCCATTCAAACAATTGCAAAGTTGCTGGTCTAGTGTCCACTTGGTCGTGTCTTCACATAGAGTCCCAGTTCTCCTAGCGTCCCGCATCACATAATTACCGAGGCAGCTCACAAGCCGCCAGGTGAATCCCTTGTCCAAGGGACACACGGAAAACCTCCTGCCCCAGGCTAGTTAACTGGATGCACAGTCCAAGGCCACACACACGGCCCACTCAGAAACCACCTTCCAAAGAAACCCACAATGTGCGGGGAAACCCCACCGCACTCATGCCGACACACAGTGACTCGATCAAGCGAGAACACGAAAGCTCGAAACACATGGGATCACCCGGACCCTCCAAACCCACGAGCATGCTAATCGAGGTAACACGGTACCTCCAAACACCCAAAAACACGGACACGAAACCCATAGGCTATTCGGAACATCCACGAGGCCGAAGGTCAACCACTGGGTCACAACCGGGTCGACCGGAGACCAACCCAATGTGAACTGGAACACAACTAGCACAGAACCCAAGTGGCGGTCCTCCCTGGACCATCACAGAGCCTGGCGGTCTGGCTTGGACCACAAGGCCTGGCCTAGCGGTCCAGCCAGGACCGCATGGCCCCAGACGCCACCAAAACCCAGGTGGTAAACCCCAGACCGCCAGGAAGGGTGGCGGTCCATTGCCTGACCGCTAGGCGTTGCCTAGCGGTCAGTCCCACGGCCGCTACCCCGCCTGACCTCGAACGACTCCAAAGTAGAAAACGGTCTTGCCCTGACTACTACAACGAGCATGGTGGTCTACACCAGACCGCTAAACCCCTCAGGCAGCCTATCGTGAGACCACAAAACCAACCGACATAGGGGGAACCTTGGCGGTCTCCATAGGACCCCTAGGTAGCCTAGCGGTCTCTGGAAGGATCGCTAAGGCGTCCCGAGCACGAAAATGGTGAACTCTGCAAAAAAACCCATTCCACGCCCCGTTCACACCAATGTGAAGGGGAAAACAAGGGGAAACTAGTCCCCAACCGCACTAGCACCGAGAGGACCCATTTAAACACCAAAAACACTGTTAAACGCAAGATCCGACTCACACCCGAAAAACATGTATTTTCCCCAAAACGCTCAAATAATCCCGCTCGCCTCACCATGGCCTACAAAACTCACCGAAAAGGAAGTACACGAGCTGGGGGTCCATCTCCCTACCTTCACCGAAGATTTGACGTGCCGTGGATGCCGATCCGCGAAGAAAACACCGTTAAAGCTCCACCGGCTCGCGATCCCACGAACTACCTCCACCATCGCGATCCTCGCTCCATCCTCACCACTCCACGCCCCACGATCCTCGCCACCTCCCCCCTATCCACCTCTGTCGGCCGTCGGAGAAGAGAGGGAGAGAGGAGAGAGCGTGAGAAGGGAGAGGAAGGGAAGAGAGAAATGAGAGATGGGGAGAGAAAAGGAGGTTAATATATATAGAAAAACCCCAAAATTCTAGAAATTCAGAAAAATACAAAAAATTACCTCCGTGATCCTCGAAAAGAGCACAACGCACTGGTCACGTCCTAGAGTCGGAGAACGCAACGGTTCACCCAGCACAGAGTTCCGAAGGCACATTAGGGAAAAACACGCGTAAAGCACAAAACACACTCTGGGACCCATGAAAATGATCCGAAAAATATCCAAAAAAAATTCGGGGCATTACAACCCTCCCCCCTTATAAGAATTTCATCCTTGAAATTTAGGACAAGCACCAAGCCACAAGGGGACGAACGCCAAAATCAACTGACAACACTGTCAGAGCCCCAGCACCGAAACCTCGATTCTCACGAAAGCACCGATCATGAGGGATATGGCCAGACCATAATCACGAGCAATACCTCGCTCCGCACATAGCACACATCGATCATCAGAGCAGGCATAACACAAAAGCACAAGTCTGGCATCACCTCAGCTGCCACGAAATCCGATCATGGCACCGCTGTGATAATCTCGCTCACCGAGGAGACGCAGTCCTCGTCATGAGAAACAGCCATCAGCTTCACCCCCAGCTGACTAACCCCATGCCCCACATCGGGGACAACCATCGCTAGGCCTCCAACCAGCTCACGCAGTCTTTCCAACTGACTGCCGCACAACCGTCGGCTCCACTCCCAGGACCATCTCACACCTGGCAAGCCGAACGCCACATCAGCACGGAACCAACTCTGTCAGAACTCAAACTTCGACAAAGCCCAGATCCCATCCGGAAAAACACATCACAGAAACGGCCACCAAAGGCCTCACTGGCACACGGCTCTCACTACTCCCGAGCCCCAACAACCAGCATCTTCTATCTGTGAAAGACCATCCACTGGTCACCAGACATTCCTCAACAGGAAACCTCCGCCGGCCCAACATGAACAATCCAAATCACAACAGGCCATCCGCTGACTTTCCACAGACGAACACCGCCTCTCAGCCAAAACCTCTGTCACGCCCCGAGAGTAGAAGGAACCCGGGGGCGTGTGATGAGTTTATATCATTCATGTCAATCAGAGTGATAAGAATTTCAACATAACGACAGAGTACGCTAGTAATTATTCATCAATAATAATAGAACTATTGCAACTGAACCATTAATCCATAACGTCAAATAACACCAAAGAGCACAAGTTGAAATCCACCAATATCTAGAAAACATAACTTCTTACATCACGACTCGATTAAATAAGACGGGTACAAAAAGGACAATGACTCTAAAGGATAAGACATATCGCCACAAGACTTGGAAAAACGAAGGTTAATGATAATATATTGATTTCTAGACATGTTGTGTCTTCGGAGAAAGATCCAGCATGATGCTTGGAGGCTCTACGCTTATCAATCATTGTCATCCCCATCTGGTTGCAAGTCAGTGTCTGAGGTTACCTAACAAATAGGGAAAAGCACTTGATTAGCGAACGCTCAGTAAGAATTATATCTCTATACCCAGACTTGCTTTAAGTGATTAATGAATTATGCAATATGGCATGTTCATGTATAAACTAATGTGAGATAAATGACGAGTGTTGAAATAACATGGAATAACAAGAATGAACTAGCAGGATTTCAAAAGGTATCAAGTAAAGTTAACAAGGTTAACAAGCATGTAATAACGAGTCACGTCATGAGATATTGGCCATTTATGTATTCAAGTACTGCCCATGCCGGGCCACGCAAATCACGCATGTCATGTCAAGTAATATCAAGCATGAGAGAGATTGTGGAATGTCATAATCAAGATAGTCAAGTACTCCGGTGCAATGCCACACCGTGATCATTAAACTCTCATGGGCACAAGTACTTTCGGGTGCTCCTCCCAGACCAAATCGGGCCCTATATGCGCAGGCATTGGGTCATGTAATTTGACATCCACTATAGTTTTATAGCCAATAGAATACCAAAGGAGTAGATAATTGTAGGATGATAAGGTAGATTCACGAAATTTTGGAAGTCAAGGGCAGATCTCATGTAAAGATGACTTATCTAGAAATCTGGGACATACGTAAAATTGGGTAAATGACGTCCTTCAGGGGCACCGCAGATTAGAATTGGCGTCCACATTTATGGGCGCTTATTCTGGAAATAGATAATAGGCACGAAGAATTGGCGTCCGTCAATCCGGGAGCAATTCAAAATAGGCGTCTAGCTTACTAGGCGCAAATTCCAGAAAGTGACTAATTATCAAAATATGCCAGAAACAGCACTCTTTGAGGCAAGATTGTCATGTTTCTTCAGAGGGACATGACAGTAAAATGGTGTATAGGGTTTTTAGGGTGCAACCTGCTCGGTTGCCTTGAGGGAATCCAAGGCTAGCGTAGACTTACAGAGGTCTCTATGATGCAATCGTTAGTTCAAAGGAACGGAATGTCCCATGAAGAGCTCAAACATCGCGGAGAGTTAAGGGGCAATCGATATAAATCTAAACCGGGACCTCATCTACGGAAGTGAGATGAGAGTGCCAAGCGAACCCACGGTTTAGGGTTAAAAACACAGGAAAAACAGGGAAACAACATCCATTCTGGCACGCGGTAATTAAATTAGCGTTTGTCATCACAGGCGCACATTCGTTAATGTATTATCATTTTATCACAATCAGCGTCCTCCCACGATGGCACTTATTGCCAATTTGCACGATTCGATTTATAGTTTCTAGAAAATTAAATTTAGAGGCATGGATATTATAAGAATAAAATCTGAACAGCGTCAATATGAACAGTCGTAGATATTAATTAACGTCAATTTTAACAGGCGCAATTTAATTTCAGTTTACAGGATATCATATACTATGTTCATTATATTAATCAGATATTCCAGGTTTTTGGCGTCCTATATGAAGGGCGCAAATAATAATTAGCGACTGTCAGAACAGCCGCTGTTTCTTTTACATGCATAGTGATTAAAAAATCTAATTTTCTGTATTCAATAAACCATTCACACAAAACCTCAGGTTTTAGCATCATATATATCAGACGTAGAAAATAATGGACGGCCTTACTGAAGGTCGCAGATTTTCAAGAAAAAGAATGACACATATATATCATGCAATGTTGAGAAACAAATCGCGTCCGTAGGGTCAGGCGCTATATTAAATAGCGGCCGTTATTGTGGACGCTAATTCTTTTAAAACTAAAACTGAGAATGATGATTCCAGATATGATTTCTACGTTAATATGCAAGCATCAACTAGTTTTAATCTTCTTTAATCATGGTTGGGTCTTTAGCATAGAGAAAACCTACCTTTAAGTAGATTTGGACGATGAACAATGGCTCTGGAGGCGGTAAAATGGTGCTCTATTTCTCTGTAGCTTGAAACAGAGGATGGAGGGGAAGAAGAAGGGTGCGTTTCTTCTTGTGCCGGCGATCAGCAGGATGAAGAAGTGGAAGAAGAAGAGGCCACACTTCTTCACGTCCCGAGCAGTAACTGTTGGCACCGCTGGGAGAATAAGGAAGCAGTAGGAAGAAGATGAAAGGGGACTTCCCCCACGTTCGGCCACGGCAGGTGGAAGATAGATGACGCAGTAACAGGGCCCCCTTTGAACGCACAACAAGATTCTACAGGTCGGCTAGGGAGTTTATTTATAGTGGCTGGAATCCTTACGGGGGTAGGAGTTTAATGGAAGCAAGAAACCCATAGTTTGATCCGTGGTTTTCTCTTCCTGCCAATATAATAGCCGCCTGCCTCCTTTTACATGTGAAACCCTAAAACTACACCCACGCATGCCTTGTCCGACCATGCATCTGGGTTGGGGCTTTTTACCAGGCTCGAATGGGTATGCATGCAAATGGGGTGCACGTGAGTGGTTATTGGGTTTAAAGCGTAGGCTTTTATATAGGTGATCATGGGTTGGGTTTAGGTGTATACGGGTTGCATATAATTGGGTTGTTATATGTATATGTAAATCTCATGGTTTAAGGCCCATTAATATATTTATATGGGTTGCATTATTTGGGCTAAGGTTTTTATATATTTTTGTGTTAATGGAAGGAGATAATATATGTGTTAAAGCCCATTAAGCGTATATATATTACTTAATTATTTCTATTTGGCCTTCTTATGCAAGTTTAATTTATTTGGAATATGTTTATTCCTTATTTTCCTCTGGGGTGCTACACCCTCCCCCACTTAAAAGAATGTGGTCCCCAAATTCAACTGCATAGATAGGGACATGGAGGGTGCAGAGTACTTACAGTCTAGAATGGCTCCATATATCTCCTTCGCATGGATTCTTCAGTTTCCCGTGTGGCTTCTTGTTCTAAGCATTTGTTCCATTATACTTTCACCATAGGAATGGTCTTGTTCCTTAAAACTCGGACCTCTCTATCAAGAATCACCATTGGCTTTTGTTCATAGGTGAGGTCCTTTTGAATCACCAAATCATTATGATCAATGACGTGGAAAGGGTCGTGCACATACTTCTTCAGCATGGAAATATGGAACACATTATGCACTTCTGACAGTTGTGGAGGCAAAGCGATGCGATAAGCTACCTCGCCAACTCTTTCCAGCACTTCGAATGGTCCAATAAACCTTGGTGTAAGCTTGCCCTTAACACCTAATCTTCTAATGTCACGACCCAGAGAAACCTTGAGGAAGACATGGTCCCCAACTTGGAACTCCAGATCTCGCCTTCTGTTGTCAGCGTAGGACTTATGCCTGGACTGAGCTATATTGAGTCTATCCCTGATGAGTTGGACCTTCTCATTTGTATCTCTGACCATATCAGGGCCTAGTAATTGTCTTTCACCGACTTCATCCCAACATATTAGAGATCGGCAACTCTTGCCATAAAGTGCTTCGAATGGAGCCATCTGAATACTGGCCTGGTAGCTATTATTGTAAGCAAACTCGGCCAGGGGCATGTGGTCATGCCAGCTCCCACCGAAGTCAATGACACATGCCCTTAACATGTCTTCAACAATTTGATTCGTCCTCTCTATCTGACCATCTGTTTGGGGATGAAAGGTAGTACTGAAGTTGAGTTTTGTCCCCAAAGAGTGTTGTAGACCCTTCCAGAAATGAGAGGTGAAACGCGGGTCTCGGTCGGACACAATAGATACAGGTACGCCATGTGGCACCCCGGGAATTTAAATCTAGAATAAATAGAATAGCAATAAATATTCCTCATGAAAAATTAAATTTTGATAAAGGAAAAGTGATAATTAGCTAAAATAGTTAATGAGCTTAAATGATAATAAAAGTATAAGTAAATAAATTGAGAAATAGATATTAGTATGACCCTTGTCTATTTTATTTTAAAATTAAAATTATAATTCAAGAATAAATACGTACATATACATATAAAGGTTTTCATAGGACCAAAACTGACTCTGATACCCGAAACAACAATGGAATTAATAAGGAAGACACATAAATAAAGGAAACAAGAGATATAAATAAAGTTCTACCAATCGAATCATCATAAATAATAAGTGGGCCTAAACCCATTTAACTATTTACTAATATAATCCAAGCCTTAACCCAAAAGCAACCTATGGATGTAAACCACGTATATGGGCTTTTGCCCATCATCCACACACCTTCATCCATGTATAGACATTGGGTTTTTAATTAGTGGACCTAGATATATGGGCTTAAGAACTTTGGGCTTGGGATATATATATATATATATATATATATATATATATCTAATGGGCCAAGCCTATATACATGGCGAAAATTTTGGGGGGGTATTACTGTAATTTCACCAAGGAGGGTTGCCCTAGGGTAAGCATGTATATGTATATACAAGCCTTTTTATGTATATAGATATAAAGATATATATTATATCATGTAAATGAATAATTCACATATATAAATATATTAATATATATACCAAACCATTTTAACATACCACCCGTGTAAGCATAAAACCCACAAACTGCAAACCATTTAGACCCATTTATATGCCACCCTCAACTCAACCCATACACACCAAAAACAAAAGGGCCATGCGGCCAACTCAAAGCCCAACCTAACAAACAATACAACCCACGTAAACCTTCTCATTAAGTAACCCTTTATAACCCAACAACCACTGCACCCAAACCCAAATGCCATGTGCACAAGGCCAAACCCAAACCCACGTGGGACTTCTCAACCACAATCTAATTGCCCAACCGAGACTCTTGCACACACACACATGCACAGGTTCGAACGTTGCATGGAACAACTTAAGGTTTTGAAAACCAAAACAGAGTAGGCGGCTGTTGATATAGCATGGAGATTTGCAACAAACGGAAAGCTTTAAAAACCTTGCCAACTTCTAAGCCGTCAAACCCACCAAGAACCCTCCAGAAACCTTGCTCTATAAAACCATGCTAGCCCCACCAAAGTGCCCTCCTCATCCTGTTGCAGATACGTGAAGCGTGGAGAAGGCCGATGTCGTCTTCCTTCTTCCTCTCCTTCATCCTGCTGTGAAGATCGAAGTCTTCCTCATGCATGCTGTTGTTGCTGTGCGCGGGAGAAAGCTTCTTCCCCTTCCTGCTTCTTCCTATTGTGGTTTGCCTGCGTCAAAGGAAGCCAAGTCTTCTTCCTCCATCCTATGTTCGTAACAGAGTGCCGGTTCCTCTGCAAAACTTTAACCTGTTCATCACCGTTTCTTCACTTAAAGGTAGACAATCTCCCAAGCCAAACTGTTAGTTAATCTGCATAATTTATGCATGTTTCTTGTTAAAGTTTGTAGTTTCATGTGAAGTTAACAAAGTAAATGTATGATTAAAGAATTTTATAACTGTGTAACCCCATAACAACATTCTAGATAAATATAATTATGAGATCCCCATGATTATTCCTAAATTATCGTGCATATAAATGTTGATCATGGGGTGGGGCACAACCTGATTACCTAGGGATATGTGGCCCAAGTTCATGGCTCCCAAGGTGTAACCCGGGTCATGGATGAGGTGGGTTTGGCCCAATATGGTGGGTGAGGGTAGGAAAGGGTGGGTGGTTGGTAAGATGGTTGGGTCATATGAGTCCCTTGACTCCCATTGGAATGGATCATATGGATCATAAAATGGGTCACCTAGGGGGAGGAACTCCATGTTCTCAAGATCCTTAAAAGGTGCTAAGTCATCCTTCTCCATTATAGTTGGGCCAATGTTCTTGACAAGTGAGTCGGCCATGAGTGGAGGGCTTGGCTTTCTACCCGAGATAAGAAGCTCTAAATCGAGGAGAAGGTTGGGCTCATCGGGTGTAGGGAGGAATAGAAGGAGGTCGCTAGTGTAGCAACCAATGATGCAAACCGAGGTGATAGACCCTATGCATAGGTGTAGGAGGCTAAGGCTCCTAGGTTGTTCGACCATAGGGGTCAACATGCTAGTCATCTCTACTTGCCATGCTATGCCCTTGAGGAGGTCCTCTAAGGTCTCCACTTGATAGGATGCTTGGATTGTAGTGTGATAGGAGAAGAAGGGCACTATGGAAAGGTCTCGTTCTATGGGAGGGAAAACATGGGCCGGGGTCTCTCGAATTGGGCTCTCCTTTAGCCAACTAACAATGGGTTCTCCTAAGATGAGCTCCGCCTCAACTAGAGAGGGTGGTGTAAGGTAAAGACCATCGTGTGAGGTTCCTTCTTCAGCTTGGACTTGGGTTTCCTCCAAAGTGGGTGGTGGGTTTGGAGTGCTCACAACTATTGGATTGGGTATGAGTTCTACTACCAAGGAGGTGAGAGAGTCTTTTGGGGTGATGAGGGTTTGTGTGTGGTGTTCCCAGGGTAGAGGGTAAAGGGAAACTTTGATTGGGATTGGTAGGATGTGGTTTGGGAGTGGAAGTAGTGGAGGTCTAGGTTGGGGTAGGATGGGGTTTGGAAGTGGAAGGTGGGTTGGGTGACAGGATTTGGGTTGGGTGGTGGTGGCCGTCATGGTTCTAGGTGGAGGGATGGACACAGGGTCTACTTGGGTTTGAATGGTGAGAATAGGGTGAGTGGTGGTCCCTTTTGGGGAAATCGGGTCGGTTAGGGGTCTCTTCCCCTTGGGATCGGCTAGTTGTGGAGGGGTGGTAGTGGGGGCCAATTGAGTTTGGATAGATAGGTTTGCGGAAGGAGGTTTTGGTTGGAGTGTGGGGATCCTCATGGGATTTGGTGGAGAGGTGGTTGTTTGGTTTATTTGGGTCTTAAGGGAGAGGACTTGGTCGCGAAGTGTTGTTATGATGGTTGAGAGATGAATTGTTGGGGGTGGTGGGGGTGGAGACCAATGGTCGGTCTCAAGTTGGCCGGGTGGGGGTGGAGGAGTGGTAGTGCTCCTCGGGTTAGGGGTGCTTGAGTAGGAGGGGTGAAAATGTTTGGGGATGTAGATCTTTCTAAGCTCTACCTTCATCTCTTCCCATGAATGAATATGTTCTTGTCTTATAACCCTCCTTAAGCCCTCTATGTGTTCCCACTTACTCTTGGCTTGACCCCGAAGTCGTCCCTTGGCCTTTCGGACTCTCGCGCATCCATATACCCAAGTCTTTTCAAAGTACTTTTCTATGGTAGCCTCCCACCTAAGATAGTCACTAGAATGCAATCCGTCAAAGGTAATATCCCTATCTAGGATGAAGTCCATGGGTGGTGAGTAGGCTAAGTAGGTGGCCATGATGATCGGGGGAATCAATGCAAGGGTCGGATTGATGATGACTCTAATGCAAGCATGCCCTAGGACTTGACTTGATAGAGATAAGTCAATGACTTGCTCTGATACCAATTGATGTGATACCCCCTAGGACTTAAGCAAGCAAGAACATTCGCAATCTAAATGGGCCAATTTGGGCCGCCGCTCTCTCTTCGCTCACCCAAGCCCGGGGTAACTTGGCAATGCCAAGGTGAGGTTGAGGGGTTGGGCCCTTGCTGGTAGAGGGCCAACAAGGCCAAGACTTGATTCCCAATGGATGCGGAAGCCCAAGACAATGGGGCCGACCAAGTGCCAAAGGCACCGGTTTCTCTCTTTTCCCACGGTGATCACTTATAGCACAAGAGCTTAAGGATCGGGCTCTCATTCACGGCCAGCGGAGTTTATAAACTAATATTGAAAGAACAAGTACAAATTAGAGCAAAGTTTGGAGCACTTACTCGACCGGTTTGAAGAAACCAGTCCCGCTCGGAGACGAGGGCGAGCGGGGAAGCGTGGGTTCCCCACACGCCGCGCCGGGGTAGCTTGACATGTTTAAGCTATTACAACACTACATCCCATGCAAGGGGGGGATCGTGGGGAAGGGAAGATGATAGTTACAATCAAAACTACCTCCACGCAGGGAGGGGCCTTCAGCCGGCCAAGCGGGGTGGGGAAAACTAGGGCTAAAACGATGATGAAGTGAATATGCTGAATCTGCCTTCTCTCGGCAATTATGCACAGACAGTCGGTACTGTGGCTGCATAACGTGATCAGGAATTTTTTCGAGGGCGAGACCAGTGGGAAAATCTTTGTTACTGGAACTGGAGTGCCTCTGAATTTTGCCGAATTCTTCTGGGGTCGCTGCTGGCCTGGGCAGGAGCTCGAACAGGGACGCTGATTCTCAGACTGACAGCAACTGGTTACTAACAGCAGGAAGAAGAGGTTGCCTCGGCCGCTCCCGAACTCCGAATCAGGTGCCGCCAGAGCCGCTGGAACCATGGATGAGTCTTCTTTGGAACAGAACTAACGAAAAGCCGAAAGATGCCGGCGAAGATCAGGGGACCCAGAACAGTGAGTGGGGGTCGGTGTAGACTGTGGGAAGCAGAGTCGCACACCTGAGGAAGAAAATTCGCAACTTCTGCTGCCAGATCCTGAACAGAGTTCCGCTTCTTGGTTCTGAAAGTAGATAGGGAGAGGAAGAACTTTACAGAAGGGCTCGTGGCCTGATTCCTCCGAGGATTGTCGTGGTCAAGCTTTCTCTCCGGATCAGGATCTCTGTGGAGCTAGCTCCTGGTTTCCAACAGCAGGTTGCAGAGGATGCCCCGGTAGCTCCCGACCTCAGAATCAAGCGCCGTCAGAGTCTTTGGAATCGTGGACGAGTCCTCTTCGCAGAAAAACTAACGGGGAAGCCAACCAATGTCGGAGAAGACTAGGGGATGCAGACTATGAGTAGCAGATCTGCGTAGCTGAGGGAGAAAAATGAGAACTCTGGATCACAAACACCGAATGAAGTTATGTTTCTTGATTCTGGAAGTAGACTGGGCGATGAAGAACTTTGAAGAAGAACTTGTGGACTGATTCCTTCGGGGTTCGTCGTGGCAGAGCTTCTAATCTGGCTCAGGTCCTCAGCCGAGGTAGAACTGCGCAGTTGTAGGAGAATAGACCTCCTGGACGGTTCGGAGATCAGAAGAAGATGAAACCACTTCTGTTGCGAAGGAGACTGGTAGACGCTTCTGACGATGGCTCTTGGGTCTTCAAACTCGTCTGGAGGAAGTCGTGGTGGCCGCTGCAAGTTGCTGGTTCATCTGTAACCTCTGGACAGCAAACTGCAACTTCGAAGTAGCTTCCAATGACCAAGAAAGAAGAAGGGGTAGGGGGTAGATGAGTGTGGGAGTGACCCCTGGTTGTAAGGGAGTCTTGGAGGGGGTGTTCTAAGGTGTGGAAGGTGGAGAATAAGGTATGGAAGAGGGTCCAACAGATGGTGGTAGTGGGGGCTACGAATTTGGGAAGGTGGGTGAGAGGGAAAGGGTATTTGAAAATGGGTTTAAGGGTGTGGTTAATTTGTTTGTCTTGGGAATGGGGGGGGGTTGTGTTGGGGAAGGGAAAGGGTGCTTGGGAAAGTGGGAAGGGTGCTTGGGAAAGTGGGAGGGGTAGTTGGGGGTTGGATGGTGAGGAGAGGATTGGTGGAGGGGGTCTTGGGAAGGGATGGAGTATTGATGAGGGTTGTGGGGAATGGGAAGAGGCTTAAATGGGGTAAGTGGGGAGTGGAGGTGGTTGGGAAGGGAGGAGAGAGAAGAAAATTCGAATTTGGGTGTTGAGGAGAGAGAAAGTGGAGTGAAAAAGAGAGATTAAGAGAGGGAAGGGTGGAGAATCTCTCCCCTAGGGTTTCTCACCCAAAAAATGGAATCTCTCCACTAGATAAGAAGTGTAAACTCTCAAAATGGCAAGTTTTTCATTCATTGATTCATTAAGTTAAAATGGGGGGGAATGGGGTCCTATATATAGGAAACCCACATTTCTACAAAAGTCCCTGACAATTGACTCAATGACAAATAACCGAGGGGGTAGGGGAGAGCCCTTGGGCCAAGCCCAATGAATTGGGCCCAATAGCTAACTAGACAACCTAATGACACTCAAACTTAGGGAAATGAACACAAGACCTAGGAACATGACTCAAATAAAAGGGAAAATACATCAAATGACTCAAATAAAAATTACATAGGACTCAAAATTAAATGACTAGACCATGTCGGATGCAACCGGGGTGAAGAGACGAGCCATGAACGTGGGCATGGGAGGTGATGTCCCCATCAATGGCAGCTCACAGAAGGCTCAGCCTGACATACTCCCTCTTTGGAGGATGCTCGAGCCCGAGCTGACTGGAAGGTCCTCCACTAGATGAAGTGCTTCCCTTCCAGTATTTCAATTTGGGAAGCCATCGCTTGGAGTAAGGACTTAAGGGAAACTCTTATCAAAATACTCCAAGAGCCGGAAGTCTATGAAGCACATGCCGCTGAAATGAAGGCGGCTGCCTATGAACCCTTCACGGCCACCATCTCCTTCACAGAGAAAGACATGCTGCTTTCCCCTCCGTGCCACAACCGTCCTCTCTACATGAAGGGGAAGATCAACGGGCATGATGTGAACCAGATCCTGGTAGACGCTGGTGCCACTGTTAACATCATGCCACTCAAGACATTCAAGACTATATATCTAACCCCATACCTCCAGAAGGTTCAGGCGGTCAAGATATCCGGCTTCAACCAGAACACCGAGGATGTCCTCGACCGGGTTGATGTTGACCTGGTGCTCGATGATTTCACCTCCAAGGCGACTACATCATCGACTCCAACACGTCATACAAGATGCTACTTGGAAGACCCTGGCTCCATGAAAATTGGGTCGTCCCGTCAAATCTCCACCAATGCATCAAGTATGCCAAGGACGGGGAGCAACATACGGTCTTTGCAGACCTGTCGCCGTTCACACCAGTAGAATGCAACCTGGCCGACGCCGCGCTCTACTTCAAGGGGATTAGTCCGTACCCCGTGATTAAGAGCAAGGGCAATGGTTGGCTCTCAGAGGAAGATGATGATGATCCCTTCTCTGTTGATGAGGAAAAGGCCAAGCTTCATCGGCTGCGCCTCGGCTCCAAGTCAACCTCAGATCTCCCCGAGAGACGCCAGATCAACTTCGAGGCTAATCTTATTAGCTGAGCTATCGGCAAGAGTATATGCTTGCCACCAGACTGCATCCAGCTCCCATGTGCATCTGAGAAGCACAACGTCGAGTCGCTGATGACATTCATTGTCACCTTCAAGCGACAACGCCGAAACAAGAAGAAGGCTAACATGGACAAACATATTGTCTTCTATAAGGGAGACATGGCCCCTCAAGCCCCTCCAGATGATGACTTCGGCTGGTGCAGGCAAGCTGATGATACCCCTGAAGCAGTTCAGGTGTGGGGCGATCTATCGCCACATATTCAAGAAGTGTGTCTGAAGTAACACATTCCCCTGTGGCAAACTTCTGCACAACAAAGATACTTCTGTCAGCTGTGCACCCCTTCCCAAGTCCGGGGGCAACCCCTGTCCTTCTATAAGGACACCAGGGGACTTGGCTACGACCAAGACTCGGACATTTATGTCTACTACACAGTCAACGTCGTAGGCCTGGCACAACCAGCCGACGACAGAGCTAGAGTCGAAGCCAAATTCGACAGCTCCGGGGATGAGGAAGAGGAAATTCTGATCCCGATCGCTGTCAAAGCCAAAACTCTGACCCAATCCGTTGAGGAACCCTCCTCGCCTCCCTACCAAGACAAGGGTGCAGAAGAAGCTCCTCCGGTCTCTCAATCAGTCGAAGGACCCAATTCAACAAACCCTCCTGAGGAGGGGGATATCTCTGGTCCTAACTGCAAAGGATTGTCAGATTCGCCAGGCAACCCTGGGGAGACCTCAGCAGCCCCGGTTGACAACTGCTGGCTAGGAGCCAGCGGCCCAAATCAATCCTCGATGGATCCCAACAACAACCACTCTCCACTCCCCTCAACATCAACCAGTGGCTTTGAGAACCAAGAAATGCTCGAAGTCGACATCGATGATGAAGATTTCATCGACCTTCAACCCGCTCCTCTCGAGATGGAGGACAGCGGCCAGGCGATCGTCGACAATCTCGTGGAGATCAACCTGGGCGAAGATAAAGCCCCTCAGCCTACATTCGTCAGTGCTCTCTCACCGAGGCAGAAAGGCAGGACTACAAGCAACTCCTGCTCGAATACAAAGATTGCTTCGCCTGGACATACAAGGAGATGCCAGGGCTAGACCCCTCCGTAGCGGAGAACGAGCTAGCCATTTCTCCCTCAGTCGCTCCGGTCAAGCAACCACAGCGGCGCATGCGCCATGAGCTCGAGCTCCAAGTTTCGGCCGAAGTCCATAAAATGGCGGAGGTCAATTTCATCGAGCCATGTATCTACCCGATTTGGCTCGCCAACATAGTCCCAGTCAAGAAGAAGAGTGGTCAAGTCTTCATCTGCGTCGACTTCCGGGACCTCAACAAAGCCTGTCCAAAGGACGACTTCCCATTCCCGATCACAGAAACAATGGTCGATATGACCACCGGTCATGAGGCCTTGTCTTTCATAGACGGGTCGTCCGGTTATAATCAAATCTGGATGTCTCTTAAAGACAAGAACCATATAGCTTTTAGATCCCCCAAGGGAATTTTCAACTACAAGTGCATGCCCTTTGGTTTGAAGAATGCCGGCGCTACTTACTAGAGGGCCATGACCAAAATATTCGACGAGATGCTGCACAACACCGTCGAATGTTATGTCGACGACCTCGTCGTCAAGACTAAAAGGCGCGAAGACCATTTGCGCAACCTCTGCCAAGTCTTCAAGCATCTTTGACAATATGGGCTCAAAATGAACCCCATGAAATGCGCCTTTGGCGTATCCAGTGGCAAATTTCTCGACTTCGTCGTTAGGTACCAAGGAATCAAGGTGGATCCTAGCAAGATCAAAGCAATCTGGGAGCTCCCACCACCCAGCAACATCACCGAACTCAGGTCCTTCCAAGGGTGGCTGGCCTACATTCGGAGGTTTATCTCTAACCTCTCCAGTCGATGCGTGCCTTTCAGCAAGTTAATGAAGAAGGACGCCCCGTTTACGAGGGACTTGGAATGCCAGGCGGCTTTTGAGGAAATCAAGGAGTATCTCCTTACTCTCCCAGTCCTGGGGGCACCGATCAAGGGTAAACCCCTCATTCTTTATATTGCTGCCATGGACGCTTCGCTAGGAGCTCTGTTGGCGCAAATCAATGAGGAAGGTAAAGATTATCCCCTCTATTACCTCAGCCGGAAGCTAATCGGTGTCAAGTACCGCTACTCCCCTATGGAGAAGGTTTGCTTGGCATTGGTGTTCGCAATTAAGAAGCTGCGACATTACCTCCAGTCCCATCAGGTCGAGCTTATATCCAAGCACGACCCCCTGAAGTATCTCCTTCGGCGAACTATCCTCTCAGGCAGACTGGGAAGGTGGGCTCTCCTGTTGATGGAGTATGACATTACTTATGTCCCCAGGAAAGCAATCAAGAGACAGGGTATGGCTGAATTCTTGGCAGCCCATCCAGTGCCAGACGACTCACCTTTCAGCTCGGAGCTCCCGGATGAGGAGTCCCTTGCTGCTCAATCACAACAACCAGTTGAACAGAGCGGAGATGTCTTGCATTACTGGCAGCAGAATGCTCTCACAACCAGCGTGCCTTGCTGGGAGCTCTACTTCGATGGCACTTCCCGAGGGATCACCCGGAGCAACCAGGATCCAGCCACCACGGCAGGTGCCGGCATAATTTTCCTAACTCCTCAGGGCGGAGTTTTGGGCAACTCCTGCGCCCTCATGAAGTCCCTGGCCAACAATGAAGCTGAGTATGAAGCTCTACTCATTGGGCTCCAGATGGCTCTCCATATGGGTATTAAATGTCTCAAAGCCTACGAGGACTCCCAGCTGATAGTCCGGCAGGTCCTCGGCATCTATGACGTGCGGAAGCCAGAGTTGGTTCCGTACCATACCGCCGTCACTATATTAACCCAGAAGTTCTATTTTTTCGAAATAGATCATATTCCCAGAAGCAGCAACGCTCAGGAGGATGTCTTAGCAAAATTGGCCACGGCCATCAAGCTCCCGCCTGTGGGCGAGGTCGACAACATCATCAAACACAGAAGGTTGATGTCGAGCTCACTCGAAGGCAACACCGGTCTCACCATTTGCGAGGTCCACGACCTTGACCAGAACACGCCTTAGAAGAGGATGATTGGCGTGTGCCCATCATCAAATTCAAGAAAGGGTGGCTTCCCCCTGACCGAGCTCAAAGGGTCCAGCTACTCCACCGAGCAACCTCTTACGAGTTGATTGGCGACTCCCTGTATCGACTCATCCACAAGAAGGACAAGCCTATTCTCCTGAGATGTGTCTCCCTCGCCGAGGCTCAAGCCGTCATGCAGGAGGTCCACTCTAGGTTGTGCGGCACGCACCATGCCGGAGATCAAATGAAGCACAACATCAAGCTCAAAGGCTTCTACTGGCCAATCATGTACGTGGATTGCATCCAGTACGCCCGTACATGCCATCAATGCCAAGCCTTTGGTCCAGTACCCAGAAGACCTCCTAATCCATTGCGTCCTATAGCCCCCACCTGGCCATTTGCCGAGTGGGGCATGGACATCGCGGGGCCTTTCCTGCCATCTTCTAAGGGCCACAAATACATTCTGGCCACCACTGATTATTTCTCTCGCTGGGCGGAGGCCCTTCCCTTGCGAGAGGTCACTGGGGAAATCATTGCCAGATTCGTCCGGCACAACATCATATACCGATTCGGTACTCCCAGTCGCATAGTGTCCGACAACAGGACACCATTCAAAATAAGGCCGTATACTAGCTAGCGGCCAAATTCCATATCGACTGGAGAACCTCTTCGGTCTACAACCCCCAGGCTAATGGCTTAGCGGAAGCCTTCAATAAGACCCTCTGCAAGCTCCTGGCTAAGCTGGTTAGCCACCGAAAATGCGATTGGGGTGAGAAGGTCTTCGAAGCATTATGGGCCTATCGGATGGCCTACAAAATCCCCACGGTGTGCTTGCCGTTCTCCCTTGCTTACGGGACATAAGTAGTTATCCCCATCGAAGTCCAGTTAGCCTCTTACCGTGTGGTGATCCACACTGGCCTTGCCAGCCCTAACGAAAGTGAGTACCAGAGAAGGCTACAAGAGCTCGCCGATCTAGAAGGCAAGCGGCTCGAAGCCTACAAACACCTGCAAGTATACCAGGCCCGCATGGCCCGGGCCTATGATAAGCTCGTCAAGCAGCGAGCTTTCAAGCAAGGTGACCTTGTCATGATCAAGGAAAAGGAAGTCATGGCGGGGCGCTCGAGTGAAAAATTGCAGCCAAATTGGCAAGGTCCATACATCATCTACAATGTCTACGAGGGCAGGGCTTACACGGTTGTCGATCACAAAGGTCATAGACCGTTCCCGCCTCTCAACGGCAAACATATGAAGCTATATTATGCACTGAAACATGAGTTCGCGCGCCAGCCAGACTAAGGCGCACGTCTCAACTACTACCAATAAGGCCGGTCCTTCCCCGTGAAGGATCTAACCGGCCAGTCCTCCCAGTTTTCAATTCCAAGTAAACCAGCCAGCCCAGCTCCCCAGAACCGCCGCCAGGCATCCTCGGGGTCTAATCTCTTGCCCTCGTTCCCATCACCACGAGAGCGCGAGCACTTCTGCACCGGCACCAGTCTAGCCGTCAGGCTCCCAGGTAAGTCAAAAAAAGGGGAAATAAAGAAAAAGAGGTTAAAAATAGAGATGCCCCGGTAGACCCAGTCATCCTCACCACGGGGGGGCGACTGGGGGCAGAAAGGCCAACAACCAGGCTGAGGTGGAAACCCGAAAGGGCACCTCAGGCAAAATTGGGAAACCCCTCGATGTGAAAACCCGCAAGGGCGCGTCGGAAAAAGCTAAAGGGGGTCGGCTCTAGCGAAAACCCGAAAGGGCGGTAGAGCTGATAACGAGAAAAACTTCCTCTCCCCACCAGTCAGAACGGCCTTCCACCCACTCCTCGGTGAGCCGTTAGCCTCACCCAAAGCTAGTCTTCAATCAACTTACACTGCTAGAGCACAAACCCTATAATTCCCAATTGGCCTTGCACTACACCCACTCAGTTCGGCCAACCTTTGGCCCTTGCTTCGACACCACAGGTCAACCAGTCCCTGTGACAGTCAAGCTCCCAGTCACCATTCCAGTAGACTTATGTCCAAGCACATCCCTAGACACTTGTCATTCTATGTCACTACACCCTACATCCCCTACAAATCCAGAGCTTTCAAGTTTCATTATAATCCCAGTTCTCTCCTACAATCCCTGATCCACCAGACATAACTCCGGTCATATCTTGCCATAACAAAGTGGCCCTTCGCCGCCATGGCACGAGAATGTATAAAAACCCTTATTAATGGCGGAACAATATCTGACCGCCCACACCCTCCAATTCCAGGTCACGTCCCCTGACGGCAACACGCTATGGACGGCAGTCTCAAAAAAAGTATATATGAAAAAAATTGGGGTTAAAAATAGAGATACCCCGGCGGCCTCAGTTGATTCCTTCTACAGGATTACTGAGGGCAAAAATTACCATTAACCTAGCTGAGGTGAAAACCTGAAAGGGCGCCTCAGGTAAAATCGGGTAACCCCTCAGTGTGAAAACCCGCAAGGGCGCACTGGAAAAAGCAAAAGGGGGCCAGCTTTGGCGAAAACCCGCAAGGGCGGTAGGACGGGTAAAGAGGAAAAAAAACTCTCTCTCCCTCCCTACTCTTCACTAATGAAAGCCGTCAACCGCAACACCTCGCTGACGGTGACTTTCACATCACTCCACGACATTGGTGGCCACTACACCCCCGAGGGTCGGTCATCACCAATTCCAGCCCCAATTTTTAGCTACACACCTCAACGGTTAGCTGACCAGTCCCAGTATTCTGGCTACAATGCCTTTATAGGTTTCGACCAGTTCTAGCCCTCAGCTCCAGCTCCAGTTCCTGGCTACAACGCCTTCACAGGCCAGCCGACCAGCTCCAGTCTCCAGCTCTAGCTCCCGACTACAACGTCTTCACAGGCCAGCCGGCCAGCTCCAGTCTCCAGTTTCAGTCTCCGGCTACAACGCCTCCACAGGCCAGCCGGCCAGCTCCAGTGTCCCGTTCCAGTCTCTGGCTACAATGCCTCCATAGGCCAGTCGGCCAGCTCTAGTCTCCAGTTCTAGCTTTCGGCTACGACACCTTCACAGGCCAGCCGGCCAGCTCCAGTCTCCAGTTCTAGCTTCTGGCTACAATGCCTTCACAGGCCAGCCGCTAGCTTCCAACTCCAATTTTCGGCTACAACGCCTTCATAGGCCAGCCGCCAACTTCCAACTCCATTTTTTGGCTACAACGCCTTCATAGGCCAGCCACCAGCTTCCAACTTCAATTTTCGACTACAACGCCTTCACAGGCCAGCCGCCAATTTCCAACTCCAGTCTTCGACTAAAACACCTTCATAGGCCAGCCGCCAGTTTCCAACCCCAGTCCCTGGCTACAACACCTTCACAGGCCAGCCGCCAGCTCCCAGCTCCAGTTTCGGCCACAATCCCTTCACAGGTCGGCCAACCAGTCCCAGCCCCTAATCTTGGCCTTCGGCTGTGACACCTTTTGTGGCCTTTCGGCCAACCCAGCCCCAGTTTCTCAAACCGAGAAGAGCTACATTACCTGCTAACGACATACAAACACCCAATACCCAGGCGTCAACCCACAACCGACGCATTCCAGAGTCAGTTCTCGACTCTAACCCAGTAGGCCGCCACGTCCTGACGGGCCTACGCCAACCCTGCACTAGGGCTTTTCTCCTACTTCCCAGTAACTAGCACTTAGCTTCCAGTATTCAAAATCCAGTTACACCGTTCCCCTTACCCAGTCTTTTATTCCAATGTCTGGAGGTCGGGTAAGCCCAGTCCCCTGCCCCCTACACTGGTACATGTTAAAACAATCAAGCACGACCGACAGTAAGTGGTCGCCATCCCTTGTACCCAACCCTGTCCCATAGACTGGAAAGAAGAACAACTCAGCAAACAACACCACCAAAATCCGGAGTTTGTCATTGATACTCTATAAAAGGGAGCCCAAGACATGCCCTTGGGGTAACAAACGACATATACTCCAGATAACAAAAAAAGAAAGGAGAAAGGGAGGTGATACAATCTTATCCCAGGCTCGCCCCTCTCTAGTGCTGTCAGGCGAGACTCCGCAGCCGTGAGCTCCGCCTCCAAGGTCGACGCAAGCTGAACACTAGCCTTGGCCCGGCTTCGGCAGTCCGCCACTCAAACCTAGCAACCTCTACGGCTTTCCGCTGCTCCTCCAAGGCCTTCTGCAAGGCCTCAGCCCTGCTCTCCGCCTTGCTCAGATGCACAACGCTGTCCCTAGCAAGTGACATGGTCGCATCAGCGCGCCTCCTCTGCTCGGCAGCCGCCAATGGGAGCCGAGCTCACTGCTCCTGCACCTCTCGAACGGCTGCCAGCCACCGAGCCCTCTGCTCCTGAGCCTTCAAGAGCCGCAGGTACTTCACCCAGATGCCGACCAAGCAAGACATCCAGAGCTCATGCGGGAAGCCAAGGCCGTGGTAGCCCTGGGTGCAGTCCCTCAGCCATTGCCGAAGCTCCTCTGGAGAAGGTAGGGGGTCGCCTCCTAGGTACCCTCGGGCTCGCTGGAGCAAGGCCGCACCAACGCTGGCATCTAGCAGCGGCTCTAGTGGCGAAAAAGACATAGGCCACTCGATCCCCAGCTCCAGGAAAGAGTGGCCCGTCTCAACCAGCACATCAGAAGGACCTGCACAATCCCATCAAACAGTCAGCAACATCCGGGACTTTCCTGTGACAAGACAAGGTAAAAAACCTGGGAAAGGTCCTAACTCTCACCTAGTGTGGCTCCCGCCGCACCTGCAACATCCCCACTCGGGGTCGGTGAGGGTAACCTCTCCCCCACGTCGGTGGCATCCCCCGCTAGAGTCGGGGAGGGCAGGGCCTCCCCGATAATCCGGCCATCCCCAACTGCTATCGGGGAGATGGAGGGCTCTCCCTGGTCAACCTCGACGGGAGCCGGCACACGCTCCCCCTCAGATTCCAGGCCTGGACATAACACGATGGCATCAACATCCCGCTATAAACTCTAAACCAAAGCCAATGGGAAGGAGGGAAGGATCTCTATATACCTTCCAAAACCGTCTCCATCTCGGCATCCCTGGCAGAAGAGGCCTCAGAGGGAGAATTGCTCGGGCTCGAGCTCTCGAAAGTCTCCATCGTTGCGCTGCCACTGCCAGAAGAACCAGACGAGGTCTCCGATGAACCCCCGGTCGCAGGCAAATCAGAGGCACCTGCACATTAAGAAGCCAAGTCGGGCTATTACCAAATCCAGCCTCACATGAAGATAACTTCCTAGCCAGAGGTGTTAGGCAAGAAGCTCACCAGCTGGGGCGTCCCCTTCGGGAACCCCCTTAATGTCGACGAACTCCTCGTCACCCCCAGTAGAAGCTACGATAACAGGCTCGTTTCCTGCTACCCGGGCCATGTCCCGGGGAAGCTCTCCATCCTCCAGAGGAGAAGAGGTACCTGCAATCAACCCCGATGAAAGCTCAGCACGGGTGGGTAAAGCAGAGCAATCCACCATGAAATGACCAAGTACTCAACTACATACCTGATGGCTCTACACTGGAGGACTCTACCAGCCCCACCGTGCAAGCTGACACTACGGTCAGCACAGGTGGGAGAGGTACCTTTGCCAGCGACTGTGGCAGTCCACCCAGCGTTTCCTCAACAATGGGTGGGGGCACAAAAGCCACTTGCCCGGGCTCGCCAGCAAAGGGTGGCAGAACCACTGGGGCGCCGGTGTCAACCAGCTCCTGGATCATCTCCAAGGTGGCCACTGCATCCTCACCTGCCAAACAAACAACTCAAATCAAGTCAATAATTCCGGCTTGCTGAAAAAGTCCAACAACAACGGGAAGATCCCTTCAACAGTAATTGGACACTTACCCGGACAGCTACTAGCCACCGTGGGTGCTAGCTCTTCCGCCTGTTCAGGTGCCCTGCTCAGCACCTTAGCAGGGGCCTTGGCCCCCGACGTCTCTACCACCTCTGCACAATCCAGACGGTTATGTCAGTAACCGGAAGCAAGCGAAATCGCAGTTCACACCTAGCATTAGAAGCCCTTACTCCTCCAATAGCTTTCTATGACTCGAAATCGAGAAAGGTCTCAATATTGGGGGTAGTTTCGTTCATCAGACGAAGGAGCCCCTCCATATCTATCTCATACTTGCCCCCCTCCTCAGGTAGATGGTCCACCTCCTGAGGGGGCGAGAAAGCCGCCTCCACACCAGTCTCCAGGGGAGCTGCAGAGACAAATCCAAGGTTAGCCAGCCACCTTGGCTAAATCAAACATGAGTAAAGAGGTCGAAGCAGCACTTACTCAAAGCTGTCTCTACTTCGGCTTGCTCGCCACGCCAAAGAACCCACCAGTCTTGGCTTCCGCAACCCCCACACGAGGGCGTTTCCGCTTGGGCTGCAGACCTCCGTCCCCGCTTCCTAAAGACACCTCCGTAGAAGGGTGATCTCCTTCTGCTACAGAACTTGCCAACAAACATGGCATTGTACAATGCCCCAATTACACACCCAAAGAATAACAAGATAAAAAGGGGAGGGGCACATGCTAGAAAGAAGAAAGCCTTACCTGAAGCTCCGAAGGGGGTCAACGGTAAGGGCACTAACTGCTCCGATCTCAACGCCAGCACCCGGGTTACTTTCGTGACGGCCTCCCGAATGTCCCTCAGAGTGCGGGCACACTCGACCTGGGACACGAACTCCATGGGCCCGACTGACCCGATCACGTAACCGATGTGCCACCTCCAGTCGTCGGTCACCGTGTCGGTAAAGCTCCCGTCAGGAAGCGCCCGGTCCAATGAACCTCTGCTCCGGAAGCTGCAGTCGGCCAGGAACTGGACCCACCAGCTCCTAGGTGCCCTCGGTTGAGGCACCTTCACCCCGGTTCCTGCCGCCGCTGTTACCACCTGTTTCAGGGGCTTTAGTGCCCCTCCGTTGCCTCGGCTCTCGGACGACGAGCCCCGACTTCTCTAGGGCCACTGCTCCACAAGTCGCTCGACCTCCCGACGGATCTGAGCAATGCGGGTCCTCAGGTAACCCTCATCCAGTGCAATTTGAGGCAGATCCTCCCTCAGCAAGCGACTCTCCTCCACCTTCCTGATCGCGGAGACCTTCTACCGGTATAGGTGGCTGTGCTCGAACCACCACCTGGCATAGTGGACGTCGAATCACCCTCGACGTCCCTGTCCCGGCATCGGGAGTCGCTCAGGCTCCCGGCGATAGTAAAAGTCCCACCATGCTACTACAAGTAGGTGGGTATCCCTGACCCTGTATTGCCTACCTGTCAGAGGAAACTCTCGGTTCGGTGAGATCCCCTGGTTGTATCCGAAGTTCCTTGCAAACTGATACGGGTAGTACGGCTCCAAGGAACTCATCATCGACCGGTGTAACGTCAACACTGCCGACCGGGTGCTCAGTACCCACTCAGTCCATGGCCCTGCATCTGTCGCCCCCTGACCAGGGGGGGCGCTGATCGCCCCTCCGTCTAAAGCCCCCAAGAAAAGGCTAGAGTCCCTCGCAGCACTGTCAAAAGGTAGTCTCTCCTCGCCCTGGGTGGGCAGGTAGCAAAGAGCTCTCCTGGCCCCCTCCAGCTGTGCCTCTGCATCACCGTCAGGCTGTCCAGTGAAGCTGAACAAAAGTGGTGCCATTAGGTTTTCCACGGTCCCTCGCATCACCAGTCCCGGAAATAGCAGCCCGGCCAACACACTGAGATAGTGGGTCGACAGAAGTATGCTCCTCTCTCTCGACGCCGGGTGCGCCGCCAGAACTCCCAGTCCCTGATATATGTTGGCGAGTGCAGCATGATCTAGGGCCAACTATCTCCCCTCCGCCAACAAACAGGCTGGCCACAGCAACTCGGACCTCAACAGACCATCCTCTCCGTGCGGGACCACAAATGTCACTAACCAGTATGCCAAGTAGGCGGCAAGGTGTGTCACATCCGGTAAGCCGTGGGGATTCCACCCCTCCTGTGGAGCATATATGTATCGGGAGTACGTCCGAAACCATAGCTCCACCTCAGCATATTCCTCCAACGAAATTTTTTCCTGGCGAATTCCTGATAGAAGCAGAAGGGTCGTTGTAGAAGTGGCGGACCCACACATTTAGCGGCACCCTGGGAGTCTGTGCAGCTCTGTCTCTCCCGGTTAGGGCCAGGTCCCTCCAGGTCTTCAGAAGATATCGGTAACTGTAAGGTACCCGGTATCGCCCCTGTCAGTCGGTATGACTACGGTGGAGGTCATCCAGTACCACCTCCTCATACCCTTCGCCGATGATCGGCAACCCAGAAATCCGGAATAGAGACCACAAGTCAAGGGTGATCTCTCCCTCTGCTGTCGCCACCGTGTTCCATCGACGATTGAAGTGCTCCAGCAATCCCTGTAGCAGTCCGGTGTAGCACGGGTACGCGTACAAAGCGGCAGTCACCGCGTACCTGATCCCAGCCTGATCCAGCAGCACCCGGTAGTGGTGAACAATCCCCATCAGCCACTCAGTGGCGCCCTGACGGTAGTAGTGTGACGAGATCATTGCCCAGCGACCGTACCAGCTGATGACGGTCTGTCGCATAACTCCATCCAGGATGCTGTGGTCGTCATAGCCTTCCCCAGCATACTGCGAGCCCACCGGCTCCAGCACCAACCCAGCGGTCCCCTCTGTCTCTGCGTGGTGGTGACCGTGCAAGTCCCAGGAAGCAGGGCCCAGCGGCCCAACTCTAACACCAGACTGCTCTGCTCTGCCAAAGAACCCCAGGCACTCAACACTAGGAAACTGATGCTGCCTCCAGTAATCCTCAGAAAAGCTCGGGTAACTGTAGAATGCTACACCATGCAGGCTGTCCCTGCCAATCAAGATATCCCGCTCAAGCCGGTACGGGCTCCCGGAATCTGGGTGTCACCCTCCTCCATGCCGGGAGGGACATAGCTCCTGGTAAACTCAAATAGATGGCGATCCAGGGGGAACTCCAAAGGATAACCTCCGCTTCGGTCATAGGTATACAGATCGCCAGTCCCCAAAATCCGGGCCACCTCTACGGTCCCAACTCCAGCTGCCCTCTCACCAACGGGGCCCTCGACTACTACTGTATGCCCCGAATCCAGTCGTTCCACACTAGCCACAATAACCACCGGTGGACCCAGAGGAGGCATCGGCCGCTCAGTCGGCCGCACCCAGTGGTCCTCCTCCCGAGCCACACACCTCGGGACCCACCCATCTCTGCCGAATCATGCCATAGCTGCAAGACAGGGCACCCAAAAAATAGTCAGAATACCAGAAAATCCACATACACAGCACAGCAAGATAAAGGCACATGAAGTATCAAAATACAACTACAACAGCTCGGAACAGGGGTGTCACGGGCCGTACGCCCTCGTCTCCGCCTCCGACGCACGCCCCGTGGGGGGGCATTTGTTGTACCCGGACTATTTCCCGGCAAAATAACAAGAAATGGGGTTTGGGCATTTCCCCGAACACCTTCAAGGCATGGGCTACCTTGCCCTTTCTACAACCCTGCGGGTTCCTACAAAGGCCCTAACCAGCTTGCCGTGACACGCGGCGACATAAGCAACTATCCGGGGTCAACCCCGGCCACTCACATACGGGCTTTGCCCGTATCCTACATGGCCACCCGGGACCACCTGTGGGCTCCCCGACGTTAGGCCACGCCAAGTGGCACTCAGTGAAAGGGCATAGGGCCCACCCCGAGACACTTATTTTAACCCTCTAAGGTCAAAGGGAGACCTAACTAAGTCAACCACAGGCTTTGGAGGCCTACCGCGCGCATATACGGCTCCCACGGGTGTGTTCGGCATTCTATCGGACACCTTGTGGGCGCGTGTATTCCAGCCCATCTACACCAAACCATGGGCAACCCCGTGGTTCCACCACATCAATTGGGTCCTACAACGACCCCCCGACAAGTCAGGGCCAACCCCGACACTCAGACACGTGGCAACAACCCACTTAACTCCAACACTCGGGCCAACCCGAGGCTACCCTGCCAACCCACCGTGAAACATGGCACGTAGCTCAAGGCATGACTCACGTCCCTGAGCTGCCTTCCCTTAGCTCCCACGAGCTCCCATCTTCAACACAAGGCCCGCCGTGCGGCTCCTCGACCAGCTACCCAAGCCGTTCGATAATCTGGGGTGTGTCGAGCATTTACCCGAACACCTTACGAGCGGCTATGACCACTCGAAGAACAACGGCCCCCACGGGCCCATCCCAGTTTCCCGGAGCTTAACATCCTTCAAAGGACACTTGCAGAAGACACAAGGAGACCCCGGGGGCCATCCCTCGGGGTCACGACTGACCCCGGGGCCAGTTCACCCAGGGGCGCGGCCGCGCGCCCCCAGGGAGGGCGAACTCCTCGGGGGTCACGCCCTCCCTCCAGTCCTATGGCCCCATGGCCCCACTCAGCCCCAGTTCATCCAGTCTGCGGTCCTACGACGTGGTTCGTGTGCCGTACCAGTTCGTGAAGTCGACACGTGGACGCGGCAAAGCAACGGCACAACGGTCCGAAGATTCCTCGAGTCAATGCTCACACAAGTCTCTGCAAGCCTCCACGTATCCTCCCAGCCAAGTTGTCCTTTTCTTCTTAGTTAATTTAGGGAGAGATAGACCAAAAAATGAATTTTATAGGGTGGGGACCACCTCCCTTCACCCTAACGCCAATCCGCCTAAACCCCCCCGGGGTGGGGTTTAGGCGGACCAGCCTGGACCCCTAGGGTGGTCCGCCTAAACCCCCTGGGGGGGGTTTACGCAGACCTGCCCAGCCCCCTGGCTGGTCCGCGTAAACCCCTTCCATTCATTAAAAAAAATTGTTTTTAAAAATTAAAAAAGCCCAAAACCAGCCCGCCTAAACCCCCGGGGTGGGGTTTAGGCGGACCAGCTTGGGGGGTGAGGCTGGTCCGCCTAAACCCTAAACCCGTTTAGGTGGACCAGCCTGGACCCCCCAGGCTGGTCCGCCTAAACCCTTCCCAGCCCATTTTTTTAAATTAAAAAACACCATCGTGGAGGGGTTTACGTGGACTAGATCAGCCCATTGGGCTGGTCCGCCTAAACTCCACCCAGGGGAGGGGTTTACGCAGCCCAGCTCAACCCTATGAGCTGGTCCGCGTAAACCCTTTCTCTCGTGCACTATTCACTTGGGTTTATGCGGGCTAGCTTGAACCTATCAACCTAGTCCTCCTAAACCCATACTATTTAATTGGGTTTACGCGAGCTAGCTTAAACCTATCAACCTAGTCCTCCTAAACCCATTCTAACCCTTTCAACTTCTCTATAAAAACCCCTTAGAAGCTCAAGGGGTAGAGAGAGATTGGAGATCCAAGACAAGAAGACATCCGGCCTTCAAGCTTCAAGCGGCTCCAGGCAACGAGCTAAGGAGAATTGTGTGTGGGTGACTTGTTTGTCGGCTTAGTACGCTGGGGGTATGTCGTTTGCACTCCCCTCATGCCGTATTTAGCCATAACACACAAGTCGACACCCACCATGCGCGAGACGTTATGACAAGGGCGAACGTCCCCTCATGCCGGGATTCCCCCTCACGTGCCCATCGGTTGCAATCACGCGAGTACCATGACGTCACGCTCCCTCGCAGTCACGAGGCCATGTTCGACCCCTCTACTCGAGTCATGATCGGCCCTCGCCCAGACACCGGATCGATGCATCCCTCCAGTCATCCAGTCATAAGCCCCCCGTTCGGTGTCGCCACCATGGCCCACGCCACGGGAGGGGCCCTCTGTAAAACACATATGTGTTCATCTGTCACGCATTGACCCGGGGACCGATCATCACATCGGAATTGTCTCGTGACATGCACCAGTTGTACCCTGGCCACTACGGCCTACCTGTAAAGACATGTATATCTCAAAAATTACACCGCCAATTGGACGAATGCTCTCGCATCCACATTTGGGCCCCCAGCTTTGTACACCACTCGACATCCGTGCCTAATATCCTAACCCCAGTAAACACCCCTCAGTCGAAAGCGCACCCACAGCTACGGAATGCTCCCGACCCTCTACCCACGGCTTCCGGCATATATACAGACTTTTCTTCAGCTCAGAATGAAGGTGTTCGGATTCAATCCAATGTAAATAAACACCGGTTACTTGCGACCGGTGGGGAAAGACGTCCAGTACACGATTCCCATAATCGCCCACGCACTCGCACCCGTGGAACCCCTTTTCTCCACGTATCACCCGATCGCCCGAGCCCACGTGCCGTGTCCTGGTGATGCTTCCCCGGTCAACCCTTGGTTCCATGGGTGATTGTCGAGAAATCGACTGGCACGCTCGCACCCTGTCCGGTTAATCCGTACTCTTACATTCCTGTGCCATTAGACCCTTTTCGACTTTCCATAAAAGGAGAGTGCCCGATACCGCCGTGAGAGGCATGCAACCGTAAGGAGGATACCCGAGATATATCAAACTCCCGTGTCTTTCTTCCCCGTTGTATCCCTTCTTTCACCCCGATTATTCGGCATAAAAAACCCGCGCAACAACGTCCTTCTCGAGTTCTCCTGAAATCCTAGTGTGTTCTGCATGTTACATCTGTCAATTTTGAGGTTCAAAATTGTGTTTTTCTTTAGGTATGTCATTTAAACAACCGCATGATTAGGTAAGTATATGGAAGATGATTAAACTTCTATCTTTTGAACTTATAAATCCTTTCTATGATTCATGCTATCTTCATGTCATCAATTGATCTCCATAATTCTATTATCTTTTTTCAGCACATTAAAACAAGTAGATATTAATCTTGTTATTCTGATGGAGTTATTTTCCATAGCCATCTATTATGATCGCGAACATGCTTAGCTTAATGTTCTTAATCGGTGATTCAACATATAGATTACCTTGTATAGTTGAAGATCGTGTCACTCCGGTGGCATGCATCTATCGCTTACTGGTTTTGATTCTCGCAAAGCCCTTCTTGGTGAACTTAGAACCCTCCACCGGATATTCCTTTGGCCGAATTGGAACTTTTTCATCCAAGGCTTCCGTAAAACTCCGCGAGCCGTGGATTCCCTCATGGCCGTCGAGCTGGTTGTACCCTAAATATCCTAAAAACCATCAGAATCACGACTTACTGGCCTAAGATATGATTTGAACGGCCTTGGGAACCACATAACGAGATTATATTTTGGTTATGTCAGCCTATTCTGAATGCGATGTATACAAAGACCGTGTTTAGGTTTCTGTTCCTGAAGGTGACATACCCAGAGACCACGTTTTTGGAACCTTATTGAATTATCTTGAATGCATCTTGGGAACAAGATGCATCCTTCTAAACATGTCGTCCATATTGGATGTGTTCTTGTCACGACTTCTGAACAGACCGCGTTCTGCTTGAACACGGCCCTGACCCAGACCGCATTTAGTTCTATTTTTTTCTTGAAAAGTGCGCATACATTTGAACCATATATCAACATGTTTATCATCCTTATAAGCTTATAGCCTCCTAGTTATCTCTGAAAATCAAGACTTTTCCTTGAAATGTGATCTCTTTAGCTTTACCTTGAAATTCTTTGGCCATTATAATGTTAATGTGGATGTCTAGATAATTACTTGGGATCAATGATCCATAACTACAATGTCTGGCGTTAATGGGGCCCGATCTGATCCTGGGAGGAGCACCCAAAAGTACTCGTATCTATGAGAGCTATTATTGAGTTAGTGTGGTATTTCACCAAAGTACAAGCGTGCTAATTTAATCTATGGCATTTCACTTATTCATGAAGTACTTGAAATACTTGACTCGTACGTTCTTGCATGATGTAGCAACCCTGGTAAATTAAAAGAATAAAATCTTAAATAGAATAAAAGATTTAAAACCAATGATAAAAAGTTCAACTCATATACACGTAAAACATATAACAAAAAGGGCCAAGATAAATAACACCTCTGTTAAAGTCGTCATTTAATTGAAGACTGTTCACGCAGGCGCTAATTTAAGAATTGATGCCCTCTTGACAGGCGTCATATAAAAGAATTGAAGACTGTGACAGAGGCGTCATTTTAAAATAACGCCCCAACCTGAGGCGTCATTTCCATAAGGTTGTGTTTGGATCGAACATGGATGTTAACTGGATAAGTTTTGATTAAGAAAAGGATTGATACATGGATATTTAAGTTTAGTAAGGATTCTACCTAGGAAATTCTAGTCCTAATCAAACTCCTAGAACCCGTTAGGATTTGTTTCCCTATAATACCAACCCCTCCATCGAACCCATGTTAATACTATTTGCCAAGACGTCCTTCTGCTGCTGTTTCCCTGGTGCTGCTACTGCGTTGCTCTTCATCCTGCCATGGTGTATGTGAAGAACATAGCAGTTCTTCATCTTCTTCCTTGCTGCACGAAGGCCGGGTCTTGCTGCTACCAAGGAGGGGAAAGGTCGTTGCTTTCTCTACTTGCTACCACTACGTTGTGGAATCAAGAGCTCCTGCTCTTGTTCTTCTTCCTGCTGTCTCTGTTTGCATTAAAACAGAGTATCGTTCTTGTTATTGATTCTTCACCGATTCTTCATCATTCGTCACTCAAATCACCAATAAAGGTAGGTTTTCTCAAGTGTTGAGTCAAATTTAATAATTTTAGGTTGTATACATGCATATAAGTCTGTAAGGGATTGCAGATATCAATCTGGATTGAGTTTCATTGTTTACTGCATGAATTAAAAGTAGCGACCCAATCGGAGGCGCTATTTCATTCAACGACCGTGCAAACAGTCATAAATTCCTTAGATAATTAATAATTACATCGTGTTCAAAATTTAATAACTATGAACCTTTACATGTAAACTAATGCATGATCAACGACAGAGGCGTTAATTGAAAAACGCCCCAATGTAGGGCGTGAATTAACATTTTTAAAATATTTATTCTTTTTTGAAAATTAGATAATTCCAGGAATTGACGCCCTTTCCAGAGGTCGTCACTTCTTTAAGAAACGCCCCAGGTCAGGTCGTGATTCAAAAAAGCGCCCTTTCAAGGCGTAAATTCATAAAAATGGAGATAAATGCCAAGAAAAAAATCAGAAAAATAGAAAAAAATCAGAAAAATAGAAAAAATAAAAAATAGGGAAAAATAGGAGAAATTCAAGAAAAGTGAGAAAAACCACTCAAATAAGCCGATTTGAAGGTCAAATGGGGCATCACATGGCAATATGAAATATACTCAAAATAATGTCAATTTTAGCGTGTCTACAGCTGCCCCGCCTTGGCGTCTGCTTTGCAAGGGAGCGTAGCAAACTGAAAAGTAGATGCCAAGGTGTGATGAGACACGCAATCAACATCACTTGATGAGAATGAAATCAAAAGCACGAGATGAAGCAAATCTCAGAAAATTCAATGAAATCAACGATATTTGGATAAAAGGGGGAGTCTGCACGCGGTGCACGAAGGAGATAAAATAAATGATCAACTTCCAGCGCGGTGGAAGTACCCCAGGTCACAAACCTGCAGGTTTCACCATTGGGGAGCGGTTACCAGCCAGTGGACGTGCTGCAGCCAAGGTGGATCAAAGGAAAGGATTGAAATAAGATGATAAAAATCCAAACAAGGAGCTTTCGAAAAAAGACCCAAAACAGCGACAAAACGAACTGAAGATTCAATTCGGCAATGAAAATCTCATATCTGGAAAGATTAAGATCAACTTCAACCCTCAAAGTTAGCTCATCAGAATGATTTTTCAACAATTGTTTCAAATTCCTACATGAATGCATGCTGGGTTTAAAAGGAAAAAATAAATCAAATGAAAATATAAGATAATCAAGGATAATATTGCTAAGCTGCCAAGACTGAGTCAAGAAACCGATTTCGCGAGCTGATACTAAGCCGAAGCCCGTTTATCCGCGCACCAACTCACAAAAGGGAACCATCGTCCCCAGTCTTGGACGGCTCAACGGCCTATCCGTATGCCTAAGACTCCTCTGGAATCGTCATCGTTTTTGATGAAGGGGAACTCAAATTCCAGATTTACCAAAGCCACAAGGTCCTTGATATAATCTAGTAGCCTATGTAACATATAGTAAAATGCATACATGAGATGGTGGGGCAATGAGCATGGGAACTGAGAAATGAGCTGCAAGCACCGTGAGACTTTGAGTGATGATGCCCTGCCGGCGGGACCAAGAACCTCTTCCTGCGCTCAAAAATTCATTAGCCAAGATATAACAAGCAATGAATAAGGCATTTAATCATAGCATGCATAGCATGAATCAAAGCATCAATCATAGCATATATCATGAACAGCATAAGTCAAATCATGGCATAGCAAAGCATCATTATTTGTTGTTTGTCATGAGGATGACAATCTGGCTAATCAAGTTTTGGAGTTAAATAATCAGGATCTGATAATGCCCATCGGCGGAGTAATCAGATGAAACGAGCAGGAGTTGATTGAAAGATTTGGAGATGAATAATCATGAGATATGATAATCAGAATGATATAGGGAGATGATGCCCCTGGGTGGCATGTCATGAGAATATTGGGAAGAATCAATAGATTGATAGCAATAAGTAGAGAGAGGACCCATCCCGTGCTTTTGGTCTCTGCAAAGCTGTTCCTGCAAAACACCATCAGAAAATACAATGCAAATTTTTGGATTTTGGAAATATGCAAATTTTTATGAGTTTTGGAATATGCAAATTTTTATGAGTTTTGGAATATGCAAATTTTTATGAGTTTTGAAAATATTTGAATTTTTATGGAGATTTTTGGAAAATATTTTGAATTTTTGTTGGGATTTTGATCGGGAAATATTCAATTTTTTTGGATTTTGGCTTAGACATTGTTAATGCAGCATCAAAGAGTTGTTTTGAACCACTGGCTAGGGGTCCTTGTTCCTTCCCTTTTCGCTAAAACTGTCCAAAGCTGGACGTGCATTGAAAGTGGCATCCTATAACCGACCGTCTTTGATCAACGGTGCCCCTACCAAGGCCATACCTGAGAAACATTCGGTCTTAGAGGGAAAAGAGAAGAACAATTATGACAAGCTTTGTGCAGGATGGGAGATATCGGGACTTGAATTCCTTCCAAGGTGTTCCCTTCAAAGAGGTAGTCTGTTGTGCCGGGGCTTTGTGCCTTTAATTTTTAGACCCTTGACATGCATACGACCAGGGTTTTCCCTGCGGGGACTTTGCCACTCTTGACATGCCATAATTCACAATCTTGCTTTTATCGAAATTCTGACTTGATTTTTAAAATAGCCCTTTTGGCGAAATGTATATCATGAAATTCATATTTAGTTTGGGTCAAGACTGCCCCTATTTGAGACTCCTCTCGTATTGGGGATTACCAAGGTTGGTCATCTCATCCGTCAACCTCTTGCCCCTGCACGTGGCTGAGTAAAGAAGAGAAAAGACTTTCAGATATACTCATGGCATGGCCAAGGTAGCAACGGTGTTTTATCAAAGGAGCCGGCTAAGGACGCCGTGAAGTGTGTGGAATGCCCAGCTAAGGGTTATTCTTAACAAGCAGGGAGAGAATACCGAATTCCCAGTGTTGGGTTCTTATTAACCAATGGTGCTGCATAGCAAGCCTAAAGACTCTTTTAACAATGATTTAATTTAACAAAAACCTAAGATAAAGATCTAAAACACCACTCTTAATCTTGTTAGGAAGCACTTCATTTTGAAAATCATGCGTGAAGTAATGAGGTAATGATATCATAAAATGCATACTTACGCCAATATGTTACCTTGCAACCTTTGGTAAAGCAGCTGTCACGAGAGGTTGATCATCGTGGGATAGTCCTCTTAGGCAGATAAAGGATTGGAAGCAAAGGATTGAAAGTGGCTTAACAAGAAGGAGTGGTGCCAAGACCAGACTCAGACGAATAAGGAAAAAAAAGGAAAAGAGGCGAGGGCTAGAACTCCCTTGCTAAGGCGTGGAGACCCTGATCACATGGAACAGTCTACTGAAGGAGAGGAGAATTAGAAGGAGGAGTGAGGACTAAAGCCTCGAAAGCAATGGGAGAATGGGCAGATGCCCAAGGCAGTGGATGTGGAAGAAGTTGGGTCGGACCCAGAATCAGGAGGAATTAGAAGAAGAAATTGGTAGATAGAAAGAGGCGGATCTGGAGGGTCCGGAGGCGGAGGAGAATCATGAGAGGAGAAATCATCCGGAGGCTCCGGAGGGATAACAAAAGAAGGGACGCGATGCCCTGAGATGAAATAGGGAAAAAGATGATGGAAAAGGAAGAAGAGAACGAAGGAGGTGATATCTTGGAAGAACAGTAAGATGAATCGGAAGAAAGATGGAGGGTCCGGAGGTTCCGGAGGAAGCAAATGCTGAGGGACGCGATGCCCAGGGAGGAGAGAAAAATCCGGAGGTTCCGGAGGAAGAAGACGGAAAGGGGCACGATGCCCTGGGAGAGAATCCGGAGGTTCTAGAGGGATGAAATAGAAAGGGGCGTCGTGCCCGAGGGAAAGTCCGGAGGTTCCGGAGGAATAAGGTGGAAAGGGGCGTCATGCCCGGAAAAGAGTGATAAAACACCTGGGAATTCCAGGGAAATAGTGGGAAAAGGGACGCGATGCCCTGGGGAGAGTGGTTTAGAAGGAAATGGAGGTAAATAAGATGGGAAATGCGGGATATCCGGTGGTGCCGGAAGGCGGGGGAGATACGGGTTTGGAAACCCGGGAATAAGGAGATGCAATTGTATGCAGAATGATGGATGCGATGAATGCAATGAATGCATGAATGCAACGTAATGCAAAGAACGTGAAGAACATGAAGGGCGAGAGAATGAGATCCTCCTCCTTACCCTTGGAATGGCCCATGTGGAAGATGTGATAGACAAGAAGGGGGATAAAATAGCGGAAGGCCTTTTGGCATCAAGATAACTGCCCCTCCACGGCAGTGAAAGTGTATAGCCAATTGGCTTAATGAACAAAGCACAAGCCCATGATGAAGCTTCAATGGTAAATAACAACTCCCTCGGAAGGTGAAAAGTAATAGTGGGAGGGAGTTGGAAAGTTAGGCTCGGAAGCATCATGTTGCCCAGGGGTTCAAGATTTGGAAATTGGAATAGAGGGTGCCCTGCCTGGCCCTTACGCAGCATCAATGCTTGGCATGGTGGCGACTTGGCCTCTTCAATCATGCTTGGTACAATGACCCGGATCGGCATCCGGCAAATAAATTCTTGTGTCTTGAACATCACGGCCATGGCCAAATCTGTCTTGCCCGGCTCTTGATCATCTTCGGCACATATACTTGCAGAAGCACCCACATTCCGAGTAGAAGGAGGTGAAGCGGAGGCGGAAGGCTCCATGAATGGTGGAGGCATGATGGAAAGCGTTGGCAAATGGGTGAGCGTAAGCGGGGGTTCAAACACGTCGAGTTTCTCCCATTGCTCGGAAGCAGTTGGGATTGGCTCGGGTGCAAAAAGGGGTGGATCCTACTCAGGATTAGCCATGGGTAAGGGTAAAGGGTTAAATGGTGGAATAGGCAAAGTGGGTTTTAAAGGGATAATGGAAGGCCGAGGTGGCGGTAATGGGAGGTTAATTGGGGAAGGTTCAATGGTGGGTTCGATGGAGGCTAATGGTGTGGAGGTAGATGGCTTAACGGGTGGAGGTTTAATAGTGGAAGGCTTGGGGGAGGCCAGTGTTGCGGAGGTTAATGGTGTAACTGGAGGAGGTGTAATGTATGCGGTGTCAAGGATAGGAGGAGACTTACAATGTGCCGGTGTGGGTGATTGAAGTATCGACCCATCATCGTAACACCAATTAGTCTCATAAATAGGGGTTGGATCAGGGATGGTTTCATCCTGAGCAGGAGGTTTATCAAATGATAGTGGAGGGAGCGGGAAATTAAGGAAACTACAAAGGGTTGCCTGCGGAGCTTCATCATCATCGTACACTGCCTTGGATTCTTCAAATGCCGGCTCCTGCTTGCTTGAAATGCCGAAGTCATAATCATTTCTCCTATCTTTCCATTCATTCTCCATCTTGGTAATACCATCCAGGAAAGCATGAAGAGGATTGACTGGAGTAGGAGCGGGCCGCGGGCTCGTAACCCTCTTTAATTATTCCTCCATCAAAGTGATTTTATCGAGGAGAGTTTGCTGGAGGGGTGTGACCTGAGCAACAGAAGGTTGGCAGGGCCTTGAAGGAGGAAGGGCCGTATAAAAAGGCCGTGGAGGGGAATTAATGGGCCGACCCATAGAAGAACCCGGATGGGCCGGATTGCAATGAATAAATGGGCCTTGGGGCCGTGATCGAGAGGGAATAGAAGGAGGCGGGTGATGGGCCACCCGAGTAGAATGAACAGGAGGAGATGGGTAATGGGCTACCCGATCAGGATTGGAAGGAGGAGGTGGGTGATGGGCCACCCGTGTAGAATTGGAGGGAGATGCATGAGATGTACCCTCAACGGCGGCCTTAAGGGCTTGGATCTGTTGAGGGGTAAGATGATCTAATGCATGCAAAATCTGGGAGACCTTCTCATCATTGGGACGAGAGGGCTTAATGGGAATAGTGACTCGAAATTGAGTTGAAGGACCATTGGATTGGACATTGCCTAAGGGTCGGGCAACACCATAAGAGTGAGGACGTGGTCCTTTGAAAGTATGGTGAGAATTTTGAACATGTTGAAAGTGAGGATTATAAGAAGTGCTAGGTTGTGCATCCTCATGAATTGAATTAAACATGTTATCTTGTTTATAGTAAGCCATCATGCAATCAAAGTTCAAAATAATATGCAAAGAAGCACACAAAAGAGATGGTTACCTTGATTTGATTTGTTTGAACCTTGGTGAATTAAGGATTTTATCAAAGTTTTGAATGATTCACACAAGGGGGGGAAACCTAGTTTCAATATGGTTTGAACTCCAATGCCAACTAGGAACCCTCTCTCACCACGTATAGGCCAACTAACTCGGGACTTCAAAAGGGTACAACCTGCCTGGCGTCCGTGAGGGAATCCACGGGTGCGGGGACTTACGGAGGCTTGGAAAAGGGATTTCCAGTCCAAAGAGACGGAATGCTCAATGGAGGGTCGTCCCGATTCCAAGAGGGTGTGTGGATCCTAATGAAGAGGAGGGGGCTCCCAAACCAATGCAAAGAATGAATGCAACAGGGGAAATCAGGCCAACCACACAATATGATCAATCAATATGAAATATCATGAAAACTCACCCACGGGAAGGGTTATGGAAACCCACAGTAAAAACACGCCCTGGCCGGGGGCGCTACTAACAAAAGACACGACAGTGTGACTGTCGTGACTCAAAGCGAGGTGCCAGGGGCAGTAAAAACACGCCTTAGGGTGAGGCGCTATCAATAAAAGGACGCCCTTTCCAGCGGGCGTCAAATTCACAAGACACGCCCTGATTTGGGGCGCTAATCAAGTAAACGACGCCCTGGATCAGGGCGTGAATTCACAGGCAGCGTAAAATAACGGAAGAAATCCGGAGATATACTCGAAGACGCCCTGCCAGAGGTCGTTACACTGGAATAAGACGCCCCGAGTTAGGGCGTTAACTTAAAACGCGCCTCTGTCAGAGGCGCTAATTACCTTTCTTCCAGAAAACCTTCACGGCCGACAGTATCAAGCACTCACAGTCACAGCAGGCAATCAACAATATGGATATTAAGATAACAGCATGCTCATCAAAGATTTGGAATAAGTGGAAATTCTAAAGAAAAAAATAACAAAATGGCAAATCACTTAGGGAAGAGTGCAAAGCCAATGGAGGGTGCCCGAGGGGCACAAAAGGAGACGCACCGAGGGTGCAATAGGGGAGACGGCACACGCGGGTGCCTAAGAGGAAAGGGTAATAAACAAAGAACACAAAGTGTCCCACCGTGATCGCCAATTTGTAGATCTCTAATTTAGAATAATCCACTTAAGAAAAATATCAAAGAAAAGACATGCAATAATCATCAATATGGAGGAAAATATATGCACGAGGTGCACAAGGGGAGTGTGTGATCGCCAGAGACGCTAGGTCTCAAAAATATAATCAATAAGAACATGGGAGGAATGATCGCGAAAAGTACCTCAAAAGATGCGGGGATGTGAGTGCTTCCTTTCTCTTCAAATCGGCCGGCCGATGAAGAGAGTTTTTGCTTTTATTACCCTTGTAAAAAAGACAAACACCAATAAAAAATATGGATTAGAATATGGTGTGTGTAGCATCAATTCATAAAAATGTATGAGCATGAAATCATGGTGAAGAACACACCTTAAGGGTGGTTAGCCCTTAAACCCCTATGCAAAAAGGGTGTGGGGAGATATGATGAATGCATGAAGATAAGAATAAAAATTAAGGGGAAAGAGTGCAAGAGTTGCACTATGGGGAGATCTCAATATGATGGTTGAGAAAAATCAATATAACAATGAAACATGATGCATGTATTATGAACTAATGAAAAATACAAATAAGGGGAGATAAGATAGAAAAATCTTGTTTGGTGGCTCCTTTGGCTTGAATGCTCGATGGGAGGAAGCCTCAAAAGGGATGAAGATGTTGAACGTTGGAAATCCTCCTTAGTCAAAGCCCTCCTACCTTCGGTTCCTGTAAAAAGAAAAGAAGAAGAAGAGAGACAGAAGAAGAAGAAGACAGAAGGAGAAAAAGAAGAAGGAGAGAGAAGAAGAAGGAGAGAGAAGAAGAAGAAGAAGAAGAAGAAGGAGACAGAAGAAGAAAACGGCAGAAGAAGAAAAGAAGAAGAAGAAGAAAGAAGAAAACAGAAGAATCAACGGGGGAGGAAGAAATCCGAAATCCAACCAAACAACAGAGCCAATGGCTCTATTAAATAGGAGAAGAGGGGATAAACATGGGCAAGAGTCCAATAAGGGGAAGGATAAGAATGGGCAAGAGCCCAACCAAGGCAGGGGTCTAACGAAGCAAGGACTCTCTGGGGAAAGGGCTGCGAAGCCAGAAGATGAAACACGCCTCTGGTCAGGGCGTCAATTCAAGAATTGACGACCTGTCATAGGGCGTCTTTTCAAAACACGCCCTGGGTCAGGGCGTTTCTTCCTGGATTAATTTTAGAAATAAACATTTCTTTTATTTAGAAATTGTAAGACACGCCTCAGGGAGAGGCGTTAATTGAAAAACGCCCCAATGTAGGGCGTGAATTAACATTTTTAAAATATTTATTATTTTTCAAAAATTAGATAATTCCAGGAATTGACGCCCTTTCCAGAGGTCGTCACTTCTTTAAGAAACGCCCTAGGTCAGGTCGTGATTCAAAAAAGCGCCCTTTCAAGGCGTGAATTCATAAAAATGGAGATAAATGCCAAGAAAAAAATCAGAAAAATAGAAAAAAATCAGAAAAATAGAAAAAATAAAAAATAGGGAAAAATAGGGGAAATTCAAGAAAAGTGGAAAAAACCACTCAAATAAGCCGATTTGAGGGTCAAATGGGGCATCACATGGCAATATGAAATATACTCAAAATAATGTCAATTTTAGCGTGTCTACACGTAGCTAGGTCGTCAATTGAATGAACGCCCATGTGAACGGGCGCCAATTTAGTGATAAACTATGAATTACAGAAATGTTTATAATATTCCTGGATATTGAAATGACGACATATACCCTGCCCTTTAATTTGATATATGACCCCCCTGACTAGTGCGCTATTTACAGAATTAAAGCCTTCATGAAAGGCATCATTTTGATAATAATCGAAATATGAAAATGTTTAGAGATATTAATATTTACATAATCTGGATGTAACGACTGAGTAAACAGTCGTCATTTGATAAATTGACGACCCTGACAAGGGCGCCAATTTAGAAAATGAAGACTTAAGCTAAGGTGTTAATTTACTGAACTCCTGATTTTCGTGTTTCAGCAACCCTGACCATGGGTTGTGTATACTGGCACTATATTCCATTCCGTGAATATAGCCCCACGTTTCATGTTGTTTTATCGATTACCCACTATTTCTCGGTGATAGATGAACCCTCCATGGGACATTCCGTTCCTTTGGACTGGTGACTTTATCATAGAGACCTCCGTAAGACTTTGCTAGCCTTAGATTCCCTCAAGGTAGCCGAGCATGTTGTACCATCAAAACCCATGACACTACTTGATTGCCATGTCACTCTAAAAAAACATGGTATATCGGCCCTCATGATATGCTATTTTGATGTCATGAGAATACTCTTTAATTAATGGGATGGGAAAACCATGCCATTAATACTACTTAAAGAATGATGTGCCATACTTGTGGGCACTAATTCTATCTACCTTATCATGTACAAGAACGAGCAACCATCTCTATATGAGCACTTATTCTTATTGTCATGACACCCAAGTTAGGGAGCCGATTCCACCTAGTTTTATCATCAATCGTGATTGTACCATTATCATCGTTCTTACATATCATGTTCAGTCCTTGTGGTTCTATTCTACAAGATCTACCTTAAAGTTTCCTACAAGCGTGTTTCCTTTGAAATTCCATGTTGGCTATAACTATAGTGGATGTCGAAAATACATGATCAATGCCTGCGCATATAGGGCCCGATCTGATCTTGGGAGGAGCACCCGAAAGTACTAGTGCCCATGGGAGTTGTAATGATCACGGTATGGCATTGTACCGAATTGCATGACTAGCTTGATAGACATTCCACAAATTCCGTACTTGAATTGACTTGACATGACATGACTTGCGTGACTCGGAAAGGGTATTTATTGTACTTGCTTGAAACATGATAGCCAATTCTTGACATGACACGATCACTTGACATGATAGATATACGTGCTTGATAATCTTGCTATCTTGACATGAGTTCTTGAAAGACTTGCTAGTTCACTCACTATCACTTGATATACATTCTCTATTTTATTGTCGTTTCTTGCGAGCATGCACAGCTTATTGCATTTCATGTAACATGTAATTACTTAAAGCAAGCTAGCTCTTGAGATATAAATCCTACTGAGCGTTCGCTCATCCTGTGTTTTTCCTTATTTTTCAGGTAAGGCTGATGACGAGACTCAATCGGATGGGGAAGGTCAAAAGTGAAGAGATTAGGGCTACTCCATCCATCCAAGCGTCACTAGTCTTATCTTTTTATTTTCTTGAGTGAATCATTATACTTTTCCCTTTTATTGAGTCTTAGCATTTTCATTTGTAATAGAAGTACTTTGAGGTTGTGATTGAATAAAGGATTGGGTTATCTTTACTTTTGCGCACTCTATCTTTGTGTCGAATACACTAACGCTCTGATTGATATGATCGATATAAACTCGTCACGCACTCCGGGTTCCTTCCGCGCTCGGGGCGTGACACATGATATGGCCAATCAAATGATAGTACTTGTTACACATTCATTCTATACTTGCACTCTTATTGTGGTATCAGAGCCTAGGATATTCAATTCATAGGAAACCCAAGTCCAAGGATATGTTTAAACCTTTAACCGGTAAGATTGGGTAGAACCATGGGTTAAGATAATCTAGATACGCAATTCTTGGTCGAATCTCATATTAATTAGTTATCTAAGATCCTTGTAGAACAATGGCTGCCGAACGTGCTCAGTGGCGTAACATGCAACACACTATTCAAGGCATGACGCAGGCACTTCAACAGGTGGCACAAGGTGGTGCGCACCGTGGAGCGGGAAATCTCCATCAAAGTTTCAGAAATATGAACCCTCCTAAGTTCTTGGGATCTACCGATCTGGATGACGCCGAGCATTGGATATGGGAAATTGAACGTATCTTTCGGGTAATGCAATGCACGGATCAAGAGAAGGTCTTGTTAGCCACATTCCAGCTAGAAAGAGACGCCCGATGCTGGTGGGAGTCGGTAGAAGCCACCTTAGACCAAGCTCAAGTTACATGGGAGGAATTTGTTGAACATTTTAACAATAAGTACTTCTCAGATCGAGTCCAGGAGAAAAAGGCCACCGAATTCGCCACACTCAAGCAACGATCATTATCGGTGGCCGAGTTCGAGGCAAAATTCTCGAGGTTGTCTCGATATGCTAAGCATTTAGTCAGTACCGAGAAAATGAAAGCTAAAAGGTTTCCAAATGGGCTCAGGCCCCAGTTTATTACACAACTGGCCCCGATGGACATACAAGTCTATTCGGAGATGGTACGACGGGCCCAACTACTGGAGGATGCCACGGAACTATCTAATAGGATCCGTGGGAGAGACAAGAAGGAGCATGTCACTAGCTCCGGAAATTTCAAACCCAACTTCAACAAGAAGAGGCCAAGTAATGGAGGAGAGTCTTCCCAGGAAAAGAAAGTTAAAAAGATTAACAAGCCGTTCTCCATCACCACCACACCTTCCAAAGTGGTGTGTAAACACTGTGACAAGGCTGGACATAAGGCCGAAGAATGTTGGAGGAAACTTGGAACGTGTCTCCGTTGTGGGAGCCGTGATCATCGGATTCCCGACTGTCCGTTACTTACTGAACAAGCCGGTGAAGTGAAGCGCCCGGCAACGAAGAATGCACGTCTCCAGGCTATTAAGGAGGCAGAACAAGACGAAGGCGGACTAGTGGAAGGTACACTACGAGTTTGTTCCAAGTCTGCACATGTCTTATTTGATACTGGTGCCTCGCATTCTTTTGTTTCTAAGAAGTTTGCTAATCCATTACCCATGGAACCGGAATGGATGAAATTAGTTCTTTCAACTCCTTCGGAAGCGAAGTTGACCTTACTCACCATTATCAAAACTGTGAAGTCTTGGTAGAGGGAAGAAATCTTCCTATCGACCTCATATGTTTAGACCTAAAGGAATATGATGTCATATTGGGAGCGGATTGGTTATCCAAATATCATGCAACTATTGACTGCCGCGATAGCAAGGTTACTTTCAAGGAATTCCCGGAACTGGTCTATACTAGTCCGAAGAGTCGGAGCAAGTCGCCTCTTATTTTGGCCCTCCGAGCTAGCAAGCTAATAAGGAAAGGATGTGTATCTTTCCTTACTTTTGTCACCATTAAGGGAACTAAGGAAACTAAGCTAGGAGACGTTCCAGTTGTGCAAGAATTTTTGGACGTGTTTCCGAAAGATTTGCCTGGATTACCTCCACAACGAGAAGTGGCCTTCACCATCGATTTGATCCCTGGTGCTGGTCCAGTTTCCAAGGCACCGTATAGGATGTCCCTAGCTGAACTCAAAGAACTAAAAGTGCAATTGATGGAAATTCTAAAGAAGGGGTTTATTAGACCAAACACTTCCCCGTGGGGAGCACCTGTGCTGTTTGTAAAGAAGAAGGATAGATCCATGAGGTTATGCATCGACTATCGACAGTTGAATCATCTCACTATCAAGAACAAGTATCCACTACCGATAATTGATGAACTATTTGATCAAATATCTGGATCCAAGTATTTCTCGAAGATCGATCTCAGGTCGGGATATCACCAACTAAGGATCAAAGATGAGGACATTTATAAAACAACATTCAGAAGCAGGTATGGGCACTATGAATTTGTTGTTATGCCTTTTGGACTAACAAATGCCCCTGTTGCCTTTATGCAGTTGATGAATAGCATATTCAGGCCTCATCTAGATCAATTCATAGTGGTATTCATTGATGATATATTGATCTATTCAAAGACCAAGGAAGAGCACGAGGAGCATTTGAGGATTGCATTACAAATATTGAGGACAAATCAGTTATATGTAAAGCTCAGTAAATGTGAGTTCTGGCTGGAAGAAGTGTCTTTCCTATGACATGTCATATCAAAGGATGGACTATCTATAGATCCATCAAAAGTTGAAGCTGTAAGGAATTGAGAAAGATCGACCAATGCTAGCGAGATCCGTAGTTTCTTGGGTCATGCGTGCTATTACCGGCGATTCATCAAGGATGTCTCCAAGATCGCTGTACCACTCACGAGGCTAACTCGCAAGGAGATCCGTTATGAATGGAGCGAGGAATGTGAAAGAAGCTTCCAAGCTCTCAAGGATCACCTAACTACTGCCCCGGTCTTAGCTTTGTCAGTTGAAGGGGAGAAATTCGAGGTATACACCGATGCGTCATGCATTGGCCTCAGATGTGTTTTAATGCAACAAGGGAAAGTTATAGCTTACTCTTCCCGCCAATTGAAGAAGCACGAGGAGAACTACCCAGTTCATGACTTAGAGTTGGCTGCGGTAGTGTTTGCATTGAAGATCTGGAGACATTACTTATACGGAGTGCAGTTCACTGTATACTCCGATCACAAGAGTCTCAAGTATCTTTTCTCTCAGATGGAATTGAATATAAGGCAAAGACGTTGGCTAGAATATCTCAAGGACTTCGACTTTACAATACAATATCATCCTGGAAAGGGTAATCCTGTAGCCGATGCTCTCAGTCGAAAGCCAAGAGCACTATTAGCCAATTGTATGATTCAGGAGTGGAAGTTGCTAGAACAATTCTCTAAGCTTGATATAAGTATGGACAAGGAGAGCAGGTGTGTTACACTATCCCATATGAGCATATAACCAGATCTACTCTCAGAAATACAAGGACTTCAAGACAATGACCCATTATTAGTGGAAATCAAGGGCAAAATTGAAGAGCATTCAGATTTCAAGATGGCATCGGATGGAAGATTATTGTTCAGAAATAGAACTTGTATACCGGATTGTCCAGAGCTAAAGAAGAAGATCTTAGATGAAGCTCACAGATCAGGGTACACGATTCATCCATGATCTACCAAATTGTACCAAGATTTGAAAAGGACCTTCTGGTGGTCCAATATGAAAAGAGAAGTGGTAGACTTCGTGTCTCGCTGTCTCACTTGCCAACAGGTCAAGGCAGAACACCAAAAGCCTGCCGATAAGCTACATCCTCTAGACATTCCCAAGTGGAAGTGGGAGGATATCGATATGGACTTCATTATGGGTCTGTCCAAATCTAAAGGAGGACATGATGGAATATGGGTCATCATCGACCGGTTAACCAAGTCGGCACATTTCTTGCCAATTAAGAGCTGATGGTCAATTGATGTTCTTACTGCTCTATACATCAAAGAGATAGTCAGACTACACGGAGTACCTGTTTCAAACGTGTCTGACCAAGACCCACAATTTACTTCTCACTTTTGGAAGGGTTTACAACATTCGTTGGGGACGAGACTTAAATTTAGTACTGCTTTTCATCCTCAAACGGATGGTCAGACCGAAAGAACCAATCAGGTGGTATAAGATATGCTCAGAGCTTGTATTATTGACTTCGGTGGAAGCTGACATGATCACTTACCTTTGGTCAAGTTTGCATACAATAATAGTTACCAGGCAAGCATACAAATGGCACCTTTCGAAGCCTTGTACGGAAGGAGTTGCCGATCACCCTTATGCTGGGATGAAGTTGGCGAGAAACAACTATTAGGCCCAGACATGGTAAGGGATACCACCGAAAAGATTCAGCTCATTAGAGAAAGACTTCAAGTTGCTCAGTCTAGACAAGAAGGCTTATGCTGATACAAGAAGAAGAGATCTCGAATTTCAAGTCGGAGATCACATATTTCTCAAAGTATCACCTGGACGTAGAATAAGGAGATTTGGTGTTAAGGGCAAGCTTACACCAAGGTTTATCGGACCTTTTGAGGTATTAGAAAGAGTTGGCGAGGTTGCTAATCGCATCGCGTTGCCTCCTCAATTGTCCAATGTCCATAATGTATTCCATATATCCATGCTGAAGAAGTATGTGCACGATCCGTCACATATCATCGATCATGGAGACCTGGTGATTCAAAAGGATCTCACATATGAACAAAAGCCTATGAAGATCCTCGATCGTGAAGTTCGTATACTAAGAAATTAGATAATTCCCATGCTAAAGGTGCAATGGAGTAAATGCTCAGAGCATGAAGCCACATGGGAGACCGAGGAGTCTATGAAGAAGCGATTCCTGGATTTATTGTAAAGAGGTATGAGTCCTACACTCTCCGTAAATATGTGCGATTGAATTTGGGGACCAAATTCTTTTTAAGTGGGGGAGGGTGTAGCAATCCTGGTAAATTAAAAGAATAAAATCTTAAATAGAATAAAAGATTTAAAACCAATGATAAAAAGTTCAACTCATATACACTTAAAACATATAACAAAAAGGGCCAAGATAAATAATGCCTCCGTTAAAGTCGTCATTTAATTGAAGACTATTCACGTAGGCGCTAATTTAAGAATTGACGCCCTCTTGACAGGCGTCATATAAAAGAATTGAATACTGTGACAGAGGCGTCATTTTAAAATAACGCCCCAACCTGAGGCGTCATTTCCATAAGGTTGTGTTTGGATCGAACATGGATGTTAACTGGGTAAGTTTTGATTAAGAAAAGGATTGATACATGGATATTTAAGTTTAGTAAGGATTTTACCTAGGAAATTCTACTCTTAATCAAACTCCTAGAACCCGTTAAGATTCTTTTCCCTATAAATACCAACCCCTCCATCGAACCCATGTTAATACTATTTGCCAAGACGTCCTTCTGCTGCTGTTTCCCTGGTGCTGCTACTACGTTGCTTTTCATCCTACCGTGGTGTACGTGAAGAACATAGCAGTTCTTCATCTTCTTCTTCCTCTTCTTCCTTGCTGCACGAAGGCCGGGTCTTGCTGCTACCAAGGAGGGGAAAGGTCGTTGCTTTCTCTACTTGCTACCACTATGTTACGGAATCAAGAGCTCCTACTCTTGTTCTTCTTCCTGCTGCCTCTGTTTGCATTAAAACAGAGTATCGTTCTTGTTATTGATTCTTCACTGATTCTTCATCGTTCGTCACTCAAATCACCAATAAAGGTAGGTTTTCTCAAGTGTTAAGTCAAATTTAATAATTTTAGGTTGTATACATGCATATAAGTCTGTAAGGGATTGCAGATATCAATCTGGATTGAGTTTCGTTGTTTACCGCATGAATTAAAAATAGCAACCCAATCGGAGGCGCTATTTGATTCAACGACCGTACAAATAGTCATAAATTCCTTAGATAATTAATAATTACATCATGTTTAAAATTTAATAACTATGAACCTTTACATGTAAACTAATGCATGATCATGTCCATAAATTCTTGCTATTTTTCTCTATCTGTTCATGTCTTTGGAATCTTGATCAGACATACTCCAAAAACCATGTGTCTATGATTGTACATGTCCGGTGCAAATCTTATGACAAAGAAATAACGACCGTAGCTAGGTCGTCAATTGAATGAACGCCCATGTGAACGGGCGCCAATTTAGTGATAAACTGTGAATTACAAAAATGTTTATAATATTCCAGGATATTGAAATGACGACATATACCCTACCCTTTAATTTGATATATGACGCCCCTAACTAGGGCGCTATTTACAGAATTGAAGCCTTCATGAAAGGAGTCATTTTGATAATAATCGAAATATGAAAATGTTTAGAGATATTAATATTTACATAATCTGGATGTAACGACTGAGTAAACATCATTTGATAAATGGACGACCCTGACAAGGGCGCCAATTTAGAAAATGAAGACTTAAGCTCAGGTGTTAATTTACTGAACTCCTGATTTTCGTGTTTCAGCAACCCTTGACCATGGGTTGTGTATACTGGCACTATATTCCATTCTGTGAATATAGCCCCACGTTTCATGATGTTTTATCGATTATCCACTATTTCTCGGTGATAGATGAACCATCCATGGGACATTCTGTTCCTTTGGACTGGTGACTTTATCATAGAGACCTCCGTAAGACTTTGCTAGTCTTGGATTCCCTCAAGGCAGCCGAGCAGGTTGTACCATCAAAACCCATGACACTACTTGATTATCATGTCACTCTAAAAAAATATGGTATACCGGCCCCCATGATATGCTATTTTGATGTCATGAGAATACTCATTAATTAATGGGATGGAAAAACCATGCCATTAATACTACTTAAAGAATGATGTGTCATACTTGTGGGCACTAATTCTATCTACCTTATCATGTACAAGAACGAGCGACCATCTCTATATGAGCGCTTATTCTTATTGTCATGACACCCAAGTTAGGGAGCCGATTCCACCTAGTTTTATCGTCAATCGTGATTGTACCGTTATCATCGTTCTTACATATCATGTTCAGTCCTTGTGGTTCTATTCTACAAGATCTACCTTAAAGTTTCCTACAAGCGTGTTTCCTTTGAAATTCCATGTTGGCTATAACTATAGTGGATGTCGAAAATACATGATCAATGCCTGTGCATATAGGGCCCGATCTGGTCCTGGGAGGAGCACCCGAAAGTACTAGTGCCCATGGGAGTTGTAATGATCACGGTATGGCATTGTACCGAATTACATGACTAGCTTGATAGACATTCCACAAATCCCGTACTTGACTTGACTTGACATGACATGAATTGCGTGACCCGGAAAAGATATTTATTGTACTTGCTTGAAACATGATAGCCAATTCTTGACATGACACGATCACTTGACATGATAGATATACATGCTTGATAATCTTGCTATCTTGACATGAGTTCTTGAAAGACTTGCTAGTTCACTCACTATCATTTGATATACATTCTCTAATCTCTTGTTATACAATCTCTCTATTGTCGTTTCTTGCGAGCATGCACAGCTTATTGCATTTCATGTAACATGTAATTACTTAAAGCAAGCTAGCTCTTGAGATATAAATCCTACTGAGCGTTCGCTCATCCAGTGTTTTTCCTTATTTTTCAGGTAAATCCGATGACGAGACTCAATCGGTCGGATGGGGAAGGTCAAGAGTGAAGAGATTAGGGCTACTCCATCCATCCAAGCGTCACTAGTCTTATATTTATATTTTCTTGAGTGAATCATTGTACTTTTTCCTTTTATTGAGTCTTAGCATTTTCATTTGTAATAGAAGTACTTTGAGGTTGTGATTGAATAAAGGATAGGGTTATCTTTACTTTTACGCACTCTGTCTTTGTGTCGAATACACTAACGCTCTGATTGACATGATCGATATAAACTCGTCACGCACTCCGGGTTCCTTCCGTGCTCGGGGCGTGACACATGATATGGCCAATCAAATGATAGTACTTGTTACACATTCATTGTATACTTGCACACTTATTGGTACCTTTACTTGTGATCCCAAATGCTTGTATCCTTATATCTACCTGTTCATGTTCCATGATTTTATTATGTTTCATGACATTAGTGCATTTACATTATCAAACATGTTAATCACTTAAAGATGTCTGGTATAGAGATATAAATCCTACTGAGCTTTCACTCACCCGCGTTATTGTTGATATTTTAGGTAGCTCTCATGAGGAACCTCTCTCTAACGGGGCTGGGTGAGAGTAATTGGAGTGATCGAGTTTCCCCTTAGAAATCTTATTATCGTGATGCGACATGGACTCGGGACCTAGGGGGAGATGGGGCAGACCGGGGGACCGGCCTCGGACCTACGCAGCAAGCACATAAGCAGAATGCGTGACTCCATTCGGCAGGATAGAACTCATGGCGTTTCCCTTTCCCATAGTAATTCGGTGCAAGTAGGATGGGTCTGAACCCGTGGTAGGTCCCTCGCTAATCTGAGCGTTAGCGAGGCTTGGAGAGCTCAATCCTCACTCTGGGATGCTCGAATTTGACCGTGCAGAACTCATGCCTCTGGGCACGTGGGTGCGCTCACTCTCTCTCGCAGCGGTACATACTACGAGGGTGGATCCTCGGGTACGGGCACTCTCTCACCGTCGGCATGAGCTTGGAGAATATTATATGAATATAATTGACCAGAATTGGAGTGATCGAGCGCTTACCATGCCGATTTGAAGAAACCAACCCGGTCGGAGACGTGGGCGAGCGGGGAAGCGTGCTAAAACGACCCGCATGCTACGTCGGTGATGCTTGTGCTACAATCTGGATTACACACAAATGTTTCACATAGGAGGGTTGAACTCGGGGTGGGAGATGAATCGGATTACAACCAAAATTACCTCTGAGTAGGGGGGGGGGGTTCAGTCGGCCAGGCACGGGGAGGGAATGGCTGAGACAGGTCCAATCTGGTCGACCGGATCCAATTCGTAAGCAGGCGTCATTGAGGGCACCTCTGGCTGTCGGGTCACTGCTGTAGGTGGTGGCGAGGTGGGGCAATCCGAGGGAGGGTTTGGAATCCGCTGACCGATGGCATGCCGCACTAGTACCGAATGTGGGAGCTGTTAGTTGGACGACGTCGACCTGCGCAGGGGGTGCAGACCAGTTCCGAGCTCGAGTAGCTGCTTGTCGGTGATGAGAAGAGGTATGGGGACGGAGCGCCGGTGTCGAAGGAGGCTCAGGTTGTTGAAGGGCCGGGTGATGGAACCCTGGTAGTGGGGTGTTGACACCCACTTATTTTATCGAATTAATCAGGATTCAAACATAGGGAAATATTACCTAAATAGAGCAAAATGACATAGCACCTGTAGCAACCTGGAAATAATAAAAGAATAATAATAATGATATTAGCTATATAATAATTATGGAAGATAAATTTTTTTAAAGTGGAACTTGTTACGAGTAAAACGAAAATAACTAATTTAGATAATGGGCTTTAATACCCACTCCAAATAAATCTTAAATATAAACCCAATTAAGGTTGGCCTAAAACCCAACAGTTAATGGGCCTTGAAGAAAAGGAATCCCGTAGGAGAATAATGGGCTTACAAGGGCTTCACAATAAACACACACACACAGACACACACACACACACACACACACACACACACACACACACACACACACACACACACACACACACACACACACACACACACATATATATATATATATATATATAATGGGCTTCCCATTTAAAACTATATAGGGCCATTGGCTAATGGGCGTCGAAGAGAAGAACATCCCGTAGGTGGATATGTGGTTTCTCCGGTAAACTTACACATATATATATATATTAAAGGCCATGGGCTCCCGTGATAAGATGTGTGTGTATTAATTAAGATAATGGGCCTCCATATTAACATTAGCATTAAACATACTTAAACCTATATCGATGCTAAAAGGGTCCTTAGCAAGTGGTGTCACGTCCCGACGTGGAAAATCGAGGCACGACGAGTCGAAACACTCAAGTCGATCAGGGAATGTATAAAAGGGTCCAATCCACAAGAAGAGATAAGAAGAAAAGATACTTTTATTTTATTGAAATAAAGTTTTACAACATTCTTAAACCTTAAGAGGCAAGATACAATTTCCAAATACATAATTCTAGCAAGAGCAACCGCTCATAAACCTAGGTAACTAAGATAACTTGATCGCTCATTCACTCTAGCCCATTCCCATGTATTTGGGGTTCATCATCGGAATTACCTACAATGTTAACCGGAAAACGTAAGGTGAGCGAAACGCTCAGTAGGAATTTATATCTCTATACCAAGCAACTTAAAGTAATTAACATCTTCGAATAGTTATCATGCTATGTTGGGAAACGTAAATACAACATGGAACATGAATAGGAGATAGAGTAAAGAAATGCTAGTAATTAGAATTACAAGTAGACAAGATATCAAGAAATGAAGTTCAAGTAGAGATCATATAGAAAGTAATATCATGGAATTTGGCCATTTCATACAAGTATGTACAAGTCAAGTAATTCAAGTAATGCAAGTAATTAAAGTAATATAAGCAAGTAATTCATGAATTGTGGAATGTCGTAAATGAATCGAGCAAGTCAAGCACTTCGGTACAATGTCACACCTAGTCAATCAACTCCCATAGGCACTAGTACTTTTGAGCGCTCCCCCCAGGACCAGACCAGACCCCATTAACGCCAGGCATTGTGATTATGGATCATAGATCCCAAGTATATTTAGACATCCACGTAATATTTATGTCCAACGAATTTCAAGATAAAGCTCTTGGAATAAGGTATAAGATTATCATTCAAGGATCAAGTGGTTGTAAGAGAAATCCTAGAAGGATTTAAGGCATAATATTTAACGAGATTAAGTCGATAAGGAATTGAATTTGTCGGACAAGACACAATTAGCCTTTGCGAAAAACCTCGTAAAACAGGTTTAGATCGAGTTTTTCACAGTCGGGTGTT